>JAJQWJ010000004.1:72032865-72710393 GCA_023637945.1 Phaethornis superciliosus
GGGGGGAGATGCTGGGAGATGCTGGGAGATGCTGGGAGATGCTGGGAGGTGATAGGAGATAGGACATGGGAGGTGGGAGATGATGGGAGATGATGGGAGGTGGGAGATGATGAGAGATGGGAGATGGGAGATGGGAGATGATAGGAGGTGGGAGATGGGAGATGATAGGAGGTGGGAGATGGGAGATGATAGGAGGTGGGAGATGGGAGATGATAGGAGGTGGGAGATGGGAGATGATAGGAGGTGGGAGATGGGAGATTATAGGAGGTGGGAGATGGGAGATGGAAGATGGGAGATGATAGGAGGTGGGAGATGGGAGATGATAGGAGGTGGGAGATGGGAGATTATAGGAGGTGGGAGATGGGAGATGGAAGATGGGAGATGATAGGAGGTGGGAGATGGGAGATGATAGGAGGTGGGAGATGGGAGATGGAAGATGGGAGATGAAAGGAGGTGGGAGATGGGAGATGGGAGATGATGAGAAATGGGAGATGGTGGGAGATGATAGGAGGTGGGAGATGGGAGATGATGGGAGGTGGGAGATGGGAGATGGGAGATGATGGGAGATGATAGGAGGTGGGAGATGGGAGATGATGGGAGATGGGAGATGGTGGGAGATGATAGGAGGTGGGAGATGGGAGATGGGAGATGATAGGAGGTGGGAGATGGGAGATGGGAGATGATAGGAGGTGGGAGATGGGAGATGATGGGAGATGGGATGTGGTGCTGCAGCTGCCAGGCTGGGGCAGAGCGTGTGGCTGGCCCTGGTGTCAGCAGGAGCTGCTGCCCGACCCCCAGCTGGCTCCCGGCGGGCCCAGGACAAGCCTCAGATGGAAATGGCTTTTGATGGCTTCCAATCTGGCTGAGACTGCAAACACAGGGCTGCAAATGTCACATCCTGGTAGAGCGAAAAATTAAAAAAAACCAAAACAATAAAAAAACCAACGAACAAACAAAAAACCACAATAAAATAAAATAAAATGAAATAAGATAAAATAATAAAAAATAAAATAAAATACAATAATAAATAAAATATATGTAAGCTGAACTCTGCTGAAGCCATATTCACAGGCACCAAATCTCTCAGCTTGATGTGACAAACCTTGCCACACACCCACTCCCCTTCCCCCAGCCGAGGGAAGGGGGGGGGGGGGGGGCGGAAGGAGAAAAAAAAAAAAAGATCTTCACACTTCTTCTAATACCAGCTGGTTCATTTATATTGCAGAAGTTTCCCGAGACAGCCAGTGACAGTGATACACCAAACACAGGTCCCACCCCCTGCCAAACCCCAGCACTGGCAGCAGAGGAGCAGAAAAGCCCCCCCAGCTCCTGGCAGGTGACAACCGGGACCCCCAGGTGCTGGGACCCATCCTGCCAGGTCCCGGTCAGCCCCAAGGGGCTGGGGAGGGGAAGCTCTTTTGGTTTTCTCCCTCTGCAGAAGTTCTACTGCTGGCAGAGTTTCCCCAGAGTTTGCTGCCTGGCAGCCCCTGGCAGAGCACTGAGGGTGACCACCAGAGCTCCTGCTCTTCCTCTCAAATTCATGGCTCAGATTTTTTGGAAAAGGCCACGGATCCTTCTGAAGGACAACTGGAAATGTCTCAACAACCTCCTTCCCTTTTTTCAGTATTTTCTGATATTTTTTTTTTCCCATTACTGGGAGAATTCCCCTTTTTAGCACAACCTCGGGATTTTTTGGGGTCTCTTAGTGATTTGGGAACACTCCAGAACAGCACTTCTCAGAGCACACAAACAGAAGCAAGCCACCTCCACAGGCATTAAACTGGTGGCACTTGGTGACTTGAAAGGTCTTTTGCACCCAAAATAATTCTATGATTCTACAAAATGCATAATAAATATTGGTGCCCCCTCCCCCCTCTAAACAAATTGACTTGTAATACTCTTCCACTTGAAAATACCTTTTTTAAGCGTAAAATGCATTTAACATAATTCCTACCTCCAGCTCTCTAGAGCAATTGGGAAGCTCAGGATCCTGGTGATGCTCCAAGCAGCCCCATTGCCTCATCCAGGGATGGGAAGGAGGATTCTCCAGGTTTCCTTTACAAAAGGGGGGAAAAAGAGGAAAGGAAAAAACAGGTGCTTTAAATTTTCAAGGTGCAAACTAAATTACAAGATGCCCAGGAGTGTGCAATAGCATTTCATTGTTTGAGTTTGGAATAAAAGACAGATAATTAGGAAATTGGGAGTCTATTAATTTTCCAAATTTACTCATGCAAGAAGAACTGAGCTACAGTGATATTTGCTTACCTCGTCATTATGCAAAAATATATTAGCTAATTATTTTGACTAATGCAATTAAGATATGCATATTTAGCATAACTGTACAATAGAAGTGTTACAGTCAGCAGTTGCTGGGTTGCACTCATGGGCAGCAGAGAGGCACAAGCCTCGGCACAGTCTCTGATGGTAGACCATAATATTGCTCCTACTCTGCCTCAACTCTTGTTATTAGTTCTCCTGAAGTAGTTAATTTGCTTTACAGCATGACTAGAAGGCACTGTTAGCAGCAGCATGAATTTTTTGCTGCCAGCCACCTGAAGATGTCAGCTTTGGAGCAGCAGAGATGGTGCCTCAACCCGTGCCAGCACAGCAGCTCCAGTTAGGACACGTGGTAGCCCCTGGCATGGAACCACAGGATCCTTCTGGCTGGAAAAGTTCATCAGGTCCAACTGGAGACTCAGCACTGGCAAGGCCACCATTGAGCCAGGACCCTGAGGTCCATGCCTTGGCTCTTTGTTCCGGCTGAGGATGTGGCTCTGTCCATGCCAGGGGGGTGGGGACCCATCCTCCCTGCCACCTCCTCACCCTGAGGGACAGAGGATTTGGCAGTGGGGAGGGGGAGACAGTGATGCCACTGCCAGGATGGCTGACAGATCCATTTACTCCTTCTTGCTCTGGAGGAAGCCCAGGAGGGCAGGGGAGGCAGCCAGCTCCTCACCTACCATGGCACACGTTGCTCTGGGAGGATGAGAGGGAGCAGAGCCCAAGGGAGAAATCCCTTCACAGATGCTGCTCCCTTCCCTCTTCCAGATCCACCACTTTTGGTAGAGACAGGAGCAAAAGGCCTGGGTGATTTTGGTACCCAGTGGGTTTGCATGGTCCAGATGTGATCAATGCAACTCAAGTGCTTGGAGTCAAAGGCATCCCAAAAGCTCAGGGTGTGACACCAGGTAGGAAAGAGGACCAGGGATGGGAGAAGAGCACAGTGCTTGCAATGAGCAACCTGCTCTGGTAGAAGATGTCCCTGCCCACGGTGATTCCATGCAGGTGATCTTTATGGTCTCATTTATGGGATTTATGGGTGGGATTTATGGTCTCATCCAGCCCTTCTGTGACTCCATGGCTCCGTGGATCTCCAAAGGTTTGGGTGCCTCCCCTCCAGCTTTGCCCGGCACTGGCTGTGCTTCCAGCGGAGTAATTTTTTGGCTAATTTTGCACTAGCCATGTGGACTGTCAAATGGCTTCTGCTGTATTTTGTTGCCCTTTCAAATATTTCTCCAAGAGTAGGCTGTACCATCTGGTGGACAATCTGCCTGTGTGCGCAACAGCCCCGTACCTAAGCGCGGCGCCGAGGGGCCACCAGCGCCCAGGGCTGCTCCTGCAGCCAGCCAAAAGGAGAAGCTGCCAAGGGACTGAGGGACCGTGGCCTTTCCAGCCCTGTCCTGAGGCCAGAGATGGTTCTGTGCTCTGATCCCACCAGCAAACCCTCCTGAGCTGCTCCCACCTCCCCACGGCACAGCCCTCGCTCCAGCCGCAACCCACGCAGGGGAGAAGCAGGCTTGGGATGGGGTTTCCCCTAGCTGAGGACTCTTCTCCTGGAAACACATGGTCGAGTTTTAAGTCTCTTTCCTTTTTTCCCTTTTACTGATTTATTTTTACAGCTCTCACGCTGGCGGTTCCTGCTGACTCCACACACTTCCCCCCCAACGCAGCAGGCGGGGCTGGGAGCTGCCAGACAGGTTAGAGAAGGCAGATGAGACACTGCTGACGGTGTGAAGAAATCCTCACTTATACCTTACCACGGGAAGAGCAGCCTGATCTGAGGGAAAAATCACTCAAATAATTCCCTGGGGATTGGTCCCCCATTCTGTTACCAGGCTCAAAAAGATCACACCAGGAAATCAATAATATCAGCATCCCTCTCCAAATACCCATATCAGCCAGGATGACAACGTCAAAATAATCACCTGAACCCTAGCAGAGCCTCTCCCTCCATGTGCAGACACCCAGAAAGGCAGAATACACCTGCCAGTGTCCCACACACAGCCCAGGGACCTGGAAAGCACCAAAGCCATCAGGCTGGGGTCTGGCTGCCCTCTGTCCCTGCTGTGCCCCAGAATGTGCTCCCTCTCTCTGGGATATCTCCCCTCTCACACTCCCACGGGGCACACCCATGGGTGACATGAGCACCCATTGCTTGGCTGTGAGCTGGCAGTAAGTGGGGGTTTGGTAAAAACACCCAGTGGCTTGCTTTATTTTTCCTGCATGCTCTGGGCAAGTTGTTGTCTGGGGAACATGCAGTGGTGGGACAACCTTTCTTAGCCTGGTGGCTGGCAGTGCAGGCTGGGGGGTGCAAATCGCCCCAAGAACAATGAGATTTTCATCTCATCTCATCTGGATTTACAGACATTCTGTGCCATGGTAATATCATAAAGTCCCAGCCTGGTTTGGGTCGGGAGGAACCTTAGAGACCATCCAGTGCCACCCCCTGCCACGGGCAGGGACACCTCCCACTAGAGCAGGTTGCTCCAACCCCAGTCCAACCTCACCTTGAATTTGACTAGAAACATCCTAAAAACAGCAGCAGGTTTTTAACAGATCAGGGTGTTCCAGGGAACATGGGGAAGGTCTCCTGGGTGCCAGTGATCCCAGAGACTCCAGCACAGGGACAGGAGCTGCCCTGGCACAACTGCACAGACCATCAGGGGCCACCATGCTTCTCCACATAGGAAAAAATAAGTCTGAAACTATGTTTTAGAGCAGTAATTCCACATTAAATTATTAAGACATCCACAAAGTCATCTGCTGCCCGTAACTTTCCTGTCTTTATCCCTTATTATTTTACCTACTCTTAATATGTATGATCCTAACAGTGCCAGGGGACAGATTATTTTGGCAGATGCTGGCATGCAAATCCCATTAGGCTGGAGAGAAGTCCTGCCACACACCACCCCACAAGGCTATCTGGCAGAAAATCTCCCTCCTGCCCACTCTCCTCTGAGAGATTTCTTCTCCCCTGGAAGCCTGAGTGAAACTTAACAGGGAATTACACAACATGAAGGAGAGACTGGACTTTTAAAACCATGCTGGCATCCAAAAGCTGTTAATCTTCTTAGGTAATGATGAAAAAATGCAGTGGAGATGATGATGTAACTCGCCAAGGGGGAACAAGAAGATCTTGTGAATGGATGGCTGGGAGGAGAAACGCTGCTGCTCTTCTGTTTATCCCATTCCCCACTTCAGTATGGATTTTTTTAAAATATTTTTTAAAGCACAGGGTTGACAAGAGAAAAGCAGCTCCCACCAGCAGGGCCCTGCAGACCCCCAAACCCTTGCTCACCACCTGCAGCCTCCCCTCCACTTTCTAAGCAGGCGAGTTAAAGCAGCAGCATGCAGAATATTTATATTTTACAGAAGCTGTTGGTACCATCACCCCCCAGTGAGTGTTCCACTGCTTTGCTGGAGGCATCACGGGGCAGTTTCCTGTTCCTGAGCCCAGAGGCTTGGATGCTGCTGCACCTGGTGGGCAGCTCACCCCTGGGCTGCTGCTGCTTGCACTCTACGAGTGACACTGAGGTCTATTTCTTGGCAGGAGAGTGCTCTCCAGGATTAAAACTTGCTGCTATTAGGGAGTTTATGGCCTAACCATGTTCTGGGAAGCAGAGTTTATGGTCACCGGATCCGCTCTTGATTCCGAGAGCACAATTAACAAATCACAGCAGCAGTGTCTCCAAGTGCCTGGAGTGAGGCAGAGCTGCCCTCCTCTAATGAAACACTGCCTTGAGTTGTGGAATTATTAAGATCACCATTTCACTATTATAGCAATAACCAGAGATAATTGCACAATATTCTCTTTCGCAGAATCCTCCTCTCCGCATAAATTAAAAGGTTCAAAATATAATTCACGGGGCAAAACCCTCCCAGGAAACCCGTGGGGAAGGTCAGAAATAAACAGCAGAATGCTGACTTGCCTTGATTGCAGCAAAGCCATGTGGCTTCAGCATGTGCTCCCTGCATGAGGTGGTACCGCTGCCTAATTGGCCTCCAGGGGCAGGGCAGGATGGACGGAGAATAAATTCTGTGACCAGAGGTACAGAGAGGCCATCAGAGGGAAATCCTGGGTACAAACAGAAGGAATAGTTGCAGGAGATCTTTGGATCTGGTTTTAGTGAACTATCAATACAATAGTGCAGTGATTATCGGTTGCCCTCAGTCCCCAGCATCCATGAGGCGTGGCTGGTGCTACTGGTGCTACTGGTGCTGGTGGTGCCCTCCTTGTTCCATCTTCTGCTGAGAATGTCAAGGAGAACCTGTGGGAATCTTATGTCAACCAAGGCTTCACCAGGCTGGGGATGTAAGGCTTTTCCTCAGCTTCTGCTTCTGTATGGCAAAAACACAGCAAAAACCAAAAGTGATGGAATGGTAAAATCCCAGGATGGTTTGGGTTGGAGAAACCTTAAAGCTCATCCAGTCCCAGCCCCTCCAGGGACAGGCACACCTCCCAGCAGCCCCATCCAAGCTGACCTGAGACACTGCCAGGGATGGGGCAGCCCCAGCTTCTCTGGGAAACCTGGCACAGGGGCTCAGCACCCTTGCAGCAAAGGATTGCTCCCTACAATCTCGTCTTGGTCTCCCCTCTTTCAACCTTAAAACTTTTCCCCCTCACCCCACGGTGACATGCCCTTGAACAGATCCCTCTCCAGGTGTTGTGTCTTAGCACAGGCACAGTTAAAACACTTTTTAATGAGCTTTGAGACCTTTTTTTTTCCTGAAAGCAAACTTCCCAGTGTGACTTAGCAGCCAACAGCATCCCAGCTCCTCTTATAATAATAGCAAATACCAAACCATGGCAGATACAGCATGCTTCAGACATTCTTACTTCTCCACTGATGGGAAGTCAAGCTTATATACCCACCAGAGCAGTAGACACGGAGAATGAGGTGAAATGCTTATCCTGGCTGCCTATGGGATTAAGCAGGCAGTGAAGCAGACTGTGCCCAACAGCATCTCTGACCAATGCTGGCCCAGGTACCCCTCTCTCAGGTTGGGCCAAACCCCTGGATTCCCACTGAGCATTTTTTAATATGTGCCTGAAGTATTGCAAGGATTCCTGAGCACTGAAATTGCCTTCTGATACACAACAGTTTGTTTCTGTCTAAAACCTGGGAATTTAATAAACCTCGCAAAACATATTAGCATTATCCAAGAGATCGGTGAACTGAGGTGCTAATGGATGTGGCTCCCTGGAAAAATGGGAAAGCATCAGCAGCACCCGAGGCTGGATCTCTAGCAGTCATAAAAGAGGTGGCTCAGCCTGGAGCACTGGGCAGCAGGGAGCAGTGGGAGCAGGGGCTGAAGGAGCTACCCCTCCTGAGAGTTCCACTCCAGACAGAGCCAGCTGCACCCATTTTCCAAACAGGAAAACTTCAGAGCAACTCCATCTGCTTGGCAGCTGTGTCAGCCCCAGAACTCCCAGTTTCCATGTTTGTCTTCAGCCAGATGAGATGGGATCGATAGGAAAAGCCCAGTGGAAATGAATGGGCAGAAGCAGCCCTGGCTCTGGTGGGGAGGGAGCTGAGGCACACTGCACCAAAGATCATCTCTGGGCAACATCAATGACTCTGGAGGATGGAGAAAAATGTGATGCACTGGGAGGAAAGAAAAAAAACAAAAACAGAACAAAAAAAAGGAAAAAAACCTTCAGATGTGCCTCACTGGGAAAGCAGAAAGGACAGAGCTTCAAGTAATGATTATTTTTGTTTAGGCAAACATTATACAAGGGAGGCTTTCCAAGGAAAGCAATCTGGGTTGTGTCTGGGCTGAGTACACAATGTCATCCTGTTGCAAAAAAAGCAAACCTGTCCCTGGGGGGGATGAACAGGCACATCATGTGCCCAGCACATGGGGAAACCCTGAGCTGCTGGCCTGGGCTGGGGGCACCTCGGGGGCAGCCAGAACCATCAAGGGCTGGAAAAAGGACCTCAGGGGGAAGAGTTTGTTTAGAGCTGGGAGGAGATGGGTGAAGGAAGGCTGGAGAATGCTGCAGGGAGGAAGGTGCTGGGTTCCTCTCCATGGGCAGCATGCAGGGCAGGAGGTGGGCAGGTCAGACTATGCTGGCCAAGCCCGCATCACCAGGGAACATCTCTGCTTGTCACCACACTGCCATCTCTGCTCCCTTCTCCAGCTGGGAGGAGTACCAGGCCAGGCAGCTCCTGGGGGCTGCTCAGGGCTCCATCACACACTGGATGGTGGGAAAAAATGCCCTTTGGGTGGACATTATCCCCTTCACTGAACTCGAGAGGAAGAGAAACTGCTGAAGAGAAAAGAACCTTTCTGACCTGTGCTCTGGTCTTGCCTGCAGTCATCTCTGCATGGTTTGTACGAAGCCTTGACCTGTAGGTTCATGCCACTGCCAGGACAAAATCAGAGATATTGTAAATGAATTAAATGAATCTATTATTTAAAAAAATAAAAGCTTTTTTTTTTTTTTTTTCCTTATCCCCAGGGCAGAGGCAGGGAGGCAGCAGAGCAGACTGAGCTGAGGTTCAGCAGGGGGGTAGCTAACCTCCACGCTGCCCTGCCTCTCCAAACCTCTGCAAGCCAGCAGGAACTCCCCGGGGGGCAGGTACCCTGTGAGAGGCTGTCACCCCTCGGGAGGGAGGAAGGAATCTGTCAGCCTGTTCAGCTGAGCAAGCAGAGGAGCAGGGATGCTGGGGAGGATGCTGGGGAGGTCCCGGTGCAGGCAGGCTACCTGCCACGCCAGGGGCTTGCCCTGAGAGGTGGCCAAGGGAATCAAAGCTCTTGGGAGAACTCCCAAAGGGAGAGGAGAGCCTGGCAGGGCTGCTTGGAAAGCTGGCAACCCCCTTGTGCCATCGGTAGCCCCACTTGGTTGCCCCAAAGCCATCAAAGCGTGGCTGGGTGGGCAGGATGGAGCTGGGCAGCCCTCGGGGAAGGCTGGGGGAGACACAAAGCAAGGGATGAGGGGGATCTGCTCCTTGCTGCAAGCACAAGGGCCTCCCAGCTGCAAGGATGCAGCGAGGGGAGTGGGGGTCTGGGGGAGATGGGTTTTCATTAGGGTTTCCATTGCAATTTTGCCTAATTAGTCTCCAATAATTAATGCCGTGAGTGTAACAGGGATTGTAATCAGACATGATGCTGGTAAGTAAACCCCATGGAAGCCATACATCTTGTGCTAGTAATGATTATGTTCTTTTTTATTATTAAAGATCCCATTAGAAAGAATTTATGATTTTTCCCCTTTGTGAGGGAAATAATAAACATTACATCGGATGTTCTTATTTTTGGTATTGAGCAATCGAGGATACGTAATTAGCCACAGTTAAAAAGAAATTTTGCCTGAATGGCTTTTGGGGAACATTACATCCAAATTACAACCCTGTAGAATTTTTTTTTCACGCGAAAATACACTCTCAATAAATAACTCAAATACAGTTTGTCTGGAAAAACATTTAGATCCTGAGGAAAACAGGCAGGGAAGGGAAAAGGCAGCACTGGGGACCTGAAAAGCCACCAGAGAGAGGACTGCACCAGCACCAGGGACCTCCAGCCCTGCCTCCAGCTCAGCCAACGTGCTCTGGTCTTCTGGACAAGCTCCAAGCTGGGAGAGGACAGGGACCAGGGACTGCTCCCACGGCGAGGCCACGGCGTGGAGAAAAATGTCACATCCAGGAACTTTCTATGAAAAAGAAAAAAAAGGTTCCGAACTGATGTCCTGTCAGTACTGGGAAACAGGAAAAAGGAACAAGTTGGTGATAAAGATGACCTCTCCCAGAGCCAGCCCTGCGTTCCCAGGGTGGAGGGGACATTCCAGCAGACAGCAAAGCCATTGCCTTCTGGCCAGCTCCAGACAGGACTAGTAGCCACTCTGACCACACCGTGCCACCCCCAAACAGGACAGAGCCTGTGCCACCCTCCCTGCTGCCCAAGAGCATCTCCTCCCTCTGTGGTCTCTCCTCTCTGAATGGGTAAGGGCTCTGTGGGGATGGGGGCTTCCAGATGAGAGGGAAAGGTTCCTCCCCTCTGCCCACCTCCACCTCTCCAGGAAAAAAAGACAAGAGGACTGCAGTCCCTGTGCCTCCTCCACCAGAGTGCTCCTGAGACCCAGCCCTGGGACCTCACACCACATTCCCAAGGGTTCCAACTTTGTCCTGCTGCAAATAGCAAATGCTGAGGGCACAGAAGCTGTTCCACCAGCAGGACCAGGGGCATAACTTCCTCAGGTGCTGTTCCCATGGATGCTCGGGAAGCATGGGAAGCCAGCACAGACTGCCCACTCACCTGGTCTCCAAACTTTGTTGCAGCAGACATTGAACACACAGCTCACCTCAATCCATGGATCGGCTGGAGAGGTGCTTGCCCGGGGTGGGAAGGTCTGAGCTTCACCCTGCAGGACTCCCAGGGCATCCCAGGAACAAGGTGGTTTTAGGGTGAGCAGCTCAGGTAGGAATTCCCGGGTTCATTTCCAAAGCACAGACACTTTCCACAGTGATGTGCAGCCCCAGACTTGGCAGCCTGCTTCACTCCAGAGAGGAGCAGGGAGCCTGTTCCACTGCCAGGCAAATGGAATTTGTGATTTGCATGCACCTTTGGAGTCAAAATCAAACATTTGCCCTGGATTGGCCCTGGTTTAATTAAAACGATGAGAATCCACGATATGCTTTTGGTCTGAGGCAAAAAAAAAAAAAAAAAAAAAAAAAAGGATGCACAGCACTGAAATTTGGAACAAACATTAAAAAAATTGAGAAATGCATGGTTGGAAGTGATAAGAAATGCCAAGACTATGCATTACACGGGATCACGGATGAAAATAGAAAATATCCTAAAAAAAACCCTGTCGGGCTGTGAAACTGTTGTGGGGAGGGCTGGGTAGGATTACAGGCTGGATGGCTAAAGTCCCCACAATGAGCACTGCTGGGGTTTGTACCCTTCCCTCTCCACAGAGCTGCCAGGGATGCTCATTCCAGGAAGCAGATTTTCCCTCTCACTTCGATGGAAGAGACAGGGATTCCACCTGGGACTCGGTGGGTATCTCAACATTTGCACAGATCCATTTGTGCCTACATATGCATTTCTTTATGTGGCGGGAGGGACATCTCACAATAAGTTTCAGAAAACAATTGCTGGTTTCAAGTGTCATCCCAAGGGGTCCCTCTCCCTTGTTCCTGTCACTGACACCTTTGTGCAGGGCAGGGTTCAGGAATTTTGGGGGTACCAATATCACAAGGTCTTGGTCAAATATCTTTTGAAACCCCTGAAGCCTGAACTTCCCTTTGGCCTTCCAACCCCCCAGAGGTGAGGAACACGGGCATGTCCTCCCAGCCCAGCAGCTCCCTGGCAGGAGGAACAGGTTGCTGAGACCTCCATCCCAGGCCAGGAACTGCTGGATGAAGGATTCCAACCTGTCTCCTTCCATCACTCTGACAGAACTACATCCAGCCTTTCCACAGCTCTGCCCCACTCCCACAGCACCCACTGGAGTCCCTGCCCTGCTCGGCTGGGAGGGAACCACAAGCAAGGAAGGGGGTAAACAGTTTAAGAACACATTTTACCTCAAAATTAAATTTTAAAAAATGTAATTTCAGAATAGTGATAAAAAGAGGAGATGATAGAAATAAATTTTGTTTCCACCAGAAAAATTTTCCAGTTGAACAGCTGAATTGCTTGGAGCCTAAAACCTTTCCACTTCTAAGTTGCTTGTTTGCTACCAATAAAGAGAAGAACAAAGGAGGTTTTCATCTGACCTGATTTTTGCCATCCCAGAGCTGGTCTCTGGGCTATCCTGGTGACCGGGGCTGCTTTTGCAGTCCTCAGAGAGCCCTGGGTGCTCCAGGGATGCTTCACCCTGCCTGCCCTGGACCTGTCCCTTGGTCAGGGATGGAGAGAGGGGGATGCTGCTCACATCCACTGGAATCAAGCCCAGTGAAGATCCTGTAAGGCTGATACTACTTTAAAGGGTCATTTTTAATAACCACCACTGGCACTTCATGTCGGCTGCATACAGCAATGATAAAATTCCTTCCCAGATTAATTTTCCCCTTTTAGAAGAAACCCACACTGGGTCTCCACCAGCCCATCCCGTTTCCTACAGCCCCATGAGAGCTGGATCTATTTTCATTTGTAAACACTTTGATGTCTGTGGACTTGGCTCTTGTACAGCCCTGAAGTACCAGCAGGAGGTAATAGTTTCCAGGACTTGACTTACACTTGATGTCCCACTGTTCTTCAGGCTCCCCAGTCTGCATTTCATCTTTGGGGGGAATTATTCATTTCCAAGCTGAATTTGCTCCTGCTGAAGGGACCTTGCTCTTCCAGGAGTCACGCAAAGGCTCCCTGCCTGCAAACCCACCCAGACATATGGTTCCAGGAGAATGGGTGGAAATGGGAATAGAAGAGGATGAGGAGAAAAATTGCAGATGATTTAGGAAGGGGAAAGAAGGAAGGAGAGAGATGGAGAGCCTAAGAGCTGGGCTGAAAACGACTTGGAGAAACTAGTGAGGATTGTTTTGAGGATTTTTGGGGGGGGCTGCACTCCCCAAAAGCCACCTAACCCAACGTGCTGAGGTCTGAGCTGAGCAATCAGCTCATGAGGTGAAGCCCTGCATGAGGATAAAGCCCAGTTCAGCCCTGGCTCTTCTCCCTGTACAGCAAAATGCCCAGGAGGTAGAGGAGCAGGAGGACTTGGGGACTGAGAGCTGATGTTCCTGCCCCGAGGGCATCTTCAGCCAGGGCAAGTGGGCAAAGCAGTTTGTGATCACCCCAAAAGGGTGAGTGCAGTGTCCCCCAGCAGTGCCAGGCACCTTTGGGAGGCCCTGAAGCCAGCCCGGTGCCAGAGCAGCTGGGGTGCAGGCTCAGCTTCTAGCAGGGCTCAGAGCCTCTCCTGGCCCAAAATGCTTTCTGCATCCCTGAGGATGCTCCCTGTGCCTGGAGGGACTGAGCTCCTCCCAGAGAGGAGAGACAGCCCCAGGACTCAGTGCCATTCCAGGAGAGACAGGGTACAAACTGCTTTGGTTTGGTGCCCAGAACATCTGGCCACCCCGTAGCCTTATTTCTTTTTTTTTTTTCTTTCTTTTTTTTTTTTTTTTTTAATTTTTTTTTTTCGATCCAATAGATACATTTTCTCAGCACGTTGCTGGCTGCCAAAAGATGAGCTGCAACTGCTGGCAGAGCAGCTGGGGAGCCATGCCCCGTGCCCAGCAGCCCCCTCCCACCCCAGCTCTCTCACCAACCCCCCTGGTCCTGGCCCTGTACCACCCAAACCCAACACCCCCACCTCCCTGGGCAGGATTGGTGCCACTCTAAACATGAGGCATAACCCCAGAAGGGAAGGGGGTTGCTCTATCAATAAGGGCATAGGGTGCAGGGGGTGTTTTGGGGGCTCCCTGCCTGAGCCTGGGCCAGCAGCAGGGCTGTCTGCTGTCACTGTCACCCCTGGGCAGGGACCCCCCAGGCTGGGCTGGCTGGGCTGCCTCTGCTGCTGCAGATCTGAAATTGGCATCCTGACATTTCTTACACAAACAGAAATATTTCCAAACCATTAGCTGTCTCTGTAACCATCAAATCACCATCGATTCACCGAGTCATTTGGGATGGAAAAGCCCTTTCAGACCATCAGCTCCCACCCTTAACCCAGCACTGCCAAGGTCACCCCTGCCCCATGGCCCTCAGCACCACATCTCCAGGGCTTGGAAATCCCTCCAGGAATGATGGGGACTCCAGGCCTGACAACCCTTTCCAGGGAAAAATTGTTCCTAATATCCAATCTCAACCTCCAGGTCAATTCCTCTTGTCCCATCCCTTGTTCCTGGGGAGCAGAGCCCGACCCCCCCTGGCTCCAAGCAGAGATCCAGAAGGTCTCCCCTCAGCCTCCTCTGCTCCAGGATCAACACCCCCAGCTCCCCCAGCCCAGCAACTGGGGAAGAAACTGGGACCAGAACAGCTTTGTCCTGGCAGCATGGCTGTGTCCTGCCTTGTCACTGAGTCCCTTGTCACCAGGGAGGGTGGCAGGGGGTGCAGAGGTCCCAGTCCCCAGCTGGGCTCTGGGGTCCCCTGGCACCACCACCTGGCTGCTCACTGTCAGATGGCTGCAGCACAGCCAGCCAGAACATGACTTTTTATCTCTCCTGTGCATGCCTCTACAAATCCATTTAAAATGTTGTGAGAATGTCAAAAGAGACCCTTAGGACCATCAGATTTCACAGGTCTGACTTCTTAAGAAAGTAAAAAACAAACAAACAGAAACCAATAAAAAAAAACCCACCAGCAAACAAGCCCAAGGACCTCAGCATCGCTAGCCAAGTAAAATAGTCAGAGCCCAAAACAAATAAATCATCTGTGCTGCACAGCACCATCACCCCCTCTGCTCCAGGTGGGAGCAGCCAGCACCTAGGGTGCTGCTCGGGAGCAAGTGGGACCAAGCACCCCACGGGGAGCATCACCCTGGGGTGTGCCTGGGCACGGGGTCACATCCTGATGCCCGCTCAGGGTACAGGAGCTGCAGGGTCCTGGCTGGCTGGTGGGAAGGAGAGATGCCAGCCCAAGGGAAAGCCCCTCTCTGTTGGGGTGATCAGGAGCTAATATTAAGTGTCAACCCTGACGTTTATAGAAATGTAACAAAAAAAGCAAATATTGTGGTTTCCCGTCCCACTCCACCAATCCCATCCCATCCCACCCCATCCATCCCATCCCATCCATCCCATCCCATCCATCCCATCCCACCCCATCCCATCCCGTCCCGTCCCATCCCAGGTACTCGGCGGGGCACTCTCTGTGCCCTCCTCTGGACCTGTTCCAACACCTCCATGTCCTTCTGGGGTTGGGGACCCCAGAACCAAACCCAGGACTCCAAGCCTGAACACGACACTAAAAGCCAGAGGCAAAGCTACTGCTGAAAATGGATTCTAGGAATAAAATGCTGAGGCACAAAGCCGTGGTGCCACAGTGTGGACACAACATCTGCACCAGTGGTGCCCCCCAGACACCCCAGCCATGGGATGGCCTCTTCTGGGGCACCCCCACTCCTGACAAAGCCAGTCCCAGCTGGCCAAAGGACCTGGTGCTCAGCCCCTCTCCAAACCTGCCTGAGCAGGAGCTTCCCTCCTTTGGTGTTCCCGGGGTGCCCGGGCAGGGTGAGGGCTGTCTTGTCTCAGACAAAGGGAAGGAGAAGCAAAAAGAAAGGCAGAAAGCAGCGAGTTTCCCCTTGCCAAACCTGCCAGGCAGACTGGCTCTTTTTTCTTTCTTTCTTTCTTTCTTTCTTTCTTTTTTTTTTTTTTTGTGTGTGTGTGTGTGTGTGTGTCACTGAAGGAACTTGCAAGAAAGGATCAAGAATCAAGAGCAAAGCCCAACAGTTTGACTGAGATTACCAGGACATGAAAATAGTGCAGAGCCAGGGATGTAACCCTGAAGGGCTGTGAAAGGCTGGGGGGCAGGTGTCAATCTAAACCAAAGCGAGTTGTGATAAATACTAAAAATTAGTTAACAAAGAAAAGAAGTTTAAAACTGCAGAGCCAGATACCCAAAGCAGTGGGAACTGGGCTCGCCTGAGCCCCAGCCCATGTCCCGAACTCCTGCCACATGGTGACAAGAATTTGGCAGCTGGGACAAAGCTGGGTCCCAGAGCTTACCTGGGAGGGTCTGTGCTGAGGGGAGGGGAGCATTGGCCTTCTGAGACTGGAATGAAATATATGACAGATGGCTTTAAAAAAAAAAGAAAAAAGAAAAAAAAAGGCAATTATCAAAGGGGAAGATTTTTGGAACATCTCCTTTGAAATAAAAATTTGTTTAGCATTTTTAGCAGCTGAAATAATTTTCAGAACATCTGATGAGATATTTAAGTGCTTCATTTCCTCCTCTCCCTCGCCAAGCCATCCGTTTGAAGCCTGTCTGTGGCACATCGAGTTCTCTGCTTTATTGCTATTGGTATTTTTCATTGGATAATGGCAGAATTAGAGATCAATGGCAGGGAGGTATGAGCCACAATATTCCCCTCCGTCTGAATGTGCGGGGGCTTTTGAAATGCTCCGAGGCTGTGCAGGAAATGGGAGAGAATTATCCTGTGATTCTTTAAATACAGCTACATGAAAGTCTGTCTTATTACACTTTGCCTTTCTTCCCCACTTCTTTCTCTTCTGTTCTTCCCCCACCCAAAAAAAAAAAAAAAAAAAAAAAAAAGGAAGGATTGGGGAATTAGCCACCTATCTTGTCTGATATTCATAGGAAGTGCCAGATCAATGGAAAAATTAATAAGATCACGTACCTCAGGGTGAGAAAGTGCCCTCCTATCACAGGCTGCAGGCAGCTGCCCAGCAATGCCTCCTCCCTTCCCTTTCAGCTCCAGAATGTGATCTCCATCCACAGGCTGGAGAAGAAAAGCTGCCCCTCTGCTACCTAAATGTTAAGTTCCAAAAGATCACAGTTAGAAAAATTTCCCGTTTCTTTCTAGCTCGAGTGTGTTAATTTTCAGTTTTAAACCTCCCATCCCTTCTGCTGCTGCTGCCACCCTGCCACCAGGACTGGCTGGGCAGGGGGGGAATTCCCATTACATTCACCAGGGTGGCCCCAGGCTGCAGGTCAGGGCCATTTTTGTGTTCTGAAGAAAAAGAGTGAGAATTTGACACAGAATGCTTGCTGGTCAGCAAGGGTCAAACGCTGCACAGGCTTTGCTTTTTGTGGGAATCCTGGAATTATGCAAGGCTGGACTGGAGGGACCTCAGGGAGCACCTGGTCCAAGCTTGCTAGGTCGGAGCAGGGTTTAGATGTGGTGAGCCAGCACCTTGTCACCCTGAGACTTCAAAGTGCCCAGTGCTGGGGAATCCACCACATCCCGGGGGAGATTGATCCCATGTCAGACTGTGAAAAAGAAGGATAACAAACCTCACAGCTAAACACAGCTACCGGGAGACTCAGGACACACAGTCTGAATTTTTTTGTTGTAGTTATATCTGGGTTGCAGGACTATATTTTCTAATTCTTTTTTGTTTTGTTTTGTTTTGTTTTTCTTTTTTTTTTTTTCTTTTTGTGGTGTGGAGCCGAGTAGAAAACAAATCCCAAATGTCAAGGGGGTGGATCTGAGCACCACGGGAAATAAAGTGGAGTCCAAGCAGATCACAAGCTCCCAGATTTTGGGAGGGCTATTTGGGTGGGGTTTTGGTGGGTTTTTTGGGTTTTTTTAATCAAGCAGAGCTGCTGGGTGAGGAAGTGCACCGGCTCCCCATGGCTGCTCTGGGGGGGCTGTGGTGGCCCTCGGGGCAGCAGTCCCCAGGAACATGGACCCTCCAGGGGACAGCATCCCCCAGAGCTATAGCACATGCCAGAGGAATTCATCACTCGCCCCGGCATGAGAAAAGCATTTTTCCTGCCCTGGTCTCTGCCGGGGTCCCCAGCGGGTGGGTCAGGATGCGGGGGAGCCCGCAGGAAGCTCTTCCATCCCTGCCTGGCCCCGGGAAACGTGTGAGAGGGATGGAGCCAGGGCTTCCAGGGGAAAAGGGAGGAAACCCCACCCCGGAGAGCCCGGGAGGATTGAGCAATGCCTGAAACGCAGCCACCGGAGCTGGGCCTGCGGGGTGCTTGCTGGGCTCCTGCTCCAAAAGGAAGGACCCTGATAAACAAGTACATCAGGTTGGGAAATAGCAAATCCTTCCCCCAGCTCGGTTGCAGCATTGCAAGGGGAGGGAGGAGCACAGAGGCCAAGGCACATGCTATGGTTGAAGAATCACAGAGTTGTCCTGGTTGGAAAAGACCTCAAAGATCACCACATCCAACTGTCAACATCCTCCCTCCCCCCTAAATATACCCCAAATAAAAATAAAAAATATTTATGTACATATATCTCCCCATGGCCACTAGAACATGTCCTGAAGTGCCTCATCTACACGGTCTCTGGATACCTCCAGGGATGCTGACCCCACCACCTCCCTGGACAGCCCCTTCCAGCACCTGCCTACTCTCTGAGTAGGGAAACTCTTCCCAATATCTGATCTAAAGGACTCCCGAGATCTTCCCAGCAGGTAGCCCAGACCACAGCCAACAGACCTGGAGCACCCGTCCCAGCCAAGTGAACCATTCCTGTGCTTGGGATCCAGCATCCTCCTGGGGAAAAACTTCATTGAGTCTCAGGGTACTTAGGCTCTGGAACTTGGTTTTTTTCTTTATGCTGTCAGGACTCTGATGTAGGCAAATCTGTGGTTTCCTAAGCCTGAGGTAAACTAAAATAAACATCATTTAATCAAGGAGACTCAGTCATGAGAGAGGAGTACAAAGGGGGGATCGTGTTGGGGGTACACTAAATCTTTATAGATCTTGCTGTGCAGCTACAGGGGGACCAAACCAGACAGAGATTTGAATCGTGCCAGGGGCATCAGGTTCTCATTTAAAGTTTTCATGCCTGTCATCTTTCCCTTTTCATTTTTTAATTTTATTTCTCTCTCTCTTTTTTTTTTTTTTTTTTTTTTTTCCCCTTCAATAAAGACTGGAGCAAGCATCTTCATCTATTTCTATCATGTCTTTTTCTGATTAGACCCCCAAGGAAAATGAAAAATGCATTGGGTATCTAAGTGTGACTCGTGTTGCATTCACCAGGGCGCTGCAGCTGTGTCTGTTCAGCAGATACTCCGGGAGAAAGCAGCCTAGTCTGGAAAACTGCTCCTGCCAGCTGGCTAGGAGAGTGCCCAGCCTTTACAGCCCTTTCCTGGGAAGTTTTAAGGTCCCTTCTTACCTGACATTCCTGATACTTTTGAGTAGGAAAGGACTGCAGCTGCTGCAGGCGCTCCAAAAACTCTTCTTTAACCAATTGTGAGAGATTTCTTCATAACTTACTAAAAGAAATTAAGAAAGCAATGTGCAGATTTGCAGATGTCAGGGGGGTTTCTGTTTCTGTTTCTCCTCCAGACCAGCACCCATCATTTCAGAAGCCTTGAGGCTGTAGTGGGTGGTGCCAGGGCAGTCAGGGCAGCACCTCCAAGGCCAGAGGGATCGCTGATGGTCCTGCAGGAACCAGCTGCGGGCTGGGGTGCAGCACTGCTGTAAAATGCTGAATATAGAATAACAGAGATGTGAGGGAAAAAGAAAAAAAAAGAAAAAGAAAAAAAGCAATAATAAAGGTGTAAAAAAAGGGAAGAGAGACAGCCAGAGCAACCTGATGGGAAGTGGCCAGCATCTCCACAGAGGACAACACTGTCCAGACCAAGGCAGCCGTGCCCACAACACAGCCACCAAACCCAGGGGGGTTGCCCACAGGAACCCTTGGGCTGCAGACTGGGGCAGGCACTAGGTGTGGGGCTGCCTTCCTGCTAATAGCCCACAATGCTGGAAGATAAAAGAGCCTGGGAAGAAAATTCATCGAGCTGAGCCGGTATCAGCGATTCGGGATAAGTGAGTCCAAGGAGATGAAGCATGTTTAATGTAATTACACATCCACTTCTTGTGATGTACGAGCAGGCGAAGCATTACTAATCCCCAAACAGATACCTGCAGGGAGGACGATCAGGAACAGCTGTTTGGACAACAAGAAATGAAGCAGAGGAGCTCCCGGTCCTGCAGGCTTTCCGCAGAGACGCTCAGGAGTCGGAGCTTGTCCGGTAAGTGCAAGATGTACAAGGAATTAAAGAGTGCTGGGGAAGAAAGTACATTAGCTCCTCACAGAAATCACCCTGACGACTCATTTATTACTGTAACGACCTTCAGGGTGCCCATTATTGGAGAGGACTTCTCCTGCCATGACAAATGGAGCTCGCCCTCAGACCTGCCTGGGCTTCCCAGCTCCGATGGCAGAGGGGAAGGCACGGAGCCTCCTGCCCAAAGGGTGCTACTGACTGCAGACTGAGCTCTTGCCTCAGCTGACTCTGGATTTGGGAGTTAACAAATGTAACAATGCAAGGGAAAAAAACCCAACACCACCACACCGAACCCACCGTAATAATTTCCAGGCTGGCACAGATGCAGAGGTGAAGTTCACTTCTGATCAGCAAATGCAAAGAGTATTTCAAACTAACATCCTGCACCAATCCAGAGCTTTAGTCATTCCTAAAATATTTCAGCAAAATCCAGCTCTCAAAACACACTTCTATTTCCACCACGTGCAATGGGAAGAAAGCAATCAGACCTACCAGGTGTAAATTCTAATTGCCCAGTGAGGTATCCTCACCCTTAAAACCAATGCTGATTTCTGCAAGCTCCAAGATTCAGAATAAATTTGTTTCATTTCCCTCCCTCCCAACTGTCAAACACAAACCCAGTGACTGTGTCAAAGTGTCTGTCTGTGTTTATATAAATATATATAAATATACACATAGCTATACTGTTGTCCTCAGCTGAGCTGCCAGCACTGCTGGTTACACACAGCCCATTTCACTAAAGCATTCACTTAAGTGAACAGTGAGAGTGACTCTGGTGAATATGGGAGGGCTTGCAGAAATCTACGGGAATGAGGATCCTGTCTCACCACCCTCCCAGGAAAGAATTTCTTCCTAATGCCCAGCCTCAGCCTCCTCTCCTCCAGCTGCTCCTCTTCTGCTGCAGCAAACGTGGCCCTGGGCTGAGAAGGATTTTCTGTGGGGTTCTTCAATGCCTGCACTCACTCCCAAGGCAGGAGCTGACCCCAGATGGCACAAACCCCTCTCTGTTACAACTGTTCTGTGTTCTTCTGGCAGGGACACGTCCCCAGTTGGCAGCGAGGTGGCCAGGACCAGCCCTGCCATGCACCAAAGCCTGGGGAAGCCACCAAGGCTCCGAGCACCCCTGTCACCTCTCTGGGCACTGCCACCTCCAGCAGGGCCCCACCAGCAGAAGCAGAGTGGTGTCTGAGGGCAGGCAGGGGGGGTTTGTCACCCTTGCTGTAAGCAGTAGATATAGGTCAGGGAACCATTAGACCGGATAGAAATCAGAATGGGGATTGGTTTTCAAGAGAGATCTGATGGGTTCAGATAAAACCAGAACCAAGCCAGGTTTGTATAAATGACTCAGACATCATTATTTTTAAACTGTTGGCCAAGGCACACGATGCCATGTGTGTCCTGCTTTCAGGAATTAGTGTCTTTTACTCGTAAGCCACCTACTGCTGTTTACTTTATTAATGACATTCTGGTCATCCCTCCTGAGGGCAGTAAATGAAAGCTAAATTTGGCTCACTGTCTTCATTTCAATGATTTAGTCTATCGGGCACTGACTTTTTAGAAAGCTGAGCTAAATGTGGACAAATACAAAGAGAATTATTGTTTGCTGCTAATGAGCAAGCCCGTGGCCCCGGCTCTGCTGTGCTGCAGCAATGAGGAGAATTTTCCATCGTTCTTTCCCAAAGGCAGTGCTGATGTTACACGTGTCTGAGGGCTCCGAGTGAGTCAGGGCCTCCGGTGACCATCCCAGAGAACAGCCCTGTCCCCGTGTTGCAAAACACCCAGAACCACCCATGGAGATGTTCCGGGGAGGCTGGAGAGTGTCAGAGTCAGCAGGATGGAGCCCTCCTCAAAGCAAAGCTGTTGGCATGCACTGACAGGTGCCTGCTCCACTGAACTGATAACAAACCTGTACTTTTCTCCTCTCCTTTAGATGTTTGCTAGCTCATGGACCACCCGAGTTACCTTAATGCCAAGGGAACATAACAGATTCCCTGTGGACGTCTCCAAAACGTCTCCAGCTCCTTGCGGCTCATCCATCTAAAAGGGAACAGGACCTTAGGCCAACTCAGCGCCCTACAGACAGGGCTGAAGCATAAATTGAAAATAAATTGCTCACCCTGCTGTCCCCACGCCCTCCTCAGGGATGGGATGGAGCCTTGCAGCCTCCTTCCCATCATTGCTGCTGGGGGAAAAGCCCCCTGGCCCCGGGATGGGAGCAATGGGAGGGAGCACCCAGCTGCCCCAGCAGGGGATGGGCAGCATGGATCCCAACTTTTACCAGGGGCTGCCAGCTGCTGAGGAAGGAGAGAAACCACCCCATCCAGCTTCATGGCACTCATCTCACAGCCCGGGACACCTTTCAGCAGAATTAAACCTTGGTTCAGGGCAGGCAAAGTGGGAGGAGAGGGGCAGGGTCCCCCCTGGGGATGGCAGCGGTGCCCACCCAGGAGTGCCCAGGGGATGCAGGGCTGGGCACCCTGGGGATGCTGGAGCATCCCAAGAGCAGCAGCAGGGAAATGACAGCTACACTGTAACTTTGCACAAGGAAAACCAACTTGACTCACCAGACCAAACATTTCAGCTCAAATAACGATTCCCATTAAAGAAATGACAAGCCCGCCTTGTAATGTGTACTGGAGAAAGAAAGGCATTTATAGTGGGGAAAACTAATTGGTTTAGGAATCAAATTTGAAAAATGCAACATCTTCATCCAGCAGTGGGAGTGCAAACACTCCTGTTTTAATGAGCTTCCTCTAAAGGAGGCTAATGTGTAATATTTCTCTGTATGAGTTTGCATCAGAAATCTGCTGAGCTGGGAATGCTCATTACCTGCTACGATCCGAGCTCTGCACAGGCAGATCAGCTTCTCCTGAGGAACCCGAGGTGATTACCAAGGGCTTGGGGAAGGCATCCTCTGCTCCAGGCCTCCAGCAGCCACCGTGACACGCAGGTGTGCAGCAAAGCTTGTGCAGAGATGCGAGGAATGGGAAACAGCTCCAGGAAACGCTTCGGATCGGCCCCCATCCTTCCCGAGTGCTTTCTGGTGAGCCTCATTTATACCCTGGCAAATCCCTTTTTCTCATCTTCTCCCTGCCAGAGCTGGGGCAGGGCTCTGCATTTCACCTCCCTGGGTCCCCTTCCTGCTGGCATCTCCCCCCGAGAAGGGGTTCCCTCTGCTCCTGCTGGGCCTGGGGCTGCCAGACCATTGGGGTGGCTGAGCCTGGTGATGCCAGAGGTCCTGCTGAGCCATGATCAAGGGATTTCTATGCCCAGCAGCTCTTCTCACCTCAATGAATGCCTGAGTTTCATTTCTGAATGAACTCCCCAACACCAAAATCTATCCACCCGGTGCATGCCAATGAAACAGTTTAAGAGCAAGGACAGGAGCAGAGTCCTGCCTTAATCGAGACACTGGTTGCATGCAGAAGGCACTGTAGAGAAGTGCCCATTTCTGCTGGCTGCTGAAGTGAGGATTCATTGCTGGATATTGAAACAACAACCCAAGCTCCTCCTGTTCTGAACCCACCCAGTAAAACTCACTGAAATGAGGCAAGCCTCAGCCAGGAGCTGAGCTCCCCAGGGGCCACCAAGGTGCCCTTGGCAAGCCCTGGGAGATCCCTGATGAGCATCACACTGGGGGGACAGGACTGGAGCAGTGCCATGGGACTCAAAGGGACCCAAACATTCCCCCCCTCTCCATCCTGAGTGCCCCGGAGCAGCTCAGCTGCTTCACATCCATCACTGAGACACCAGGAAGCAAACACATTTCCACAGGTAGAACTCAAGAACTTTTCCCTCACCTTACCTTCCAGAGCTGAAGCCAGAGCTGTGAGGGAATGTGTTACTGTGCTTACTAGAGCTCTTGGTTGTTTGCATCTAGCTGAAATCAACTGGGAGGAAGGCTTGCAAGATGCTTTTTTAAAACAGAGGTAGGAAAAAGCCCTACTTGAATATGGGTGTTTTGGACAGTTGTTTGAAGAGTTTGGGAGGGCAAATCCAGAGCAGATGCTTGGAAATATGGGGATAGCCCCCTGGGAGACACTGGTGGTGGGACAGGGTGTGATGCTGATGTCTTTGGGACCTAGCTTGGACCACTGGTGGTCTGTGGAGGGCATCATGAGAACCTTCCTCGAAGACTGGAACCTTGCAGACTGGACTTGATGAAGCATTTCTTCACTGAGAGGGTGGCCAACACTGGAAGAGGCTTCCTGGAGAGGTTTTCCAGGTCTGAGACATTCGGACAATGCCCTTAACAACATCTTCGGCTCTTGGTCAGCCCTGAAGTGGTCAGGCAGAGGGACTGGATGGTCACCGCAGGTCCCTTCCAGGTGAAATTCAATTATTCCATCCTGATTTACTCTGTTCCTGTTGCTGTTCCTTCATCTCAGGCACAGGACAAATCCCTCCTGGGTGAGCAGGCAGCCTGGCAGCTGCAGAGCTCAGCAGAGGGCTGGGAAAGGTCAGGAGCATACATTACACCTGCCCCCCGGCCACCTCAGCATCTGCTGGGGGCTCTGCTGGGGCTGGCAACCTCGGGCAAAACTGACCTGGAGATGGTTGATCATTCCTTAGTCCCCAGAGAGGCTGAGATTCATGCACCAGGTGCTGGGTCAGCACGGAAGGACTGAAGGGCACAGATTTGCTCTGGGATGCTGCCGGATACAGAGAGTGACCTGTGCTGGAGGGGGAGCATCCCGGGGCAGACAGCCCTCCCGGGACACCCCCCAGGAGCTGGGGATGGCAGGTGCTGCTGGAGAAAGCCCAGGGGAGGTGGGTGCCAGCAGAACAATCCCCCCCGGCCAGGGCGGGCACGGGGAGGCAGCTTTGGAAATGACAAATACTCATTTAAGGGGAAAGAAAAGCTCCAGGTCCTGCTGCCAGCTGTGATCCTGCAGCCTGGCTGGACTCCCCCGGGCTGCCAGGGTTCTGGGCTGTATGTCTGCACAGCCCTGAGCACGGAGCAGAAATAATGATGTGATCTGCCCGCTGATGAAGGGAAACCTACTATATTATCACCAGAAATTACAGGGTTCTGAGGGTAGCTCCGTTTCCAATAAAAACCACGTGGGCAAGAAAATTGAGGTGGCAATGGAAGCGTTTTTGTTGCAGGAGGACAATGCAAATGACTTGCCACCACAAAGCTCCAAGGCTCTGGGGCTGGCTGAAGCAGAGGGTGATGCTCAGGGCTGGCAGTGGGAGCCAGGAGGAGGGGGACTGTCCTCCCAAAGGTGGCCCTGGGTGGGCTGTGCTGGGTCCCAGCCAGCCCCTGCACCCATCCCAACAGCAGGAGCACCCTCAGAGCCTTTGTGCAGGGCGAGCCACACGCCAGCTCTCACCAGCCACACGTGTTTACGTTTCCTTCTGCTTAATATTGCTGTAATCTTCCCTGGCATCACCCACTAGTAATTTTTCTCCTCCTACTTCACACTTTTGATAAGCCTTCTGGACCCGCAGCAGATGCATTGTGAATCTTCTCCTTCTAAGGATCTTGCATATGTTTCATTAAAAGTGTTTTGTTTCTTTGATCAGCTTGAAGTTCTGATGGGGCGAAAAAAACCATAAAGTTTAAAAAAATTAACTTTTTTGGACTTTGCTTGGCAGCACCCAGCCAGGAGATGAGCAGTGGGGTCTGGGTGGAGGCCCAGGGTCCTGTGCCAGTCACTCCCTGAGCCCCCGTGGCTGTTTTGGGGTGCAGGGAGCCCAGCCGTGCCTGTCCTGTGCTCACAGCACTTGTCACAACCATGTTAACAGCCAGCACAGTCACAAGGACAGTATTTTCTTTTATGCTGGTGCCTAACTAGAGTAAGAGCCACGCCACCATCAGCCTTAACATCCCTGCCTGCTGCTCCTCACTCCACCTGATGGATTTATTTATTGCTGGTTGTGCTGCCATCCCTCTCCTGTGGCGTAAGTCATTCCCAAGACAGACTAACTGTAAAAATCAGTTCTTCCAGTTATTCCTTAAAAAAATAAAAATGCAATTTAAAGGTAGAAAAGGCCGAGCATCTTTTTTCTGCCTGGCTGGCAGAGGCCAGTGTCTCCCTGCACTTTCAGCCCAGAGGAGCCAAAATGCTTTTTGCAACCCTCCCCTGGGCAGTGGGATGCCAGGTGACCCCAGGGGGGTCTGCAAGGACACCCTCCATGTGATCCATAGGGAAAACATCCCTGGGCAGGTGCTGTGGGGAGAGCCCAGCCCAGCCCAGCTGGCTCTGAAGTCTGGTGAGGTCCCTAGGGCTGTATCAGACCCAGAGAGGGCAGTGGGGACATTCCTGGAGGACCAGCACCCTGCACTTGGATTGATGGAATCCCTCCTGACACATCATCAGCTACCCAAGCCTGTCTTTGTGGTCCTGTTGGGAAACATTCACTTACAGTTCCTACCAGCATGGGATCCTGCACCCCTGAGCACACACGGGATTTTCACTTCCAGCACATCAAGGAGTATCCAGGATTCTCTAATCCCGCATGCTTTTAGTGTGTCATCCCTCCTTCCAGGACACACTAGCACCCCCAGCACCCTCCTCTTCTCTCTGCAGGGACAGTGATGCTTTCCTCCTGCTCCCATGAGCTCCACACCTTGTCACTCAGCCTCACCTTGGCTCCCAGGCAGGGAGATAGGAGGAGAAGGGAGCTCTGTCCCTGGCAGTCCATCACGGCAGCTCTGCTGGGGAGGAACAGATGCTGCTCACTGCTCACGCTGTCCTGGAGGTTGCTGTACAATTTTGGGTGTGATGGATGCACTGCTCTGAGCCGGGCTCCAGCCCTGCCAGGGGCAATCCTGGGAAGGGGCTCCGCACCCTGCCACCCAAAGCTCCTGAACACTGTCCTGGGCTGGTCCCTGCTTGGCCCTGGCAGCAGCTCCTGCATCTGCTCCTGGGTGAGAAGAATGGGATTTGCTTCATCTCCCCTTGCTGAGACCCTCCAGGAGCAGCTCCAGAGGGTCTGTCCCGTCCCATCCCATCCCATCCCAGCTCCAGCACCTCTTGGACATGACCATTAGCCCACAAAGATGGTTCAGTATTTAAACAAACAACAACAACAAAAAAATCAAACTAAACCAGTAAAATAAACCCAAACCAACCCATATGTGCTGACCTCACAATACCAAGACCCAACTCAATACTCGAGCTCCCATTTAATTAAGTACCACTAATTGCAGAGCTATTTTATTCCCCTCCCCAAAGCCCTTTAAAGCTGGAGGCCCTGCTCTGGATGGGACTTTGCTGCTGCCCCTTTTCCCCTCACCCTGGCAGAGCTGAGCTGCAGCCTGCATCCCCTCTGCAGCAGCCAGCCCAGGCCAAGGCAGGACAGCCCAGTTTGTCACCTGCTGGCTGGTTCCGAGAGCCCTCCCTGTCCCTGCAAGTCACCGTGCCCCCAGCTGCTGGCAGCTTTCACTGCCAATTCCTTCCTGATGCCTCTCATGAAAAATGAGACTTCCTCACCCAGGGCAGAAGATCTTTCCCCCGGCAGGTAGGCTGTCGAACATGTTGCATTCACAACATGACACGGAGGCTGAAAAAAAAAATAATAATAATAATCAGAGAGAGATTAATTACGGGAGGAAAATTACACCCAAAGCCCCGTTTCCCAGTGAGGGAGCTGACAGCCTGCCCCCCAGCCACCTCGGGCAGCCCACCCACAGGTGCTGTCACCCCCCTCAGCACCCCAGAGCCCCCCACCAGCACCCTCCACCCTTCTGCCCCTTTGGAGCCTTGGGAGCAGGGAGGTGACAAGTGGCAAGCCCCAGGGATGCCACCAGCGCTGGCATTACCAGACCTCTGGCCACCTAAACATAAACCTAAAAATACCCCAAAATCAAACCTGCCAGACCTCCCTGCTTCCCCTGCTCCTTAGCAGAAAGAAATATTCATTCCTCTGAAGAAGTGCAATTAAATTAATGCTCCACCAGGTATCTGTGCAGCCAAACAACCCTCTGACTGGAAGACTTCATGTAAAAGCAAAAATGCCACAAAGATAATTTATATGGGAGCTGAGGTATGGTTGATGAATTAGTTCATATTTACCTAGATTATGTATAATAAATGTAACGTATATCATTTATATCTACATGGTTCTAATTTAGCTGGAATCGGAAAATAATGCAACACGAATTCACATAAAAAACAATTTTGTACAGGAAAATGAGAAGGGTAGAGCATATTGTTTTATATGAAATATTGAGCTGTGCAATCGTATTTGTTATACACTTTAAGCAGACTTCAGTAGGAAAAACATATTTGTTCCCTTTGGAGCTTTCTTTATAAGTGTATAAAAGCTTTAATTTCATATGGTCATAAACAAGTGGAATTTCACAAAAATGCCATCAACATTTTTTTTCCTTTTTTCCATCAGCATGAAAATGTGACAAACAGAGAACCAGAAAGGCACAACACCTCCAACTTGGTTTCTTTTCTCTCCAGTGACTCAGAGAACTATTGGTGCTTGTTAATAGGAAGGAATTATTAACAACAGTTGTTAAGAACCATTTTTGGGGGGGGGAGGAGGAAAAAAACGCACCAGAATTGGTTCTCAGCCCAGGCTTTGAGCCCCCACCTGCAGACAGGCTCTGCTCCAGTGTGGGTTCAGCTTGGGGAACACTGCAAGGGCTTCAGAAACGATGCTGAGGAGGTACCTGAGGAGGAAGGGGGTGGTTCCCAGCATTTCCTGGGGTACAAAATGCTGGAAAGAAGGAGTAAAAGCAAGCCAGGGGCCAAATTAAGACACCCAAACAGAGACCCCCAGCAGGACAGGGCTCCTGGGTCACACAGACTGGCAGGGCTGGGTGGTCTGCACCCAACACACGTTCCTTAGGTCTTGGAGGTCAATGGACCTCGGGCTGATGGTGGCAGGGACACCCCAGGGTCCCCTCAGCATCCACCCATGGAAGGGACAGCAGGAGGGAACCACTGCTTTCTGCCACGTCTGCTTTCTGACACAGATTTTTGCGTCTTCTGGGTAAGGTGGTGGTTAAAAGGGAGTTAAAAGGGGGGAAGGGAGCTGGTGTCATTGTCACAGCTCGTGCCAAGCTGCCAGGATGCTGCCAGGATGCTGCCAAAGATAACTGAGCCTGGGAGATGTCTCTTCTGAAAGCCCTGGTGTTAGGAGGTGCAGAGGAAGCAGCAGAAAGGTCCTGGCCCTCTCCTCTCACCCAGGGATGCCATCTCACTTCCTCCCCAGGCTGGGGCATGCTGGAGATGTCTCACTCTTCCAGCTCTCCAGGGCTTTTTCTACCGTGGAAAACCAGAGCCAGGAGGAAAAAAAAAAAAAAGAAAAAAAGAAAAAAAAAACAGAAATACAGCATTCTTAAATCAAATAAATTTTTAAGCAACCCTCACACCCGTGTGCAGCGCACACAGCCGGTCCAACACACGTGCACATAGTAAAAGATGAGCTTGAAAAAGAACAGTTCCATGTTGAAAAAAGGGAATTAAGAAGGATGAAGCACTAGACACTGAAACAGTGCCCAGGTCAGAAGTGCCCATGGTCCCAGTGAGTTGTGGCACTGTGGGGAGAAACACGAGGCTGTAAGTGGCCAGTGGCAAACTACTCCAAGTGCAAACTACTCCTAAGAGCCCAGCTTTCCAGGTAAGCCAGGGAGAACCATGTGTGACAACCAGTCACAGCATTGGGTTGATTTTGCACCCATTTGGCTATTTAAATTTCCCTTTTTGCAGGACACAAGAGCTGCCAGTGTGTGGGCTGAGCAGTGATCAGATGCTCGTCCCATGCCTGCACTTACCTGAGTACCCACCACCCCGTGCAGGACTTGGACTTACAAAGATGAAGAATTAAAGAGCAAAAGATTAAAAATGTGAGAATGAATACATTAGTAATAAAGTTCACTTCAGGGGAAAAAAGAAAAAAAAAAAAAAAAAAAAAGCATTTTCCCAGCAAATGACATCTTAATAATCTCACTGCCTGCGACTGCAGGGAGGAGAAGCAGTGGTCTTGGGGAGTAAAATATATGTTGCAAAGGTTAGAAAAAGTCACCGAGCAATTTTTATTGTCTGGGGTTTTTTTGTCAAGATGCTGAAAAGTTGAACATTTCCCCCAGTGTTAATAACACAGAATTAGTTCCACATGACTGTGCTGCTGGAGTGCAACCAAGGCAGCTCCGGCTTGCTCAGACCAGGGCTTGCTCCAGCTACTGAGGAGAACCCAAGCCCTCCTGATGTGCAATATCCATCAGCCCTTGTCCTGCCAGGAGCCTGAACACAGTCCCAGGGTGGTTGTGAGCTCTGAGCTGCTCCGTGGGCACAGATTCCTGAGGAATCCCTGCATGAACACAAACCCCATCCCCGGAGCAGACTCACCTGCAACCCAGCACAGCTCCACTGGGGCCACTTCACTTGTTTTGATGATCTGGGGGTTCACAAATGAAAATTCACTGTGGAGACTTTGCTCTGCTGGAAAAATGGGGCCAGAAGTTTTACTCAGAATAAGCCCAAAGCTCCACTTTGCCAGGCTGGGAGCTCTGACCAGCAGAAGTCATCTGGTTTCATCCCTTTCCCCGTGTCCCGGTGTTTGCATCCAGTGCAACTTTAAAAGCACATTCCCTCATCATTAGCCCTGCTATTCCACATGGAATCCCACAAATTACAGCTGGAAAGATTAGGATGCATGTCGGGAAGATTGGTCACAAACCCTGTGTCTGTTGCATCTGAAAGTTCTGGAGTATTGATTAATTAAATACCTAATTATGAGATAGCCTTAAAGACAAAAATTGTAAGTGACTTTTGCTAAGGAGTCTCCTGTCAGTGTTACCATGCAAAATATAAAATATTGCCAGCCTAAAAAAGAAATCTATCTTTAAAAAGTTGAAGGACTTGTGCTGAAGGTACTTCTTCAGAACATTTCTTCACAAGTGAGATAACAATTAAATACCAGCTAATTACTCCCACAAAGCATGTCATGACAGAAACTTAATGCAACAACATCGGCTGGTTTTTAAGCCTTCCCTTATTTTATTTATTTTTAATAAAATTTTATACAAAACAGATTAGCAAGGCAGGTTCCTTATTTTTTTTCCAAGCATCCTGGCAGGGGAGCTCAGTAACCACCTAGGGGTACCCCACCTCGTGCTGCCTTCCCAGCACCCAGCCCAGACTCCCCAAAGCTCTGCGTGAAGGGCAGGCAACATAACAGCATAATAATAAGGGACATTCTTTGCTTTTAGAGGAATTCCTCCATGACAAAATTTGGCTTTGTCAGAATGAGGAAAATCCAAGCACTAGAAACATTCGTGTCATGGAAACTCCCAAATATTTCCATTTGAAAACATCAACATGGAAACGAAGCCTTTTGGCCATCCTAAGTTACCTGAGGTAGTGCAAAATGCAATCCTCAAATGAAGTTGAAAGGTAATTTTAAGCTTCATGAAAAGTGCAGTGCTCCCTGAAACCTTTTAAGTTTCATCACAAGCATCTTTTCCAATGAAAAGTTGTTCAAATTATTTCTTTCCTGCCAGCTTTAACTGCTCTGACGAGTTGAAAAAAAAAAAAAAAAAAGCTCTTGGAATTTCTGGAGGATAATTGTTACACCCATTCAGCCTCACAGTTCATTACCTTCAGTTCCTTACCTGGAAGAAAGTCTCTGCTAACAGGAGGAGTCACCAGGAATGCTCAGGTGCTTTGTCCTCTTGAAAAATCAAGCTGTTTGATTAATTTTTGAATAGAGGGTAGTGTTGTGGGGGGTTTTTTCCCTCCCTCTGCCTCCTGTACTAGAAGCAGAATTACATGAAATTACATAATATGATAATTTATTGTTTCTGCCCTGCCTGCTCCCAGCCTCTGCCTTCCCTCATGCCAAAAAAATACAAAAATATATTAAAATCACTGCAAAGAGCTCATTCATTTAAATGAAAAGATTTGCCAAACAGAAGTCATTTCCTCTCCATATATTTATTTCTTTCAGGGGTAACTGGTGCTTTCACCTTTTCCAAACCCACAGCCTTTGAATACGTAGTTAGTTATAACTCTTTTTTTTTTTTTTCCCCTAGAAGAAAAAGCCGAAGAACAAATCAACTGTGTTTAATAAAGGAACACTTTGATAACTTCCAATGCTTTTCCCTTCAGCCTGCTGCCTCCCAGGAAAGCAGGGCTTTAGCCCAGTCTGGGTGCAGCAGGGTGCTGGGTGGGCAGAGCCGCCCTCCCGCAGCGCTTGACTTCCAAGTGGCTGTGAAGAATCCGATGAAGTGCTAGATTAGGGCTTTTAAAATAATTGTGATAAATGACAGCATCTGCAGCACTAATTTCCCTCAAGATGTGTTAGATTAATTTTATGAAATTACCGTCCAGAATAGCAAACATTAGCCATTTGCATGACCAAGGCTTCGGATGTGTCTGAGCTCTTGCGGCTCTGCACGTGCTGTCGGGTGTTCTGAATCCAGGGATTGTGCAGGGAAGGAGTGGAGGGAGCCCAGAGCTGGGCTCCTGGCTGGCTTAGGTGGGCAAGCTGGTGACTTGGCCACTTCGGTGTCTCTTGAAGCTGAACTGAGCATCTAACCAGGGCCCTGGAGGTTGGGAGCTCAGCACCACTATCTGGTGGCATTCTGGCTTCGTGTCACCTCTCTCCAGGCTGCTCGCCATGCTGCCCACACCAGAGGGGGAAGGAACCTTTGGTGACATCTGCTGAGTCCTGGGGGTGACTCCCAGCTGAGGACAGGCAGAAGGGGACCTGACCTGGGCCTCTCAGCACCTGCACGTTCCTTGTTCCCACACCTTGGGTGGGAATGAAGGGGATGGTGCACCCTGGGGTCACTTGCCTTTTGGGTGACTGTAGGGAACAGGTGATTGTTGCTGTCCAGAGACTTGTGAAACACTGCAGTCTCCTGCTCCTCCTCCCAGGCAAGATCTGGGACTAAAGCTCCACTGCCATGGCATTGCCAGAGGTGTTTGAACACACCCTGGCTTCTCATCTGGCTCCAGGAGCTTCATCCCAAGGAACGAGATGTCTGCGAGACACGAGCATCTGGAGGAAGAAAGCTGAGCTGAAACTCAGCCCAGAGGAAATGGAAGTTGGAAGAAATATGGTAACACTTAGCAGAGCAAGCCAAGCCCATGACTCTCCTCTACTGAGGGAATCCACGCTCCTGCTGCCAAAGCCTGGCTGCTGGTTGGGCTGGGCTGTCCAGAGCCCAAGAGATGACCCCAGGGTTGGCCCCAGCCCTTCCAGACCCACCAGGCTCCTTCCACCTGAATCCAACTGGTGGGGAACTTTGCTCTGCTCCTGCTGGCGGGGACAGAAAGCCCCTGGCAGAGGGCACGAGCAGCAGGGATGAACTGGGAGGGGGTGCAGGGGATGCAGGCAGGAGAGCAGGGCAAGCTGCACCCTATGGAGTTCATCTTCAGCTTTTGGGGTGCCTGTGAATTTCCCAGTGTGAGCCGTGCTTTGCTGAGCACCCGGGGCTGTGGCTGCACGAGTGGGTGAGGACAGGAGCTGCAGAGCTGGAACCCGGAGTAGCCTCAGACACCCTCAGCTGCGGGGCCTCCTTTTTGGTGGCCTTTCATCGAGTCTCCCTTAACATCTGCTTACAGCTGGAGGAGAACACACTGAGAAAGGGAAGCTCGTTCTGGTGCCGGAGCCGGGGCCAAACACCCGCGCATGCGGTTTGTAGCCCTGACCTCTTGTTCCTCAACCCATGACATCCCAGGGAGTGCCTCAGACTCCAGAATTAATGCTGGGAGCAGCAATGCTGAAGTTTTCCTGCTTGGCCAAGGGCAGGCAGAAGCCCGCGGGGCAGCCTGCCAGCCAGGGGAGAGGGGTAGGGGGGCACCGGCAGCAGGACCTGCTCTCCGTGGCTACGTGTGCAAAGACAGCAACAAAAATGAAGTTATTTCCCCCCTGCCCAGCTCTCAGCAGAGGCTCTGCAGCCGCAGCCAGGTTTGGGATAATCCATCTCAATGTAGATTCACTCGGGCAGTCACCGGTCTGAATGAGAGAAAACAATTAGAGGATCTGTCAGAGTGCCTAATAGAAATACCTCAGAAATTTCGGTGAATTAATTTAAAAGGAGGCAGACACGCAAAATCATCCCAGCTAACCTTTTAACCAGGGACAGATCATTTCCTCTCCACATCCCTGAAGAGCAAGGAAATTTCTGGGACAATTGTAGCTGCTGCAGCACAGCTGAGAAGAAATCTGATGGCAACAGAGCCGGGAAGCTCCACCATTCCTTCACCCACTGCAATTCCAGCTCCCCCAGTGCTGGATTTTTGAGGACTTCCATAGATTGACCCTCAATCCCCACTGTTGCCCCCCTGCAGAAGCATCTCTGCTCTCTCCCCTCTCCTGGGGAAGGGCAGTGCCAGCCTCCCCTGCACGCCAAGGACACGGGTGACATTCCTGCTGAAAAATGACCTGGCAGAGGTGTGGCCATGCCACCCACCCCCTCCTGCCAGCAGCCAGAGAGCGGTGTGTGTCCCCCAGCCCCACATTTGGGGTTTGTCTCCGTGTTGTTTTCAATTAGAGGCTTTTTGGCTTGTGAGGCACCGAGGGAAAAACCAGCAGGGAGAGTTAGAGCTAAGGTACTCCTGGAGACAAACATGATTAATGGGATAATCTTGTCGATTACAATAGTTAGAGGCAGTTCCTGCCATTTCCCACTCCCCAAAGACAGGTTCTGCTCCCATCCAACACAGACAGCTGCAGATTCCTCAGCACCATTAGTATCCTGGGTAGGACTGGGCTCGAGATTTTAAAACTCCTGCAACATGCATCCTCTCTAATGGTGCATTGTCTGGACCCGGGTTCATAAATTTCCTCTCAAACAGCTCCATTTCTTGGCGGAGGGGAATTTTTGGGGAGCTGGTGGTGCACATGTCCACCATCCCACAAAAAGGTGCACATGCCCACATTGCTCAGACTCCTTACAAACAACAGCCTGAAGATAACCAGGTCCGGAGAAGCCAGTGACCAAATCCCACTGATCTCTGAGGTGTACCTGATGGGTGAAGGCAGCAGGGACCCCCAGCACCCACTCACAGCTCCATCCAAACACAGCTGAACAACTTGGGTGAGGTTCTGCAGCTGCACAAGTGGTCACTGCAGGAAGGACTGTCTGAGCTTCTGTTGGATTACAACTCAGGTTTCTACAAAATGAAATATAGCCCCAAACCTCTGCTGCTCCGTTCAGGTTGGTTTTGTCTGGCTCTTTACATTCAGCTGTGCTCTGAAAATTAATGACAAAAGACACAACATGTTACATCAGGTAAAAATCACTTTGGCAAATATCTGGCAGAGCAGCCACTACAGATTTGGCCATAAGAACACAAGATCAATATTTCCAGCAAGAAAGGGCCCTCTGCAAACACTGGCACACCAATAATGGGTGCTGGGTGTCAGCGAGGGGTGAAGCCAAGCACTCCTCTCAGAGGTTGCTTTCTGCTCAGCTCCTAGCTCTGGCAGCTCTGCCCACAGCCAGCTACTTTATGGCACAGCCTTGGCCTTAGTTTTATTTGGTTTTCAAGTGTTTCCACCCAGCCACAGGAGGCGGTGGGGAAAGGAAACAACAAACTAGAGCAAAACACGACCCGGGAGAGAAACCGTCCAGCAGATTTCACATTTGCAGAGTTTCAGAAGTCGGGAGAAGCAGCTGAGGTGCAGGAAGGTAGCAGAGCTGGTTCCATGTGGATAAATCAGCCAAGCTTGTGCAAGCCTCTGGCTGAAGCACAATCCTAGCAGGACAGGAGCAACCTCCTGACCCCTCCCAAGCCCTGCCGGAAGCACAGCTCCTGTTTTTCAACCTGAGATCTATCTGAGTGCTACTTTGGAGTACTTTGATTTTTTTATTATTATTATTATTTGATCAGCTTGCATAAACGACTCATTACTGCTTGCCGTAATGCATTCAGTTGTTTTTCTACTTATAAATGCAAAGACAGTTGTCCTGCGGGTCCTTCTCCTGAGGAGAGGGACATTTGCCCGTCCCTGTTTGGGTGGGGGTGTTTTGGGGATGTTTTTGGGGTGTTTTTGGGGTGTTTTTGGGGTGTTTTCCAGCGGGGCGGGCCCGGGCCCCCCGGCTCTCCCCGGACTCCGCCGGGCCGGCAGCGCCCTCTGGTGGCCACGGGCAGGAAGCGCCCCGGGACCCGCTCAGCCCCCGCAGGGCACGGGGGGGGGACACCCTGAGACCCCCCCCAGGGACTCCTGGAACCCCCAGCAGGGACATCTTCACCCAGATCAGGTCGCTCACAGCCCCTCCCAACCTGAGCTGGGATGTTCCCGGGGATGGGGCATCCTACCCTGCAGCCCAGGCCCCTGCCTCCTCACCCTCAGCAGCAAGGGTTTCTTCCTCATTTCTAGGTCGAAATCTCCCCACTCGACATTTAAAATCACTCCCCTTTTCCCCCCGCACCTCGTCCTGCCACCCTGCTAAGAAGTGTGTCTCCACAGCGTGCATTTTGCGGGTGGCAACCAAGAAGGCTTGAGCAGAGGTGCTGGGAGCGGCCCCAGAGGGCAGGCAGGACCTGATGGACCTCTGGGACCCAGTACTCTGGGACCAGGCACCTGAGAAGGACCCTGAGGACATGGCCACATGGCCACATGGCCACATGCCGACCAGCAAAGCTGACCCTCAACTCTTGCAAAGAACCAAATGGGCTCTTTGCTTTTTCGTGTGGGATGGTCCAGTTCCACAAACAGGTTTCCCAAGAATAAAAAAAAACCCACAACATTCTCATTTCATGCTTAAATAAGGCCAGATGTTAAAAGAAATCTGTAGCCACTTCAGCTTAGAAAAACAGTATCCACCCAGAGTCATCCATGAACAAACAAGGTCTCAGTCAGGTAGCCACGTTCCAGGCAACATTTCCTCAACACATAAATCAAACGGGTTTGTTTCAGGAACACCCCGCATTTCAGTGAAGAAAAATTAGGGAGTGAATAGCTTCCAAAACCCTGCCAATATTCAAGGTGAATTAAGTAGGAGTTGCTTTGACATCAGTCCTGATGCAAAAAAACCCCAGCAACCACCCAAACGCCAGAAGTTTGAATATTACCAGAAGATAATCAAGCAGAAGAACAGTTAATGCCAGTCAACACAGCTTTACAAAATATGACCTTATCATACAAACTAATTTATACATGCATTTTTAGCAGGATTCCAAACTCAGAAAGGCAATTTAGGTATTTATTTCTTCTACCCTGCTCATCTTTCTGATAAAAAGCTGGCATTCTGAGACCAGGCAGAGGTGTTAAGTACCTTCCAAAGGCAGTGCAGAAGTGCTTGGCACAGCCTGGGTGCTGCCAGCAGCCCTCTGGGAGGAGCTGGCACAGCTAGCCCAAAGCAGCCCTGCTAAAGAAAAACAAACACCTGGAACTTTTTCTTTCTGTTAAATAAAACAAACTGTAACTTTTTCAGAAGTGAAGAGTTGAACCCTCTGAACATTGGAAGGTTTCTCCTTGTATCACTCAGGCCATCCCTTGTACAAAACAAGGTATTTTGAGCAGAATACCTAAAAAAACCCCCCCAGTCCCAGCAGGGTGTTTCCCTCTCTGCAGGATTCACCTAACCTGGGCCTCCTGCCCTGTTCACCCAGCAGCTTTCCAGGACAACAGCCAGGAGTTCCTCCCCTCCCAGCCCTGCAGAGCCCACCCGAGGAAAAGGAGGAGCCCCCCCCCTTTCTGCTTCTGCCCCTCCTCTGGGTTTTCCTCCCAAAGGAGCTCCTCAGCATGGCATTCCCCATGGAGAAGAAACCTCCAGAGCACCCTGCAGGGGCACTGCCACTTACCGGGCACCACGACTTCACTTTTTTTGGGATCTTTAGCTCCTTGTGCACAATCCTCCCCCCTTTTCCAGGAAGAGAAACGCCTGCCAGTTACCTCCAAACTTTTATTTCGATCTGTGTACACAGGATGGTTATGGAAGGTATGCATCGTGCCACCAAAGAGGTCACAGAAGAATCTCATACACAATATAAATCGGACCAATCTTGTACAAAGATGAGAATCACTAGGGTTATCAAATCTCTCAGGTATAAATAGATGAGGTAAGCAATACTCAAGATGAGGCACTTAAACAATAACCCAAAAGGTAATTAGTGTACAAGATTATAGAGGAACAGTTACACATATTGCCCTGTTGTACTGAAAAGTGATTTATAATTCTATATACAGTGTTACACACCTTACACCCTCCACACAAGACATTGAGAAAGCCTCAGAGGAACCAAGTCACCATCACGTGCCAGTGACCCAAAAAAGGGCCTCTCACAGAATGTTTTTCCAGACAATGCCCATTTTTCTGTTTGGAGAAAATATCTGTGCTAACAGAAAGTTAACTTGGTATTAACATACAAATCTGCCAAGCCAGAAGAGAACCACCCTACTGTGTTCAAGGAAGGAATGCCAATTAGGACAGGATTTAAGCCTTAGTGGGATTTATGGTAATTAGAAATGTAACAAATTTAACTTTACAAAGAAATTAATTATGCCAATTAGAACACTTAGCAAGTTTTACTGGGAATTTATACAGTATTACATATACATGGTGCTGATCAATGCCCTGTTTATTAAAATTACTTAGGGCACCCTTCCAAGGAAATGCACAAAAGTAGTATAGGAATTCCAATTAAGATGCAAAACTCTTACTTGCAATAAACATTTCCTTATCAAGATCCAGAGAGGAAACACACCCGATAAAAGAAATAAAGAATTGACACTCAAGTGGAGGAACAACCATCTAAATCCCCTTAACTGCACACATCTTGCTGGAGTCTGCCTGGGAAAGAAGGTCAATATTTTCTCCAAATATTTTAAAAACCTCACTTCCCAAAGACTCCAGGGTTCTCAGTGCCAGCCAGCTTGCATCAGCACACCACTTAGGCCAGATCTGCACATTAATGGAATGGTAAGTTAAAATATGCTTCCGCTCCTCTGCTTTTTCAGGGAGGGGAGGAAATGGAAATTTCCAAGACAGGTGGAGTTATTCCTACCCAAGAAGCACCTGCGCTTTGCAGGAACAGTGATCTGAAGTTCACTTGGTCTTGCAACAAAGTAGCTTGGGTTTTATTTTCAGATGGCCTCTGAGGGCCACTTATGTTTCACTTATATTTGACCTTTTAAACTCTCCCGACAAACACAAGCTACATTCTGTCTTCTGTTCCTAAAGATAAGCCAGTGGAGTTTTGAAGTTTAAAGGGAACAAAGGAAGAGCCACAGTTACTAGAATAACAAAATTAAATTTGGCAAAAGTAATGAATTTTATTTACAAATACATGTACGAGAATTACAACAGAAACACACTAGAGAAATTCTATCTCAACAAAAGCAATGATTTATTGGTAATGGCATTAAATGAAACAGATTGACAGTCTCTGGTTATGGTCAAGCAATTATCCAGGAGTTGTAGATAAAAGTGAAGATCTCTTTGATTGCAATAAGGCCTTCCAGTGTCTTTTGCATCCTAGTGGCTCTCTCCTTTTTTGCCAACTACCTGATAAGAGAGAAAACAGAAATCGTGTTTAACAAAAAAGTCCTGCCAAGCATGTTTAAACTAAGTCTTCAAACAAACCAGTGCAACTGGATTTCCAAGTGAGCCAACCCCTGGAGCATGCAGTGCTGTAGCTCTTGCAGCAGCTGGGCTTCCCTCTAGAAGGTTAAGGGTGCAAGACACTCCTGCAGCTTTGGCTTTAGTGCCCATACAGACAGCAAAGCACCAGCCTCAGCTTGAGAGGAGTTAGAGCACAGCCCTGCAACAGAACGGACCACACTTAAAGACAGATGTTATACCAGGCATTCAATCTTAATACACTGGGTAAAACACTGCAGAGGGAAGAGAACCACCGGGTGCTCAATTCTAAGTCTGTTCATTGCCCTGGGCATCCTTGCTTTGTACCTCACCAAGGACATTTCCTTCCATTGCAGTTCCAACCCACCAAGAAATCTGGAAGTCACTTGATTTTCAGCTACAGCCTTGTCAGAGCATTATTCCTTCCAATCCAGAATCAGCCAGCTTACTGCTTCCCTTTCCCAAAAGGATCAGCAGTGCCACCAGCCCCTGAGCTGCTTTGCCAGTGAGCAGCAAGTGCAGGTTTGGGTCCCTGCAGAGGGGTAATCCAGCCCCTGCCCTAAGGGATCTGAATGCAAAATCCTGGGAGTAGGAAATGGTGCCATTTTAGTCACCTCTCTGAAAAGGTTGAGACATAATCCTAGTGCTCTTGCGGAGCCTTGAAAAAAAAAAACCAACATCCACTTATAAGCCAAACCAAAATAAACAGTAAGTCTGAAACTCCAGGACTTCAAAGTGCAACTTGGGTGAGGCACCAATTCACAAGTCACTTCCAGAGCAGCACTTAGGCCTCTGGAAAGGGGTAGCCCAAGTTGCCATGAGCAGAGATTTGCAGATGACATTAATGGAGCACACAGACCTTCCCAGTACTGCTTGTAATAACAATGAAAACAAAGCAGTGAAACCTCTTTTGTATTCCAACCAATTGAGTGCCAATATACCACACAAGATCCAGATAGCCAACAGTGAAATATAGAACTAGGGGGGAAAAGAAAAGAAAAAAAAAACCCAGACCCAAACCCCAAAGCACCCACCACCCTGAACAGGGAATTCTCATGGACCCAACTCAGTCTTCTTCCTGATCCTTCCCCTTTTTGCATTGTTCTCAAGCTTCAAGGAGGAGAATTTTTTTATTATCCAGCTGCTTTTGGTCTGTTAAGTTATCACCACCACAAAGTAATGGAGACCTACTGATGAAAAAAACTTTTAAAGACTATTTTCACATCCAAGGAACCCCTGACCAGGAGCATTTACCAAGCTGCAATTTCATGCTTGGTAATGTTTAAGGTCAGGAGAGTTCCAATCAGACAACATGAGGAAAGAAAAAAACAACCAGAAGCCCAATTACTTGCATTAATATCCAATTAATCAAGTTTAAAACAAAAAGAAGTTAAACTTGTCAAGAGCAATATTTATTCTTTGTGTTTCCAAAGCACCAAACTGTGTTCACACACAGATTAAGCAAAAAGAAAAAAAGAAAAAAAAAGGAAAAAGGAAAAAGAAAAAAACCACAAAAGATTAAAGATTAGATGTTAGCAAGTGTGGAACATCAGTGAGAAATATTGCTATACCAGTCTGAGGCAGAAATGGACAACTCGCCCATGTGTATTATCTGTGAAAATCAATCACACTGATATGGATAATTATCATCACAGGCCAAAGAAACCCATTTGCTGACCATCCCACTCCACCTTGCCAAAAGCAAACAGGCTAGGTAAACTTAAACCAAACAACTGGCATGATTCTTTTCCCAGAAGCAGATGAATTTTCTTTCCTTCTACAGAAAAAACTGCCATCTAGTGCCTTCTAGAGTAGTTGTCACAGCCTGTATTTCCCACACAAGAGGGGACAGTTTTGGAGCTGGCTTTTCCCCAAGCAGCAGCCCAGAGCCTGGCAGTGACCAACACACAGCCAGCTCCAGGGCTCATTATCCAGAGCAGGACTGGAAAACTTTCTCACTGAATCTTCTGGAGGTAAGCTGGTTTTGTTCTCTTTTTTTTTATTATTTTTTTAAAGATACATTCAGAGGTCACACAAGTAAAATCAGTATGATGCTGTTGGGGAACCCTGATCAGGCCACCCTTGGACAGACACTCACCTGAGCTGGTGCTCAGTGCCACTGGAGGGAAAATAAAGAGTTTGCAGCCCATTCTGTCTTGCCTACTGCTTACTGCCAGCTCACGACAAAGGAGGACAGGGCTCCACCAGGATTTAAAACACTAAGGTCTTAGCAGAGCATTCATGGGCTGCATCTCAAACAGCTTCACAAAAGTCAGCACAGGCTGAAAACTGAGTTGCAGGAGATAACTTGTAGGAGCACAGCATGGTGTGCCTTCAAAATAGTGAGTCCAGGCTAACTGTGGGGCAGAAATTTGTTAAGACTGAAAAGTAAAGAGAAGTTTTTAAGGTAAGATTTGGAGTGGGGAGTGGGGCGAAAGATGAGCTGATGAGTCAGAAGGTAGAGAAGACTGTTCATGATGGGAGGAGGTGACTGGCACCAGTGCTGAGATTGTGGAAAGGGTGAAAGAGATGCTAGGTGAGCAGAGGCAGCAAGGAAGGGAGCAGTGCAAGACCACTTCAGTCTTAGTGTTATTTTTTAATTCCCTCTGCCTTTTTAGTTCTTTAGAAATAGGAAGTTAGGCTGAAAACCAAACACAATGTTACAAGGATAAAAAAGCAGCAGCACTTATTGCACATAAGCAGCTCTGAGGAGAGAGCAAGCCTTCATTCCAGGAGGGACAAAAAAAACCCCCAACCTGCCAATGCTCATCTGTGCTCCAACCTCCAAACTGAGCAGAGGTGTTTTATTCATTAATATCAGAAATAAGCAAGAACTATATTGGACATCAACAGCTGCTCTTCCCAAAACAAAAGCATGTTTACAGCTTCACCATAAGATTCACTGGAACCTACTTGACTAATCCAGTCAATAAATTCTGTGAAACCCAGAACTCACACCTTTGGTCTACACCTTTAGCTGCCTGCCCACCAGGCAGTCCAGCTGAGCAACAAAAGCAAATCTCAAATGCAATCTATTACCACTCCAGTGCAGTCTGCAGGACCAGTTAGTTACACCTTACATCAGCTAAAGACTTGTTTCTTGTGTGGCCAAGAAACTTTTCTGTCACTCTGAAGACTTCTCCCAATAATAATAATAATAAAAAAAAAATCAAGTTGTGTAAGAAGCAGGATACACACCACATATTAACACAAGTTTGAAAGCAGCTTTCCTAACTTCACTCACCCAATCCAGCAATACCAACTACATGTAACAAAATGAGACATTTTAGCCCAGCAAGACCAGTAAATCACAGGAACAAACTCCAGAGGGAGGTGGCAGAGCCCCCACAGCTGGGATTGGACAGAGTGCTGGATAATCTCCTCTAGGCTTTCTTTCCCATGGAAGTTGGGGCCAGGTGAGCTTCTGAGGTCCCTTCCAAGCTGGGCTGTCCCATGACTCTATGTATGTCCAAAACAACTTGAGGCCAAAGTCACTAATGAAGGTCTGACTTAACTAGACCTGGGTACTTGAGAGGTTTTTTTCAGAGCAGATGTATTTTAGCTTTGTGTTTGATAGTATAATTAATGAAAACCATGCCTCATTTATATTAAATTCATGAACTGACTCCCTGATCAAGAAGAGGAGACTCTTCCTACAGCACAGTTGGCATTAGCAGAGCACTACACAAGCAAACAGGAGTCTGGAGGACATGGGAGCTGCAATTATGCACTCGAGTGCTGAGCAGGAAGCTGCTGTAAGCAAGCCTGCATTCAGATCCCACCTCACTTGGGAAGCAAAATGAATCAGCCTGATCCTTAGCAGAAGCTGTTCAAACCAGGAGGTTTTTTCCACTTTGGCACTTAATGTGCACACGATCAACTGAGCAGCAATGTGATCCATCACAGAAACAGGACTGGAATCACATTCGTGTCCACAGCTTCATTCAAGCCCTTCAAATAAGATATTTAACAAGTTTCTTACCAACACTTCTCAAACTCAAGGAGAAAAAGCATTCCCCCATCTTGTTAATCATACTGCAATACTATTTCTACATAATTAGCAGAGAAATATGAACAGTAGAGACAGACTGAGATGAGGGAGTGAGACAGATGAAAGCAGTGAAGAGCAGTGTGGGTAACTACTCAAGGAGATAAAAGGGAAAATAAGGTTTCCCAGCAAATCTACAAACCTAAAAATAATTAATGCCCAACGCTATATTAAGGTTTCAGAGCTGGCAGGATCACTGGAAGAGAGGAAACCAAAGCTAAAATTCCTGCAGCTCTGCCAGACTGCAATTCCCGTTTGTTATGAAGAAATATTTTAGCAGCCTAATATTAAACCAACACGTTCAGGAAGCTAAACAGGAACACTGCACCTCGTGTTGAGTAGCTGAGGTGGGACAGGCCTAGCCACTTCCTTGCCCTGCACTGCCTGCCCCTCTGTTCCAGTTCCACCCAGCTCCTGGGGGCACACACAGCCCTGCAGCTCTGCACCCCTCCCACCCCAAGGGGTCTCACAAACACAAAGGCACACTGCAGACTTGAGGGACACCAAAACTTCACTTTCCAGCATCCCCACCGCCTCTAGAAGTGATGGGGATCTGTACCTGGGGGAGGGCTGAGCCCCCAAAGCCTCCCACTGCTCTGAATGCCTTCAGAGGGCTCTGTGAGGGCCCCTGTGAATTAACAGCCAAGCAACTAAAAATGCTGCAGGAAACTCATGCTGTGCAGGCTCAGCACCAGCCTCAAACCTACAGAACATTGTACAAAAAAATACAGAAACCTGAACTGCTTTACCAAGTGCTTTACCCCAATCATGACTATCAATTAAAAAATAAAAAAATTAACCTGGTCAGGTTTAAAGAGTGTACATGTGGAAAAGAAGATTTCAGCAATTCTGAACTCAAAACTACTTTACAGGAAACTGGAAAGGAGACAGAGGTCAAATCCTGAGTGAGAGTCCCTTCCCCCTCAGAACAATGCCAGAAAGTATTGCAGATGAACCATGTTCAAACAGCACTTGCACAACTCATTGCAGGGGATGCTCTTACACTGCAAGTACAGGCAAAAAAGCTGAATCAAACAAAAAATGTAAGCAGGCTGTAAATTAATTAGTGTATTTCTAGTTTTGAGGTAATTGGAAGTGCTATATTAGGAAGGTCTAAAATTGATATCAAGTTAATTTTAGCACATTAGAACAACTTTTTCAATTACTTGGTTTTATTGAAAGGTGGCAAAAACTGTTAAGCTTCTGTTTATTTACATAATTATTACCTGCAAAGATATTAAGTACTATACATAGAAGTTAAGACCAAGTTTTGATGTTAAAACTTCCAAGTATGTGACATGTTGGCATGTTGGTTAGTGTTTCTAACCTTTTGAAGTTACAGGTTATTTGTATAAAGAATTTTGTGGTGCTTTCAATATTACAGGTCACCTACATAGGTGTCCTTTTTACAAAGGCTACTAAGTTTTAAAGCAGCTTACTTTGAAAAAACTTATTACATTGTGAAGAAGTTGTAAGTAGCTTTGAAATTTTTATCCTCTCAAACCCATTTCACAGTCTCAAAAAAAAAAAAAAATTAAGATTTGAGAGTGCCTTATCATTCAGCACTGGTACTAAAGGCAAACTGAAACAATTTGTTTGCTTCTTTATTTCCTCTTTAAAAAGCAGATATGTTTAATGTAACAGACACCTTGTGACCAAATATTTTTCAGATCTCAATATTATTACGCTGCCAACAAAATCCTCCAAAGCAAAGTCAATCACAAGGAATCTGTTTAATCTGCACATGCAATTGCTTCTCTACTTCCTGCACACCATCAGAAAGCAAGTTTCTAATCAAGACATAAATCTCACAGCTGTTAAAAAAAAAATGTTTTCTATATTGTATTTATCTTGACAGCCCCTCCAGTTTCTGTTCTTTTCAGTTATTTTTACAAAGCTGATGAACAAAAACTTGTAAGCAGGACCAAAGATCTGTGAGATAAGTTATACATTTTCTTTTGGATGCCAAAATTATAATAAGTTGTAGAGCTGTAGTAACAAGCCAGTGTATTTGTCCTATCAACCCTTTTTTGAGTAGGTTTAAAACATTCTGAAGTGGTTTTAAGCAGGAGGAGGACTCACTCTCTTGAAGTCATTCATATTTGTTGCTTGGACTGGAGTTCCAATAAATGTGAAGTATGTGATTCTTGTTGTCTCCTCATCACCATGATTGGATTGGACAAACAACTGAAGAAAAAAAAAGCCCAAACACAACAGTTAAGGTAAACTGTCCATCCCTGTTGACACAAAAAAGTTAAGTACTAACCAAATCAACACCTTTTCTTACTACAAAGGCCTCTGGAACCTCCAGAGAAAATGCTGTACTCTTTTTTTAGATAATGATTATACAGAACACTATTAATTTCCTGAAGCAGGATTTAAGGAGTCACAGTTCACTACTCACTGGAATCTGACTTTGAAATGAAGTAAGATACCAATTTACCTATGCTTGCTTAGGTCCCTAAGACTACTCATGTGTAGTTTACTACTACAGATGACAAATTTGTGTTTTACAGCATGAATACTAATCTATGGACTTGTTTTAAGGTTTCAAACAAATATCAATCTGTTTCTGAGCTAAGGCATTATTGCTGGAACCACTACACCTTTTGAAGTGGACAAAGGAAAGAACCATTTCTTTGCATGAAGGAACTTTTTTGCATTAGGAAGGAACTTGGAATTAGAAGAGCAGTGAGGTGTCTGTGGATCTTTCCACACTCAGCTGTTACCATGCAGAAAGGAGCAAGGAGAAAGCAAGCAAATAGTGGCATCAGCAGCAGAGGAAACCTCACTACAGAACCCAGGTACTAGTACCCAGCACTAGAAAACCAGAGGAGTGCTCCTGCAGTGCCCACATGCAAAGACTGCAAACAAGGAGAACACCTACTTAATCACCTTATCACTTGTCTGGGGTTTGCACATCATCCTGCCTAAAGCTGATGTCATTAAAGAATACATAACTTGCACTTGTCAGCACAGCTTTGTAGAATATAAACCTGTGCAATCAATCTCCATTCCATCTGTGGCAAGACAAAGCTGGTAGCAAGGGTAACTCCACAGAAATAACAAGTGAAAATATTTAGGTTTGCCCTCCATTAAATTTAAAACAAATTTTAGTAAGACATCACTAAACATGAATGTAACTGACTAAAGTAAAATGCAGTCCAAAACCAGTCATTTAGAAATTCACCAGAAACCTTTCTACAGAAGAAAAAGTGTGATGAAAAGACTGAAGGTGGATCCAAGGATTTGTAGTTCTGCAACTCATAACAAGCTGGTGTTTTCTGTGGCCAGGCCACTAGAACACAGTTTAATTCAATCAATTCAGTCCATACATTTGCAAACGAGTAATTCAGGCCATGAAAAGCATTTCCACAGCTAAGAAAGAATTCAAGGGTCCTATTGGAATGATGGTTCAACACAGTACCGAAGGAATCAGGGCTGAGCAGCACCAGGATAAAGCACTTCCAGCATCCATCCAGTCACTGCACACACTGCACTAGAACCCATGATGTTAAATAGAAAAGTAGAAACTGCACCTGCATTTCATTGTGAAAAACTCTATGTGAACTCTGTGGAAAGTCTCTTACAGCAAGAGTGTTAGAGAGCTCATTAAGAGACAAAGGAGCTTTGATTACAGCATTTAAAAGCCCTCACAGAGAGCAGGTACTGAGTTTAAAGACACTTTAATTTCTGCACTCCTATTGCTGAGAAACTGGATTCCTTGTCTCCTCAACTCCTCAAATGAAGAGAGCGAAATGAAGAGGTGAAAGCAAACCTCACATCTCACACTAGGTCAGCAGAGACACTGCATGCACATGGCCTGCTCTCACCTTGAATTCCTGACCCGCTTTTTGCTGAAACATACAGTGTGCAATGGGCAGAGAAAAACCACAAACACTTGCAATGAAATCAACATGCAGAGTGTTTAAAGCCTAGGAGAGAAGCTTTTACTTACAGTTACACTGTTAACATTCTGAAATTTGACATAGCGAAGCTGGACAATCCCATCTTCTTTTATATCATCTGGTGTCAGCTCCAGGGCTTGAGTTGGTTCACTTCTTTCTGCCTCTTCAAAATCCATAGATCGGGGGAGGTTGATGAAGATTTTGATGTACTTTGGACCTTGCCCTGTGTTAAAAACATAGGAGTGGCACTCTGTTGTTTAAACACAAAATGCTGCTTGGGAAGGCCTTGCTTATCACAACCTCCAGACAGCACTAAAGGAAAACAGGAGCTTCTGGAGTTCTACTCTCTTATCTGCCAATCCTACATCACCAGTCTGGACATGGAAGGACATCCAAAGGTGCACTACTTGCCAACATGTCAGAGACAGAATTCCACAGGAAAAAAAATTCAATGAAAAGCCTAAATAATAGTTTTGCTGTGTCCTATCACACCTGAACACTTTATGTAATTTTTGTATTATAACTGAGCTACCATAACAGCTAAGCTAAACCTTTAAGTAGCTCTCAAGAGGTCAGTGAAAAACAAGTGAACTCATTTGTTACATAATTCATTTACAACAAATTACTGAAGCTGCTGTGGGACTCCCCTCCCTGGACAACAGAAAATCCAGCTCAACAAGGGCAAGGGTTTGGCTTCAAAAATATGAATAAACAGACACTTCACTCACCATTATCTGGCCCCTGAAGTTTCATAGAATAAAGCTTGACAGGTTGACTAAAAGCTACAGTAATAAGCAGCTGTGGAGAAAAAAAAAAAAAGTTGCTGTTAAACACTGTTTTCTTCATGCTTAAAAACAAACACAGCACAATAATTAACTAGAAATAAGTCTGAGCTTTGAAATAAAATGAAGTGCTTATCTTCTCTATATTCCACACATGCACTAGTCTGTCACTTAACAGGATCAGCAAATGCTACACCACGTGGATTTTTTTCCATAGACATAAAAGGGATGTGAAACTAGAAATGCTGCTACAACCTTTGTATACTAATTTCACTGACATCCTACTACCAGATCCACACACCCTCCTACTTATACTACCAGAACAACATAAAGCAGACATGCTCTTTAGGAACTGCTTGCAGACCATCACTGAAAATACATCTCATTTAAAAATATCTGCTGTACCTGCTCATCACAGTCTGATTCCAGGTAGGTAGAGTCTTTTCGTAAACAATTATCAAATCCGTGCTCATCACTCTCGTTAAGACATTCACAGCCAGCTTTATTGATAAATGGCATTAAATCCATCTGAAAGGAACAGCAAGAGCACTGCTGAGTGCAGGAGAAGTGTGCCACAAACTCATCTGGGATTTGTAAGCGTTGGAATGAATGAAATTCTTCATTCAACAGATTAAAAAGAACAAGACACGGGGAAAACCTTAGGGGTTTTATATCAAAAGACATGACAAACAAAAGCTACAAGCACTTCAGTACTGGGATGTATCCTGTTCAAAACTGAACATTTTTCCCCTCCATGCCAGATCCTGCAGCCCTGGAACACATGCTTGCCTTTTTGAGAGTAAGAAATTGGGCACAGGAAGAATTTTCAGGTAGAATTTTGATAAACAAGACCACAGCATTGTAAGCCACACCAGAACACAGACAAACTGGCAGAATGGAGCTATGATCAGCATCGTGGGGCAAAAAAAAACAAACCAAAACCAAACAGAAATGGGCCTCCCAAAAAATCTACTTTAAATTGCAAAACACATGTATAAAAACTACTCTAACCAAGCAGACCTGAACTTGCTAATCACGTGATTTTCAGTGTTTTGGGATCCAAATCTAACAGGCTGAATCTTTGTCTTTTGGTATTCCCCTAGTTCCACAGACAATTAATGTAGTAATTATAAATATAAGCATTCACATTGCAAGTGAAGTGCAAAACAGGCTACGGAGCAGCTAGCAAGCAGATGAACTTAAAGAAATTCAAGTGCCCTGTGCCCTGGCACTTTATTTAAATGAAAACTACTCATCTGGATGTGCAGCGTGCTTATGTTTGCCTTGTAGGATATAGCTACCTATGAATTTAAAATATATAGCCTCCAATAAATCCAATCTTCCCTTTAACAACACAATCTTGGGTTCTGCAGGCTTATTTAATTTAACATACTAGATTTGCTAATGCAAAGTAAGGTGCAGAGTCCAGCTATGAAATGCAATACAGCCCATAGCTGTGTTCATACTGCTGGAATCTCCTTTAAGGAGTAATAGTACACCAAGGATTGCTTGGAGAATCTCTCCTAAAACAGCAGCTCCAGGAAAATGTTTTGTCAGATCAGAGTTCTGATTTACATGTGTGTGCTATTGCAGCTGCCAGACAGGCTGCCTGGAGGTAACCTGAAAACACATTGTTATGTCTTTTCCCATAGACATCTTTTACACTTTAAAAAAACATTTTTGGAGGACAGATTGGGAAGGGGAAAGCAGCAGAGTATGCAGCTGCAGCAAGAATTCATGACAAAACAAAGTTCATTGTTTTAACAACTACGGGCTACGGATGGAGATTCTACCTAAAACAGTTACAATTGTATAACCACACTTAATAAATACCTATGTTCATTTTTCAAATTTGTCTGAAAAAGAAAATCCAGACAAGTGATCTTCTCAAAGCCATGGAAAACTTGCACCTTTGCTTTTAGTAGTGCATGATTCACAGCAGGTTTAGAAAGCACTAGATAACTTTTAAACATGCAAGTGACATTAAGCAAGTTACATTCAAGCAAACATTAAAGAAGAGATGCATACATATCCTTTTGGGATATCTGTATCTTCACTGTTTCCAGGATCATTCTCCAGGTGCTGTTTAATTTTTTCTTCTAAACCTACAGCATCTGCTCCTTGATACTGGTCGATTCTCACTTTGTTTCGGAAAAACAGAAATGTTGGTGTTGCTGAGATATTATTGGTAGCAGCTGTTCCCTGGAACACATACATTAGTTACAAGTGTTACCTAACAGAGTGTTACCAGTAGTAGACAGAAACACTGGCTTGTTTCACCTAGGTAAGAATGCACAGGCCAGATATTAATCAACATACACCGCCTCAAACATAACAAACGGTTTTTGTTGTTTTATAAACAGCTTTAACCCAGGCAACGATTTGAAAGTCATTTATATTCTTCAGATCCTCCTAAACCTTTAACAGATTAGGGCATTCTTTGAATAGGCTTCACATTGTCTATAGGTTTCTTGGCACACCATAAAAATCATACCACTCACTTTGCTCTAGGAACTGGAGGATGCCTTAATTTAACACTTTATTTTACAAGTTCCTTCCCCCTCCCAAGCCACATTCCTACACACCCAGGAATTGAAATCTGCTGCAATAGAAAGTAAATTGCATTTGATTTCTACCTGCATTCAGACGTGTTCTGCATCCACAGCAGTCTTTACAGAACTTTCCACAATTTAGTGTCACTTAGAAACATTGGTACCACATTTATGTTCATCTCATTACAAACTGTAGTAATTCAAGGCACTTCATTTCAACATAACATTGTTACATTTTGTTAACGACCCTTAAGTCAATCAATAGCTCATTTGCAACACTGTTGTCTGTTAAAAAACAGTGGAGTAGCACTTGGGAGGAATCTAGTTCCACTAATTATATCAGCGTATTGCATTTTTCATTTTGCTCAATAATTATGCCAATACTTGTTTGGCAAGACTTATTCTTTTCAGTTCATGGTGGTGCTATCAGCTACATCTAATGGTGTTACCTAACAAGTACAAGCAGCAGGAACTGTTAAGCTGTACAATTCCTGGATGTAAGACATGACAGTGATAACTGCAAGGATACATTTTGAAATAAAAGTGTGGTTTGTTCACATCTTTGTGCATAACCTAATTCTAGAGAAATTCATAATGCAGACATTTGCAGTTGAACAAATGTGCCAATAGCCACAAGATACTCCCCACTATACTGTCTGAACAGTTTTTCTTCAGGTTTTCCATTAGTGAGCTTATCTCTTAATACTCAAAATATGTTTTTGAATACCAACCTGGCACTGATGTACATCTACTTCCAAAAAAGTAGCCTGGGGATATTTATTACTCAGAGCATTGAAAGCTGGGGCTATCCTTAAACAAGGACCACATCTGTGAACAAAAAAAATTACAGTGTTGGTTAACTCAATCTTTTTCTGTAAAAAAAAAAAAAAAAAAAAAAAGTCTGCCCCACATAGAATTGGTACATTCAAGTGCTTACTGATATCCTTGATACGTGTAAAAATAACCTTCCTACCTGGCTGACAGATGGCAAGCAATCCTGGTGATACAATTAAGACTGACATTTAGAAACACATCATGAAGTGTTAATTCCCACTTCCTCAGACAGTTTCGCTGCCACGTGATTAGTGTCACCTATTAATTTATACAAACTTATTTTCTACCTAATGCATTTAGCCCTGGGATCTTTTACTGCAAGCCAAAGTCCTGCTAACTAAAGAGACAGACTCACAGAAAGCTAGTACTAGCACTCCATGTTACCTCCTGTAAAGTCTCTACATAGGACTTGAAATATTTAACAGTCAGGATGTACCAAGCTGTTAGAGGGAGTCACAACATTCTGACTGTGTCCGGCCCCACTAACTACACCTGTAACCAGTTACTACCACACTTAACCAGAACAGAGCCGACTTCTGCTGATTTAACTGAACACCTTGGTTGTAAAGGTGTATTTATTCCCGATTAGACCTTTGCTAGCAGGCATGAAGCGTACCGGCACAGGCTTCCCTGCAAAAGGAATATCCCCTAACTCAGTTGGCTGCCAAAGAGGCCACTAAAGAGCAAAACCCCCTAAAACTCCCCAGGGAGCCGCTCCAGCAGGCAGGCAGGCAGAGCCCTGGCAGGGTGCAGCCCGGGGCAGGGCTCCGAGCACCCCTGAGAACCGGAGCGTGCCCTAAATCCAGGGGGAGGAAAGAGGAGAAAAGAGCAGGGGCACTAACAGCCAGGACTTGAACAACGAGGAGCACCCTGGGCCCAGGACCCCCCAACCCTCTCACTTAACTCCCCCGACCGACGCTGCCTCTCCTCACCACTTTTAAAACCTTACCTCGCTTCCAAAGAAACACCGGGAAACCCTCCCAGACCTTCTCCCGCTCCCGGGAGCTTCCTCAAGCCCCAGAGCAGGGCGGGAGCGGCTGACGGGGCCAGGCCCAGCTCCTCAGCGAAGGGAGCCTGGGGCAGGGCCGGGGGGGCGGCTGCAGGGAGCGGGAGAAGCGACCCGGGAGCCCCTATTCCCACCCTCACTCACCCCCGCATGGTGAACTTCACCACCGCCAGGCGGGAACCGGCAGCGCTGAGCTCGGGCTGGAACTCGGTGTCGTTCGCGATCACCTTCACGCCCACCATCCTCGGCGGGGACGGGACGGGAGGAGAGCGGCGGCCGTGGCCCGCACGGAGGGGCTGGAGGAGCGGCACCGGCCTGGCTATCTGCAGCGTCACGGCGGGAAGAGGCCGCCCGGCATGCACCGCTCAGCTCAGGGCGCAGGCGCCGCCGCCACGCCGCTACCGGCCCCGGGGCGGCCGCACCGACATCTTGGGGCGGGGCGTGAGGCGCCCGCTGCCGCCATCCTGAGAGAGGGCAGGGAGCGTGCGGCCGTTGGGACTGAGGGAGGGGTGGGGAGCCGGGGCGCCATCTTGGGTGAGGGCAGGGGGAGAGGAGAGGAGTGAGGAAAGAGGAAAGGAGAGAGGAAACGAAAGAGAGGAGAGATGAGAGGAGAGGGCTGTAGCGCGGCCCCGGTGAGGGCAAGCTTTGAGCACGGCAGCCGGGAGCAGCTGACCAGCATAGCTGAGCTGTCAGAGGAGCTGGAGGCCGGCCCCGTTGCGGGAACGAGGAGTGTCATGGGGTCCGTGGAGCTGCTTTGGCCGGAAGAGCTTCCAGAAACGTAGGAATTTAAAACGCAATGTGTTTTCTTCTGTTAGCAAGAGGTGAAAGAGAGGAAAGGAGGTGTTGCGGTGCTGCGGGCTCGGGGAAGGAGCAGGGCCCCGCAGAGGCTCAGCCAGGCAGCTCCCTGGGCACGGCGAAGCTGCGTGATACTCGGGGTTTAAAGTAACGCCACGGGAACCTTTCACGTTTTTATTAGCTCTTTGGTTTAAGAAAGCTTAATGCTTCCCGTAACCCCCGAATCCCCCTTGAGCCTTTTGTAGCAGCCAGTTTAAAGGTGAGAGAGAGGATAAAGTAAACGGCAACCCCTTGTTATAATGCCGCAGAACATTGATCAGCATGGGCTTCAGGAGTTTCTTATTGCAGGACAACCGGAGCAACTCTGTTTTCCCAGCTGGAAATCATTCAATCATTCCCATGCTAACTAGGCTGCTGCGGGGGACAGGCATCTGTCACCTGCCTGCGTGTCACCTGCACCTCTGAGAGGGTGGAGAAAAACACGGAGCTGCTGTGAGAATCCCCACTGCTGATTGTTGTGTAACTTACCGCAAGTATCCACTGATACAGAGGGGTAACATAGTTGCAAACATCATCAACACACTCAATATCCTCCCGGATGTCCCCAGGTGGCCCATTGAGAACAAGTTCAGCTCCTGTACATTTCTGCCTCCAAGACCTGAACTTGCAGGGCAGGAGTTCCCTCAAAATGCGGTCACTTAAAAGTTGTTCTGGCTTTGCCACTCTTTTTGTGACATTGCGGGTATGACACTTCAGCAGAAACTACACGCTGGGTTCTTCCAGTTGTCTGACACTCTGCTTTTTTATAAAGCAAAATGAGTTTGATAGCGACTGAAAAAAAGTCGAAGGTATAAAAGCTCAGAAGCGTTACAGGGGGGGAATCCCGAGGGGTCAGTGAAGTGCTGCTATTAACCATGTGCCAGGACAAACTAGGAGAAAACAAAAATTAAACCCAGAGCGTTCTGTAACCCTTTTTGCAGCGTCATTGCTGACCCACGCTCCGCATCCCCCCCGCACACGCTTCAGCCACCCCTTTCACCCTCAAAAGCAGCCACATCTCCCCGGTACCGGTTCCGCCCAGCAGGCAGCCCCCACTCACTGCTAAATACCAGTGACTCCTCACACCTCTCCCCCAGCTGGGCCCCGACGGGCCGGACCGGGACCGGGACCGGCGCCGACTTCTTCAGCGGGCCCGGACCCTCCAGCTCCACCCGCTCCAGGCCCCCGCACCCCGGGCACCTCCCGCCGGTGCCCCCCCCTTTCCCTCCCGCACCCCGGGCACCTCCCGTCGGTGCCCCCCCCCCATCCTCTCCGTCCCGGGCACCCCCGCCTCCCGTGACCGCCGCACCGCCCGGTTTCCATGGCGACGGGGCCGGCTCTGCCTGCCGTCAGTCGCGGCGGCCGGGGGCTTTGCGACACCGGCGGCGGGAGTCACGGCAGCGGGCGGCGTGTCAGCTGCTGAGCGCCCCGGAGAGCCAGGGAGGGGCGGGCGGAGGGGGCGAGGTGCCCGGGGAGCCTCCCCACCTCCCCACCGCCCCGCCGGCAGCAGGTGAGCCCCACCGGCACCCTCCGCTCCGGGCCCCGGGCCCCGCACCCCGGGGGGCTCGCCCACAGCCCCCGCCCCGGTTCGCCGCCGGCGGTCTCCCCCCCCCTCCCTTCCCGGTGTATGGGAGGGGGCGGCACCGGTACCGGTACCGGCACCTTCCCGCGGGCCGTGGCAGCCTCCCCCGCGGCGGGGCCGGGCGGCAGCAGGTGGCGGGAGCGGAGCGGAGGCCCCCCCGGGGGGTGCGGTGCGGTGCGGGGAGGGGCGGCAGCAGCAGCAGCAGCGCTGCCGGTGCGGGGTGCGGGGACCCGGGGCAGCAGCCTCAGGGGGGGCACGGGGACCGGGGCTGCGGTTCTCCGGGCCTGCTCTGCCGGCGGGGTGCGGGGCAGAGCGGTGCCCGCGGGAGCGGCGGGAGGAGGAATAGGAATAGGGACCGGCGGTGGGCGGAGGGAGGGAGGGAGGGATGGATGGAGACCCCTGACCGCAAAGTTCCGTGGGGAGGAACTCTGCAGCCTTTGCAGGAGCTGGCGTTTCTTTCAGTGCCCTTTTTTCACTCCCTTGAGGCCTCTCCGTGGTTTATTTCCTTTTTTTCAGTGCCAGCCCTGAGGAGATTACTTGGAGCCGGGCTCTGATTCAGAGGTTACGTACAGCTGCCTGGGGTAACTGTCCCCCCTGTGAGCCTGACAGTTTGGAACAGGAAAAATGTATGTGGGCTCAATGTGCCATCACATGGAGAGCCGGCTGCAGCTCTTTCTGGCACTTGAAGGTTAACCATAAAGAAGGATTTAGAGTCCCAGATTATTTCTTCTTGTTGTTGTTTTATGTCCCTTATTTTCTGGGGGCATTACCTTCAAACCAACTAGCATTAAATCAGGCTTTGGTAGTCATTCACTCAGCTGGGGCAAGGGGCACACAACAATCTCTCACTGGATTTTCCTGATGTTATTACCACTGAGAAATGAAGGAAGAGCTTGTTTTAATTATTTTCTCATTTCTGCTTTGAACACAAGTGTGTGTTTGCTGCACTTTACCTGTGCTTTTCATGCTTTCTGTTAGTGTGGGAGGTGCTGGGCAGCTGAAGGCCCAGAGCCCTGCCAGGAATGTTGGCTGGGGGTGAGCTGCAGAGATGTGATGTTCTCTGGGGCAGCACTGCAGAGATGTGATGTTCTCTGGGGCAGCACTGCAGAGATGTTCTCTGGGGCAGCACTGCAGAGATGTTCTCTGGGGCAGCACTGCAGAGATGTGATGTTCTCTGGGGTAGCACTGCAGAGATGTGATGTTCTCTGGGGCAGCACTGCAGAGATGTTCTCTGGGGTAGCACTGCAGAGATGTTCTCTGGGGTAGCACTGCAGAGATGTGATGTTCTCTGGGGTAGCACTGCAGAGATGTTCTCTGGGGTAGCACTGCAGAGATGTTCTCTGGGGCAGCACTGCAGAGATGTGATGTTCTCTGGGGTAGCACTGCAGAGATGTTCTCTGGGGTAGCACTGCAGAGATGTTCTCTGGGGTAGCACTGCAGAGATGTTCTCTGGGGTAGCACTGCAGAGATGTGATGTTCTCTGGGGTAGCACTGCAGAGATGTGATGTTCTCTGGGGTAGCACTGCAGAGATGTGATGTTCTCTGGGGTAGCACTGCAGAGATGTGATGTTCTCTGGGGTAGCACTGCAGAGATGTTCTCTGGGGTAGCACTGCAGTTGGGAGGCAGCTGTACAGACACATTGGCTTGGGGACACATAGATGCACTGGCTGCTCGTTGCTACAGAGAAGCTCCAGATTTAGGGAAGAAGCAACAGAGGCCTTGTGGTGATTGATTTTGAACCAACAAAGTCCAAAAAAGAGTGAGAGAAAATTAATCTGCCATTAATCTTTTAATGCTTGCTCAGTGTAATGAGGATGAAGGGGGTCTGATCTGTTACTCACTGTTACCTGGGTTGAAATCCCCTTTTCACAGAAGCTTCGGTGTAGCCTACCAGTTCTGAGCCTGTTCAAAATAGCAGGTTGGTTCCCTCCTGCAGGGATGTTACAGACATTGGAACGGGCTGCCTGGGGAGGTGGTGGACTCTTCGTCCCTGGAGATATTTAAAAAGAGACTCGATATGGCACTCAGTGCCGTGGTCTAGTGACTGTGGTGGTAATTGATCAAGGGTTGGACTCGATGATCTCTGAGGTCCCTTCCAACCCAGCCTATTCTATGATTCTATGATGCTCGGCCCTGCTTCCTCCAGTGGAGTCAGTGAGGTGTCAGTACTCAGAGTAGTAGAGTTAAGTGTGCTGTATTTTTGAAATGGGGCTTTTCAGTACTCGTCAGATGCAAGCTGAAATGATAAAGATTTGCTGTTTTGATAATATGTTTTTCTATATTAAAAAAAAACAAAAAACCCAGGGATTTATTTATTGGAAAAGTATTGCCTTTTAAAAAGGTCCCTCAGGCTTCTTAGTTGGCATGGATTTACAGCGAGTAAGTTGTGCATAACTAACCCCATGCAAGCTCATTCTGTTAGGTTAATGATAGGTTAAGAAAGCAAAAATATTTTGCATTTGTCTTCTTTGTAGCGAGTGCAAACTAATCCCAAAAGACTCTGAAACTTACTGACAGGCCTTCGGAAACAAACAAAATGTGACAGACATAGCAAACTTTACAGACGATTTGTATTTAACAAGAGAATTCCTTGTTTATTCACTGTCTCTTTAAAGAAAGGTGTGATTGTCTAAATATGTGGGTTCTTATAGCAAAAGATTTCTGCAACTCTGAGTAAAGTACTTAATTTTCTTGTCCTTAACTCCTCAATGCCTTTTCTCCATCCCCTAGCATTAAATAGAAAAGATAATTTGTAATTCTATTTAAAATCATTAGGTTTTTAAGAAACACAATGGATTATTCAAACAGCAGCCATGATGTAACAGAAATGAGCCTTCACCATAAGTGTTGTCTCTATGCAAATGGTTTCAGGAGGGGGTTGCAGTGCTTAACTAATGTCTTGTTGAATGAAAGACTGTATGCATGAAAAATATTAGGCATAGAAATTGCTGTTCCCTTGAAAACAGGCAATGCACTTAGAAGGTTTGTGGTGATGTCATGGGTGGCAGCCATCTCTGTACTTCCTGGTGGCACATCTGAATAATAGCAGCATTTAAATTCTGCTGAACGGATTGAAAGCCATCATTAACATGTGGTAAACATTGATAGGGGAGGGAATGATTTATTCTTAACCTTTCTGAGTCGCTTTGTTTGGAGGTAGTCACAGTTCCATTTATTTAAAAGCAGATGTTGATTTGGCAGCCTTTAATGGGTCGGTTTGGAGCTGGTTCAAGCTGAGAGCATATATGATAAAGTAGTCACCTCCTAGATGTGTTTTGTGGCAGATTGGTTTGGTGTCCTCACATACCCCAAAATTAATTCTGTATCTGCGTGACTTTAACTGAAAGAAATGCTTTTGGAAAGAGCTCTTTTTGGCTTTTGCTGTGCTTTTGGAAAGCCAGAGGTAGATTTTTCTTCTCTTTTAGCTGCTTTCCCCAAAGTAGCATTCCTTTTTCTTGGCCTGCCTTGCATCCTTCCCCTGTGCCTGGTCTCCCTGGATCCATCTCCTCCAAGGAGCAAGGTGGGGTGGGCACTGCAGTGATGAGATGGGGAAGCCCTGAGGGATTCCTTGAATCTGGCTCCTCTGTGCTCTGGAAGTCCCCAGCAGAGCAGAGGAGGGGTGCAGTGTGTCTTGGCTTGTGCTGCAGGACACATTTGTACCTTCTGGAGATGTCTCGGGGCGAAGAGGGGCTCTCACTGCCTGCTGGGCTTCCTTCACAAACCCGTTTTCCTGGGCTGCTTTTTCTGGCTGTAAAAATCCTCGTTATGGATGCACTTTCAGGGTAAATAACATTGAATTTCACCAGGTTCAAGTGCTATGAGGTCTTGAGGTTTCTTATGGACAGAAGTTGTGAGAACACTTGAGAAAGTTGTGAATAAAATGATGTTTCAGGAACTGTTGGTATACAGGCAGAGGAAGGTTTGTGGATTTTGTTGTTTCTGCCCCTTGGAAAGATACAAAGTACATGCAAAAACCAGACAGTCCCCAGGGCTGGTAATTTTTATTTTTCTAAGTACTGGGCTTAGTTGCCAAGCATGAGTTGTGGCAGAAGATAATAATCCATGTGGTAAAGACCTTGAGTCCTGCTGTGGTTTGTGTACAGCATGTTTTTGCTCAGGTGATATTCTGATTTGTTGCATATTAGGTTTATTTTGTACGAGAGACAAGGCAGGGCTCAGTAAATGAGGTGACTGTGCCACTGCTCTGCTCCAGAAGCCCAAAGCTCTCTGCCCTTTGCCTTCACAGCCCTGGTGGCAGGGAGTCAGAAGTTACTGTTCAACATTTTCTGTTGTTCTGCTTTGTACCTTCTGCTTCTGAGCTGCCTTGGGAATGGCTGGGACATCCTCTGCTTGTACTCTGGCTCAGTGGATGAGCTGGGAGTCATTTTCTGTAGCTTGCTAGTGCTGGAAGTGCCAGTTAGTGTTTGGAGATAAAGGTGGCTGTGTGAGCCCTGGGTTCAGTATTTAATACCTCGTATTTAAGAAAGCAGTCTCGTAGTTTTAGTCTGATATGAATTTTTCCCAGAGTATGAAATTTGCCTTGGTGCTGGCCTGAAGCAGTGCACTCAGAAGAATCACTTGACTATTCTATCAGGTTACCATATTATATTTAATTATTTTGGGTGGTGTGCTAATCTGAAGGATTAAAAAACCTCTCTGTAAGAAAAAAAAAAAATATCTCTGTTTTATGTTTTCCAGTTCAAAGTTCCAGTTCCCTTTTCTGCAAAACTAGTTTGTTCTAAAGAGGTAGAAGTAACTACAGCATGGGCTTGCATGGGTAATGATTCCCTCCATGCTTTGTGACCCTTTGTCAACGGCACAGTGTCTGTTTGCTGCTGGAGTTTGTCATCATTGATGTAAAAAAAATTATTGATTTCTTACAGACAAAAAGTGAGTTTTGGTTTTTGCAGGGGATATATTTGGTGTTGGCCAGGGATAGAGAAGGGTTGTTCTCTCTAGACTGAATTCTTCAGCTGTCAAAATGAGCTTGTGGCACATTCTGAAAATGAAGTTTTTAATGAAGGCGCTGCGGTTCCATAATAAAAAACTAGAAGAAAAGAGGTAGTTTTTGTTCTGCTTTGGTTTGGCTTTGTTTTTCTTTTCTCCTGTCTCTCAATGGTTGATATGAAGTATTCTAAGGATTCTGTCTCTCTTGGATAAAAGTTGTGAAATAGGAATGTCTGTGGGCCTTTAGAAAGTATTTTGCTGTTAATATTTTCAGTGTTTTATGGTTTTGTGCATGGGAATATAAAATACATTAGGTTACTTCTATGTGCTAATAATTCTGTATGTTGTCATAGACTTCACTTTGTTTTGAAAATTTGTTTTCTTAAATATTTATTCATAGTGCTCTCAGTGTGAAAGTATTTATGATTATTTTGGAAGAGCATTCAGCTGGCTGCAAAATTTCAAGGCAATGTTTCATGTCCTGATAGGGGAGCTTCTATAGTAATTCAGAGTTGCAGCCATCTCTGAAGCAAGGAGGTGAACATTTTGTATTGTGTCTAATTAATTTTAGTTCTGTTTTTTACTGTGTTTTTATGACAATTTCACTATAAATCAAGTATTTTAGATTCATAGCTCTTTAGTAAGGTCACTGGACTCTTTACATTTAAAAAATTATTTTACAGTTCTCTATGGTGATCACCCAGACAGAACAATTGATTTGCCATTGCATAATGATTAACACTACCATCTACAGGCATGTTTTACAACCACTATTTCCAGGGTATCTTTTAGATTGTTGCAGTAGATTAAATGTTTGCTTGCTGGTCTCTATTTATACTTGTTTATTAAATAATAATAACATAATGAATAGTTGTTAAAAAAGTAGCTGGGTGGAATGCTAGGAATGAGTTGGCACAAAGTGGCACTTCATAGGTAGTGCTGTTCTGTTTGAGATTATTTGGGTTTTGTAAAAACCATAAAGTAGTTCTCCCTTTTCCGAGGTCTGAGGCTGAGCACATCCAGCCAGCCCCAGGAGCTGTGTCAGGGTTGGTAGCACTGAGCTCTGCCATGTTCTGCCCTTCCTGCCTTCCCTCCCCCTTTTTTCCATCTGCATGATCACATTTGATGCCTCTGGCTGCAGAGGTGTTTGGCACAGGGAGTATGGGCAGCATTTGTCAAAATTCCTTAAAAAACTGTTCTTGAAGAAAATGTTTTGTACTTTTTTGCAAAGATGAAAGAAAACATTATTTTTTATTTAACTCCATAGAATTAAAGGTTGAGGTTGGAAGCACAGTGCAAACCACGGGTTTAAAACAGAAGGTAATTTAGATTTTGTTGAAGAGGGGGAATGGCCAGGGATCAAAAGGTGGAGCTGGTGGTGGGTGCATTGCTCATATCTTATCTGAGGCTGTCTCACAGGGGAGGTGCTAAACCTTGTCTGGGAGTGTGCAGGGGAGCTGAAGAGGAGTGAATTCAATCCCCACAGCTTCCCTGGAAATCTGAAGCTCGGGCTTGAGCTTCCTTTGACAAATGGTCAGGCAGGCCTGGGTTGTTGGGGTGGTGGGGAGCAGCCAGGATCTGCTCCATCCCTGGTCAGTGCCTTCTGACCGTGGCTGGGGGCTGGGCTGAGTGTCCAGGGATGTGTGGGGCAGGCAGAGGAATGGACTTCCAGGGAGCCTGGCTTATCTTCAGCATGACCTTTATTTATTATTTATTTTCTGGCATAGTTCATAATTTTTCCCCTCCTTTGAAATGCTGTGAAATAGGTTCCCACATCTGCAAACAACTGCACACACTGCTGGATCCAGCAAGCTAGGAGAATCTGTATGTACCTCCAGAATGTCAGGAAAAATGTGCATTAAAAAAAACATTTTTTGAGTGGAGCCTGCCTGTGTTTGGTGTGCTCATACCCCTCTAAATCAGAAATTCTGCTCCTGTTTGAGCTGTGGCAAGTTCAGAATGTAAAACTCTACAGTATAGCACTTAAGGAGCATTAATTTATTTAGCACAACCATTTTGCTCACTCATTTGTCACAAAATGCTCCAAGCAATAGCTTTCTATAGCCCTATCGTTTACCATAGTGTAGAAGAGTAACTCCTACAACATCATTTGTATGCAGAATAAGAAACAGATAGAAAATGTCAGTCACAAGTGACATATCTGCTCTGCTTGGTGGTTACAGGTGCCATTTCTCAGTTGTTTCTGTGCCAGTCACAACAGCTGGAATGAGCCTCTATGTTCTGTACAAACTCCTTGCTGCTAGTGAAGTACAACTTCAATTCCTTCATCTGTATTTATGAGCTGCAGAATATAGCCCAAAAGTACAGCCAGGCCAGCCATGAGCTCAGTGGGTTACCTGGAAAGCAAAAGGAATTCTTGTCTTTTCAGTTTTCCTTTTCCTGCTGCTGGACTTGCTGATGCCCGTGCACCCTCCCGCTCAGGAGCAGCAAACTCAGAGGCAAGGCTCCAGCATCATAAAACCACTGAAGTGCTTGCTGAGCTCAGAATGTTGCTAACAAAAACATGGGATTGTTTTGGCGTTTAACTCCTGTGCTAATCCTCTGAACTGTTTTTTATTATTACAACTTCACTTTCTGATGTTTTTCCTTCTCTCTGAAGTTATGAGTCAAACGCCCTTGCCGGCCCCTGGCTCCCAGCCACCAGGAGCGGGTTGGCTTTGAGACAGAAAAACATTTCTCCTGGAATTTGTGTCAATCCCTTATCACAGGCACAGTGCTGCCATGAAGATGTTGTTGTGTCTCTGCCTTGTTGGGTGGTGGCCAGAATCATGTTCTGATGGCAGGTCCTGGGGATCAAAGCTACCTTCAGGCAGGGAATAATTTTGCATTATGCTATTTCTCTTTCTGATTTGCTTTTGTTTGTTTAGGTGCCCTCTGTAGCTGTGTGTGTGGAGCAGTACAAACCATCAGCCTAAGATTAGGAATTAAGGAATGGCATTAACCTTGAGAATTTTCTCTACCTCTAATTCTAATTTTGCCTAATGCAGGACACTGCATATTCCAACACAAATGTCCATCTGAAAAAGCTGTGTCACCACTGTGCTGACAGGAGAGGGGTTTTCAAAAGTGCAGTCACCTATAGGAAGCTCTAGAGCTTATTTTTTACTAAAGTTGTTGCATTTGCAGATGAACTACTATTAGGTACACAATAGCTGCTGCAGCTCTGGCACTGAACGCATTTATTATTTCCAAATTATCGTAAAAAGAGTGATTTTGGCAAAAGTATCCATGTGCATAGGGAAATGATATTTGGGGACTATTCATACTTGTAGGAAAGGCTGCTTTCAAAAGTTACCTCTGCAAAATGTGCAGGGAATAGAAACTGTGGAGTTACAGCAATGCCAGGGGTTGATCCCTTTCCCAGGTGAGGGGTGCCCTGGATTTTATTTGGAGGATGCCAAATTTCCTCTGTTCAGCACGTCTGGGAAGCCCTGCTGGCCTGGCACGGGAGGTTTCTGCCAGGCTGAGGGGCTGGGAAGTGCAGGGGTGTCAGGGTGCTGATCTCTGCTCTGTTCTCTCCCCCAAATCCCAGGTGTGAGAGCAGCATGGCGGGGAACAGCCTGGTGCTGCCCATCGTCCTGTGGGGCCGCAGGGCTCCCACCCACTGCATCTCCACCCTCCTGCTCCTGGATGACAGCTCCATGGTGGTCACCGGCTGCCACGATGGGCAGATCTGTCTCTGGGACCTCTCTCCAGAGCTGGAGGTAAGGCTGGAGCCTGGCTCCTTGGCATTGCCCTGGTGTTAAAGCAGGGATCCTCCTCCTCTCTGGGTACAGTACCCACGCTTCTGCCTCTTCCCTGCTGCCCTGTCCTCTCTTCCTCCCTCTCCTGAGCCCTGGATTAACACCACCTGCTTCCCACGGTGGATTATTTTGGATTAGACGGGGAGGTTTTTTGCTCTTGAATTTTGTTGTGGCTCCTGCAGTCGTTTTTATGAAGTGATGATTTCCTCTGTTCTGGAGCTGCCCAAAACTGGGTGTTGCTTTCAAGTTGAGCTGCTTAGTAGTGTTTTGTGAAAACAGATCCCAGTGGCCACAAGACTGCACGCAGAGAACTTTTTAAGGTTATTATTTTATTCAATTTTTTTTCCCCCATGAAAATGGAAAGAAAAAAAAAGGCAGCGGCAGAGCTGAAGGTTGGTGATTAGTTGTTTCATCCCAGGGCTTGCCCTGGAGTTGAAATTGGCAAATGTCTGTTTTAAACATCATCTCATTTGCCTTGGAACAGAGAGTTTTAAACTCTAGAATACAATAGAAAGAGAATAATTTGTTGCAAAGAACTCAGCATGCTTCAGGAAAAGTTTATACAGAGTATCTAAACATCTCAATGTCTTTGAGTTGCCCCCATAAGTCATGTTTACATTTGGCATATTTTAAAAGAAAGAAGGGGAGTAAGTGACTACTTCTTTCTCTTTAGGACAAATAAAGGACAGTTTTTTAAATCTTTAATCTATGCATGGGCTTTATATAAACTTATGAATATAGAGAGTTGTGAATTATACTTGAATGGGGGGAGCTATTGTTGGTTGCAATAGAACACAGTTTTTTCATTCAAGTTGGGCCACATTCAGCCTATAATTTGAAAACATTGACAGCATAAATTTGCAAAATGCATTTTTGCACAAATTGCATGCAGGATTAGGTACAAACGCCTTTTTTCATGTACCATAACAGCAATCTCTGCAAACGTTTTCAAAGATTATATACCTGCTGCTCTGCTAATTAAACGTGTGTTTATATGTATTAACACATTATATATTTAAATAATACCTAAGATGGAAAGCTGGAATGTGTATACTCTGGTTAAGTAATAGTACCTATGCTTTTTTCACTTCACATTTTATTTCCCTGATCCTAGGTGAACCCCAGAGCTCTGCTGTTTGGCCACACAGCCTCAGTGACATGTTTATCCAAGGCCTCTGCTTCCAGTGACAAGCAGTACATAGTCAGTGCTTCAGAGAGCGGGTGAGTGTCCTGAGGAATGAGGTGTGGGCTGTTCCTGTCCCCTGTGCAGCCACTCCTCTGCTTGCTGCCACCTTTTCTCTGCTGTGAGTGCCCATCCGCTTGGCAGCCCCTCCGTGTTTGGCTCCCTTGTCTCTCCTTACCCAGGATCAGCTGGAGCAGCAGGGTAGCTTCTTGGCAGCAAAGGATTCCTAATAAAAGTTTTAAAACTTGGAAACTTGTATGCAGTTTATCTGTGTTTCTGTTGCAGTGTTTGATTTTGATCCTTAAGATAAAAATACAGGAAATGCATTTTATTTTTGAAGAGGTTTTATTTACTAATTGGAGTTACTGTTGGGGAAGTGGAAGGGAAGGGATTTCTCCTGCAATTGACATTAATCATGGGGATTGCACTCAGGTAAGTTAAAGGAAAAAAAAAAAAGTCACACTCTAACTTTTAAATAAAATACACTTTATATTTTAGCCTTTTAGCATTACCCAGATTCTAGGTTTATTTGTTGAAAGGATACACAATTTGATAAATTACAGGTCAAAGCTCTGGGGCCAACTACTTTTGTTATTCATAACTCACAAATTATTTTAATCTGCCTTTTGTGTTTTAGGGAGATGTGTCTGTGGGACGTGAATGATGGGAGGTGCATAGAGTTTACTAAATTAGCCTGCACACATACTGGCATACAGGTTAGTACCTTGGGTGTGTTTCAGAGGTCCTGTTCTATATTGCATGGATAACATCAGAGGTGCTACCAAAGCAAGGCAGGTTTGGTTCTTGTCAAACTTCATAATGACATCATGTGCCTACCAAATGACAAACTTCATAATGATGACATCAAATGCCCTAGAGCTGGAAATACATTCTGTGCTTCATTGGTGGAAAAAATACATCAGAATTCATGGGAGAGGCTGGAACCAAAGGAGGGAAAGGAGGACATTTTTGGAGGAGTACTGCAGGGGAGGTGGGAGCGTGAGGATGCTCTTTGTAGGGAGGGCTGAGGTGGCAGAATAGTAATTTTTAATCTTAAATTTTAATAGGCATTAGAATATATTGATGAAATCACAGTTGTGGTCAAAAAATGAAGTAACCAATGTCTCACGTGGAGTATAACTGATGTATTTTGTTAATGTCCATTCAGTTCTATCAGTTTACAGTTGGGACTCAGCGTGAAGGGAGACTACTGTGCCATGGACATTATCCAGAAATTCTTGTTGTGGATGCTACCAGCCTTGAAGTTCTTTATTCTTTATTGTCAAAGATATCTCCTGACTGGATCAGCTCCATGGCTATCATTCGATCCAATAGAACACAAGGTAATTATTTTGGTTGCTTTTGTTATGGCTTTGCCTCCTGTATAAGAAAGACTATTTTCAACTTCTTTATGGAATGAAGTAGAATGTTAGTTCTTGTGATCTCTGGCAACACCCAGCAGGCTTTCTGCAAAGCAAGTTATACATAGTTGTTTCTATCCCTGAAGAAGAGCATAGTTTAATGCAGTATTGTCCCTGTTACTGTTCCATGAAATGATAGTTTGGCTCTGGCTATGCAGGAGCAAGCTGTCTGTTGTCATTTTTAACTAGATACATGTGTACCATGAGTATTTCTTGTGATTAGTAGCATTATAGAAAGTGCTGTTGTAACATTTTTTCAAAGCTATTGGTGTAGGAAAAGTGTTTAAGGAATATGCTGTTAAAAGCATACAATAGGATAAAAAACCTGCAGACTGGAGAGCAAAGAGCTTGTGAAGGTGCTGAGAGGCTGCTCAGAGGAGAGGTGTGTGAGTAGGCTTGTGTTTGGGGCGGATGAGGTGCTGTGACTTGAAGTGATCCCTGTCCATGTGTCTGGTTAGTTCCCTGCTACCTTGTCTGCATTCCCTGGGGTTTAAATTCTGGCAGCTGAGGTGCAGGGCTGTCTCCTTCAGGATTTCCTGTTGTGGAGACTGTAATTCTGCAGAGGTTTGGGAAAAAGTAAGGAAGAAGATCCTGACAAAAGAGGAGACTTCTACCTTGAGTTAAGGTTGGCAGCAGTAGCAAAATGAGTCCTCCCACAGTCCTGGAGTGGGAGAGCTCAGTTGCTGTCCCCACAACATCTGAGCTGCACCTGGTAGGGAAGGGATAGCCCACAATGTCAGACAGAAACAGAAACAACTGTGTCTTCCCTTCCCCCTGCTGAATTTGAGCCCTAGTATTAATTAACTGAGATGGGAAGGAGACTGTAAACACAAACCAGGGAATCTTGTTTGTGCACACGTGCCTCTGGAACACCACTTTGCAAATAAACCCTTGATTTTGCAGCAAACACTTCAGGAATGTTTTGATAAACTTTACCGTTGAGGCACTCAGTGTATTTGTGTACTCGGATATGCACAAGTGTGCAACAAAATGAAGACATCCTTGTACTTATCAGCCTGATGTTTGTTTCTCCCCAGAGGACACTGTTGTAGCAGTTTCAGTGACTGGCATCCTGAAAGTATGGATAATAACCTCTGAAGTCAGTCGAATGCAGGTAAACAAAGGCTTCTCAATAATGGCATTTCCTGCTTTGATGGAAGCAGAGCTCCTATTGCTGCTCTTTCCTGGGCTTCCAGCTACCTCCTGCCACTAGGGATTTTTTTTCCATTTCAATATCAACTCATAGAAAATCATCTCACTTCATTTGGCTTTACTGATTCTTCTAGTTACCAGGAGAACTCTTAATCTTCCTCCTGTTTGACTTGAGGAACTTGTTTCAAAATTAAGCATAGGATAATCTCCTCCTTTCTTTTTTTTTTTTTTTTTTTTTTTTTTTTAATTATTTGTACCATTTGGTAGCCTTGGCAGTGCTGTATTACTGACTGGTGTTGAGCAGCCCAGCTCCCTGGCTGTGCTACCATTCTGGTCAGTACTTGCTCCTGATGAGGGCTGTGTATATGTGCTCTCTAAATAAAAGCTATGACCTCCTCTGGACCTCCTTTCTGTCTGCCTCTACAGGCCAACTTCTTGCCTGCTGCTGTTTCAGTTCTGGTTTTCTGCACAGTACAGTTTTCTTGTACTTGTGACAGAGGCTGCAGGCTTGACTCTGGAAGCTGGTATTTGAGATATGAGAGACCCATAGAGTATCAAAATAAAGCCTGCTTTTGTCAGGTAAAATTTACAGAAATGTTGACAAGCTCATGGCTTGAATGAATTTAAAAATATCAAGAAATGCCTTCTGAAGATACTCTTCTTCCAGAAGAAAATAAGTCTCTCTTTAATTTCAGCTTTATAACTTGAAATCAAATGCACTTAATGGTTTTGTTTGTTTGTTTTTTAGGAGGCAGCACCAGTATTTGAAGAGGAGTCCAAACCCATTTATTGTCAGAACTGTCAGAGCATTTCCTTCTGCACATTCACCCAGCAGTCACTGCTGGTGGTGTGCTCCAAGTACTGGCGGGTAAGGCACCCTGCCAGCAGCACAGTTATATTGACATGCTCCAATGTCTGAGCATTTTCATCTGTAATTGGAGTTTTCTGTTTCATTTCAGGTTTTTGATGCTGGAGATTATTCCCTCTTGTGTTCAGTGCCGAGTGAAAATGATCAGACCTGGACTGGTGGCAGCTTTGTGGCAGCTGATAAAGTGGTTGTGTGGACAGAAGATGGACAAAGTTTCATATATAAACTACCAGCCAGGTAGTCAACAGTGAAATACTCCATTTACTTTTTGTTTTGTTTTTGTTTCTTGATATAAAAACATGAGCAAGAAAAATGGGTCTCTTTGGCTTTTACTTTGTTACAAAATTGTTTGGCTATTGCAGAAACTAGCATTCCATGAGAATATTTTCAAGTGTATGTTCCCCAAATGCACCATGGTGAAGCAACTCAGTAATTCAGATTGGCTCAGATGAGATTGCTTCACTGTTTTCTGATATTGACACTAAATCTTTTTCACTTCCTGCTGGAGCTGTGTAATCAGAAGAGGTGCATTTTACTATTGAACAAATGTCATAAATTTAAATTAATTTAAATATTTCCTTAAATGGACCTAAATAAGGAAGAAATAAGAATTGTAGATGGAGTAGAATATAAATGGTGATTGTGTTATTGTAACAGTACTTTTTCAGCCCACTAAGAGAAGGTGTGAACAGCTGAGCTTGTGCATCTAAACGTGAAACTATGAAACAAGGTATCAAAGAGGTTAAATAGACACAGAATGACAAAAGTAAAATAAAAACTTCTGACGTCTTCATGACATGCAGACATCTCTTTGTTCTGGGTAGAGATACAGTTTATCTGGCAGATCCTTGAATATTCTCACATAAATCAGGCAAGAACTTTCTCCACCTGGGTGTGAGCAGCTCTGTCTGGTCATCTGCCAGAGGAGTCCTTGGTTTTGGTGTGTCTGGGTCCTGGATCTGAGGCCAAATGTGTTGAAGTCCAAAGCAGACCTAAAACCAAGCTTCCTTAATTCTTTTTTAGCTTCCTCTCTCAATGTGTAGGGGAACCAAGGTGGATGCATTTGTAGCAGTTCTTAATTGGCAAAGTATACCCTGTACATTCAAATTAGAGTAATGACCTGCTATACACTGTGTTAACAGCTGAAAAATGCAATGATTGAGGGCCTGGGGACTGGTTTTGCTTAGTGTTTAGTTAGCTAGTGATGTAGTTATCCCTCTCTAGTAATAGAAAGAACCTTATTCCTGTCTCCTTGTTGCTGAACCCAGCTGTCTACCCGCCAGTGATTCGTTCCGCAGAGATGTGGGGAAAGCAGTGGAAAATCTAATCCCCCCCTTACTGTACAGTGTGTTGGACAGAGCAGACAAACAGGTAAAAATACTTTTCTTTGGGGTTTCTTATATGGACTGCGTTTCTGCTTCAGAGGTTGAAACATGACAAGTTCTTCTCTTTCAAAGCAGAGCTTTAGGATTCCTTCCTGGGCTAGAGAAAGTAGGCAGTAGGATAACATGCAATTTCCCTGTACTTTGGTTTGGTTCTTGTTGGCTTTCAAATGAATGCAGAGGTTATTCTCTGGTCAAGTGAAGCTTCAGTTCCTCTGTACTAACAGTTTATCATTCATCAGTGTCTGGGGAATTACAAGCTGTGATGTGCATGATGATTAGGCAGTCAGTGAGCAAGAGCTTTTAGAATCACAGCTTTGAATCCTTGCAAAGAAAATGCCCTTTCATAGTTTCATATATAGTTCAAAGTTCTCTATATTTAATTTTTCTGTTTTACTGTGAACTGTATCTACTAATAAACTAATACCTCTGAGACTGCTGGATGGCAGAGCTAGTACTCGTACTATGTAGTGTAAGTAGCTGATTTACAAAAGCTGTTACTATGAGATTATAAGAATCCTTTTTTTATCTTGGCCATTTAACCTGTTTCCCCATTTGGCCATTGAACCATGTATATATCTGGTTTTTTTCTTTGTTGTCAAGCAACATTGAAACTTTGTTCTTGTTGTGAACCATGTTCCTTACCAAGTAGTAATCTTCAGTTTACAGTTGCAATTACCATGTTAACAATTTTAGAATACACACAGTTCTAACATATTTGTGTATTTGTAAATACGTGTAAAAATATTTTTTCCTCTCTCCTAAGCCTACGACTTGTTTTGTAGTTAAGCACAGTTCCTTTGGATTTTATTGCTGTATTTATTCTTCCTTCCATCAGAATGATAAAGTATAAAGTGCCTAGTTTTTGTCTGGCTTTTAAAAGGCACAGTGGTCTGCGTGGGGAAAGTAAATATTGAAGTTATTACATGGTTTGTGTGTGTTCTGAAGTTGTCTTGTCTTTCTTCAACAGCTGCTATTATGTCCTCCAGTTACTCGATTCTTCTGTGGGCACAGGGAATTGTCCTATAAACTGTTAATCCAGGGAGACTCTTCAGGGAGACTGTGTATTTGGAGTGTGCCTGATACTCTGGAACAAGATGATGGTGCCAAAGGTACAACCAATTAACAGTCCTGTTGCCAAGGCTTTTCATGGACATCTCTATTTTTTTGTGATGTGTTCTGCTTCTGGGAAAGCACTCCTGCTTTTCTTGCAACTCCATCAGGTTGTGTGGGGTTTTGTTAGCCTCTTGTAAAAGTTATGGTAGTTTCATCTTTTTCATATACGATCAGGATCTTAATTTACTTTGAGTACTCTTCAGGTGTTATGTTTAGCTGCTGGTTTGTGTGTGTTTGGTTTTTTTTTTTCAAATGCCAGTTGTGGTCATTGCTGTCTGCCAGTACAACTTCTTGTGCCTTGTATCCTACACTTCTGTTCAGTTCTTGCAGTATTTGTGTGTGTGGCTGTAAGCCTCACTCACCTTGGCAGGAAGTTAATTTCCTGGAGGTACCTTTCACTTGGTTCAGAGGGTGGTAAGAGCATGTATGAACTTGAGGGCCTCCTCAGAAAAGCATTCCTGATTTTCATTTGTTTTCTAAAAGCCTCCTCCCACCTCGCCCTTTTTGTTTGATTTTTCTTTTTCTTTTTCTTTTTTTTTTTTTTTTTAAACAGGACTGCAAACAACAACTTCAGTATCCCTCCAGGAAGCTTTTGATAAGCTTACCCCTCGCCCTGCTGGGATTATAGACCAGCTGAGCTTGCTCCCAAACCTGGAGGAGCCCCTGCGGGTGACGGCCAGCGTGTACATCCCTGCCCACGGGCGGCTGGTCTGTGGCCGGGAGGATGGCAGCATCGTCATCGTGCCAGCCACCCAGACTGCCATTGTCCAGCTCCTGCAGGGAGAGCACATGCTGAGGAGAGGTATGCCTTGGGTGGGCTCTTCCCAGGGGAAAAGCTTCACCCTCTGAGCCTTAACTCATTTTAGGGTTAGAAATCACGGAACCGCCTTCTGAACAGTTCTGAGGTTCTGGCATACGATGAGAAACCCAAACAATGAGTGACCTGTGGGCAGCTTGTGTCACTTTGGTGGCCCTGGACTTGGCTGCTGGGACATCCCTGGGCACTAGGACTATGTGCCTGTGGAAAGCTGCTTGGGGCAGGAACATCTGCAGCACAGTTCCTCCTGGTTTATTGTGGTGTTAGTGGAGTGTTGTATACTTTGTTTCCAGATATTGTTATTTATATGTTTTTGTCATGGAGTTGCAGAACAAACGTTTGGGCTTTTGATATTTACAAATGCTGCTAAGTGAAAAAGATATGTAAATATTTTTCTCTGAGTGAAGGTATGAATTTTTCAGTTCTGCACAAGGCTGTTTGTTTGCCATTTCTTAGGTATAACTGATTAACTTCAAGGAGCTTTATACAAAGTGATTTGGTTTTTTTCCTAATGATTGGCTTGCCTTGAAGTTGATCAATATTAATAAGTAAGTGTATGTGACTCTTATCCTCATAAAAATACAGACGTGTCTGCCTGTATTCTACCTAAGGTTTGCTGTGCTTGGTGGAAAACATCAGCACAGAGCAAAAAAAAAATGTTCCACTCAACCTGCAGGTGTTACATAGAATGCTTGATTCCAGTATTTCATTTCCTGGGCCCATTTAGTGACATTACCCACCTAAAAGACAGCTTTTCTTAGCATCTTTTGAATAGTTAAATCATCTTCATTCTAACCATTCAACTCAGGTAACAGAAGCCTTGCCATTCTTGCTCCTGGGTCACAAAGATTATTTTCCTTTTCCACCTGACATTTGATGTTAATAACCCATTCTGCACAAGCACCAAATGCCTAATGCTGCAGACTTGCCAGCCAGCCTCCTGGCCAGGGCAGAGGAAGATTACCCAATTTTCCTGCTGTTGGTCCTTTTGCCTTTATAGTTGGGTGAATTTCTGTTTGGGGACAGGAATAATTTATTTTCTTTTTTTGCCATCTTTTTTGGCTTCTAAATTTTCTGGGTTTTTTTAAGGGGAGAGGAGGCTGGTTTAAGACAGCTGAATTATATTAAAGGGAGATTGTACAGTAGCACAAAAGGAATAGATCAGTCCCTGCCCAAAAGAAAAATTATGAACGTTTGAAAAAAAAATACACACCTAATTTTATAAGAACTTCTGCCAAAAATTGCAGTATGCCTGGGGCTTTTTGGAGGTTTGGTTGGTTTTGGTTTGGTTTTCAATGAAGGACAGTGTTTTCTATGTCTAACTGTTGTACTCCATTTCTTCTCCCTCTCTCTCTCTATTCTGTTTGTTTTCTTTCCCCCTCTCCTCCCTCCCCAATTTCTCAGGCTGGCCACCTCACCGCACTCTCCGAGGCCACCGAAACAAAATCACATGTTTACTGTACCCTCACCAGGTTTCTGCTCGTTATGATCAAAGGTATCTGATCTCAGGTGGTGTGGATTTCTCAGTCATCATATGGGATATATTTTCTGGAGAGATGAAACATATCTTCTGTGTACATGGGGGAGAAATTACCCAGCTTCTAGCTCCACCAGAAAACTGTAGTGTAAGTTTTACCTAATACTTCTGATAACCTCTCTCATGATTCCCATAAATGATCCAGCTCCTCAGATCCTTCTGGAGGGTGTGCACATACTCTTTTTTTGGATTAGAAGTCATAAATGATTAAAACCAGATATTAAATCCTAGCTAGCTAAGGAAGGTGTTGGGATCTTACACTGCACAGGATGAAGAGTGGGACAGGATTTCCATGCTGTGGAAGTCTTTCCCCTGAAGATGTTTGTGAGCAATGGGCAAGTGATTCCCCCTCAGCCTGCAGGTTTTAATGGCAACTGTGCCTTTTGTATCCTGGATGAGGAGGTGGAATTTAATGAACAAAATGCCATTGATTTACTTGAAAACCACTGTTTTTCTTTGCTCAACAAAGCAGGGTCTATTAGCTGTCTGTTCATTAGGATATGCAGGAGGTTAGGACTCAAGAAAATTTCTGCAAGTTAAATGCTCCTTCTAGTGACCTCAGGGAGTTTAGCCATGGACTTCTCTGCCTGGGTTTTAAAGAAGAGATTATTAAACTGTCTGCATTATGATTAGGATTTTTCTTTTCTTTGTTTTTATCTGTCTTAGGCAAGAGTCCAGCACTGTGTTTGCTCTGTTGCCAGCGATCATTCAGTGGGGCTTCTGAGCCTGCGGGAAAAAAAATGCATCATGCTGGCATCTCGGCACCTTTTTCCTATCCAGGTCATAAAATGGAGACCTTCTGATGACTACCTGGTGGTAGGGTGTTCAGATGGCTCTGTCTATGTCTGGCAGATGGACACTGGTAAGATTAAATTCAGTGATACTGATCCAACAAGTGTTTTAAGTGTGTACCTATATTTGGTTAAAGTTCTGTGAAGGTTTTATCTCGTTAGACAATGTTTTTTTTCCACATTTATATTTGGGAATTTAGCACTACTCATGTTCCCAAAATGTGTCTGTTATGTGAGGTTTTGTGAAATACATAATTTAGCATTTGGAAATAACTTGTGCAGTTTTGGAGAAGTTTAGCTTGCTGTGGCTATTGCCCCCTTAAATGTTTTCCTGGTTATCTGTAGAGACCCCACACTGGCTGCACATGTAGTGGCCTCTTGGTTTATTAGTGACTATGCTTCCTCAGCAAATCTCTTGAACCTATTTTGTTGTAGGAAATTTTATGGAATTTGAGGAGTAGAAAGTGAGGAAAAACCAAATGAAAATCCACACAATATGTAGTTGCCTTCTGACTCCTTTACTCTTTCAAGGAAAGCCTAAAAACCTGCAAGAATGTTTAAATATTATTTCCAGCTTATTGTAAAAACTAGATGAGAATTTTTTTCACTGAAGCTGTAGGAAGCAAGGAGGGCCATTGGATCCATAGTGGAAAACTTAATCTGTGAAGTAATGGGGTAGGAGAGAGAATCCAAAATAATTGGGAGCAGCCTTCCACTAAAAATGTGAAGCAACGGCAGCCTCTGGGCAGTAGAGGCTTACCCAGGGATTTTTATTGTCTTGATTTTTGTTGGTGTGGTTTCTCCCTACCTACTTCATCTCCATGGACATGTAGGGAAATTCCATCCAGAATATTAGTTCTAGAAAGAGCTGTTAGCCCCAGGGGAAGTTTTACATGCAGATTCTTTTCACGCCTTGTCGCGCTTGGGATATTTTGGACGTTCCATGTTGTTCCTGCCTAACCTCCTGCTTTCTGGAACTCTGTGTGTGCAGGTGCCCTGGACAGGTGTGTGATGGGGATCACAGCAGTGGAGATCCTGAATGCCTGTGACGAGGCTGTCCCTGCTGCCGTGGAGGCACTCAGCCACTCTGCCATCAACCTGAAGCAGGCCATGACTCGGCGCAGCCTGGCTGCCCTCAAGAACGTGGCACACCAGAAACTCCAGACTCTTGCCACTAACCTGCTGGCTTCCGAGGCTTCTGACAAGGTCAGGGGGGTTCAGTGGCAGAGCTGGAAGGGTTATTTCTGTAAATAAGTGGATAAATAAGGGAAGCCTTAGTTGTTGTGGCTTTCAGCTGCAGGGCTCTTACCCAAAGCTCTCTGAAACTGGAATTGAAACCCCCAAACCAGCTTCACCTGGCCTTGGGTCAGTCCTAGGAGTTCACTTGCCACCAGCACAAAGTATCAGCCTTCTGTCAGCATCACTCTGCAGGTGGTGGTATGGAGAGTTACACTTCAAAAAAACATTTACCTTTGTTCTGGTTTGTGCTCCTGACAGCAATGTAGCAGCTGTCCAGCTGCCCAGGCTTTCTTTGCTGGAGTTTAAGGCTTTTAATAAATGAATAACTAAATAATGACCCCTCCTCAGTCCAAAGATGTCAGTGTAAGTGTTGCAGTGTGTTGGTCCCTGGCAGTCTGAGCTGTGGCCAGGAGAGAGCAGCAGAGCCCAGCTCCTTGCAGCCCGTGGGCATGGTTCTCACCTTCCCTTCTGCTCAGGCAAGAGATGCTGCTGTTCCAGGGAGCATTCCTTAGCATCCCAGGGACATGGCTCTGCAGACCCCCCTCTGCCCAGCCCTGGGGGCTGCTGTTCCTCCTGCCCCCAGCCCGGGAGAACGTGGCACTTGGATCTGCTCTGCACATGTCTATGGTCACATTTGCTCAGCAAAATGTCCTGTACAAGAGCTCAATGATTAATAACTAAAATATTTTGGTTTCATTGTTGCTTTTAATTTTACCATTGTATCTGCTACCAGAGACCATTTCATAACATTACCTACGTTATTCTGAGCAAATATCTAGGTTTTTATAATAAATAAGGAAAATGTGAATAAATTGGTACATTGTAGAACATAATTAGCAGATATTATTTATTGACATTTAGTTATTTTTTATTCTGGTTTTGTTCTGGAAGAGAATCTTCCCTCATCCTTGTGACCAAATGTGGATTTTCCTTCTGACAGTGCCTTTATTGTTACATAAGCAAAATCAATTTTCATTTGAGGAAAGATAGAAATTAAAAATTCATTTTTGATTCTAGTGGAATAGCAGATGGTATTGAAGATTTTTCCAGGTCTGCATTTCATTGTTGGAGAGTCTTTTGATAGGGTTTGAATATTGCCCTCTGTGTGTGTGTGCGCTTTTGTTATCTCTTTGGTTGGTTCATTACAAAATCAGTGATTAGAATAATGTGAACTAGTGAGTGCAGGAAGCAAACCAATAACTGTACTTGAATTTTTCCATTTCAGTGCCATACATGCGGGTGTTCACTGAAAGTAGGCTAAATTCTGCTTCTTTAATTCATGAACTAACTTTGTGAAATGTGTTAAGGAATAATACAATTAATTTTTTTTTTTTCCTCAGGGGAATTTACCTAAATATTCCCACAACTCTCTGGTGGTTCAAGCTATAAAGACTAACCTGGCAGATCCAGATGTACACGTGCTCTTCTTTGATGTAGAAGCCCTGATCATTCAGCTGCTGACAGAGGAGGCCTCCAGACCCAACACAGCTCTCATTTCTCCAGAGAATTTACAGAAAGCCTCTGGTGGGGCTGACAAAGGAAGCTCCTTTCTGGGTGGGAGACGAGCAGCTGTCATTTTCCAGCAGGTCAAGGAAACCATCAAAGAGAATATAAAAGAGCATCTCCTCGATGATGATGATGAGGATGAGGAATTGATGAGACAGAGGAGAGAAGATGGGGACCCAGAATATCGCTCTAGCAAATCCAAGCCATTAACTTTATTAGAATATAATCTAACCATGGACACAGCAAAGCTTTTTATGTCCTGTCTTCATGCCTGGGGTCTGAATTCTGGTCTAGATGAGCTTTGCCTTGATCGTCTGGGGATGCTTAAGCCACACTGTTCAGTGTCCTTTGGGCTCCTGTCCAGAGGAGGCCACATGTCTCTGATGCTTCCTGGCTATAACCAGCCTGTAGGCAAGCCAGAGTATGCCAGTGAGGAGTTAGGAAGGAAAATGTCCATTACAGAGGGGCTGGGGAAGGGGACATATGGTGTGTCACGTGCTGTCACCACGCAGCATCTCCTGTCAGTCATCTCTCTGGCCAACACACTGATGAGCATGACCAATGCTACCTTTATTGGAGACCACATGAAGAAAGGTCCCACCAGGTATGGCATCTACTCACATGAGCTTCTCATGGCTTCCTTTTGAGGTCTCTATTGAATACAGCATTCAATTTGTTTAGCAAATAATATATTTTCTATTTTTTTTTCTCTATTTCTCTATTTCCCCCTTTCCCTCTTCATGTATGTTTTGTGTTTAGGCCACCTAGGCCAAGCACTCCTGAGATGTCAAAAGTGAAGGCATCCCCTCCAGCTGCAAGTCATACAGTCCAAGGACAAATTAAACAAGGTAAAATCACTTACTTTAGAACAATTTGATATGTCAGCTCTTGACACTGAAGTTACCACCTTCCTATCAAGTGATAAAAATATTGCTAGCATCAGCTTGGGAGGAAAAAGCTGTATAGTATTCTAGAATAAAACTTCAGGACCTTTTTAACAACTGGTATGAGATGCTGATGCTGTCACTGAGTCATTCCCTGACAGTCAATTTTTCTGTATTTTAAGTTGTCCCAAATGTTTTGGTGTTGAGGTAGTAGCAGCAGATTTAAGGTCTGTAAAAAAGGGTTACATGATGTGATACAAAAGAGTTGATGTATGTTACAAGCTACATCTTGAAAGATGCATATTGAAGCTACATATGAACAACTTGAAATATATCTTTAAAGTGTGGAACTACACTTGTGTTAGAGAGCTAGCAAGCACAGCAGGTAGCCTGTACATCAGCTGTGTGACTCTTCACTCACATGAAAGAAAGGGGATGTTTATATCTAAGGAGGAAACTTGCACATGGGCAACGTTTGTGTGTGTTAATGCTTTTCCTAAATGTAAATATAAATACTAACTTGTGATCTTTGGTTGGAAAGGGAAAATCAGGTTCAGGAGTGGTATGCATCAAGCTTTGTTCATGGTCACGGATGCTACATAAATAGAGAAGCAGCAGTTGGTACCAGCAAGCAGAAGATAAAATAAAAATGAGGGCTCTTGTCTCAATGCATGGGGGGCTGCTTTGGTTTTGTTTTTTTAAATTTTGTTTTGTTGGTTTTTTACAGCCATTTGCTTTTTCTCCTTGAAAGATAATTCTTTGAAAGGTCAGGATTTCTGAGAGATGGTGTCTACACAGCAAATTCAATGTGAGAGAAAACAAATTTGTCACAGAGAGGCTCTGTGTTTTGTTTTTAAAAGATGCATTGTGGTTTTTCCTTCCTGAATGACAACCATGTAATTTTTCTTTGAAATAGCTTTGCTAGTTCTGGCGATGGACACCCCTTAGTTACCCAGTGGAAATATTTATAACTTCCTGTGAAACAACTGATAAAAATTACATTCTGTGTGCTGTCAAAACTCTAGATAAATGCTCCCACTCCTGAGCTGTCCCCTGCTCTGTGACTGGTGGCATGTCCTGCATGCTCTGGTTGGCACTCTCGGGGCACTCCTTTCCTCAGCCTCTTGCCTTTGCATCCTCTTGTGCTGCACTTGCAGGATCTCATTGCTCCTGATTTTCCAGTGCTATTGTTCCATGCAGTTAATGCATTTTTATAATGTGCTTGATCTCCCTGAATCTGCTCAGTGTTTGCCCCGAGATGCCCACAGCTCTGTGCTGCTCAGCTGCTTCCATGCACTCGCTGCTGTGATGATTGACATTGGAAAGCAGCAAAAAAACCCACTTTGGAGTAAGACTTCAGTTTCAGTGAGGGGTGGGTTTGTGTTTTCTTTTCCAACAAATAAATAGCTGTTTCTGTGGGCCCACTGAAACTGGGTTTTGCTGTCCCAAAGTGATTGGCTCCAGCCCTGTCCCTGCACGCGTGCCATCGTGCTGCATCTGCCTGCAAAGTATGGAAAAAGGAGTTTTGATACAGATGTCCCAGGGTGACAAAAGAAGTTCACTGCATGAAAAGCAAACAGACCATTCAGAAGACAATGCTTAATCGGTTCAGGAGCTTGAACCCATTGTTGTTCTGCAACGGAACAAAAGAAGGGGATTAATTTGAAGATGCTTGTGCATGACATATGGTAATTTCTCTATAGGAAGGAAGTGTCAGATAGTGACCTCTAAAGCTCCACGTTGACCTCGGGTTGTAGAATGTGTATGCCATAAGGTCTGCCTGGCTTTTCATGTGATAATATGAAATCGTGAAGCATTAGTGGAAGTAGAACATTTAGAACTGCTTTTAAATTACATGTGCACTGAGGGACGATTCCACGAGTAGATGTGGGTGCTGGAGCTGTGCTCCCCTGTGCCCTCACCCTGCATGCTTTGTCTGCTCCTGATTCTTGGGCCTTTCTTTGCCATGGGCTTCCAATCGTTTGAATGGGGGCACATTTCACAACAGCACGAGGTTCTGGGGTGTCCCAGGGTGACAGATGGGCAGCCTGGCTCTCAAAGGGGTTGTTTCTTGGGGCTTTAACGAGAGGTTATCCACATCTATCCAGCCAAGGGAAAAGCACAAGAAGCAGCTAAACTCCTGTTTTTAGAATTCCTCGTGGACTGCAACCCAGAGCTAGCTGTGGGAAGAGATGTTTGCAATGGCTTTTAGGGGTGCTTGTGTCTGTCCCCAAGTGCCAGTTCCTGTCAGTGTGTCCGTGTTTCTCTGCAGCTGCATGTCCTCCTCTCACTGGCATTGCACTTCTGGTGAAACCTAGAGTTTTCTTTCAGTTTGATATTATCACAGTTTCCTCCAGTTTTGTTTTTCATTCTTCAGTGATACTAATCTGTTTTTCAGAAGCTGCTCTCCTCACTTTCCTTTTTTTCTTTTTTTTTTTTTTCTTTCTCTTTGTTTCTTCTTCTTTCCTCTGCAAGTTGCTCCTGCTGTTTCTTCTAGCACTGAAGCTGGTCACTCTGGCTCTGACACTGCTCCTACTTTACATACCTGTTTCTTAGTCAATGAAGGTATTCTTTCCTCACTTTTCTATCTATTTGTGTTTTTGCTTTCACTGACGTCCTTTATCATTGTTATGACATGACTTTAATTTGACCTACATAGGAATTTTTCTTTGCAAAACAGAGGCAATGAGAGTTTGAATCTACTTTGCCACGAATGCAGATCCAGTTCAATCCATTCCTCTATCAGAGGTGGATCTGGGGACTCATTTTCATTTGCCGTGGTCTTTTAACAAAAAAAAATCTCGGCCCTTTTAAATCAGGGAAGTACCCATTGGTAGATCCCTGAAAATACTCTCCTGGCTGTGGGGTGAGTGTGGGGTGGGCCTTCTGCTCCTCAGGTGGCTGAGCACCCACCCTCTGGTCCTCGGTACACATTGAAGGCTAAAAATGTAATGCTGCTTGAAAACGAAACAAACAAACTCATCTTCCTGTTATTGAAATTACTTAGGTCATTTGTTTTTTTTTTTGGTGCTTAGGAAAACTTACTGTTTAGCTAAACTGCATGGGGTTTGTGTTTGGGATGAATTTTTTCTAATAAGTCCTTGTGCATTTTATGAAAAATGTCTTTCTGCCAAAAAGATTGGCACAAAACCCAACCAACCAAACCAAACACTGCCTATATCCCTGTCACCAAGTGGCTTTAAATCAGAATTTTTATGCCCTTATTAGTAAGCTATAAATTGCTGCTTTCATGCATTTCAATGAGGAGAAACAATGCTCCCTTAAACTGGAAATTCCTCTTTTTAATCCATTTGTCTTTAAGGAAAATTGACATAATGATTTCTTTTCTTGTAGCACTGTGAAGAGCTTTATTATATTTAGATTTTTATGCTTGTTTTTGCTGACAATCTAAAATTATAAATCCATATGCCCACCTGAAGCATTTCTCCCGTCTCTCATGTCAATGCAGAGCATAATACCAGAAGAATTCTATTGCATAGAATTCTTTACAAGCATTTTACAAGCTTTTGTTGTTTGAGTCAGATATCTTGACTTGTTTTAACTACCCCCTGTTGCAGGCTGGTAGTATGAACACACCTGAGGTAAGCAGGTGGAAACCAGACTGAGAGGACAGACAGACAGATGCTGGCATGGATTTGTACCCCTTCTCACAAGGGACAGAAAATTCTGGCTAGACTTTTTCTTGTGGTCATTCCTGTGTTTAGTTTTTCTGTAACTGATCTGTCACACTTGCCTGGAGGACAAGATATATGGGGATAATAATGCTTATTATGGGTGAAGCAGGGCATCTAAAGCTTGGACTCAGAACTGTGGCTTATGCTTTTGTAACAAATTGGCCAGAATACTTTTAGGGGCATTTTTTCAAAATTTTTTAATGTCTAGTTGCATTTAGTTTGTATCTAGATTGTCAAGGCTGCAAGTTTAAAATCCAAGCATGCCACTAGATACTGAAGTATCTCCGAAGAGGGGATGGGGAGGCAGAGAGGTGTTTATGGCCAGTTGGGACCAATTTGAGGCAGTCTTCTCCTGATGTCTCATTTGACCTTTGCATGAGTTTAGGACCCCTGACTGTCTCCTTTGGGAGGTGGGATTTGTGCCTGGCTGAGGTGATTGCTGTCTGCTCCATGCACTGCCCAGCCTGGCCAGGGGGCTGCTGGCATCAGGAAAGACAGGGACAGCCCTGGTTCCCCCAGCAGAGGAACCAATTCTGGTTTTCTTCTCCAGAATTGGCTCCTTTTTTTTTTTTTTTTTTTTTTTTTTCACCTTCTGAAGGCCTGGTGTGTACCAGGCCGATGTCAATTTACTTGGTGGCATTTTGAACAGAAAGTTGCTTCATGGTTGGTGATGTTTCTCTGCCTGCTGTGCTGTGTTTTGCCAGGATGGAGCCAGCTGGCTGCCATGCACTGTGTCATGCTCCCTGACCTGCTGGGACTGGACAAATTCAGACCCCCTCTCCTGGAGATGCTGGCTCGCAGGTGGCAGGATCGATGCTTGGAGGTGATTGCCACAGCAATTTTGTGCTGCTTTAGGTTTTGGGGGGCTTTACGTTGTCTTTTGCTGCTCACATTTTCCATTAATATAGAAATGAAATTATCGTTATTTTCTGACACGAGCTCCCGCAGTTTGTGTTTCAGGTTCAGTAAGGTAATTTTCCAGTTAACCTGGCAAAATGTTGAAAAAGTGATTGTGTCTAAATATATGTGGCTCTTTACCTTCTGAAAGCTGTGTATATTTTTTTAGAGAAATTATTGGATTAAACCTCTCACAATTCCATTAAGAACCTTACTAGCACTAAAAAACTGCCCTGTATGTTTCAAGAGCCTGCTGAGTTGCTCTGTTTTTTGGAGCATGTATACAGTAGCCAGTAAATGGTTTGTCACCCAGCTGTTTGATAAATGACTACCGGGTCTTAACACTACACCTGTGCTGCTGTGGCAAAAAAATATGTTGAGTTTGCAGCTTTCCAAGTGGGAAAGAGCTGGGCTGGAGGCTGGGGATCCTCTGCAGTCCTGGAACTCGGTTTGGAATGTGTTTAGTGCCACCTGCTTGCTGATGTGTTGTGAGCTGGGTTCCTGAGAGGGGAAACTTCATTGCGTTTTGGCAGCTACACAAGTCCAGTTCCCTGAGATCCTCAGGTGTCAGGGTAGGGTGTTTACATTCTGCTTTGTCCACAGTCTTTTGTTTTACCTTGGTGAAGCCACTTAATTTCTGTTCACGTTAAATCTTCTAGACAGAAATAAATATGTATTAATATGTATTTATGAACTCTTCAGGTGGAGAAAGTGATATTAATGGGGGACAAAGAGTACAAGATAATATTTTTGCATTTGTTGGTGTAAAAACACAGATTTTTTTTTAACATTTGTGGAAAATAATTTTTACATATTTTCCTTGCTTTTGTTGTTCAGTCTTTCATAAAAATATTTAAGCGATTTTGTTATTTTGCTTTTATGTTGCAACTTCCATGGCACTTTGAAAAATTTTGTTCATTGCATATTTTGAATTTTGGCCCCCACTTTGGCAATGCTGTAGGGAAGGGTGTTCACAGATTACTTCTGGAGAAGCAGAATTTTGGAGGCCTGTGGAAGCATCAGAGCTGCCACAAGTTCATCCTTGTGTCCTGGAGACAGAAAGCTGCCTTGCCCTTCCCTGTAGGGGCTGGGATGTGACCTCTGGTGTCCTTGCTGTCCGAGTGGCAGTGACACATCTCTGGGGGTGGACAGCTGCTGGGTTTGTGCCCCGAGCTGTGAAATCTCCCCCAGGTTTTTTCCTGGGGCTGCACATCTTGGCAGTGTCCTGTTAGGGGCTTCAGAGTCAGGGCATCTCCTGCTCGTGGCTCTTTTCCTTCTGTGCCTAAGGTGGAGACGGGTGAGAAAAACTGAAGTCCTTTAAAAGCTTGGTTTGGTTTTCTGTAGTTTTTTACTTCTGGATTATGCTGAAAGCATGTCGATACATATTTAAAGTTTGTGATGTTCCTGCTGCTCTGCAGGTGAGAGAAGCTGCCCAGGCCTTGCTGCTGGCAGAGCTGAGAAGAATTGAGCAGGCAGGTCGGAAGGAAACCATTGATGCCTGGGCTCCTTACTTGCCACAGTACATGGACAGTGTTATCTCACGTAAGTACTGCTCTGGGAAACCTGACAGAAAAAAAGAGGCATTTTGTACCAATAATTATGAATGGTGTTACCAAGCTAGGGAAAAAGCTGGAGGTCATATAAAAAACTTCTTGAAAATTTCAAAGTAATTTCACAGCCATGAAGTCACTGGAGGTCCCCAGTGCTGATGAGGAGGGTCAGACCCCCCAGTCCATCAGCTGGGGATGCAGTGTCCTGCAAAGCCTGGCTCTGCTGCTGGGCTGGGCTCTGGTTTGGAGCTTCCAGGAGAAAACTTGCTGTGGAAAGGATAAAATGACACTGGCTTTCCTTTTCTAATCTAATTTGGTTATAGAAATTGTTCCAAAGGGATCCATTGGCACTCCAGAGTATAGGAGGATTAGGAAAGGAGCTGATGCAGGGGAGGGAGTGCTGTATATATCCCCCAGTGTCTGAGGAACATTTGGTGCTGCTCCTGCCCACTCGGGTGGTGCAAGGAAGGCAAGGGGAAGGGATGGGAGGGCAGTTCAGCAGGGATTTCATCAGCAGTGATGTAGGGTGGCTAATCAGATGAGTGAGAGATTGCAGGACTTCCTTGGTGTTGAAAGGTAGAATTTTTCCTCTGTCTTCTCCTCTCATCAACTTCAGAAAAGTGTAAAATTAAAGCTTAGTGGGCCTTAGGGCATTAGAAGCTTAATCTGGCTTTCCAAAGAGCAGGAGGAGTGCAGGAGCAACAGAGCAGAGGTCTCTCATGGGGTTACACCATAACCAGCAGGCATTCAAGAGTGAGAGCTGCTCCCTTCTGATCTCCCAGGGGATTTTTAAAATTCATGTCCCAGGAGGTCATTCCAAACATTCCAAACTCTGCCTCTGCAGAGTATCTCCTTGGTCACTGGCTGTTCACCCCTCCTGACCTAATCTAGCTTTGCCTTTTAAAATGCAATGTTCTGTATGCTATTACCAGCTCCTCTCAACCATTTCCTCCTCTCTGGGTTACTTTGTCCACTTCTCCTCCTGATGTCATTTGTCTGAACACAGTCACCTCAGTATTCATCACATCTTCCTTGAGTAGAATGTAACTTAAACATTTGCTACAAATTCACTTCTATAATAATATTTCAGTTATGTAATGTGCTTATGAGAGGAAGTGTTCTCTGTAAATTAAAAAAAATCATAAAACTGTAAGGTGAAACAAATTGCACTTTTGATTATGGGTCTAATCTTAAACATAAGCTGGTCCCTTTTGCTAAAGGCTGTCCATTAAAATGTTCCGCTTGCAGAGTATTTTCTGCTTATTTTTTTTTTTCCCATACTGATCCCTGTTTGGAGCTGTTGGCTCATGTGCAGACAAGGGTCTTAACAGCATTTAATACTGTCTGGAGCACACAGTCCTTTGTGTAACTGGAACTCCTACATACAGACACGTTTACCAAAATATTGGGCTTCTGGCTGTAACCGTGTGTGTGTATCTTGCAGCAATGCTCAGGGATATGCAATTTAATAGCTCCTATCCCAGAAAATTAAATAGCTACTGACAACAATTTATCTGGTGTATTAAATAAAAAACAAAACAAAACAAAAAACAAGCACCCTGTCACCCTGGTTTTATTTTGTTCGTTGTTATTAAAGCGGAGGTTGTGGAGCCTCTAAGAATATATTCTTAGATCCATCAGCATCATCAGACACTCCATGCAATTACCCATCAAAAAACTTCTCTTTACAGAATAATGTCCAAACCCATCTGCCATGTATAACAAACCAGTAAAAAAACTATTTCATGAATGAAAATGTTTGCTTTTAAGTTACAGGTGTTCACCTTTTTAAAGATGAGATTCTTTTTCCCGCTGAAGAATGCAGTTTCAGTTCAGAGAAGGATCTCTATTAAATGCCAATTGATTTTTGAGAGATGTGTAATAATCTTATTAAATCTAAATTGAATGCATAAATTACATGGCACACAGTACTTTAAAGTGCTGTTGAGAATTTGTTGGGAAGTCTAAGCTGCTGTTAATTACAGCCTGTAGCCATGGAGCCTTTGCCTTATTCTGGGGATGCTGTTGTGGAGCGAGGTGTGCAGCCAAGCAGGGAATTATCAGTGAACATGTGGTGTTCATGGTGAACATGCCAGGGAGCTGTGCCTCATGCTGGTGGATATTTGAGCTGGTTTGTGTATTAGCATGTATTTTTTTTAATGATCTTCTGCCGAGGTCAGTTTGTAGAATACAGCTGTATTTGCCCTTTGCTCTCAGGAGTAGCTGCTATAGCAACTGGTGATGATTACTAATGTCTTTTCTCCTGAGTGATACTGCATGACCTTGTTGGGTGGAAGGTTATGGATGTAATTGTGCTGGTGAAGTGCATCTAAACCACCCTGTAGTGCCTGCTGTAGCCAGCTGACCTTTTACAGAAGGAAAAAAAAAAAACAAAAACCAAAAACCAAAACCACAAAAAGCCAAACCACAAATAAACAAAAGCACACCTGATTTTTAAATAAACTTAAAACCAACCAGAAATCTGTATCAGTTTCAATTCTCTGCTACTTCTGGTACTCCTCACTATCTGAACAATTACCTCTGGAAGTTTTAGAGGAGCGTGTGCAGTTCTGGGTTGATGTGCACAGGTTGGAAGCACAGTATTTTGTTCTGCCTCTTGTGCTTGGGCTGCAAGCATGGGGTGTATTTTCATTGCAACAGTCAGGGACTGACTGGCTTCAGAAAAATCTCATGTATTTGTGTGTATTCAAGTATGGCTACAGCTGTATTTTGGCCTTTAGGTTAGTCATTAGCCAATCAGAGAGAGCATTGGCTTTGACACTAAGTTAGGAGCTGCTTATTTATCTGAACAATAAATTTTTAAAACAGAGGAAGAAAATATAAGAGCAATCAACTGAGCCTGGCTGAGCGAGTGAGTGGAATGGGAATGTTCAGTCCTGGGAAAGCACCTGTAGTGACAGCCTCTCTAAGGGGTCACAGCCACCAAATTGGAACTAATTTATATGTATATATAAACAGTGCTGAACTGAGAGCTTGGGGTTCTCCTGCCTGGCAGGGCTGAGAAGGCATTTGAGAGTTTTACTGCCTTAGGGATGTACACCAAGGTGCTGGTACTCTGAACTACCACACCAGCCAGGGCAAACAAAACCAGGAGCTACAAATGTTGCTGTTGTGGGCACCAAGTGTGTGTGTGTGTGTATATACATAAATAGTTGTAAAACATGCTTAAAAACATTGCCTTTTTAAAGGAGTGTGTGTAACAGTTACATTGGAACACATCCTTTAAAAAAAAGGCCTTTTGCCTTAGATTAGTTACATGTAACATATGCCTGGAAAAAAAAAATCCCTTTTTAAAGGTAAAAGCTTTTTTACTAACTACATTGTAACACATGCTTAAAAAGCTGCCGTTTTAGGATATATTAGTTACATGTAGCACATGCTTTAAAAATATTGCTTTTTTTAGAGTATTAGTGGATATGTTAGTTACATTTTAACACGTGTTAAAAAAAATGCCTGTTTAAAAAGTTAAATGACATAAATTAGTTACATCCTAACACATGCTTTAAAAACATTGCCTTTTAAAAAGGTAGGAGTGTCTCTCTTGGTTACATGGTGTGACACATGCTTATAAAGGTTGACACTTTTTTGAAGGTCCAGGGAGGGAGTGAAGGGGATGGAGTTATTGAGGCTGACCAAAATGAATGCAATGGACTTCTGAAGAGTACAGTTTTGTGCTGGAAAGGGTAAGGAGAAGAAATAAGGCAGCTAAAGAATCACTGCTTTGATTCCTTCATCCTCCACTTCTCCCACTTTTGCCCCTTGCTGCGGGGCCACAAATTATTGCCAGCATCTGTGTCCAGCCCTGCAGCTGGAGGAACAGGGATTGCACATTAACAGCTCTGTGTTAATTACAGCGAGCGTTAATTGCTCATAGGAGCTCACTGCTGCTGGAAGATGCTTTGTGCTATGTGTTTGGCTCTGGGATGCAGGGGACACGTGGCACTGGTGAGCAGAGTGCAGCGTGTCCCAGCTGGGTGCTGCCAGCAGTGCAGGGACACCCCTGGGCTGTGCCCCCCCTCCCCAGCTTCCCTAAAGCTCTGTGGGCAGCCTCTTCTTTTCCACCATCAGCAAAAATCACCCCTGGGTTGAACAGGGAATAATTAGAGATTACAACTGTGCTGAGCACACACCTAGGGATTAGAATCATAGATTAGAATTTGGTTCCCAGGGTGCTGCGTGGCACAATTTGGTGAGCATGCTGTGGTTTCTGATAGCAGCTATCAGGTGCATCCCAACCACGTGCCATGGGCTGGTGTGCTTGGGAGGTAGCCTGGGAAAATGTGCTCTGGGGGAGATGAAGTGTTGGACAGGAAGCATATGAGAGGTTCTGCTGAGCTCTGTGTTTTGTGGCTGAATAAGCTGTGTAGATAGTATTTGTTGCTAATATTTGCAATGCTAGGAGATGGCAGAAAAAGAGGAAAATAGAGAGTTTTAAAATGTTTTTAGAGGCTAGGTTTGTGGAAAGTCTGGCTACAGCATGGAGGGAAGTGAGAAAATAGTTGCTCTTTGCTTTACCTGTTTCACAGTTACATTGCATGGTTCACAATACCAAAAGGTAATGGCTTTTTTTTTCCTGATCTAAGGACGTTCTCTACCAAAATCGCTGACATTTCTTGTGGGTGTTGGGTTGTCTGTTTCAGCTGGAGTGACCACAGAAGCCATTCAGACTGGAAGTGCCAGCCCAGATTCACTGATCACAGAAGCAAAAGTTCAGGAAGAAGAGCATGACCTGGTGGATGATGACATCACAGCTGGTGAGCAGGAATAGCATGAATAAGGTTGTTGTGGTTTTTGGTTTTTTTCTTTTTTTCTTACACACTAGGTATGTTCAGGGGAGGTGGAACACTTTCTGCCTAAGAGCATATTTTTAATGAGACAGTGAAATACTAAGGCTGCTTATGAATAAATCTGTGCTATTAGAAATGAAGCTGTTCAATGGTTAGAAAAGAGCTGTAAGCAAAAAGTAAATACCTGCATGAGTGTAACTGTTATAGTGGTATTATCCTACTTCTGAACCATCAGTTAGGTTTTAATATGTGTGTTTTGACCTTTTATGTCTGCTTGCAACCAACATGGTTAGCTCATAGGGTTTGAAGAGTAAAGGATTCATCTGGTTCAGTCTAGTTTCCCCTGAAATTATTTACCTTGGTGACAGGTCTGATGTAAGGCTGCTGCCATCAGTCTGCCTGATAGCACTAACTTTTTTGCAAGTAGTGCTGCTAATTTGTCACAGAAGAATTCAAGTGTATTTCATTGCTCCAGCACTCATGGAGCTCTAGTTTGTTGTAGAGCAGCAGGGAAAGTCAAGAGGTCTGGTCCATCAGGGTGCATTCAAAAACATGCATTTCTTTGTAAGCTGGAACTTTGTTTTCTTTTCTTTTTTTTTTTCATGCTTATTTTTATGCAGTGTCATAAGGGAAGTATATGTGCTCAGTAACAGTATCCTTGGAATTTGATAAACACTGGATGCATTTCAGCTGCTGTACACTATAGAGTGTGAAAGCTTTGTTGTTTTGTTAAGACACAAGTATGTGTTATATCTGGGACAGCTTTCTGCCCCTTCAGTGCTGCATGTTCTTTTCACAGGGAGGAGATGGAAGGTGAGGATACTTTAATGGTGTAAGTTCCAAATGATGTGTGTGATTTTGCTACATGCTAGGCTGTTGAGTTTTGAGGCTTTCAGAAAACTCTCCACTGTTGTTGGAGTCTGATGGTAGTGACAATTTCACCTACAGAGAGAAGGTGTCTTATTAAAGCAGCTGAGCTTTGAAGAAGTATCCTGAGGAAAGATGACATTTCAGAGTAAGGATGAAATTTCAGTCTACAATTGAATACAATTGGTTCTGCATTGATGGAATGGAATAAAAAATAGTTTTGGGACAATTTCAGCTTAACCTTGGCTTTAAAATCTGCTGCAGCTTCTTTCTGTTGTGGTCCTGTTAAGGCTAATATTTATTGATTGACTGCACAAAGTAATGCTGGTCTGCAGTGGCCAACAGGATTTTTTTGACTTCAAGTTGAGATTCACCAAATGCTTTCATTTATCCAAATAATTTTTTAAAAGGATCACTTTCACATCAGTCCTTTCAGAGATTAAAGCATTCTAGCTTAGCTGGCTGAAAAGCACTGAAGCCTGCTCCTGGAAAATCCTTCAGCAATACACTACAGTGCCTCTTCAGCACTTAGACACACACACAAGAGTTACTTAGAAAATTGGGTCTGACTTCCAATGCATTGAGAGTACACTCAAGGGTAGCCTTCCAACAGAGCTCTTGTTAGGTGTCGGTGCCTGTAATGCCTGACAGGCTCTTCTGGATAACTTGGAACAAATATTTTACATGTGGACAACAGGGTTTTGTCCCAATTAGGCTTAAGCCCTACTGGCTTCAGTGCTCAACATTTTGCAGTTTATCATTATGGTAAACTGGCTTCCCTAAATTTTTAAAAAACTTTTTTAGTTTGTTTGTATTTTCAGTGTGATTTTAGGCTCCAATATATCTAGAAATTCAAATCTGTTTTTCCAGTAAATAAGGAAGATTTTAATGTTTTAGGTCCCTTCCAACCCAAACCATTCTCTGATACTTTGAAGGAAAAACCCAAACACACACCCCAGTACTGTTAAGATACAGATAGGTATTTTTATGTTTTAGCACATGTGCAGCAGGACCTATGGGGATGCTAAAGCAAGGAGTTGGCTTAGCACAGCACAGGGATATATGGTCATCTGTCACCAACACTGGGACATGGGTGCACTCAGGGCTTTGCTGGCAGGGAAGGTGTGTTGGGATGGATTGGAACCTTTTTTTTCTGCTGTTGCATGAAGCTTTGGCGCCATGTACCTGTGTGCAAGGAGGATGCAAGCCCTGAGTTCTGCTAAAGGCTCTGCTCTGATGCTGTGAGATCTGGAGGAATTTTTTGCGAGGTACAGCTGCCAGGGTATGGGGCTTAATTTTCCTTGGGATGTTGTTCTGACCTTAGCAAACAGATCTGGTGCCCCCTAATTGGTTTGGTTACAAAATCTACTGTCTGCTAATAAACAGTAAACAGTTCAGGGTGTTTTCTGTGCCTTGTTTTTAACAGCTATATGAAAGTAAAATGTCTGTAGGTGGGAAATCCAAGGCACAGGCTGCTGTCCCCCCTCTTGTGGCTGCTTCCAGGGGGTGATCCTGCCCTGAGGAACCTGAGCACCTTGCTTGGGAAATGGTCACACTCCAGCAGGTGGCTGGAGGGGTGACAAGGTTAAATACCCTTTTACTGGAGTAGGTCTGGTATCTCCATAAATAAAAAATGTAACAGATACATTTTTCATTTTGTTCTCCTTGAGCCACCATAAACATTTATCATTTTGGGAAGCCCTGTGATACAGCAGAGTCCCTTCCTCTGTCAGGGAAGTGGGGAGTTGAATTGAAATGCAATTTATTCTGAAGGATCAGTCATTCCAGGAGGCTGGGAGATAGGGGACACAGACTGCTTTAGCTACAGAGATAAGTCTTATTATTTCATCCAGTCTGTCTTCTGTGTGCTGCTGCAACGCATTAGTGCCTGGAATAGGAAGAAATAATGGTCAGCCTGCTCCTTGTCCCTTGGTGATCCCCTGCACAGAGAAAGAAATCTGTTTGAAAATGTCTTGTAGGAGGCTAAGGCAATAAATAGATGCCTTAGAAATGCTCTGTTTAGCTGTGGGACAAAAGGAGTCTCAGTTGAGCAGACTCTTAAGTATGATTTGTGCAGACACTTATTTCTGATATAAAAGCATCCCAGCAGTTACACCGGGGTGCAAAGAATCATTTAGACACAAAATCAGGGAATGCTGCTGACAAGTGTTTGTCACCTTGATTTTTAATATTTTAAATATCTTTGGTATTCACAAATGTATTTTTGATAGTAGTTGGGAAGCAATAACCATCTTTTGACTGACAGAGTCAGGGGCAAATGGTGCTAGGTTAACCCATAGGCTAAACCTAAAAATCTCTCTTTAGTCACTGCCTGTTCATCTGTACTACAGACTCAGCAGTGCCCTGATTCATATTGCCTCATACTGCACCATCCCTGCTGCACTTCAGGGAATGGATGTTTTTAAACAGACCTTTTTAAATTCCAGCATTTTCCCATCTTTTGAGTATTTTTCTTACTTTACCTGCACTGTTTAGACTTTCTGACTTTAGTAAAATTTAACTCTTTGAGGTTAAAACTGCAGAGAAAAATAACACGTTAGCCAGCAACAAAATTAAAAATACTTCAAAAACTTACACTGTAACAGAAAGTATTTCAACAGGCTGTGCGCTGAAAGTTGCCAGCAGTCATCTATCAGCCTATGCTCCTTTCTTTAAATTGTTATTTAATATATTGAGGGGGTAGCCTCCTTTTGTGGTTTCTCTTTGCTCCCTTTCTTGCTGCTGGAGCAGTGACAGCTGCCGGTGCCCGTTGTGTCCCTCCTGTTAACTCTGAAAATTTGGGGTGGGGTGGAGGTACCACAACAAATGAAACCATCTGCCACCCCCAGCCAACACCCCAGTGGCCCACTGTTCCTCACAATGAGGGTGCCAGAAGAGTCAGCCTCTGGACAAAGTTCCTGCTGAGTTTCTTTTCAAGTAGGTTAGCCTGGACCTGAGCACCTCCACCAACCCTGTCACAGAGACGTGTAGCTGCAAAGCTCACCACCCAGAGATCAAAGCAGCTTTTAATTTGTATTTAATCACTCATTGGGAAGCCATCTACCATATCATGTGGTGGCAGTTGTGTAGAACACCAGAAAAATGAGGGTTTATCATCTGAACTAAACTTCATCCCTTTCAGATGCTAATTAAGAAATGAGAACATGCACACTGACTCATCTCTTCCTCTCCATCTTTGCTGTTATAGTTTAAAATGGAACATGGATTCTCACACACAGCTTTAACATTTAGAACTTTTTTTTTTTCAATGGATTTTTGTGTATACTAACAGGAATTCTGAGGCACCATGAGAAATGTGTCTAACAGGTAACTATCTACCAAGCCAATTGAGAAACTGAGTTCCTAGAGTTTGTAACTAAAGGAACTTTGTCTAAAGGAAGCAGGAAGTTGTGGATAAAATTCTGTTCCTTTTTCCTTTTCTAAGGAAACATAACTTGTGTGAAGACATGGGGCTTTTCAACAAAGCTGCATGTGTTTGAAGAGAGATGGACATCTGCCACTCAAGCAGATGTCACCAAGTAAAGGCCATTAAGGGCTCTGCTCCCCGTGAGGGGGCTCGGGGCTTGACATCTGTCTGAGCAGCATCTGGCAGCCTTGGGAGAGTGCTTCACTCAGGCAGGACTAATTCCAGAAACTGGGGTTGCTGGGGTGGGGTTTCTAATGAATGGAGAAGCTGAGGGTTGTGGTGTGGCAGAGCTGGGAGCTGAGGTGCCTGCTGGGGGGGGCTGGGCTGGGGGCTGCACAGAGCCAGGCAGAGGTGGGCTGGCAGCCTCTGCTTATGTACTGGTTTGGAAGTAGGTACCACTTCTGAACTGACTGGAGATTGAAAAAAGAGGAGATATACATATTTTAAAAAATAAAAATAATTGAATCTTGGTTGAACTATCTGGCAAAGGTGAATAAAAGCTTCCAGACAAACAAACAAATGGGGTACCCAAGCAGTGTCAGCCCTTACACCTCATTGGAAGTGAAATCACTGTGTGCCTTACACGTCAGAACTTTGAATATCAGTCTGGGGCTCTTGCCTGAATTTTTTGTTGTCCTGGGGGCAGATGTCACCTTCCAGTGCTGTGCATCCTCCCTTTGTGCCACAGCTACTCTGAAAAACCCTGCTAATTTGGGAGAAGTTACTTCTCTTTGTCTCAGGAAAATATTTATGCCTTAATTGTGTTGTTCTGGCCACTCATCTCCTCTCAGGGACATGAGGCAGAAACGCTTCACTCTGGTGTTCTCCTGAACTCCATCCATGATTTGAAATGGTTTGGCAGTCACAGTCAAAAGAAAATGGTTTAGAAAAATCTCTTCAGGTGTAGAAGTAGAGTCTTTAAAGAGACATGAGTTATAAAAGCAATGTACTGAAACGTGATGGGGTTTTGACTCCTGGGTTCTTGTTATTTCTTCTTTGGTTCACACTGCAATCAAAGACTTCGTGCTTCTCCTATTTTTCAGGTTTTCTCCTTTGGTTCTAGTAATAGTCTAATGATATTCAAATGTATTGTAAGAATATGCTTAAATATCTATCCAGTGTTTTCTTTGATGGAGGCACAAGAGCTTTTAAACAGTTTCTGTTTTCTGTCATTGCTGGATGATGCATTCAGACACAGCAAGGCCACCAGCTCTAGCACCATTCCTATTGGAAGTAGTTTTTTTTTTCTGATTTCAGCTGTAACTATTCAAAACCAAAATATAATTTAAATCTATTGAACTGTGTTAAAAGATTATCATTTCAATAGTACCTTTTATACGCAAAAACTTTATTTTTACCTCGTTAGGCAAGAGAGAAGGTGACTGAAGTTCGTACACTTCATTCCTTTACAAGTCTTTGCACTTTGATAAATAAATAGATCATCTAAGATTCAATAGGCCAATTGCAGCATATAATAGCTATTCAGAGGCAATTAAACTGCCTTTTTTCATGCCGGCATGTGAGCGTGCCCTTTCACAACCTTCAACTTGATTTGTGGTGATTCAAAATTAACTTAAAAGTCTTGTTTGCTGACAGCTTAAAGCTTAATTGACTGAAAGCCAAATAGAGTGTGTTCTGTATTCAGCTCTGGAGCCCTGGCTGCAGCCGGGGGGAATGGCTGAGAGGGCCCTGCCCAGGCACCCCAGCCCAGGGCCTGACACCCATCCCAGGAGGTGGCTGCCTGGCTGAGGCCATGGGAACTGGGAAATCAGAAGCAAATTTGGTTGGTTTCCCTGGTATGATCAAAGCCACTCCAGGGAAAGGTGAAATCTACTACAGTTTGAATTGTACGACTATTGAGGAATTCAGAGTCTGAAAACTCTCTGTATTGCTAAGCAAGCAACAAATAAATGTTAAGGTGTGTTTGACAGTATCCATGGAATTCTCTTCCATCTGTAGGCACAAGAAGGGATCTGAAATGTGTTTGTGTACCTATACACAGGGAGGCTCTGACTCTGATGTGCTGCTTCTTGACTAAATCTGGGGAAGAAAAAAATCCAGATGAAATCCAGATCCTCATCTCAGTCTATACCCTTGGTTACACTGCTACAGTCTTCCCTTTTCCCCTGAGCATTTCATTATAGAAAAACTTGTTCTGTTGTGGGGTGCTGCTCATCGTTACCCATCATTCTCCCCAAAAACCCCCCAGACGCAGGTTTGGAACCTCTGCATCCTCCGGGTGAGGGCTGATGTGGAGCATCATAGAGGTGCCTGCAAATACATATTTGCCTGTGATTTTTGTGTGTTATAGAGTGTTCTGAAGGACGTATTTAATAATTTCTGATTAAATTGCGTCTTTAATCTGTGGGAATGTATTTTAATCTGTCACGATCAGAAAGGCCTTAAAATCAAAGTACCTTCAATTTGTCAGACACGATATGATAGAAATGTCAGAAAAATATCATGGCACCTCACGTGTATTCTCCTGTTCTTAAAATTCTGCTCACGTGCAAGTTGAATTTCAATATGTAAAAGCTGAAGAGAGCAAGTTCTGATATTGCTCTATTTCTTATTGATTTCTTGGCAAATCATAGCTATCTAATTTCTTCTGCTTTCCTATTGATTTCCAATAGGAACAACATCTTTTTGTAAGGCATCAAAAAAAGTTGCCATTTGGTTTGAAAATGACTGTAATGTAAAATAATTTTGCTTTTATGTTCCTTTCAATAAAACAATAATCAGACTTCAGAATGTGAAGTCCAGACTTGTACCATTTTTACTGAAGTCTTACCTATGGCTGGAGAGATTTGGACCTCAAAAATAAATTTCTTTAGATGTCTCTTATTAACAGATTATTAAATGCTGTTTGAAAAAAAAATCTTTATGCTTACATTTACCTGGCTTTTGTTCTGTATAAATTAGTTATTTCTGATACAACTGTTAATAGTGCAGCGTTTCACTGATCTGTAATTCTTGGTTTCCCTGATGGAATTACACATTATGTATAATTTAATGGTAGAGTTATCGAATTGCTCAGAGGTGTCATACACACATTCCAAGAGCTGTAAGACAGGCATCACTCTAATGTGCTTGAGGCTGCTGAGCTCAGGTGGGAAATGCACTTTCCTCCCTGGCTCAGGTCCTCTTTGCAGCCGCCCTTCCAGGTGGTTGCAGCGTGCTGGGGTTTTCTCTCCTGCGGTGCTGCTCCTTTTATGAGGGAATATTTCACTGTGCTGCAGCTCCAGGAGCACAAAATGGGTGAGGATGCTGCTTTCTGGCAGAACTGGGAGCAGGGAAATGGTCAAAGACAAAATGGATTCTCTGCTGCTCAGCTGGGGAGTGTCGGGCAGGCTTGCAGGGAGCCTGGCTGCTTTCAGAGCCCCGAGTTCATGCATCAAAACTTCCCTCAGCAGAGGTGACATTCAACTGATTATAACCAACATTTTGACAAGTTAGGATGGACATTGAAAAGGCTTTTAGTTCTGACTGGTTTATGTAGATAGTGATGAAGAGAAATCCAGATTTCTGGGAAATTCAGCACACTACTACTCCATCTAGAAATGGAAGAACAAATTTAGGGGACAGTTGGCCCCAAAGTGCTGCCTGCTTTTCAGGTATGCTACACCAGGCAGTTGTCACTGTGGTAAAATTTATGCTGAAGTTATTTAATACTTTGGGCTGTATGGCTTACAACAGAATTAAAGTAGTTGAAGGTGGTGGTTGCTTAGCTGAGCTTGCTGGTGAGAACACGTGCAAAGTGAAGAGAGCAGCTAATCTCTGCTGCTTTTGGAAAACGGAGAGATGCTTTCAGCACAGCTCACAAAGCACTGGTGAAAAAAGAGAGTATTTGTTGCTGTGAAAAAAAACAGGTTAACCTCCACGTCTGGGTATTCCAAAATGAAACTGGTTGTTGGTTTGCTTGCTGCAGGTATTCAGTAACTATTAAACTGGAGGGGAGTGTGTGTGGGGGGGTTGTAGTTGGCACCTGACAGACAGGTAGTGACTGACAATGGCAGCTTCAGTGTCTGCAGTTAGGGAGGTGAAATCAGTTTGCTGCTGGGTTTGTACAGCCTCCTTCTAGAGGAATAGCTGGCACTCAGTGCTTCCTCCTGCAACAAAAATGGCAGTGAGGACAGATAAGAATCTGTAAGGGTATGAAGGTAATTAATGCACAGCCGCTATCGCTGCCTTCCATCGCAACGCCTCCAGCTGCCCGGGAGCTGGGTTTTGGTAAAGCCAGGGTGTGTGGGGAAGCACAAATACGTGTTTGTCTTTTGTATTGTTGCAAGATAAAGCTGAGTGATTTGAAAGCTCCTCTGTACCCTTTTGGGGTGCGGTGGGTGGCTGGAAGAGGCTGGTGGGTGCGGGCACCGCGCCTGCCGGGGAGCGGTGGGACCATCCCAAAAGGCTGCTGGGCACGGGGGCTCGTGGAGCTTTTTAGGAAGGATGACTGATGGTTAATGATTATTTAATGGCAGGTCTCTGGGCTGAAAGGCACTTAGCACTCGGGTTGTACTGCAAAGCCTATTTCTCAGAGCTTCCGACAGGTTTATTTGGTCTCACCTTGAGTAGAGCAGCGCGGTATCGATTCCATTGGTGTGGATTTAAACACACTATTGGCTTAAAATAGCACCACCTATGCAGAAGAAAACCAGTGCCTTAACCCTTCAGGCTGCTGTGCAAGGCTGGGGTTGCAGGCCAGCAGGTGCACAGAGATTCCTTTCTCCCCACAACTCCCAGGTTTGGTCAGACACTGCATTGCCATCTCTTAGGAGCCTGCTGCAAGTGTGCCATGGGGCTAAGGCATGGGGGGATTTACCTGGGGGTCTGACCCCCCTACCCCCATGGGTCTCACCCAGGGGCTCAGCCCCTTTGATTTCAGGTGGGGTTTTATGTGAAAGGATGAACAAAGAGGAACTCTTCTGAAGCTGCTGCAGCTGGCTGCCTGCACAGCATAGAGTCGCTGGCATAACACAGGGAATGTGTTCTCAAAAAGCAAACCAGAAAATGTCCCGCCTTAATATTACAAAGCTATGTAACTTACTGATACTTAGTCATTAGGCTTGTCAGTTGTTACATGCTCTATGAAATATTAGGAAAAAAAATTTTAAGATTTCCCTTTTTTACAGTACTAGCAGAACTCTATTTTTTCAAATATTTCATTGCAGACACAAAAAGAAAATAGCAAGACAGGCATTATCAGATAAATCAGCTCAGCTTGCAAGTAGGGAGGAGAGCTTTGCAGGAGGAAAACCAAACCAAAACAGAGCCCCCCAGAACAGCTTTTCTTTTTATTCCAGAGCTGTTATTTTGCCGATCCTTACCTAAATTTATTTTCAAATGGTTTTATCAAGTCAGCTTTCAGGATCTGAACGTGCGTCTCTGTTTAAAATGTGTGTATTTTACCAATTACAATAATGGAACAAGCAGGAAATTTTCATAAAATTCATTGCTTTGTTTTTTTCTTCTGTCACCCTTCCCTGTCTAATAGTTGTGTTGTTTGGTTTTTTGTTTTTTGTTTGGTTGGTTTTGGCAGATATCTTTATAAAATGCAGAAAGAGATTTAATTTAAAAATACTAATTGTTATGCCAGTGAAGTGCCTCTAATTCTTTTTTTGAGTAAATCTTATTCAAACAGCATGCATCTCAACTGTATCTGGATAATGCTGCACTACAGTTTGGTTTTAATCTTTTATAGTTCTCATCTCAATTATAGGAACAGTCAAAAGATTGATTACAAATTGTGTTATGTCTTAATGAACAAGATACTGTTAGAAATCGAGCTTTGATTCTCCCTCTTGTGTGGGCTTCCTGGAACAGCCCAGTGTGAAGGCATATGAAAAGAGCAAAGGTTAAAATGCTAAAAAATGGTTAATAATCCCAGAAGAGAAGTATGAGTTAGCAATCACAGCCGAGCTCTTTGCCCACTGTATTGCCAAATTCCTCTGTGTGCTCACCTGGCAATTACTGGCTGGCAGGCTGGCAGCCAGGTTGGAAAATACATTTTTTAACATGGTAGGGGGAAAAAAAAATCAGTCTCACAAAATAGGTGAGCTTTTCGTCTGCACTCGTGTGTATTTCATAAATATATTGAAGACACTAGAATTTCCCTAGTTTATAAGATGCAAGTGTTGTAAATTGAGGAATGTGTGAATTATCCATATTTGCAGATATTTTTTTTCACTGTCAGTGAGCAAAGGGCTGAAAGTAGAAATCAGTTGCTCCAAAGAAAAAGCTTTATATATTTGCCTTTTTCTTTGCAAGTGGAAGGATAAGGAGTGTGTCAGATAAATCTTGACAAAGGTGGCTTGAACTTTGGCATGGCTTTGGAGGAGGTTGGGGTGCTTTGGGGGCTGCTCTCGCCCTGCTGGGAAGGTACTCAATTTTCTTGAAAAGCAAGGTGGTTATTCCAAAGTAAGCCGAACTCTTGAGATGAGAAGAGACAGTCTGGAGTCACTGAATATTTTTTTAGTAACCTGGGGAGGGTAAGGCGTTAGGAGGCCGCTGAGGTGAGGTGGCTCCTGCCCCCCTTCTCCCACCCCCCAGCATCCTTCGGTCCGGGCCGGAGCCTCCTCTGCGGTGCCAGCGGAGGGAGCTGTGGATGCAGGAATGGCTCTGCCTCCCAGCTAGGCACCTGCTTTGCCTAATGGCACCTTCCGAGTCAATAACCACACTTTTCCTAAGGTTACCTCAAACAGATTGTTTCCTGCCTTTTCCTCGCGGTGGCTTTCCCTTATTCTTATTTCTTTATGGCAATTTTCAGTCTAGATTGATTGTGAACTTTCTGGCTTTGAAAGCTTGCAGGAGGTGCTGAAATTACTGTATTGGTTTGTCTGGATGTAATCTTAAAAACTAGACATATAGGCAGAGCCATGGCATGGTTTTCACTGCTTTAAGAGTGCTGAACAATTAGCGGTGAAGAGAAATATTTTGTAGGCGTGCTTCATAAAGAGTTTTCTCAAAGTCTTTTGCTATTTCCTCCTGAGGTCACCAGCAGAGTGTTTTGTAAATTTATTTACTGTAAGAAAGGAGTGCAGTTGACACTGAGAAATGTTTTAAATTACTTACAACCAAGATGCACATAAGAGAATCTGCATAGCTCTTGTGTGTTCTTTTCTAATATGCAGCCGAGTGCAGAGCAGCTGGGGCAGCTCCAGGGGTGAAGAGCTTCCCTGGCTGGTGCCACTAAGTCCTGTCTCTACCACGTTTTGGTGTGTGTTCCCTTCCTCCCTGGTGTCTGAAAGAAGGGCTTTGGAGGCTCTTCTGAACTTAGCTAATGATAATTTTTTTCAGGCAAAGAAAAGAAAGGTAGAAACCTTTTTTCCAACCTGCCCAGTTACAGCTGCCCCCTTCAGAAATAAAGGGGAAATTTAACAGAAGAAATTCAGAGAGAGACCTGGCAGGCAGGAGGGGGGGAAGTGACAGTGCTTTTCATGGAGTTCAGCTGCCAAGTTTTCTTCTGTCAACAGTGACTCCTTCAGTGCTGGGGATGTGAGTGGTGACAAAAACCAAGAGGGTTCTGGTTGTTAGCTTTCTCTCTGCTCCCAAAATACCAGATCGTGTGCAAGAAGGGCTGACTTCTCTACTACATTTATACCAAATACATTTGTGGTCTTGAGCAAATTATTTAATTCATTTCAAATACACTCTGTATTTTCAAACTCTGATGGACAGAAGGGCAACCCCCAGGAGGGTGGCCCTGAGGTGGAACAGGGATGGGGTGCCAGGGGCCACCCTGCCATGCTCAAACCACCAGTCTGAGAGTAATAAATGGCTCTGACACCCACTGCTGCATGGCTTTAATGCCTAATCCAGTCTGGGGGTGCCATCAGTGGGTGCCTACCAGCAGGTATCTGCTGCCTGGGAGCAATCCAGCTCTCATAAAACCCTCTTCAGCCTTAATTCAAATCCATTGATTCCCATTCCAGTTAAACCTGGAGAACTTAATTTGTCTTTTAATCCTTTTATTGTAAGCTAGGATAAAATTAATTTTACCCAAGAACTGTGCAAAGCCAATTAACATGATCTTTAGAGTTATTTAGTAAAGTGCTTCAAACTGTTAAATTTATCCTGCCCTCGTGGCTGTACTCTCTGACTGCTTTTTAAATGAAGTGATCGATATCTCACAGCCTTTTAAACAATTTAAACTTCTGAAATATTTTACCTATATTTTAAACACTTCATAAAGGTGCTTGGTGCTATCTGTAAAGCTGTCTCCTCTAAGCAGCTGTGGATGTTAAGTTCTCAAACTGAGGTATTTTGAAATATTTAATATGGTTGTTTTGTCTGTAGCAAAGCCTGCAGGGTGAGGGTGAGGTTTCCCTCTCCGTGTGTGGATCCAGAAGTGTGTTATTTTTACACCTAAAATGTAGAAGGTTTTTGTCCTTTTGCCAGTGCAGCTTCTGTTTTCCACATAGAGCTATTTGGGGTTATTAATTTTCTGACTGTGAAAGGGTGATCAACCGTCCTGTCAGGAAAATGGATCTCTGTGTCACCCTTTAGCATGATTAAATGGAGGGATGTTGTTGTGAGAAAATACCAAATTTTCATGAGACAAATGAAACTGTAGCAAGGACTACCTTCATAGGCATTATTTTCAAATCTCCCAAACGGGTGTCAGTTTATTTGTAGGAAATGGTTACAATTAGTTGTGTGTTTCTGCTGGTAATTAAATGTAACGGCAAAAATGTTTCGATTTTCTTTTTCCCCTCTTATGAAGAGATTTTGGCAAAGGATGTTGCTGGGAGGAGAGGGGTGGGATTTCATTGATTTGGGGATTATTTTTCTGTTGGTTTGGGTTTTTTGGTTTTGGTGGGGGGTTTTTTTGAGGTAGAAGACCCTTGGCTGCTGCAGTGAGTGGGATGAAGAGGATGGTGCACCAGATCACTGATGAAACCAGGAGTGTTTTCCAGCCTGCTCAGCCTGGAATTTATGGCTTGGTTAACAAAGAGTTATCTCCTCCACATCTGGATGCTGGAGTGGTGGGGGCAGCTCGGGAATGATCCAGGGGCAGCCCCAGGAGTGCTCAGCTGAGTCTGGGGTTCCTTGTGGAAGGATGGGATGGCCGGGGGGCCCCGGGCTGGGGTGGGTGGGTGGGTGGGTGGGTGGTTGCTGTTTGAACCCAGCCTCTCCATCTGGGATGAAGCAGGCGGGTGACCCGCAGGGTGCTCTGCAGTCCCTCGGCCGGGCTGTGCTGAAGGGTTAACTTCATATTGCTGTAATCAAATGAAAGGCAGCGCCGAGTGCCCCCGCGGTTTAATTTCCTACTGGAAGCAGCACATGTGTTGGCTCTTCCTTTCTTCCCGGGCTGGGAGCCGCGGGCAGCTCAGCCGGGGTCAGGCCTGGCCTATTGATCAGCATCCCGCCGGCCCCTGCTCCAGCATCTGCTCCGCCGCCCGCTCCTGCGCCTGCTGCACCCCATTAGAATAGAAATCCATAACCGGGGCTGTGCTCAGCCAAGCAGGGGAAGAAACTAAATTAAATGGTATAAAACAATCTCGGATCCGGGACTCGGTGCCGATTCATCTTGATCTGGGGTGTCACGGGCTGGAGGCGGCCGGTGCCGGCACCCAGGAGCAGGGGGTACCCAGGAGCAGGGGACCCCCCGGGAAGGGGCTGCGTGGGGCTTGCCAGGCACCCACCGGTGGCTCTGAGCCCCTGGGTGCTGTGGGGAGGCTGCAGGAAGGGTGAGGTGTGGGGGACCCTAAGCAGGTGCTCCCGAGGAGGGGGGTAAATGAGCGCTAAACAATTGAACTGGGATGTTTTTTGCTTTGTCTGTTGCAGTCCCCTTTCATCCTTCTTTCTCTGAAGGCAGTTCCTATTGATTTTTTTTTTTCCTTTTTTTTTTTTTTCTCCCCTACCATTGTTGAGCTTTCCCTTGTTTTTCTCTTCCTTCTGGCTGGCACATCACTGCCACCGCCACAATGGGGGCACCTGAACAAGGCTGATTTTGTAACACGGGGGCTAACATTTGGTTAGGTTTCCTCTAAGGAAACACTCTTATTTCCTGTCGAGCCATGAGAATGTCATTAGCAGAGAGATGTGCCCTGCCAGTCACTAATTCACTCTTTGGTAATCCCTGAGCCCAGTGAGTCCTGCTCAGTCCAGGTGGTTCTGTCCCCTTGGTGGCAAAGAGTGAGGAGCAGGGCTGGAAGGAAGGTTAAAATGTTTGTAGAAATGTGTGGTAGGGCATTTCCTAGCATGCTGTGAATTAATATTAGAGGTAAAAGTGACCTGTACTTGTCAGAGTAAATGAATGCAGTGTTCTCATCCCAGTCAATTTCTTCTAAGTTTTTTTCCTTTGCTGAACAAAAAATACAATTCATCTGCTTAGTGAAATTCAAAATCCCTCAGCTGTATCACATTAATGATGTACGTTTTATTTAACATTCATAAACCAGTGAGGGTTTTTTTTCACTGGTTTTAAGAATGTTTGTTAAAATAGCATTTGTGTGAAAAAATAATTGTTTGGTTTAATAGTATATATTAGCAGAAAAAATCTAGTAAGAATCTGAATGTGCTGGTGGATCCTAAACTTAGATTTTGTCGCATAATACGAACAAGTTCTCATTGAGACCCATTATTTTTATTTAACAAAAACAACAAACAAACAACACAGTTTGTTACGCAACTTTAAAATTAACAAGGAAGCAAAAAATCACTTCACAAAAACCAACCAGGCACAGAATCCTACTGGTCTTTTATCAACTGAACAAACGCAAATATGAAATTAGACACTTCTCTGGTGGCTCTTTTTTTTCTAGTAGATGCTGACAGTTTCTGAAGGGAGGGTGTCATTGAAGAGAGACCTTGCAATAGGTGTAGTTAAGAGTTTTGTGGTGCCGGGTAGGTTTTGAGAAGTTAAATGGGAATCATCTCCAGCAGCTGAAAGTCCTGGCAAGGCGAGTACCTGTCCTGAAGGGGAGGAATTTAAGTTACCTTGAAACCCTTTTTTTTTTTTTTAAATCTGGGAACCATGCTGTGGTTTGGAGTGTTAAGGAATAATCCCTGCTTTTGATTTTTATTATATTTCTTATTTTTCATTTTAGGTTGTCTGTCTGGACTGCCACAAATGAAGAAGATCTCCACGTCCTACGAAGAGAGACGCAAGCAAGCCACAGCCATCGTGCTGCTGGGTGTGATTGGGGCAGAGTTTGGAGCTGAAATTGAGCCCCCAAAACTGCTGACCCGGCCCCGTAGCTCCAGTCAGATTCCTGAGGGCTTTGGCTTGACCAGTGGTGGATCGAATTATTCCTTGGCCAGGCACACGTGTGAGTAGCCCAGGGTACTGCTTCCCCTCTCTCTGGGGGGGCAGGAAGGGGTGGCCAGACTGCAGTACAAGACATTCCTTTAAAATATCCCTTCCCTGGGGAAGGTAAAGCTGAGAAATGTTGAACATCCGATTAGCCACACCACAAGAAGAGCTTGCCAAGGAGTCGTGGCCCAGGTCTTGCTGTTGGTGGGGTCATTCCCCTGTGCTTCACCACCAGGTGTGGTGTTGGGCACAGCTTTGTTTTGAGGCCTTTCCAGCACAGCCACTCCAGGCAGCCAGGGCACAACACCCCAGCAGAGCGTTACTGGTGGTTCCTCTCCTCCCCGTTGCTCTACGGTGTGATAACTTTTTACTGCTCAGCCTTTGTTAGCAGCTGCCTGCTGGGAGTCACCCAGCCTAAAGCCACAGAGGTTGCTGTTTCCAAAAGAGTTATCAGAATTAATTACTTCTTCATTCCCGCTGTTAATGCGTGCGGAGTTTTCGCTGTATAAATTGTGCACGCTGTGATTTATTGTATTTAAGAAAATAATAACTGTGACCCTTCCTGAGAGGGTGGAATTCTCTAGAAATCCATGCGGTGACCTTGCCCGACATCCTGCATTAATCTCTGTTGACCTTACAACTAGTTCATGAGATATTTAATTATAAAATGCCACCCATAGAATTTCTCATTACGGATGCGCCACATCACACTTAAACTGCAGCTAATGCTGTGTTTATAAAGTTAATGGGCTGATAAATCTGAATGACTGTTCTGTCCTGAATATGAAAATACTTGTTTCTGTTAATGCAGTATATTTTTCAAAGCATCTGCCATCAATATCGTTATTAACGATAAGTGTTTTGCCCTTTAACTCAGTCAGTGTCATATGTGACAGCATGTTCACAGGACTGAGTTATTTATGTTGCCTTTGCAGGCTCTGTGTGGTACCTCCTTCCAAAGCCAATTCCAGGGTTTCCACATTACCCAAGCCCTGGCAGCCCCTCCAGCTCTGCTGCTTTTGGGATTTTATCAGCTCAACAGCCTTTAGGTTCCTGGAGCCATTTGCTATTTTTTAATGGTGTTTTAATGATGTCCCAACTCCCTGGCCTGATGTCCCTGACCTTCTGGCCTGGTGGGCAGGGGGAGCAGCAAGTGATGCTTCTGAACAGAAATAGAAATAAACATGTCTGCATAACTGTGAAGGGTTGTACTGCCTTCTCCCACTGCAGAGCCCTGTTTGTAAACTCTTACACCTTGGAGCAGTCACCTTTGGACTGTCCAGCCATGTCTCTGGAAGCCCTCAGTCATTAGCTGAGGATGAAAACACTTATTTTTCAAAGCAAATACAACATCAAGAAAACCAGAAGTGTAACAGATCCGTGTTTGAGGCAGGGATTTGCTGCTAAGGAAGCAGCTTTGGTGTTAGGTGTGCATCCACCTGATGTTTTCCCCCTCTCTCTGCCCAGCCTGAGGGTGAAGGCAGCACTGGCACGGCCGGGGGGACTGGGAGGGTAAGTGGGGGGCAGTGGGGCTCATGGGCCAGATCTCTGGTTCTGGGTCAGGGTTGTTGCTCTACGAAGAGGATTAGGTACTGCTTGTGGTGTTCTTTTCCTCAACTTGGGATTTTTGCTGCTTTTGTGTGATTTACTGCCTAATATTCAGGCTTCACCACGCAGCAGTATCTTCTACCTGTCTCATCACCCCAGCCTCAGAATGCCTTTTTTGAGCAGTATATTTATCTTCACAATAATTCTGTGGCTCCTGTGTCTGCGTGTGTGCCAGAGATTTACCTTTCAAGGTGTGCTGGGGCTTTGTGATCCATTTTTACCCTTTTGCAGGCACACACCAATAAGTAAGCACCAGATGACTTGGGGTGTGAAGCTTGTTAAATCAGAGCTTCCAGCATTAGGGATTTTGTTGTGTAGTATCCCAAACCCCAGAATTTAGGGATAAATGGGATAAACGTGGGAGTCTGGGTGAACACAGGAGATTTTGCTTTATCAGCTGCCCTGTAACCTTTGCTAATGTCCTTTGATCCAGTGGGTCTGTATGGTGAACAGATTGGAGCTGCCACTGGGGCGAGGATGAGGATGAGGATGAGGATGAGGATGAGGATGAGGATGAGGATGAGGATGAGGATGAGGATGAGGAGGTTGGTCCCCACTAATCATATGCAGCTGCTGGAGAGCTGATTGGCTGAGTGGGCAGCAGCAATTAAGAGAGCCCAGGGAGTGCTGGGGATCAGCCCCTGCAGCAGCAATAAATCAGGCGAGCACCTGAGCAGCAGCCTTTCAGAGCACATTAGGCAAACACGCTCTGTAACTTAATTTAAGCAAAACCAAAACCACAGCAGAGTGATTAAAGCAAATCAGGGGGTTTATCATCCCCAGCAAGCAGTGCAGCCTGGGCTCTCCATCACTTAGGCACAGAGCTGCTGGGGTTTGCATGGATCCTGTGCTTCGGGACATCATTCTTCTGACTCGGCTCTGTAAGCCTCAGTTCAGCTGTGAAATTCAGGGTACTTGGCAGTCTAAAGGGTGCTTTTTTTCCTGAGTTCATGCGATTAGATCACTGTCTTGAGCAGAATTTTGTCCCTGAAGGAAAAAGACAAAAAAAATATGGGAAAACGGTGGTTTATGAAAATCTATATTTTAGCCTTAGAGATAATATTGAGAAAAAAGTCAATCCTCGTGGCAGAATAGCAGTCAATCTCTGTGGCGGATATTATGCCCTAATTTAAATCTGTTTGTGGCTTTAGCAACAAAATCAAATCCTAGAAATGAAATTCACCTTTCCCCCCAAATCCTATAGAAGGAGAGTTAATTGGAACTGTGTATTTTTACCAGAGATTTTGGTCTTGCATATTTAACATCCTGCCTATGGTAAAAGGCTGTATCTTGGTGAACCAAAGCCTCTCTTCTTTGTGTTTGGACTACAAGGAAGGTTCAACACCAAACAAGTCCCCGTGGGTCATGTTTTCCAGCAGTCTGTACACCTCCCTGAGTGACAGCTCAGCTCTGAGCCTCTCTCCCTGGTGGGGGTAATAAAAATTCAGGACACTGTATTGGTTCCTCAGGAGCATCCCTGGGATGTTCCCTGGGAGGGCAGGTCCAGCTCCAGGGAGAGGGAGCAAAGCTTAGGACAAGCAGGGTTTCTTACCTGTGTGCTGGGCTGGATTATTCCTACATACAGCACTGTATGGAGCTGAGAATACAGTCCCCAGACATTGCCAGGCAGTAGCCTGCATGTTTAAAAAGAACACTTCAGAATAACTTCTTATGAAGGGCTGCTTGCCTTTGTAATGCAGGAGAGGCACAGAAACTCAGAAACTAACTTCATAGTACCCATTATTCCTTCAGTAGGGTTGCAGATGCCAAAGCAAGCTGATCCAGTGGTTCTGGATCAGAAAAGGAGAGGAATGTGAGTTTTGCCATCTCTACAGATAGGTGTGATAATAATCATAACGCCAGGAAACACTTGGGAGATGTTTAACTTACTCATCTTGGGAAGGAGTAGTGTAGGAGAAAATATACAAATAGAGTCAGCATAATATTGCTGTTAAGGCAACTGGCAGGGGTTTGGATTTACAATGGATGAGCTGATTAGGGCTTAGGTTTATAATTATTGGAAATTATTTCTCTTAACTGTTTTGGGGTTTTTCTTGACCTTTTTTCTAGTTAATAGTCTTTGCTGGAAGCTCTTGCATTCATTGGGAAGAAGGTGGGATGTGTTGAGTAAGAAATGTGTGAAAATCATCACTGTCTGTTGCTTGTTAGAAGCTTTTGCATCCATCTGTGTGAAATGTCATAGCACAGGAGCACATAACCAGCCCAGCCCTATGTGACTGCAGGGTCACACTGGGGATCCTCTCCCAGCTGAGGGCCCACAGCTGGTGGGAGTAAATCACTACAGAGAGCAGCAGTAAAAATTACAACAGCCCTTGGAAACTGCATCTTGAAAACCCCTGGCAATGGGGACTCCGCTGTGTCCCCGGGGAGGCTGTTCCAGGGAATGATTGTTTGCCTTGTAAAAAAGCCTCTTTCTTATGTCAATAGGAAATCTTCCTTGGTGCAACTGTTGCCCCTTAAGGGTCTTTTGCTTGTGGCTCCTTGTGAAGAGAAAGCCTCTGTCCTCTTTGTAGCTGCCCTCTAAGGACTGGCAGCCTCTGCGGAGGTGAAGTTGTGATCCCAGACTCCTACAAGTTGTGCTGTTGACTTGATTTATTTCATTGCTTCTTGTGCATCTTCCACTGCTGGGCAGGTCACGGGGTGTCCAGTCTGCTTAAGAAAATTCACTGCAATTACATGTAACAGGAGAAAACTCCGATGATTCATGTATAGTTTGGGCAGCACTGTGATGGACAGAGCAGCTACTTCCTATGAAATGATGGTCATTTGTATGGAGATAACTTTCTTTAGGAAACATTATATAATTTAGATTAAAATAAATAGTGTGCTTTAATGGAATTATGCAATTAACAGGAACAAAAATACAAGGTTTAATGCACAGTTATGGCTCAAGTCATATTGGCTTTCTCCTTCCTGCTAGATTATAAACAAATTTTGGATTAAAATAATGATAGTTTACTCTTTCTATAGCACAGTAATATAATTTCATAGTTAGAGGAAGAATGCATTTAACCCAGCATAGTTGGGTTCTCTCCATAAATTGAAACAAGTCTGATCTAAAACTCATTTTCTGTCTTGGAAGAGAATTGATCTTGCTTTCACATTTGATTCCCCCACTGCAGGTTCTGAGAGGAAGAAAAATGGCTTTGTTAGGTGGGTTTAACTAGGCCAGAGTTAGCCAGAAAAGCCTGGGAAAGCACCTACTATAAACATTTTCTTCTTTTTCCTTTGTCTCCTTTTCTGTTGAATTACATCTGAATCTTACAGAGTTTTAAAAGGATGTGGGGCCCGGGTTCATCTGGCCCTGCTTAGGAATATTCTGTGCTGTCTGTGTACCTCATGTGAAAAGCAAAAGGTATTACTCAGTTTAATGGAAACACAGGTAATTTACTGCAGCTGGTATTGGTGGTTCTGGCTGGTAAACCTCTGTTACCTTTCAGAATTTACCTGGGTAATTAGCATGGAGAAAACATTCCCCTTTGGATTAAATCACATTGCTGATTTTGAAGTCTTTGGGGTGCGTGAGGACACCTCCTTTCTGATCAGACACGAGGCAAAGCAAACAAATTTTTTTCTTCAATTGTTAAAAAATGAAATCTTCACTGTGTAGTACAGCACCAAGTTCTGTATGCACTGCAGAAACATTCCATTTTCAAAGCCCTGACAGGTTGTTATAAATTTTAGTGTGGTTTTGTGGAGGGCTGGAAGATGGCAGTGTCCTGCTGGTGTGTACTGCATCCCCACCTTTCCCTGTCTCCACCTGCCCTTCTTCCCACTTTTCTGCTCTTACAAGCATTCACTTTTTCCACAGAAATGAGCAAAAGGACTTACAGCAAGCCATAAATATCATTTGAAACATATTTTTTTGCTAATTCCAACTTCTGCTTTTCAGCCACTTGGCTTTCCATCTTTCACATGGGAACAACTCACACTGAATTCCCAATCAGTTCCTACTTGGAATAAAATGCAGCCTCATCACTGGCATGCACAGTAACTCCTTAGTGCTCTCTAAGACCACACTTCTGGAAGGAAATACAAAGCTGCTTATTCATCTCAGCCCTGAAACCACTTTAGAAGTTGCAAACATTGCACCTGTTGCAGGAATGATATTTAAATGGCTTGCAGACATCTTCAGCAAAAAGGCAATCTCTGCTAGCACAGGGTCAGGAGACAAAATGTGTGTCAGAATTGGATTTAAGAACAGAAGAAAAAAAATGCCAAAAACAAATTCTGTAAAAACTACGAAATTTGACTTTGAGCGTAACTGGGGAAAAAAAAAAACTTTTCTTCATTATATCTATATTTTTAAAATCCTTCAAACTAATTTTTAATTTAGGCCTAAAAATATTCTCTGGGTTTATACCTGTCTGAAAGATGAGGGAAGATATGTAATAAAAATTTACTGCACTAGGCATAGGAAGGGATTAAGGGATATGGATTTTTAACCCAGCCATGCAAATCTCTGTTTCTGTCTTTCTCTTGGCATTTCACACAGGTATTTGTCAAAATCAGAAAAAAAATCAGCAGTTTGGTTTAATTTCTTGTAGAAAAACACTAAGCCCACAGCGACAGAGAGAGAAGGCAGACTGAAAATATTACATCTGTGATTCTTCGCTTTTCCTGATTTCATGTAAAAGAAGAAGATGCAAAGCAACTTAAATCATGTTCTTGGAGTCCATCATTTTTATTTAGTTGGGATTTGATCTCATGGCAAATTATGAGAATGAGAATCAGAGTTATCAGTGTCTAGTTCATGCCTGTGCTATTGATTTCCCTGAGCAAATTATTTAATTTTTTAAAATCTGTTGGCAAAATGGGGATAACAATGCTGACTGATGTCATGTGGTCAAAACTCTGGAGACTGTGCAAGGAAAGACATTTTAGAAATCCAAGGGGCTGTATGCATGGAAAATAAGGAGTAAGCTTTAGTATTCATGTTGGGTTTTCAGTAATAAAAATGGCATAAGGATCAAAAACTCAACCCTTTCTTTTAGTGCTCAAGCAGACAGATGGGGAAGGAGGCAGCTTGTTAGCTCTGGTGTCTGGGAACAGTTTTTGGGGGGTATCTGTGGGTGTCACAGGGGCGTTTCCTGAGAGGATATCCAGAAATAGTTTCAGAGAACTGGCAGATTCACTGTCTCTGTCCTAAATGTAGAGAACACTTCAGTACTTGGGATCAAAACTTTATTCTTCTCTACTGGTTGAGAAAGAACCACCCTGGGTTTGGTGCTTCAGGTGGCACTGAGGATGTGGGCAGGGGCAAAATCACATCATCTGCACTGTGGGTGTCCTCCTGTGCCACTTGTTTTATTTTCCTGTGCTTGTGCTATTCCTGTACCAACGCAGAATAAAGCATTTGGAACAAAATTATATTTTAGTACTAGTTTATCTGGCAATGTCCTTGCCTGAGCTATGTTTCTGCAACGTTGCCACTTGAAGTCATTCTGCCTGGTCAGTCATGCCCACATTCTCAATGGAATGAGCTTTTGTTGGTTTGTTTCTCAGTGCCTTTTTCTAACAGAAGGTATGTGTCAGTCATCAAAACTTAGTTTTACTAGAGCAGATTTTTTTTATAATATTTTATTTTGCTTAATGAGTATGGTGCTCTTTGGATTTCTGGGAAGAAAGACAAGCCCTCTGCTTGGAGTGCTTTTGGTGTGCAGGGAGTTAGAGGAGCAGGAGGAGCAGGGTGGTCATGAGGAGCTTGGGTGGGATCTTTGCTGTCCTGGGCTGTTACCCAAACTTCCCCTGAAGCCCCTTTCAGTAGCTCTTCTCTTGCCCATGTGCTGGGGGGGTGATGGAGAGCTGCCCAGGGGCTGATCCTGGGCCATGCCCATCAGAGGGGTGCTCCTGCACTGCCCAGTGGGCTGGGAGGTGAAGAGCCCCCATCAGCAGAGCTTTTCCAGGGCTAATTACCTCTTTACTGTGCTGACTCTAATGTGACATGTTTATTGCCTTAACTAACAACTCATTAGCTTAGTTGATGTTTTTGTCAATATTAATTCGTTCATTTAAGCCAAGTCAAAGCTTAAACAAAGATGTCCAGGCTGAGAAACAGGCAGCAGACAGACTTTTGTTTAGTTCATCTTTTTCCTTGGCTCAATTTACCCAAGGAGGTGTCAGCAGGAACAGTGCTGGGAGGATTCCTCTGGAAAAGGTAGGTGTAATTCATTGTAGTAATGGCTGGGGAGTCACAAGTTCTAATAAGGTTCTTGTATTTGGGATGTAAAATTTTTGCAAGCTAGAGCTTTGTGGCCTGCTATGTTCTACAAGAAGAAAGATCCAGATATTTCATTACCCACGTGGACGGGGTCAGTGTGAAGGGACTATAGAAGCTTTTCTGTGAGCTAGAAGTGTCAGGGGGTTATTTAATAAACAAAACAAGCAGCTCATAGAGGACAGCTCTGAAAAGTAGAAGAAAATCTGTTTAAGTCAATAGGTTATCTTTTACCACAATAGCAAGCTAACTTGATATTATGAAGGAGTAACAAATAATTATGCAGAGATAATGATAAATAATCTTTAACTGTGAATAGTGCTTGTTTAAACCTTCCTGCACACTTATATGTAGTCATTGTTCTTATAACCAGTCTGTTATGTGAAATTATTAATCGTGTTGCTTCAGAATGCAGAATGGTGATCAGAACTGAGGGGTTTATTAATTGAGGTATTATTTAAATGTCCACAAGCTGTCAAGTGCTCCCTCAGCAGCAACCCCAGATGTGGTTCTGCAGGTGCTGAGATGTGGGTGCAGAGGTGGTCACAAACACCATCCCACTCTGCATCCTGGGACAAAGTGATGGGGAGTCCTTACAAATCCTTCCATCCCTTTCCCAGACCAAGCAGGAACGATGCCATGCCTCTGGCACTCAGCAGCTGGAAGTATCTTTTGCAAAACCCTTGCTGTAAAGTCACATGCCTGGTTCCTGAATCACCCAGGGCAGGAGCTGGAGACACTGGTGGCAATGAGCAGTTGTCTGGGGGAGAGTTTGGTGAACTCTGGCTTCTTTTTGCTGCTTCTCACTCAGCTGAATGCATCTGAGAGGAACTGCTGCTGGCTGCTGCTAACATACTGAGGCCAAAATGAGCAACCTCACCATGGTTTGTTTTAATGGAGATTTTTCTAAGTTGAATCTTTTAAGCTCGTTTCCCTTAGGCATCCTCTCAAACCTGACATACCTTTTTCACCCGAGAAGGTTTTAACGCCTGTGTTAGTAACACAAGAGATTTCTCTGGGGTCTCCTAGCAAGGCTTGGCTGAAGGGAATCTCATTTGAGTCATTCTTTCCCTTTTGACCCGTTCCCAGTTGGGGCGCGCGGGTTGGCGGGCACGGTGCCCCCGGTTCCCCCAGTGACCCCGTCCCCTCCGGCTGTGCCCACAGGCAAGGCCCTGACGTTCCTGCTGCTGCAGCCCCCCAGCCCCAAGCTGCCTGCCCACAGCACCATCCGCAGGACTGCCATCGACCTCATCGGCCGTGGGTTCACCGTCTGGGAGCCCTACATGGACGTCTCGGCCGTGCTGATGGGGCTGCTGGAGCTCTGCGCTGACGCCGAGAAGCAGCTGGCCAAGTAGGTCTTGCCTACCCCAGACAGACCTGGAGGGTGGCTTGGTTTGGTTTGGGGTGGGGTTTTTTTTTTTGGGGGGGGTGGGATGCTTACACACCCTTTCAGGATGTGGCTGGGTTTGGGAAGTGGGCTGGGGGTTGTGTTTAGCAGTGGGGTCCCTCTGGATAGCATCAAGGTAACCTGTAGATTGAAGGGAGATCATAAAGTCACTGGAGCACAGCCTGTCTCTGGGGTCAGAGAACAACTTATTAAAGTGTCCTAAATCAAGATTTATATGGGATGCTGCCTCATGCTTCCCTTCTAACCTCCTGGAAATAAAATCTTCTTTCAATTAGGTATTTGTAATTGGGGCTGGGGAGGGGGGGCAAATTTCATAAGGGAGGATGACACTTTGAAAATGCACACCAAAAATGCTGGCTTGTTTTTTGTTGCGTTTCTTTTTGTACATGAAAATCTAATTGCCTATTGGTTCTGTTTCTTAAAAATAGCACTAACTGTACAACTCCCAGTTATCTTTACACACCTGTGTATGCAAGCTGTTACACTCACTAGTGCCATCTCCCATCAGTCATGCCATCAATTAACTATGGCTAAATCAAATCATTCTTACTGGCTGCCTAAGTGAAGTCACTGACATGACTTCTGTAATAAAGGTAACATCTTCTTTGTTAATGCATTTTGTGTCAGGTAATAGGATTCTTAAATATTAGTGCTTGGGGTGTTTTTAACGTGGGCAGCTTTGCAGGACATGAGTAATATTTTTGATGAATTTCCATGAATTTTATGATCTGAGGTTTAAATATCATAAATTTCCTCTGGGGCCCCAATTTGCATCTGGACAGTCTTCACTCACAACATTAATTTGCTTAATGACAACGGGGACTATTTGCACGGGAAAGGGTTTTGCAGTGTAGTCCTTATTTGTATTATTGTCTGTTGTACAATTGAGCACCTCATCTGAAATTCTATCTGAACAGGTTTTCTGTATTCAGTTTGTGTTAAAAAAGCAAAGTACCTACAAGTGCAAAAGGAGGGGCCCTGATTTCTGTGTATAAATAACTAAAAAACTTAAGTCCCTATAAGAAGGGACCACAGCAGGCTGTTTATATCAAACAAGAGTGTGATGCTGTGTTTATGTAATTGGCTTTGAGAGCTATTTCAGGCTTCCTGCTTTTAATGGAAAGCCTTGAAAAACAGAAGTGGATATGTATTAGTGCCACTGAGACAAAACTTTCCTTGGATGGTACCTGGCTCCTGCACAGGAACAAGTCAGTCCCTGGTTAGGACATAGAAAACTTCCTGCAGCTGGCACCCCAAGCACCCCGTGACTAGTCCCTGGGTTTTTAAAACATACCTCCTGCTTAACCTGGAATTTCTGTGGTTATTTAATTAGTGGTCTTCCTTAACTGATAATTTGTGAAGCACTCAGTAACTGATGAACAGTTTGTTGATGGGGTAGCAGCTTCTCTGCTGAAGCTGGGAACTGACTGGGCTGGGATGTTGCCTCTGGAAGGGTTTTGCTTGGGGGAGGAATGAAAAATCCAGGGTCTGGAATTCCCTCAGTCATCGTCATTGGTTGTTGAGGTATTAATCTGTCTGTACTTTTGTTCACTAAAGGCAGAAGTGTGTTTTGCTTTGGATAATAGCAAAAACCCAAACAACCCTTGAGAAATTAGCCGGTTTTCCATCTCATTGTGTGGCTGGGGGTTGTTCTGCTTGCTACTGTTGCACCACAGGAAATCAGAGCCTGTTCTCATGGCTACAAATCTCTTAATTAGATCGTTATTGTCAAACATTGAAACTTTGTATTTATATTTTTAGATACTTTGTTTAATTACTTTAGTTTACTTTTCTGTTCTTGTGAAGAGTCTCTTTTGCTTATAGCAGTAACATTGTATGCCAGGCTCTTTGACCTGAAAACTTGGTTTCAAGCCAGACAGTTCTGAAAACTGCTGTATTATGGCTGAGGTTTACTACACAGGTGTGGTTACAAGTGCTTGTTTGTAAACACACGTTTTAACTGCTACATCCAACAAGGAACTGGCCAGGATTACCATTCAAGTTCCTGCTTTTAACACCATGCTAAGGCACAGATTACCAATTTGATGTGGCAGGTTTAATTTCCTCAGGGTCTAAAGAAAGGGTGATTGCTGAGGCAGGGGGATAGGCACGGAGGGATATGTAGAAATGAGAGAACATGGTTATTTGTCTGGCCTGGAGTTGTTTCTTGTCCTGTGGCCGAGGCAGCCCAAACATCTTGCCTCTCCTGCCCTGGTGTCTGGAGCTGCTCAGATGCACCCAACGCCGTTCCTCACCGAGTCCTTTTCCTCCTGCCATTGCATCCTGAGCTGTCATAAAGATTAGTATGGCTCTGTGTCCACAGAGCACTGAATAAATGAATGTATCAGCATGTAGCCTTGAGGAGCCCGATGCAATTTTCATCATGATAAATTGCATAATAAGCGAGAAAGTGTTTGCTTATTAATCCATAACAAGATTTAGATTGAAAATGGCCTGTTACATTCATGACAGATACAGTACCCACTGCAGACAGGCAGAGATGGAAAGAAACAGAGCAGCAATGTGTGCAGGGGGTTAAGTGTGCATCTTACCCTCCCGGTGCCCTGCTGTGCTGCCCCTTTTTGTGCCTGATTTACCGTGTACACAATAACGGCGCACAGCTGCCCAGCTCCTCTCCCTGATGTTAAGAACATTCTATGAAAGAGCTTTTATGTCAAGCATCTGCTTAAAAAAAAAAAAAAAAAAAAAAAAAAAAAAAAAAAAAGAAAACTTTGCGTTTATTGACACACGCACAAAAAGAGAGGAAAAAAAAAAAAAGAAAAGAAAAAGCAGTGTTTGGGGTTTTTTTCCCTTCTGAATTAAATAAATAACTGAGCTGTTATCCAAAACTCTGGTATTTATAACTCCTCTGCTCTCTCAGTCCATCCAAGTCCCCCAAGGCTGCCCTGTGCTTGCCTGCCATGCCAAAGGAAACGGTGCAGCTGGCAGGATAAGGAAAGGAGGATTTTTCCAGCAGTTATTAGTCTTTAATTTCTTGGCATGGATAAGGGCAGGGATCATTGCTTACTGCTGCTCTTTGAATTACAAGCTATGGGTTGAGATAGGTTATCATATAATGTACCAAAATTCACAAATCACATTCTGGTTGATCTGTGTTTCTATATATGTATGTGCTAAACTAATTAGGACAATTCTCTAGTTTTGATTGTGATTAGTGCAAAACTTGCTTCTACATTTTTATGGAACCTCCCCGTGAAGCCATAGGGCAGGTATGTAGTTTCAGTCCAGCTAGTAAAGAGGTTTTATTCACAATCACTACTTTCTGTACTCGAATTCTGCACTGTCAGTTCTGTAGGAAAAGCCATGGGGAATTGCTACATACTCAAATGATGGGCTGATATTGAGAATGAGCAAAACGCTCTCTCTCCTTTGGTTTTCCTTCTCTGTATTTTGAAAAAAAAAATTTTTTTTTTAAATTTTTTTTCTAGGGCTACTGCTTCATTCGCCTGCAGTCATAGCAGCAGGATTGATCAAACTGTATGTTATAGAGAAAATTCAACACTGCTGCAGTTTTCTCTTGGTGCAATGTCCTCTCCCCTGGGTGGGAGTGCAGGAAGGGCTGTACAATTGCTGGATAATGTACAAGGAGCCTCAGAAAATTGGGCTCTGCTGAGACATATGCAACAAAGGTAGTTAAAATGGCTCAGTTTTAAAGAAGGAGCCTTTCAGACAGAAATAAGCTTATGCACCTTCTTTGTCAGGCACTTATTCTCTCAGTTACCTAATACTAGATTTTATTTTCCATAATGTAGCTGTCGGGTCCCTGTTATTACCCTGTTGTTTCTTGCATTTATCTTGCCAGAGCAAATAGAAGCATCATATCTGGAAAATTTGGCTCCAGCTATTCCCTTACCATTATTTAAAGAATTGCAGTAAAAACCTCAGTGTTAGAAATTCTAAAGAGCATTTGAATAATTTCAGTAATTAGAAAGCATAAGGTGTGGGGCTGTCTGCCATCCCCCCATGCTGCTGCGACTGAGTCATGCAGTAAAGAAAATCAAACCAAATAGATTTGATGGGTTTAGTTCTTCAGGAAGCTTCTTGTTTTACACTCCTACAGCCATCACTTAACTGAATTAAGGTGAATTACTACAAACAGGGTATTTTTCAGCCTGGGTTTAAATTGTGGTAAAAGAAGAAACCATAAATTCTTGGGAGAACGTTCTTCGTTTGCCTCATCCTGGGTCGGGTGATATGTATTCAGCACGTACAGATAATTTGTTAACAAGGTCTTTTTAACACTTTGGACAGATGCACATACTGTTTTCAATCTTCATGGTTAATTATTCGATTTTGTATTTGATGATAGAACACCCTGACTCCTAATCACTGCTCATTGTTGGGAGTCCATTATATTCTAACTGTTGGAGTGCTCCCGTTGACCTTGAACTGACATTATAAGCTGTTTCTAATCTTTCCACTCTATATTTCTAATGCTCCTTTTCTCCTGTCTCCCCTCTTTGTCTGCTGCCCATTTAGCATCACAATGGGGCTGCCCCTCAGCCCCGCCGCAGATTCGGCGCGCTCGGCCAGGCACGCTCTGTCCCTTATTGCCACTGCCAGACCTCCTGCCTTCATCACCACCATCGCCAAGGAGGTGAGCAGGGACAGGGGCCTGGAGAGACAGAGATCCAAATCTCCCTCCCCTCCTCCCCAAAATACTCGTAACACTCGTGTTCCTGCAGAGCCCCAACCACCCACAATTCTCATCCCAGCCCAGCGTGCTCCGTCTGGTGCACGTGCTGTATCCTGGCTACTGCACCTTCCAAGAGCAAGGTGTAACGAACAGCAGCTTCCAAGAGCAAGGTGTAACAAACAGCAGCTTCCAGGAGCAAGGTGTACTACCTCCTGCTCCCTCTGGCAGGGCAGACAGCACCCCACTGGACCTGAGTGGCAAGCGGGGGGAGCCTGAGCCCAGGGTCTGGAGGGTGAGGAGGAAGGGATGCTGCTGGGAGGTGCTGTGGGACCTCAAGCAAGAGGATGGGTGAGCAATGGTCAGGGCCGGCCAAAACAAGCCTGTTACAAACAGCCAGCTAAGACCTAAAGACACCCAAGTATGTGGATGGAATCAAGATGCAGGTGTTGCCTTATCTTGACCTTTAGTTAGATGAGATGAAGAGTTGCTTCAAGAGGGTAAGCCCCTGGTTAAACCTGTGCCCAGGGGAAGCTTTAGTGGCTCTGCTGAGTAGGTCCCCAAGCAAAGCAAAGCATTCTGCGTGGCTTTCTTGGTGCAACACAAGTGAAACAGGGACGTGGAGGCTGTGGGGGGTCGGGGTGCCCAGCTGTGACCCTGCTCTTTGGTAGGTGCACAGACACACTGCCCTGGCTGCCAACACACAGTCCCAGCAGAACATCCACACCACCACCCTGGCACGGGCTAAAGGGGAGATCCTGAGGGTCATTGAGATCCTGATTGAGAAGATGCCTACTGACGTCGTGGACCTTCTGGTGGAGGTAAGGATGCTCTGCCATAGCAGTTTGGTGCAGCTGTGGGTCATGGGCTGGCTTGGAGGCAAACCCTAGAATTTCTTTCTGTGTGAACAAGAAACCTTACTGTGCATGAAGAGGATTTGTTTCGTACCACCCAGCTCGTTTGCTTGAACTTTAAAAGCTTAAGTTGCATTTCAGCTGAAGAATGGTACAAATGATGTCACAGATATTTAATGCTGATGCTCAGAGGTATTTTTCACACCAGAGCTTTGCATGTTTGGCAGGATTTGGCTGGTTTATAACTGCTCATAGGTGCTCTGGATCATTCCATCTAACAGTAGCATTGCTGTTGCAAGCCCAATCATATGCAAGACAGTTCTTGTTGGTTTTATCCCAACTGCATTTTAAAGTTAGATATCAAAGATGTGGCCAGGCACAGAAATTCTCTACTTTTGCCTGTTAGAACTTTTATTATGAAACATAAGTATAGTATGTCAAATTATTTTCTATTTTTTTCCAAGGTTATGGACATCATCATGTATTGCCTTGAAGGATCTTTAGTTAAGAAAAAGGGTCTTCAGGAATGCTTCCCAGCTATCTGCAGGTGAGCTCTCCCTCCAGGAACACTGTGAAGTAAATTGCAGGCTGAACAGCAGAGTATGTTTCTTACTTCAGGGTGAAATGATTTCATTTCTGTACCTGCTAGTAGCTGGCCGTGGGGCACAGTCAGCAGAGATCATCTCCTGTGCAGGCACTTCCAAGTCCTCCTCAGCTGGTACCCAGCAGTGCTCCCCTGTAGGAAAGCACAGTGAAATGGAGAGAAGAAATAGAAAGTCCCAAATGCCCTCCTGCCAGGCATCCACCAAGGGAGCAGGTTGTGCTAAAAAAAAAAAAAAAAAAAAAAGCAGCAAGTAGCCCCCTGCAAGATGTTTGAACCATTTGCTGTCCACCCATGGGTTCAGGCAGCTTGGAGAAACCATGAGGGTGAATTTACAGAAGGTGGATGGGCAGGAGGAGCACAAGGCTGTGGTGACAGCAGTTGGGAGGGCAGGGGACAGGACAGATGCTGCTGCACCATCAGCCCTCTTTGTCTTGGGCTTGTTCTGCTCCACTCCTAACATGGCACTTCTGGGTAGTAAAGTGTGATTTATAAAATGGGAACATTTGCAGTCTCTTCAGACTGTGATAAATATCCCTGTTATAATACTAAACTGGTAGAACCAATAAATTATAATAATCATCTGTCGACCATTATGTTTTAATTTAATAAGCTATTAAAATACTGAGGAGTTTCAAGAAAAGAACAATTACCCTGTTGACAGGTAAGGTACTGATAGAGGTAATCTTCCTTCTTCTTGATGCTTTAAAAGGCTTACCTTAAAACATAAATGTGAGCCTAAGTGGGAATTAGTGCAAAAATCTCCCTGTGCCTATTGTATTTTTATAGCAAGGCATTATCTTAAACTGTTGTTAAATGACTTGTAATATTTCCTGTTCTACATAGTTATAGCCCTTGTGAAAATGATCTAGCACCCACCCGTGCCACCACTCAGCCCCGTGGATGCTTTCATCCCATTTTAGCAAGTGGGTGAATCTCAGGAGAGCTTCCAAGTGGAGGCCCTTGGACATAATCCTCTGGGGAATTCTTTCAGCCTCGGGTGAGGAGGTAAATCCATTGCTGTGGATGTTCTGGGCTATCACACCTCACAGCACATGATGGCAGTGCCTATTTGTAGGGGATCATACTGCCTTTTGGTACACTCTCTGCAAACCCATTTACTGAGCTTACTAAGGCAGAATCGGTATAAAACCACCTTGCAATGAATATGAAATACTTCAAATTTCTTTCAAATTGTGAGGGAGAATCCTGCAGGCAGCAGAACTCTGTTTGACTCGAGCATTTTCCAGATTCAGCAGTTGCATTTCAGCTGAGTGGTCCCTGGTGGACTCTGCTGGGTCAGGTCATGTATTTAGCACAGTCTGCTGAGCTAAAGTGTTCTGTGTAATGGGGAGACAGATTAAATTTAGAATAACGAGTGTTGTATATGGCTTCTTACTAGGGAGTAGTCTTGCAGGAGGAGGGAGAAATTCCAGGAGAGGTTGTGTACAACAAAACTTCATACCTTGGTTATTCCTAGGATTTTGGAGATGGTTGAAGCATCCATCACCTGGAGATCTTGTAGTGGTGGTACTCCAGGAAATCTGGAGCCTCATTCCCTAGAAGGGAAATAAAAAGGAATGAAATGTGAAATAGGACTGAAGAATATCAAAATTATAATCCAGAACCCCTTGGGTTATTGCAAGATTCTGCAGTTTGAAATTAAGATTTAGTGACATTAATCAACAAATTCTGTTTCATGATCATTTAATATAACATTTTTGTGCTGGATATAACCTAGAATGTTAATTTTAAAACAAAAGCAGTAACATTAGATAACCCCTCAGACACTTCAGCAGTCACTAGGTGAGGTTTTAAAACAGTGGTAAGGTGTCAGTGAAGCCCAATGCTGTTGCTGCTGGATTTTCCAATGTCAGCCCAAGACTGAGCAGCCCTGTTCCCAGATGGAAAGTGCTTGCTGGGATTTGGAGGAAGAAGAAAGATCCTTTTCCTCTAAGGCCTTAGCCCAGCTCAGGTGTTTCCCTGCAGAGCAGCAAGGGGGTCCCTGGGCAGGGGGTGGATTGCTCAAACCCATCTGCTTCCCCGCAGCCTTTTCTCCCAAACCCTCTGGTGTTGTGCTGCAGTCTGATGGATTCTTCTTCTCCCAGAGAAATACTGACTCAGCTCTCTGTCTAAATGGGCATTTAAATGCTGTAAGGAGAGAAATGCTGTTTGCTTACAGACAGTGGTGTGTGGTGGTCTCTTGCTAAAGCTATTGGAGGAGGGAGGTGGGCTGTGCCTGCGGGGTGGTGTGATAGAACTAATGGGGGTACAAAACATTTTCTGTAGAAACTTCTTCCCCTTGTGGTCCATTTCCCTTGCAATGCTCAAGCAGCCTGTGGTTTTAGATGAGTTTGCCTACAAATCCCAAGGTTATATACGGATGGGGAAGGGCTGAAGGTCAAGTGAAAATATTTCATGAAAGGTACCCTGAGAGTCAGAGAGAAACAGAAAATGGGGAGACAGGGAGGCCAGGGATGCAAAAGTGCACCTGAGCTGCTTTGCCTTGCCCTTTCTCCAGCACAGCAGCCAGCCATTTTCTTCTCTTTTGTTGTTGTTTGTTTTGTGGGGTTTTTTTGTTTGGCTTGGGGTTTTTTTCCTATAACACCATGTTTCATCCTGTTTTTCTTCCTGGCTGCCGTCCTGCACTGTAGAAACAAGTGTGTAGTACCCCATGAAAGAGCAGTTGCTATGGCACTCTGGGAAGCCTGAAGAACAAGGAGATAGATCATTGTAATATTTTTTGCTTGAAAGCATAAATATGGTCAGCAAGGTAATTTTATAGACTGATTCTCTAGAAGTCTCTGGCAAATGTTGTCATAATAAAATCCAAGTGTAAAATTCAAATTAAATTGGGAATGCGGTCAGTGTTTTTCACAGGTTCCTTTTAGAGGAAAGGTACAATGCTATTCTCAAATCTTTGAATTTGAAATAAGGACGTGGACTCTCTTGTGTTTCAAAGTGTAGAAATTCTTTGAATTTTGCCATGGTTTGAATTCAGATTGATGCCTGATTATTAAGGACTACTCATGCTTCTCAATTCCTTTTTACTTTAAAGATGTTATTAGATGAAAGTGTTTGATAAATTATCCTCTTTTTTTTTTCCCCTCTCTAATGCCAAACAGACACCTTTGAGTTTGCATGTTTTTTCCCTATGCTTTCTCTCCTTCTTTCTCCTTTGATTTTCAAGGAGAAGTGCAGTTGTTGAATGCTGTGTAACAGCAATAAATAAATCTGCCCTGATTCTGCAGCAGTGGCTCAAACATCTCTTGGTTTTGTTCGCCAAATGCCAAGGGTGGAAACTGGCAGCTGATGGATTTTTAAATCAAATCTCTACTGTTAATTACCCGGTGGCACTGCAAATGAATTTTGCCATCGTGCAGGCAGGTCAGCTCTCACCTGTTACTTGTTCTGGTGTTCAATTCAGGTTCTACATGGTCAGCTATTACGAGAGGAGCCACAGAATAGCAGTTGGAGCTCGCCATGGTTCAGTGGCCCTCTACGACATCCGGACTGGGAAATGTCAGGTAAATAAATCATTGTGACTTCCCCCCATAAAGTCTGTAAGTTATTGAAAGGAAAGAGCAGCGAGCTCTGCATCAGTTGACATGCTGAGCTGCTGGAACATTATGGATAATGCTGAGGGGATCAATAGTTTAATGAAGGACACAGAGTATATAGAGCCCTACTGTCTTCATTCATGGGGACTGAGCGGGTGCCACAGATGGGTTAATAATGAGAGCTTGAAGCTGGTGATACCCCTGCTCTGAAATAAATGGAAAATCTGTTTTGAAAAGTTTCTGTATATAGTAGTACACTTCTACTATGGAAGTCACAAAGAGAATCCACTGAGGATTTTTTTCCTAAAGCTCCTCCCTTCAAATACTTACATTGGAGGTATTTATGCTTTTCTGCTGTTAATATGTATTTTCTTACCAACAACCTAGAAGAGAATGTACCTCGGGGTGATGTTGAAACGCGTGTTTGGAACTACAAATGTTTAAATGACAAAGTATTTGCCTTATCTTTTCAGAAAAGTTCACGGGTAATGTTTTTGGTTATTTCTTGTAGTATGTCAGCAGCTCTATTATTTCTCATGGAATTTCGATAGTCATTGTGTAAAGCTTGGCTAAAATAGCTGGATTTTAAGTGTGACTTATTCTTCTACGTGTGTTTGTAAATGTCATATTTTTATTGTTTCTAAAAGCTGTTATCTTTAGTCCTTACCCAATGTGTGTTGTAGAGCAGGCAGCCCAGATTTCTGCCAGCCATTTCTGCAGTGTCCCTGGGTGCTTTGCTGGCAGAAGCACATGCTGAGCTCTGCCTGCCTGCTCCTTGTCTCTTCTGAATTTCTGGGCTTTGTTTCCCAAGCCCAGTAGCAGGCACCACGGTGTGTTCCGGTACTTTTTGTTTAGACAGCCATCCCGTGGAAGCTAAAATGGCCAGATCTGTTTTATAAATAGCTATATAATGCAGGCAAGTAGGAAGTGTGGGCTGCTCTCTCTTGGTTTAGCTTGAGTTATTTGGATCATGATTTATTAATTCAACTCTAAAACAAGAGCCCACAAGAGCTGCTGTGTGTGGCTCTGTCTGCTGTCACTGAGCATCTTTGCTGTCCTGCCCTCCTCCTCTGCTGCTTTTAACTTTGTTCAGTTCCTGCTGCAACTGCTGAGCTGGCTCCAAGGTGAGCAGGGGGTGCTGGCAGTGCTGGGTGCCCCTGGGTGTCTGGCTGGGAGCCCAGAGGTGGTGCTGGTGGCCAGGATGGGCAGGTATGGCCAGGGCTGACCCTCCCCTGACCATTCCTCCACCTGGAGGTAGTTACCCTGGGTTTGCCAGGATGAAATACCCTGTTTTCCTCTTCTTTGCTTTTTCCTTCAGTTTCATTGAAAGGGACCCAGTGTGATGCCCCCGGCTCCTGGGAGGAGCTTGCCCATGCTGTGGTGTGGTGGCCCCTTCTCCATGCCAGCTGGCCAGCTGTCCCCTGGCCTCCTGCCACCAGCTCCCAACTGCCACTGGTCAGTTGTCCCAAAGAGTCTCTCAGCTTGAAGTGCTGGTGAATATTCACTGCACTTGTTTTCTTACTCTCCCAGTAAGCTGGGATGGGGGATGAGGCTGGCTGAAGGGGTTTTGAGGATAATTGAGGCAGGGCCCTTTGCAGATTGTCTTATTATTATTCATGAGATGGAAGAATTTGGTGAATGCCACCTATGTGATTATTAGGGGGCAACGCCATCTATTGGATACAGGTTCCTCATCCAAATGTGATCTTTGAGTTAACATCTCACAGCTGGAGGTTTCAGGCTATCCAGAAGATGTGGAATAATATCAGGCTTGTGTAGAAGGAAATGTTTTGGCCTGGCAAAAAAAGCTCAATGTTTTAATGTACTTTTATATGATAGTTAAAGCCTTTTAAAAATGTTTATCACACTATTTTAATTGGCTTGGTATGTTTAAATGGGGCATGAATCAGAAGAGGTGTCCAGGGAGTACCTGTGAGGATCCTGGAATGCTGGGAGAGAGCTGGGTGGGTGCTCAGCAGGGCTGGAGCCCTTGGCTCCCTCCTGCTCACCCTTTGGGACCTTGTCACCTGCTGCACTAATTCCTGCTTCCTTTCTACCCAGAAAAACACTTGGCTAACAGAGGCCATCCTTTACCTTCATGTTAGCAGAAGCACACTATAACCTGTTCCTCTCCTTGGTTTTTACCCTTCTGCCTTAGCACTTGTTTTCAGCTTTTGTGCTGAAAGGTGATACAGCAGAGGAGTCTAAAACCTCCCTCTCTGTTACGTGCTCTCCATTTTTCTCAACCCTCCCCCAGGTCCCGGGCTGCCCACAGCCTGGCTCCAGTGGTTATTCCAGCTCTCCTGCTGAGCTGCCCCAAATCTTTGTGCCCTTATTGCCTCCTGTGACCCCACACAACTGAATATTATTTTGCTACCTGAACCGCATCTTGCTCCAAGCCCTGTGGGTGCTGCCACGGGGGGATGCTCTGTGGGCAGGTCTTGGGGCATCACCAGCACCCATGTGTCACCACCCACCCCTCTGTGCCAAAGCCATGTTGCTCTGGAGAAAAGAACAGAAAAAGAGAGCAGAAATCCTTATAAGGGGAAGAGATTTCTTTGTTAGCAGTTGATTTTGGGGTGTTTGCACTGAATAATTCCCAAAAATATAATCTGTTAATTTAGGACCGTGCATACAGCTGGAGTTATGGTGGTGAAAATGAAGCTTCAGGTGTTGGTTTGCATGTCTGGCAGCCACGGGGGGAAAAAAATTCCTTTTAAATTCAGCTGCTGGCAAGATGAGAGCAGTGCAGGGCTTTGTGCTGCTGAAATTGTGCCACAGATCTGACAGAGTTGCAGTAATTAGCAGGAGAGCAAAGCCCTGGCTGGAGGTGGGTGGGTGGGTGGGTGGTGTTACACCAGGGCTGGGGGGAGGTGGGGATGGCAGAAAGTTTGTGATCTGCTCAGAGAGGAGAAGGAGGCATTTTAACTGCAGCAGTGGGACACAAAACCATTCTGTGGGTAGTTTTGGTGTTGGTTTTTTCCTCCTGGCATGTTTTGATTTTGCTTTCAAGAGAGGTGGTTGTACAGACTGAGAAATTCCATCTAATGATTAATGGAATGATGGATGTCAAGGATCACCTTTTTAAACAAATAATAAATCAACTGGTTTTTTCCTGTAAAATTTACAGTACCAGTATCACTTATTTAACAAGGTGTCAGTTATTAATACTACCAGTAAAATGTTGCCTCAGAGCCAAATTATCTGCATTTTGCTATTTCACTTTGCCTCGTTGCTCTTGTACAGGTATCTGTTAACATGGGAATTCTTCCTAATAGCTTTTAAAGATAGTTTATTAGGTATATGTAAAATATTTCAACTGTTCTACATTTAGTCTTGCTTTCAAGCAAATGTCTTACTTCAGGGTTTTTGAATTTTGGTGTACTTTCAAAAGGTAACATCGGAATGAAAACTGCAGCCCTTCTGGATTACATCATGAGCATTCCAAATGTGTTGGGGTTTTTTTACCTATTTTTTACCATCATTTAACCTAGAGCTGAGGTTCTGTCTCTTTCTCCCTTTGCAGTTAAATTATTTATTAAATCTTTCCCAAGCATCCCCCCAGCACCCGGCGTCAGGCGGGAGGGGAGCTGGAGGACTCCGCTTGGTTCCCAGGGTGCTTCCCAGGGATGTGGGGGGCTCGGGGCCGGGCTGTGTCCTTCCCTCTCATGGCAGTGGTATTGATTGGGCCTTCAGCTGTGTGTGGAGCTGAGAGAACCTGGGTCTGGGGGCTGATTATCTGCAGGGGGCTCAGGGAGCTGTATTGACCCACCGCCCCTCCCTGCCATCGCTGCCGCGTGGCGTTTCGCACCGTCTCCATGACGCTGGTAATAAACCACAGCATCTCCTTCCTCCTCAGCTCTGGAAGCCTCCCAGTGACCACAGAGTCAGTGCTGCTCTTCTGGAAGGAGGTGATCCTGTGGGGATGAGGTTCAGAGCCAGGGGGGGTGTGTTGGTACCCCAGGGCTCGTTGGGTTGGGCTCCGTTACTGCAAAGCACAGGGAAAGGTTGGGTGAGGCTCCAGCAGCTCATGAAATGGTTGTATAGTCAGAATAATTTGAGAAGTTTTCAAGTTAAAAAACCAAAACACAAAAAAATTCTGTTTGAAACACCTGGTGATGATCTGCAACCTTTACTCCCTGTCCTGGTTTTGTCCCACGGGGCATCTTGTGGTGGCCTGGAGGCTGATGACCCATTTTTCAGTGAGATTGCTGACAGGCATTCCCAGCACCCCCAGAATTTGCTGAAGCTCTGCGAAGGCTTTCCAGGACTCTGATCAAATTCCATGCAATGTTTTCTGTCTCCTCAGCAGTGAACTTCCACAGCTGTCTCGGGTGTTGAGGAAGCTGCTCATGGTGGTGGGGTTGGATTGGTTGGTTGTGTTTTGGGTTTTTTATTTTAAGCTAGTGAATACAAGCACAGCCACGGCTTTGTGCCCACGTGGGGTTTAGCCAGTGCCCTTTCTGTTTCCATGCTCTACCTAAACACTGTTCCTGCACAGAGAATAAGAGCTGTGTGCACGTCCTCTTGAAATTCCCATTTTGGGAACTTTTGATAAATTTCCTCTGATTTCTCTTTCTAGAGGAACTGATGGATAGCTGGAAGGGGAAATGGCTGAATCACTTCTCCTTTCTGCCCGTGGAGGTTGGATTCAGGTTGCAGATTACTCATGCAAGGTTCAGAAATGAAAACCCGGTACAAAATGTTTACAACCTTTTTCTGTGCCTTAGTTCCACTTTGAAAAGAAATTATCATAAGAAAAGGGCTGAGTAAGAATAATAACTTTAGCAGAAAGGCTGCTCTGTGATTAGCCTAATGCATGGATGGTTTTATGCTCTTTTTTTCTCCTTTATCTGTGTGATCTCACTCTGCTTTAGTTGAGAAAGCTGCCTACCTTTAAACAGACAAATACTCCTGGCAGTTTTTCCCTTGTTCCTACTGGTTGGTGTGCCCAGGTTGTGCCTTCCTTGGCACAGCTTTGAGAGTGTACAAAGCCTTCCAGAAAAAAGCTGGGGTCCCGGGGGGATGTTTGCTGGCAGGAAGGTGCCACCTCCCTCAGCCCCACTGTGCCGGGGGGTTGGAGCAGTGGAGCAGGCAAACCTTTTTTTTTTTTTTTTAGTGTATGCAGAGCTGCCTTTAACTGAGTCCTAGTCATCAGGTATTGCAAAGGTTAAGCTTTATCAGCTGCACACACAAAAAAAAAAAAAAAAGGTTGAGGTTTCATCAAAAACTTCCATCCTCACAACCTGTCGCCCACAATTTGATGATGATTATTGATTATTTCACAGCCTTTCACTCACTCTGGCACTGCGGCCAGCCTTGATATACAGATAGGGCTGCAGTCCAGCTAAAATAAGACTCCATCTTGATAATGGACTGAGATGAGATACTGTTATTTGATAAAGATAATTGATGTTTCACAGTGAATTGGAAAGCAGTTGTGAGTGCAGCAGGTCTGTGGCTGCTCCATCTGCAAATGTGGCCTTTGTTTACAAAACAGAGCAGGAGCCACCAGTGACCCTCCCATCCAGGCACAGCTCCCACTGGCACCCTGCACTTGGCCACCAAAAGTAAAGCACTTCACCCCAGGAGCATGGTTTGGAGTTCTGCAGTCACCAGGAAGTTTCTGGACTGTGTGTGTAGCTTGGGGTGCTTCTGCTGAGACACCCTGGGGGGTGGTTGGGGTGCACTTGAGAAGTTCTTTCTGGTGAGCTGGTGTCCTAACATTCTTCTCTTTTGGGGATTTATACATGGTGTTTGAATTAGGCAAAGCGCTGCTGCAAAAAGTTGGAATTCACAAGGGGAAAATCTCTGTCCTGCTGAAGTTTCAGCTCATTAATTTCAACCCAAGTGCATGCCTGGGGTCTCCCATCCCCACCTTTGCTGGGCAGCCCTGGATTGGCACTGATTAAGGCATCACTCATGGCAGGTTCTGCTCACCCGAGCTCTCTTAGTCCTATTACAACCTTTGAACCTCTAATTAAGCACAAGGAGGTGTCAGGGAGCAGGGTTATCATGAGCTAATGACACCCCGAGTGTGTTGTGGCACAGGGTTGGTCTGTGTGCTGCTAATCCTGCAGGGGGGATCAGTGCCACAGTGACTTCCATCCTGTGCAAAGTCAGCACCCAGGAGATGTGCTGCTTTCTTTTTTTATTATTTTTAAACAAATACTTTTATCAAGACTGTGAGGGGGAAAAAATTCATAGTCATTTTTGCTGGGCTGGAAGCATCTTAGCAGGGTGGATGGAGATAAACATTCATGTTAAATTCAAATCAAATTATTAATATTTTGCGTAAGATTCTAAATTATCAGCATGGGATTGAAATTCCTGTGTTTAGAGGAACATACAGAAAAAGGATGATACTCTGCTACTTTTTTCCAAGTTGTGCTCTAAATCAGGGTTCTCAGACTGCAGAGGTATATTTCTGTAGGCTTTAGGATGCATGGTTGGTGTTGACTTTGGGAAATATTAATGGCTCAGCTCAAGCAAACTTAGGTGTTTGCTGTCTGCTCAGCCTTACAATGAACTGGCACATGGATTGTGGCAAGTTGTTCCTGAAGTGTGAGCAGGCATGAGATGCTGTGAACACAGAGTGTTGGAAATGCTGGCTGGGAGGAGTTCTGGAGATCCAAGCACACACTTTTATCTGGTCTGGGGGAAGAGAAACCCAGTTCCCTTCTGTGCAGAATTGTGAAGTGGTTTGGGGAGGGCTCCAACCCATCCCGTAACACTTGGGTGGCTGCAGCTGTCATCTCATTTTTTCTGGATTAAGTTCAGTCGAGAAAAGAAGCTGCCTCATTTTCTGGTTGTCATTGGCCCGGGAAGTAAAAAGCAAAATTGTAATGAGGGGCTCACAGCAGGAGAAGCTCCTAACAAATGAGAGGCAGATAGTGAGTGACAGCGGCTGCCCCCGGCCAGGGCTGCCCCTCAGATCATGCACAGCACCTCTGAACCCTGAGCAATTGTAGGGACTGATGCAAAACACTCCTACTCTAAGGTTAAAAATCAAGTTACATGTTTTATTCCGTTACAAAAACGTAACACGTGAGCTTTGGCTGGAGAGTGATGTTATTGAGAAGCTTGGAGGACAGGAGGAAAATTAATTTATAGATGCAAATATACTCTTTGTAAAGTCCTGAAATTTTTACTGCAATTATTAATATTCCTGGAACTAACACGGAAATTAAATTACTAAAGATACTGAAGCGGTTTGAAGTTAATAGTATTGCAGATATTTCCACTGAACTGCTTGGAAAGTAGGGATTTAGTTTTTAAAGTATCCATAAAATCCTCTGAAGGGCTGTCTTGAGAGAATTTACTTTTGGTATGAAAAATGATATCATATTTTAGATATCTTTTCAGGTGAAGATGTTTAGTTTTGTATAAGTTTGTTTTATAAAGCAAACCAAACCCCAGAAGCTGGGGCTGCCTGATACGCCTCTGCACAGTCAAGGCTCTGCGTGTGTTCGGCAGGGTTTGGCACCCCACCTTAGCATTAAAATCCACCTTCTGATTTTCAGTTAAAAAACCAACCAACCAAACCAGCCCCAAGCACAACACAGGCACAGAACCCCCCCAGAGCCAAGTAACCAAACTCTTGTCTGTGTGCTGGGGGATCAGTGGGTGCGTGGCACCGCCGGGTCCCGCTGGTGTCTGGGGTGACTGAGCTCTCAGCCCTAGCTCTGCTTATTAAGATCTCTCCTAGCAGTGCATTGTTTTTGTTTAGCTGGGGTGGGATTCATCACTGGCGCCGTCAACACCGCTGATTTCCAGCTTACATTTGGGTTGCTCGCTGCCTTTCCTCGCCCTTTGCCTTTGGGCTGTGTTTCTGCCCTGGGACGGAGCTGCCTTTGCCTCCTGGGGCAGATGCCCCCAGCTCAGCTGCTGAAATTGCCCGTGAAGCCCTTTCCAGTGACTCCTTGCTGATCTGTGATTTTCAGAGATTTTCAGAGAAGCATCCCTTGCCCAGAGGTGATTGGTATCCGAGCAGAAGCTGGAGCTGGTATTACCCCATGCTAACAGCAGGCACCTCCTGCTAAGGCTGCTGCTTGGCTGTGGCACCTCTGCTGCTCTCCTTCTGCCAGGGCTGGGCAGTGCTGCAGGGGACATGTCAGGCTCAGGGCTTTCTCAGGATGGGGGTTTTTTTGTTTCCTTTTAGTAAGGGTACCCCTAGAGAGCAGGGCTATAAATATCTCGTAATAAAGGCAGTAAAATATTCGTGTGTCTCTATAGCAGTCTGTAAGTTATTTTATCAGTTAAAAGTATGCATTTCAGTATATTTATGAAAATAAAATCACCACAGTGATACAGTGGTTGTGGTTTTTTATGTCACCTTTAACAGAGTATTGCAGCTCAGTGCAGAGTTTACCAACTATTGGACTTAAAATTAGGTTGTGGTAGCTTCAGTATATCATGTGTTTCAGGGGGAGGATGGTGGCAGGTGCAGAAGTCAAATAGTCTCCCAGGAGCATCCTCCCATTAAAAACCAATTGCTTGGGCAGAGGGGAGCTGCACCCAGCTGCACTGAGTCCCACCACCCCTGCCCTGCAGCCTCCAGGCTGCTTCCAAGCCCAGAACCCCATGGATTTTTGCAGTGTTGGCTCTGACTGCTTGGGAGCTGGGAAGATGCTGAGGGTGCCTGGGAAGTGATGCCAGGGGAGGTGCTGGGCACATGTTCTGCTCTGGGACACTGCCAGCACAGCCTCTGGGGGGGCTGGACACTGAAACTGGGGTGTGAGCAGAATGTTTTGACTGAGCAGCCATAATCTGTTTTTTCCATTGGCCTGGGAAGCATGAAACGAGCAGGGCAGAGCACACGTTCAGATAGTGCACTGAAAAATAAATCTTGGCTTGGAAGGATTAGCATCAATTAGAGAAGCACTTCCTTTAAATAACAAAGCAGATTAATTCCCTGAAGGATTGTACTTATTGGAACACATTTTCAGTAGTAAAAAGAGCAACAAGTGTGCTAGTACTATTGATTTTCTACCTTTGTATTACCAAAACATATTTTATTGACAAGTATTACTTGCTTGTTAAGTGCTAAAGAGTTTGATGGGTCTGAACATGGGATCATTTAATTAATTGCCCTTTCAAACTTTCATCCTGAGCTGTGGTGATTACATTACAGAGAGAGGTTTGGGGTTCTACTGGAGTTCACTCACCTTTCCCATGACAAATAAATGGATTTACAATGGGATTTCACTACATAAGGCTGATTTTTGGTGCAGTGTGTCACTCAGAGTATGTGCTCAGCTTGTCAGGGGCTCAGTGATGGGTCCGGGACCATTACTTTTATTTTTGCAGCCTAATTTTATTCGTCAAATATTACAATTCAAAGCTGTCACAGAGCCTCTGAATGCAAAAGGAGCTGCTTGTGTGTCTTGTCAAAAAAACCACTTCCCAGTGCCAGCGCTGGTGCTGTAGATCCTTGGCCCACTGACATTAAATATTGTCACGGCTTGTCAGGAGCTCAGAGTCCCAGATTTGGGTTTATGACAGGATTTAATTGCACTCCTCTGGCTGAATGAAGCCTGGGCAGGAGGGATGCCCTGACCAGGCAGGTGGGTGCCAGGGGCAGCTCTGCCTGCTCTCTTGGGTCAGTTCTGCTCCCTGGGTGGGGAAGATGAGCATGCCCAGCTCCTTCACATTGCAGCAGCAATATTTCTGGTCTTTGGTGGGCTGGAGAGGATTCTCCCAGTGACACAGTTGTGTGTTTACACAGAGGTGAGCTGTAAATGATGAATTAATTTTGCGTTTTGGTATTTAAGACTGAGCAGCATGTCCTAAGTGCCACCTGGTGAGATCCTGCCTTGTTTCAAGTTGTCCAGAGGTGTCCAAGTGCTTGAGGAAAAGGGGTTCTCTGTGCTGAGCACAGGTCCCTGTGTGTGTGTGACATGGCAGGGATGTGACATGGGGTGTGTGACAGTAGCACATGCCACCCTCCCGGCCAGCAGGAGCCAACCTCTGGCAGGGAGTCCTGCCCAGGGACAGCCCCAAAACCCCTGCTGGAATAACAGAAACTGCAGGGGAAATGAAGAGGCGTTCCCACACTATTTACTTTTTGGTAACAACCAAAACATGGTAATATTTTGGTAATAACCAAGGTAATAACCTCCCTCAGGTTTCCAGGCTCTCTGGAAGTTCACGTACGTGTTTGTGGTTGCTCTAAAGTCTGTCCAGCTGCTGGGCACTGAACCTCCTGTGTTCCTCTTGTCTCTCCCCAGACCATCCATGGCCACAAGGGCCCCATCACTGCCGTGGCGTTTGCCCCCGACGGTCGGTACCTCGCCACGTACTCCAACTCTGACAGCCACCTCTGCTTCTGGCAGGTAAGGCTGCTCACCTCCCTCAGGCAGGGTGTGACACGTGAGGGAGCAGGGACACGAGGGCTGTCCCGGGGATGAGGGCAGAAGCTGAAAGCCCAGCACAGAGTTTTGTGGCTTTGTGCCGCTCTTCCCTCCCCACCCCTTCATCTTCCAGCAGCAGTGTCGCTGGACCATGGGGGTTTTCCTGTCATTCTTCCTATAGAGCTGTCTTGCTTGCAGCAAGCCCTGGGTGACCTCGCTCCTGGGCAATCAAAGAACATTCTGGAATACTAAACTCTGATGTCTGAGGGCCACACTGCTGTACCAGTTCCATTGCACACACCTCAAAAGTGCCCCGGACAAACCCAGAGCCAAGCAGGACACCTCAAGCTCTAATTCTGCATCATCTCTCCATGCCTGTCCCCCTCCCACCAGTGGGGAATCTTCTTCTCTAACTCCTGCAGCCCCATTGGTTTCAACAGGGTGAGCTTCAGGAACTTGCCTGCTTTTTATTTTTTGGAAGCCTGGTGAGAACTGTGGGGCCAAAGGCTGCCTGTCAGCACCCCGTGTCCCTCTGCCCATGGGTGGTAGCTGTCCTCTGCTTCCATGATCATGCTGCAAGTGGGAAAGCTGAGACAGAAACTGGATAAAGAGGGTCTGGAACACCAGGAGAAACAGAGAGTCAGGCACCATTTTGTGGAGCAGCTAGAGGTTTATTCTCATAAACACGTGAGCAATCTTTTCCTTTGTAACCTCACGCTGGTAGGAATATTTTCTGTTGGTTGTAGGCTGCTGCCTGCATTCCCTGAGCAGGCTTTTTAAAATTTCCTTTGAATGTCTTTAGACTTATAAATGTGTAATTTGGAAGCAACTGCTCTGATCAAGCAATATGTGGTCTCAGAATCCCTGAGCTATGCAGCAACCAGGCTATAAACAGGACTGGGGATGCCCATAAGCACCCCTGATGCTCCATGACACCCTTCCCCAGCTTGCTGTGTCACTCAGCACTTCTACAGGTGCCATAAAAATTACTAAATTATTGTCTGTCCCCATCTCACGTGCTTTCTGAAACAGTAAATGAGAGCAGCTGGAATCCTCATCCATCAGTTATGCTTCATCAGGTGAAGTACCCAGGGAAAATCTGGAAAGCAATTGGGCCAGATCTGTTAGAACTGGAAGGGGAAAAAAAATGAGTACAAGTTTTACATTGTGGTCTGCCAGGCTGCTCCAGGTGTATAAATGTTCACAGCGAAGTGGCTTTTACATCAAGAGTTAAATATACCTACACATTTAGTTTTAAAATGTGACCTCGTGCACTAGTGATTTTTCCCTTCTGTGTTCTGTTTGGCACTATTATTAATGCAGGAAAATCAGTAACATTAGTCATCTTAAAAGGGTTATTACTCAAGATGATTTAAATTGTGAAAATGTCAGTGGTGCTTGCATGCTCCCTGCTAGAGATGCCATGATTTACACTCTCTGACACCTCTCTGCTGCCGAGAAGAGCCAGGAAAAAGTAATGGCTCAGGCTCTGGACTGATCAGAATTCAGGAGGTGGCATCAGCAATAACACCTTAAATGTCCCCAGGTTTGCCAAGGTTTCCCAGGGCACATCTGGGCTGGAAGGCAGCTGGCCAGGAGCTGAGGGACACCTTGGGGCTGCGAGGCATGGAGGGGCAGAGGGGCTGGAGAGAAAAGCAGTGCTCCCCAAAGTGGGATTTTGTGTCTCTGGGTGTGTGAGATCAGGGAACGTCGAAGGTAAAAACGTGGAGCTTGAGAAGCTGCATCAGCAACCATTGGCCTGCGTTCCAGAGCAGAGCTGACCAGATCTGTGCTGAGCAGCCACTGCAGCTCCCAGGCAAGGAGAGAAGCTCTGCCTCTTGTGGGTCCTTTCTCTTCCTACCCAGAGTGGCAGCTGCCCCGTATTCAGCAGATCTTCAGCTCTTGGGGGGGTTGTGACCTTCGTGGAATCACTGAACAGTTTGGGTGGGAAGGGACCTTAAGAACATTGAGTTCCAACCCCCGATATTCTCACAATATTCTAGCTTAAATATAATCTCCTTAATATTCTGCAGCATCTCTCCATGCCTGTCCCCTTCCCACCAGTGAGGAATTTTGTGGGGTTTTTTCCTTAAATTCTGGTGGTGTGTGGGGATGCTTTCCCTGCCTTCGTAAACCCCCCCGGGCAGCACAGTGAGATCTGCCCTCCCAGTTCACCAGTGGGCATTACCCCCCTGCCACCCCCAGCAGAACCTCAGTTGAAGGTATTATTTCCAGAGATTTCCCACCATTCAGACCACGTCTGGGTGAAGCCCGGTTTGAGACAGCAGCGGTCCCGGGTGGGTGCCGCGGGTGCCTGGGGCAGGGTGGGTGACCCGTGGGTGTCCCTGGGTGTCCCCACAGATGAACACCTCTCTCCTGGGGAGCATCGGCATGCTGAACTCCGCACCCCAGCTCCGCTGCGTCAAAACCTACCAGGTCCCGCCGGTCCAGCCCGCCTCGCCGGGCTCCCACACCGCCCTGCGCCTGGCCCGCCTCATCTGGACCTCCAACCGCAACCTCATCCTCATGGCCCACGACGGCAAGGAGCACCGCTTCGTGGTCTAGGGTAAAGGCCAGAGCTGCTCCCAGCCCTCCCTGCCCCTGCCCTTGCCCCCCGGGAGATGGGGATGGCTTTGCCTTGCAGGAGGAGGAACGCGCAGGGACGGGATGCAGCGGGGCACTGGGAGCACTGGGATGGAGCTGAGCTCACCCAGCCCTCCTCACACCCCTTGTTCCTTCGGAGGCTCTCAAAGTGTTTACCCAAAAACTGGTGTTTACGTGGACTTTCTCCTGGTGACCACTGAATGGCGGGGCCATGGTGCCCCGGAGCCGAGCAGGGGGGGTCCTGGGATGGCTGCTGATTGAGTTTCGGGGCTGTTCCAACCCAGAGGGGAGGTTTCCTCATAGCGAGCCGTGGGTTTCAAGAGCGTGGGAAGTGCTGCTGTTGCCCAGTCACTGTTTGCTGTAGTCTGGAAGAAAGAATAGTCCTCGTGTACATAAAGAAAAAGAAAATCCTCATTAAGATGGAATAGCAAACTTGATAAAAGGAGTATTTATATATAAAGGTGGGGTTTTCTGCTATCAGTGCAGGTATTTATTGAAAAAAAAAAACCAAATTAAAATAAGACCAAAAGGTTTTTCTTCCTAAAGCTGCTCCCACTTGTGCCAGGCTGTGCCCCCACAGCGTGCCACTCTGTGCTCAGGTCACAGCCCAGGGACAGACACAGTGGCACAAGTGGCATCAGTGGGGAGCAAATCTGGCTGGAAAAATGGTGCAAAGCGTGTAGGAGGTAAGTTGTTTGGATGGGTATGTTGAAACATTTTCTTCAGTAGGAATATTCCTGTATAACATTAGCTGTGACTGTGTTTCTCTCTTCTTACATATCTGATTTTGTGAAATATTTAATAGTGTGAAAGTATGCTGGTTTATGTTCACAGTAAAGAAAAAAATCTATAAAATATTATTTTATTTAAACATATTGATGTATATGTTTGTATAGCTTTTTCTTTGCTGTTTTTGCCTGAGAAACTCACAGAACCAAGGTGGCTGTCTTTACATGATAAAGTAAAAATGGTACTTACAGAATCCTCCCTCCCCCAAAAAGGAATAAATTAATTTTAAAAATGGCTTCTCAACATAAAAAGCATTGATTTATTTTATTTTTTTTATGTGGTCTTTGTAGTGCAGTGTAAATGGAAAGTGAGATTTACAGTCCAGAAGCTACATATCTGTTTGCTGTTTTAAAATAACCCTAGAACACAATAAGAAGCAAGAAATTGAGACCATTAGGAGTGCTCAGCACCAGCTGCCATGAAGTTTAGTCTTTTCTCTGGCGGGGATGTAGTGTGCATAGTGGAGAACTCTGTGGTAGAACACCAGGGCCTCTTCTCAGTGAACTGCTGCAACGTGCATGTCCATCGTGTTTGTGTGGCTACGTCTGTAACCTTGGAGGGGCAAAAAGAAATAAATAAAGAGGAGAGCTCACAGGGACTGTTCCTGGGCAGGAGGAAAGGCTGTCCTGGGCAGCTCAGGGGCTGTGGTTTGTGCTGAGAGACCCTGGGAGCCTCCTCCTCCTCCTGTCCCAGCCGTGTCTCGCCAGCCCCTGGCCGCCCGCGGTGTGTACGAAGCTTCCCGGTGTAAATATGCTTGTGAAATAAACCCCACCTGGACTGGTGGAGAGGCTCAGCTGGTGTCGTGGTGTCAGCCTGGTGGTGTGTAAATGATTTCCTGTTCACAGGTCGAGGGGTCCCGTCAGCTGAGGCCCCTTCCCCACCTAAGGAATTTCTTCTTCTCCGTTTGAAACCGGGTGCCAGTGAGCAGCCCCCCCGGTGCGTGGGGAAGGGGCTTCAGCTTCAGGTGGGAGGGGGCTGAGGATAAAGGTCTCTTTGCTCCCCAGACCACCTATCAAGGGAATATTCACCTTCCAGAATCCCTACCTGTGCCCGGGGGCTGCTCTTTCCTTGGCCCCTGCTTCACATTCTCCCAAAGTAATTGGCATAAAGGAAAGGCTGAGATTGTTTGGAGGTGGCGTGGAGGATGGCCACGTCTGGTTGATGTGGTTTTGGGGGTGGAATCTGCCACATCCCCTATGTCCTCTGCTGTGGGTGGGTCAGACAGGACTGTCCCAGCCTTCAGACCTGCAAACCCAGTGAGAGCTGAGGTGAGGCTGTGCTCTGGGGGTGCAGGGATGTGCTGCGGGGCAGCAGGCAGAGCGGGCAGCACCCGGCCAACCCTCACCTCTCCCCTCCTCGGCTGACAGGCAGAGCTGAGCCTTGAAAAATCAATACTTGGGAGCCAGGAGGGAAATATTTCCAACCTCTAACTAGAGAATGTATTTTGACAAGGCCAAGATAATCCAGGCTGCACAGGAGAAAGAGAAAAGAAGACTCATTTTTAAAGCTTGACACTTCAAGGTGTTTTTGTGCAATGGTTTAGAGAGAGCATCAATACCTCCAAATACCAAAGGTCAAAAAGAAAAGCCAGAAGAATTTCAGAAATTAGATGGTTTTGCTGTTTACTTTGCAAAATATACACTGTTTGATTTGTGTAGAGATGGTCAAGTGCAAGTGAGCTCAGTGCTCACCACTGTCTCCTCATTTAACAGAAATGAAAATATACTAAAGCCTGGATTATACCTTAAGCAATTTACCTATAAAAAGTATGTGCCCGTTTCCTGCTATAAATCTGCATTCCAGGACATTAATTGTTTTTGATTTGGCGTGATTGCATTTTGATGCAAAAAGATCAATATTTTCTTCATTTAGGCAGCATCATTTTTTGATAATTGAATGTCTGGCTGTGGCCCCAGGTACCACACGCCGTGGTCGGAAGCGGCTCTGCCCCTTCTCCCCCTCCCCAGCCCGAGGTTTCTCTGTCCCCAGGTTCCTGTGGGTCTGGGGGAGCTGGGGCAGGGAGGGGGCTGCGATGTCCCTGGGCCCCCGAGGGCTGCTCAGGGGTGGCCGAGGGCGAGGAGGGGCTGGGGAAGGAGCAGGAGATGGACAGAGGGAGGGACGGCTGCTGGAGGTGGAGGAAGGGGCAGGTGGGATCCATGGGGAGCTGCTCCCTGCCCCAGGTGACAGAGCCACCCTGGGAGAAGGGGACGGAGACATGGAGCCACAGGCTTGGACCTTCTTCATTGCGTGTGAGTGATCATCTCTGAGCTGTCACCCCAAGGGCTGCCTGAACTGGTGCTGTGGAGATTGTCTGCTTGTTAATTATCTGTCTTTGGAGCAAGGGAAGGGAAAGGAGAGCTCACTGGAGGTATGTAGAGAAACAATCCTTAAAAATTGTACCGGGCACCTCCAATTTGCTGCTTTCAGTGACAGAGCACACAAAGGGACATCTCCCTTGCTGTCCCACCCCACGGCTCCTCACCTAGGGTGGGGCGGGACAGGACCTACCAGGCTCTGCTGTGTTCCTGGTCCTGTGGAGCAGGAGCTGGTGTGGAGCAGCTCATCCCCCACCCAGCCAGGTCACACAGGGAGCATGGGGTGGGCAGTGGGTGTCCGAAGCTGCCAGTCGTGCCTGAAGGCAGAGCTCTGGGGAAAGGCAGAGCATTGAGGTCAGAGTATGCTCCATCAGACGTATTGACTGAGGAGCAAGATGCTGCTGCTGGGCACAGCCTCTCTTGCCAACCATCAGCATTCCTCACAGCTGACTCAGAACTCCATCCACAGGCAGCCTCCAGCCTGATGTGCAGGGCTGGGTATCACCAGGGAAGGAGTTCTGCCTCCTACTGCTTCCCTCCCAGGCAGAGGAGGCAGAAGTGATGGCCAGGTTTGGTGTCCTGGGCATGCAGGAACTCTGGAGAGCAGATGGCAAAAGGACGTGGGCTGTGTGGGTCTGCAAACTGCAGTTCAGGGGTCTGCAGAGCTGAGGAACCTGTGGGACATCACCCGTGAGGAACTCCAGAGCATCCCCAGAGCATTTCCATTGGCACAGGGAACCTTTCAGCTCTTCCTTCCTGGCTTCCAGGGCTTCCAGCACTCGTGGGAGGAGCACAGACCCAGTAAGGTCCACGGTGCTGTGGTTCCATGCCAACCTTCCCTGGCATCACCTGCCATGGGGGGGCCCAGGTACCCAGCACCCAGGAGGGATGGGGCTCAGCAGGGGTGCCAGAGAGCTGAGGAGAAAGGAGAACACGGGACTTGCTTCCAGCAGACACCAAAACTTTCCCAGCAATCACACTTCAGCCTGAACAAAACCTATCAGTAAAAAAATCTGCATCAGAGCCTCCACTGTGAGAAATTGACACTTGATGGCAATAGTTGCCTGGAGTGCTCTTTGAACAGGAGGGCTCCTGGGGAACTTTCCTCTCTCTCTGATGTCTGAAAATTAAAAATTAATCCTGTATGAAAAATTAAAAGGTGAAACTTTCTGCTGCAGCAGCATAGCTTTTTGAATGTTGATTTTGTTTTTAAAGTGAAGGCTGAATGGCATCTCCAGGAAGATCATTGTTGGTTGTTACATTTAGAATATGTGATTTTAATTGATTTTTGTAAATTGGAAAGCTATTTGCAAAGGACTGGAGTAGCTAAAAATGGAGGGCAGGGGAGTTAGATGTTTATTTACTGACGTAGCTGACTTTAAACAGGCATTTACTCAGTCTTGCAAAGCTACTCCCATTTTGCAATACAGAAAAGTGATGTTTTCACCATAAAAATTGCAGTGGAATCTGTACATTGTGCGAGTTTAAATTCGAGTTTTGATGTGGTCTGTGAGTCTCTAGCAGCCCCTGTCCCTGCCCCTGGTGACATGAGTGTCACCTGTGCCTACCCGCTGTCCCACTGCCGGGCAGGGGTCACTCGGCAAAGCCAAAAACACTGATTTCTGATTGAAGGCCAGAGAAGTTATTAGAGACGGTTGCAGATTTTCACCTTGTTTGCTGTTTAGCCAGAAAGTGGATTAAAATCCCTTTTGGAGCAGTCCCAGGCTATTTTGCAGGAACAAATGCAGCTCTGGCTCCCCAGGCTGCCGCCTGCCCAGCGCCAGGAGCAGGAGGAGGGGAGCAGGGGGATGGGGGCAGGAGGATGGGAACAGGGAGATGGGAACAGGGAGATGGGAGCAGGGGGATGGGAACAAGGAGATGGGAACAGGGAGATGGGAGCAGGAGGATGGGAGCAGGAGCAGCCCTGGGAAGCAGTGCCTGTTGGAGAGGGAGCAGAAGGACAGGAGAAGTGTGGGGCTGAGCAGGAGCCCTCAGAGCCAGCCCAGAGGCTGCCAAGCCCAAATCCCAGTGCATCCACCCAGACACACTGAGCCATCTCCCCAGGCTTTTAAAGCAGAATAATGGGTTTTTTATGGGAGTGGAGGGCGAGGGCTCCTGTCAGCCCTGCCAAAATCCTCAGGGCAGGCAAAGCCCTCCCAGCCAAGGGTTGTTTTTTCTGGAGAAGGCTGCTCTGGGTGGTTGGGACACTCAGGGTCACACTGGCAGAGCCCTCACCCTCGGTGTGATGCTCAGGGCTGGGACATGGGACCCCTGGGCATCCTGCTGTGGGGAGGACACTGCCCCAGCAGCCTTTAATCATGATTATTTTAAAGAGTGAAGCAGACCAGAGCAGAGATTAGAAGCCAACCTGACACAAAACCAATCAGAGTTATCAGCAAACCATTAAATTGGTTCCAGAAATAAAACTGGGCAGGGAGGGAGGGAGAGGAGATGCAGGAGCCTCCCTGCTGCTACCTTTCCCATCCCCAGAGATGCCTCCATCCTCCTGCTGGAGCCTGGGGAAGCCCCATCCCCTTCCCATGTTTCTCCAGGAGCAGGAGCAACATCCCTGTCCCACCTTCAAGCTCTGGGCTGGCAGCAGGACAGGCCTTGGGGACCAGGGGGGTGTCACGGGGGAGCAGGCAGATGAGTTCCCATCAAGTGCATTGGCTTGGAAAATGGGGAAAGTTTAGGGTCAGGCACACAGCTTCCCGAGAACATGCCCACCAGGGGCTGCAGCCAAGGCTGCTGTGGTTGCTTGTTTCAGTGTCCATTTTCAGTACTTCTCAGGGGGCTGCAGACATCCACCTGCTCACCAAGTGCTGCTTGGGAGGGAGGCTTTTCCCTTCCCTGGCTGAAAGGTATCCAGCCAAGCCTGCAGGACCCTCCCCAGGGAGAAGGGCTGTGTCCCAGCAGCTGCAGGTACGTGGACCAGAACTGTGGTGTGCTGGTTCTCTTTCCCTCCTGGGTCTCCTGGGGGTGCTTTTCCCACAGAGCAGATGCTTTCTGTCCAGCAGTTCCTCTTCACAGGTCAGGCTAAAGTGCTGCTGCCTTCCCAAGGATACAGGGGCTTTGGGAGGAGTTTAGATGGGATTTAGGAGCTTGGGACCACAAGCCTCCCACCAGGGAGAGCCTCTCTATCCCATCAGAATCATGGGTGGTGATTCTGTCTGGGAGGCAGCGAGGGCTCTGGCTCCATACCTGCCCATCACCCTGGGGACAGACCTCCAGCACCCCAGCCCTTGTGATCCCAGAGCCTTCAGAAGGAATCCCCTTTACCGAGACTTGGGGTGGATGCTCTGCTCCCAGGAGGATGCAGGGGAAAAGGGAGAGGAGACAAACCAGATCCGCTCCACTTTTGGTTATTTTAAAGGAGATCAGCCTCAAATGTGCATGGTTTCCCAGATTTCTTCCTGGGGTTTTCTTACTAGGGGTTTTACAGGCATTCATCAAGGTCTGTTTTAGCACAACCACACAAAGCAAACCCCAGCATTTCCCCGGGCAGGGGCTCTGGGGCTGCAGGACTCAGCAGTGCTCACCAGCCTCCCAGTCACCTGCTTCCATCTTTTATTTTTAAGAGCTCATCTCGTCAGGCAGCTGACAGCAGAGCTTCCCTGGGTGGTGCTTCCCAGGATTTCTGGCAGGATTGTTTACCAAACCAGGGCCCTGCCTTCAGCCCATCCCATGGGGTGCTGAAGGTCACGGGTTTCAGGTCAGAGGTCCGGGGCACAAGGGATTAAAAGAGATTAAATATCTTCTTCTCCAAAACTGGAGGTTTGGATAATTAATTGCTCCCTAAACGGGGAAAGCTTTCTGTGATTGCCCTCCATATATGCCAGACCCATTCTCCTGCCCTCACTCTCTCTGTAGGATGTTAAAATTTTTTTCTTTTTGTAAAACACAGCCAGCAGTATTCAGAGTAGGGGCTGGCTCTAAAAAAGTAAAAATTTTGCTAGTTATGTCTATGTGACTTTCCAGGTAAATCAATACTATGCTGAAAATTAAGAATTGCTACAGCTTCTGTCCAAAGCACCCCTGCAGAGCAGCACCTTGGGAAGTGGGGGTAGGAGAGCAGCAGGGATAACGGGGGTGCTCCTGGGGGAGGGCAGGGACAGGAGCCAGTTTGGGATGCTGGGCACTGCAGGGAAGGTGAGCTGCCAAACAAAAGGTGGCTGCAGAAGATCTAAAGATAAATATGATGCAGCACGGCTCAAATTCCCTGGTCCCCTTCCTCCACCTCCCAGAGAAAGGCAACATTTGGAGAAGAGATGGTTTTGTCTCCCCACCTCATTTTATGGGCTTCCCCTTTCTGTGCTTCTCTCCAAAGTTGGGGAGGGAGGTGGAGGTGGGCAGGGTGAGGGAGCAGGCAGGGAGATGGATGCAGGCAGAGCAAGTTCCACCCCTGGGAGCCCCCCTGGCTTCGCCTCCGAGCATCTTGTCCAACTCTGCTAAGGATTTAAACACGCGTTGGAATTAATCTGCTGGATAAAAACCTTTTCTTCACAGTCTTTCATTACTCACCCACCCTTCCCATATTTCCTGGTTGGAAAATGGATTTTTAAACCTGTCAGATGCGGTTTTGTGGGATTCATTTTGTGCCTTTTCTGGCTGTTCTGATGGAGTGCCAGGGAGGAGGGAGACAATTAACTGATATTTTAAAAGGGCTGAGCTCTCGTTGCCGTGCTTAGCGGGGAGATGGGGATTATGTAACTCTTGGAGGTGTTTTGGGTATCAAAGATAGATTTTTATTTGGAGATATCAAGTTTCTCAGCCAGGCAGGGGACTGATGGGGCTGAAAACACAGGTCCTGGTCTCACGTCAAATAGGTAGCTGCAGAACCTGGGCCCAAATGAGGGGAAACAAACAAAAAAACATCAGAGCACCCCGCAGTGAAACTGGTGTCCCGAAGCTGGGCTGGCTTTTCCATCCAGAAGGATTCCCTAGCTCTGTACACACATCCACAGGTGTGAGAGGAGCAGGCTGGAAGCCTCTGGGAGCAGGATGCAGTCCAGTTCTGGGGTCACTAAGACAGCAAAGCCCAAGCCAGGTCCAGGCTGAGGGAGAACCTCCAGGCAAGAAGTGGCTCCTGGTACCCCTTACAGACTGAGGTGGGTATGAGTGCAGGGGTTAGGAGAGGAAAAACTTTCAGGAAAAGCCGCACCGGAGGCCCCAGGTAGGGATGGGATGGGATGGGATGGGATGGGATGGGATGGGGCGGAAGGGAAGGGAATCTCTCACTCCCTAACAAACTGGGAGCAATTTGTGGCTGTCACTGACAGGAAGATGGTGCCACTGACACCATGCCAAGCTGACCCTGTGCCAAGCAGCTGTAATTTGTCAGGAGTGGGAAGCCATCCCCTGAGCAGGCTGCTGGTGGACCAAGTGGATCCCAGAGAGAGCAGAGGGACCGAGTGGATCCCAGAGGGTAGGGAGAGGGATGAATGGGGGTCTCGCAGAGGCAGGACCAGGCTGGGGGTCACCCCCTTGCTCCAGGCTGGGTTCTGTTGCAGGTCACCCCTGAGCTGAGCTGCTTTCCTTCACTTTACAGTCCAGAGCAGGAGGTAGAATCCAGGTTTATTTTTAACAGCCCCTGGAGGAAAGGTGAGTGGTTTGGCTTGACTACTGCATGGTGAAGGCATCAAAAATGAGAGTTTTAACCTAATTGTGGTCCTTCTGGCACAGCTTGATTAACTAACATGTGTTCCTGCCTGCTTACTGCTTCGGGTGGCAGAGGGAGTCTGAATGCCAGGCAGGAGCACTCAGAATTTACCAGAAAACTCGTGGTTAGGTGTTATTTGTGGGGCTTTGCTCACCAAACTGGTGCAGGCTGGGAGGATGTTCTGCAAGGACCCTGAGGAATCAGAACCAAAAGGGTCCAAGACTCAGGAGCCCTGGTCAGATCTGACCCTGCCTGATGATGGAAAGCTCAGAAGTTTTCTAACACAACCCAAGATTTAAAAATAATTAAGGCAAGTTTCTTTTAAAATATATACCTCTTGAATTGTAAATTGGCACCTGAGCCCCCTCTCCCTCTGCTGGGATGTCAGTGTCCCTCCATGGCCATCTCCAGGGCTGGGAAAGGCTCTGGAGCTGCTCTGGGAGGGAAGCAGGTGATGGCTGTGCTCGTTTTCCATGGAGAGAAATCTCTACAGGCACGGTGACATTTTTAGGGCACACTATTTTTGCCTTATGAGTGGGCTGGAGAAATCAGAGTGGCTTTCAAGAAACGAAAGCACCTTATTTATTCTGGGAAAATAGCTCTTGCTGGTTAACCTCGAGCTTTTCCACAATGTCTCCCCTGACAGAAGAGCTGATCCCACAAGATGGAAGGTTAAAAGGATGGGTTTAGGGGGGAAGGCTGAGCTTGCTGCTGTGTGTGGAGGGCCAGGATGCTGAAGGTAGTGCTGGAACATGGTTACCCTGAGGAATAACCAACCCAGTGCTGGAGCTCAGGGGCAAACGTGGCACCACAGCACGAGAAGCTGTAAAAATATGTCCTCCAACTAACTGGGGATTTAGATGGACAACTGAATACAGGCAGAAGGGCAAAACGCGGGAAATAAATTACCCCAAACTTCTCCTTCTTGTACTCCATTTGCCCCAGAGTTTGCAAAATTTTTCCCGTGCACTGATATTTTTAATTATTATTCTATTTTTTAATGCATGAAATTCCATGAAATTTATGACAAATCCAGGCAGTGAAAAGCAGCTGGGATGGGACCTCTCTGGGGGCATCTGTAGGGTGAGGAGAACTGAGCTCTGCCAGCCTCCTCGCCACGCAAAACAACTGCAGCGTGGAGAGGCTCCCAGACTTTCTTGTTCTTTTTTCTTTTCTCTATTTTTTTTTTCCAGTGGGGATAATAATAACAGTGTCAAGGACACCATTCAAGTTGATGCCTGGAGAGCTATTCAGTATAGACCTATTTACGGCCATTATAAAATGCCTGTGGATAGTTCAACGACCGATTTTCAAGAGTCTTTTTCTACCTTTTGAAGGATCAGGAAAATCTATCAAACCGGAGAAATTAAGCTATTTTTCTTCGGGGGAAGAGAAACAGAGTTGGGAGCTTCTCACATTAAAATGCTGCCGTAGATTCCCGATGAATGAAAAATTGGCCTGCATAGTAATGAGCCTGGAGACGGGTTTTGGAACAGCTTAAACCCAAACCCACTCCTCACAGCTGCTGTGGCAGCAGCACAGGGGATTTGAGGTGCCCTGCCCCTTTGCTGAGTGGCTGGCAGTGGGGTGCACTGATCCTGATGCCTGTCCCAGCAGGCAGGGAGCAGGGGATGCAGGCAGGGATGCAGGCAGGGATGCAGGCAGTGCTGAGGGGATGCAGGCAGTGTTGAAGGGATGCAGGCAGGGATGCAGGCAGGGATGCAGGCTGTGTTGAAGGGATGCAGGCAGGGATTAGGCAGTGCTGAGGGGATGCAGGCAGGTATGTGCTGGCCTTTGAAGGGGCATCCCACACAGAGCCCCCTGGGTACCACCCACCTCTAACACGGGTTGTTTGAAACACTGCTAGGAAGCAGTTTGCTGGAGGAACCTGTGGGGTCTGAGCAGTGCCTGGTAGTGACTCCCACAGTCCCCACTGATGGCTGTGCTGAACAAACAGTGCTCTGTGCTCAGAGGGGCTCCCATCACCATATTCTTATCACCCACTTGCCCTCCTGCCATCCCCAAGCCATAAACACGAGTCCATTTTCTTTTCCAGTGCTGCAAGATACATTTAATTGAGCAGGTAAGACATTTCTGTTTTCCCCTTAGAAATTGGCAGCTCCCCCCTACAGGCAGAGCATCACCCTGGGGCAGGGAGCAGTGGGGGCAGTCACCAAAGGGCACGTTGTTCTTTTTAATTTTTACAGCACACCTGTATGTACAGCACACACACCTGAACACATCATGCTCATTTCTTCTGCTGAAAATCTGATTTTTTTATTTTTTTTTCCCTTTTCAGGCCCTGGTCCTGCTGTCCCCCCTGTGCCTCCTTCCCTCCCCAGCCCCACCCTGCGTGGCAGGTTTCCCCTTTTTTTGCTTCCTGAGAGGTAGCAATCGATTGTGTCTCTTACAAATCAACAGCCCCTACGATGTGTATATGAATAAATAATGACATTTGGATGAGGGGGATTTGGATCTGCCACATGCTCCGTGGGTAAAATTCTTTACTTTAAACATTAGCCTCTGCATGTGCCTCTTCTGCAGTTTATTTTCTGCTGCGGAGGATATTGCTTCCCGTTAGACTCTGTCTAGCAAACCTTTCCAAGGCATTCCTGTGGGACGAGAACTTGGATGGTGAATTTCCACCACTGACATCAGGCTGTAAGTGCTCCAGGACCTGCTGAGGGGGTGGGTTTGTTGTCTTACTGCAGCGGGGGGTTCAGGGGGTGGATTTCACACCATGGATGGGCAGCAGGGAGGCTGAGCTGGCTGCCTGGTGTTGGTCCCGGAGGAAAATCTTTGGTGTGGGGGTGCTGAGCCCCTGTGCCAGGTTTCCCAGAGAAGCTGTGGCTGCCCCATCCCTGGCAGTGTCTCAGGTCAGGTTGGATGGGGCTGCTGGGAGGTGTCCCTGCCCCTGGAAAGGGGTTGGGAATGGATGAGCTTCGAGGTCCCTCCCAACCCATTCCATGACTCTACGAACAATCTCTGCCCAACAGCTGGAGAAACTGAGGCACGAGGCAGGGCCCCCGCTTTTCTGGGGGCCAGAGCCCCTCACCCTGCCCTGCCCTGGGTTCCCAGGAGGATGCTGGGGTGGGCAGGGGGTCCTCTGGGGGTTTGGGTCCCTGGGGGCAGCATCTGGCGGGTCCCGTGGGAAGATGGCGTGCGGCCACCCCTGCGCTGCCTCCTCCCCTCTCCTGACTTTGTTCTTTGTTAAAAGACACGCAGTTGAGGAGATGCAGCCGCTCTTTGTGCCAGCAATTTGAATTTGACCCTTTCCAACACCAAAAATCAATACTCCCGTGGAGAAGCAGTGGGTGCTATTTTTCTAAACCCTGTTTACAGCAGTACAGTCCTTTAAGGCAGATGTTATCTGCTCCACAGCCCGCTGCATACTTTACCAAATTTTACAAAGCATTTTCTGAGCACATAATGACAGTATTATCTTTGTCCACCTGCTGAGAGTAGCAGCGGGCTCACAATAAATATCTGCTTCCAAGACGTACAAGTAAGAGTCCATCTTATCTGTCCAGATGGGGGGGGGGAAGCCCCTAATTTACATCCCAGAAAGCACTGGGGTGTGACAAAGGTCATCGGCTGACACTGTACCCTCAACTGGGATGAAAAATATATGAGCCAGGACTGCACTGTTGGAGGGGAGATAACCCACTGCTGCTCTCCCTGCCTCCCGGACCCCCCTCTCCATGGCATCCCAGGCCACAGAGGGGTTGGGGAGCACCGACCTTGCACAGGATGTGTCCCCAGGGCTGCCCCAGGCAGGGGGTTGCCCCAGCCCTGTGTGGCCCTGCTCACCCCCCCCCTGCACCTGAGGGTGCTGCAGGGTCAGCAGCATCCTGGGTCCTCATCCTCTGCCTGCTGGGTGCTCCTGCTGCACTGCTCCCCTGGGAGCCTGGGGTTCAGGGGGGCCCTGCCAACAAGAGGGAGGGTGCCACAAACAGCAGGATGGAAGGGGAAAATATACAAAGGGCAGAAAATCCCAAGGGTGAAGGGCTGACCCACCCGGAGCTCCCCCAGGCACAGCATGGCTGGGAGTGCTCCCTCCATCCCTCCCCTTGGTTCCTTACCATGTGCTGTGTTTGCAAAGGTCCCCCCACCCCTGGGGCTCACAGGAGGCCTCTGCACATCAGCCGTGGTGGAGCAAGGAGGGAGCAGGTCCAGGTTTCTGGCGACTGGGGTTGCTGTCAGCATCTGCCCCTGCTTTGCTGGCCACAGGCTCACCCATCCCCAGACCCATCCCTCCTCCCAGCAGTGCTGGGGTACATTATTTCAGATGGTGCATTTCCCTTTTTTTTTTAAGAGGGGAAGACCTCTTCAGATCTTCCTTGCAGAGGTGCCACCACTTCCAGGAAATGCTCTGGGCTTTACCCAGCACCCTGCAATCAGCCCGTGAAGGAGCTAATGAGCCTGTGGAGGCAGAGCCACTGCTCTGCAGCTGCAGCAGAGTTCCTGGAATTAGTCCTTAGCCTCAGGAAGGTGTCTCAGGAATTGAGGCACTGGAGATGCTAAAGTGGGGCCATACAGCAGCAATGGCTCCCCCAGAGCTGCGAATGCTGGAGCGGGTGGTGGGTGCTGGGGAATGGGTCCCACCACCCCATTGGAAGTGACAAAAGGACAAAGAAAAATGAGTAGGGATGTGGGGGAAGTATAAAACAATTAACAAAACTGCTCATACAGTGGGAGAAACGTCAATAGGAACGCTGAACTAATGGACCAGTCTCCTCCAAAATTTTATTATCTCTGCAGGTTTAAATAATGCATGGTATTCAGATGGCTGAGCTCCCTCCCAGCATCAATCTCACATCTTCCAGTTTGGCACAGGGAGAGTGGTAAATCAGAGACACTGACCCTTGTCTACACATTTTGCAGGTAGTAATTGATTAAAGATTTATTTATTAGCTGAGCCATGATTGATTTATGGGTGTTTTGCTTGATGGAGTTAATTACCAACAGTAAGTGCCTGGCCTGGTGCTGCCATGCAGGGGGCAATGAGAGATAAGATCCCAGCCTGGGCCTGGGGCAGCCCGTGGTTTGGGGTTACCAGTGGCAGATAACATAGTTATCACCATCAATAATCAACCTGGATTAGGAGCAGGAGGATGCAGCAGAGTTAAGTGTGAGTTCTTTGAGGTGGGCTGGGTCAGGGCTCTGTTTGCAGGGAGGATGGGGTGGTTAAATGCTGACTTATTTGTGGTGCTACAAAAGGGAAAGCACCTTGGTGAGGTGGTTCTGCTCTACAGGAAAAATTGGTCCCCAGTTCCCTCAAGTGTTGTTTTCAGCCCAGGAAGGTAGTTGAGAAGCCAGCAGAGGGAGGTCCAGCCTCCAGGGAGGGGCAGAGGCTCTGCACATCCCCATAGCCAGGACAGAAAGGGACCTCCAAGGGTGGGAACAGGACCCCTTGGTGGCATCATGTCCACTCAGCTCCCACTAAACCCCTCCATGCCTGTGCCAGCAAGGGCAGGGACTGACCTGGGGCAGCTTTGGGTCTCCCCTCCTACCCTCAGGGCCACCCAGTGTCCTAGGGAACATTCTGAGTCTCCTGGGTGGGGGACAAAGGACCCCACGGGGATTGGGGCACCGTGCTGGGACCTGCCAGCAGGATGCTGCCACCCAGCCTGGGCAGGCTGCCGTCCCAGGACAGGGAGGCAGAATGTGAAAGCAAAGGAATCACCTTGTTCCTGAGCCAATGCACATCTGAAAAATTAATTTGGGGCTGGGATTTTCACGGTCCTGTGGGAGACAGGCACTTAACCCAAGTGAAACGCTGGCAGCTTTGACATCTAAAAGCTCTTTCAAAGATCCCAGTCTTAATTGTTCATTTTGGTTTGGGTTTGTTGTTTTTTTTTTCCCCCAACATCCCAGCTCTAGTTCAGGCTTCCAGCCTTTTCCAGACAAGTTTATCCATCCTTAATTACCGCTGAGCAAGTGACCCCATGCGAGCCCTGCCGCCGCTGCTCTCCCTTGGCTGACAGACAACTGCCAGCCCAGCAAGAGCTACTAATTAGTAATTGATAAATCTAAGTGTGCTGCCCTCCCCCGGCAGCACCCCGCTTGATGACAGTAATTAATTGGCCATTGATCCCCCCCAGGTTGATGGGCGCTCTGCCGAGGTGCTCGCCAGCTCCGCGCTGCAGGTGGGTGCTGCCGGGGGACACGGTCCCAAACCAGCACACAGGAGCAGATTGGGAACAATTTCTCCCTGGAAAAGGTTGTCAGGGCCTGGCCCGGGCTGCCCAGGGCAAGGGTGGAATCCCCATCCCTGGAGAGGTTTCAAAGCCCTGGAGATGTGGTGCTGAGGCAGTGGTGGCCTCGGCAGTGCTGGGGGAATGGTTGGCTTTGATGAGCTTCAGCCTTTTCCATCCAGAACAGCTCCATGGTTCTATGATCCCCCTGAGAAACAGTGATGCTCGAGGGGACCCCCACAGCTCAGTCACCCATCTCACTGCAAAATCCAGGTGTCATCTGCAAGCTTAAACCAAGCACTTGTTTTAATTCCTCACCTTTCTTCTAAAGCCTTCCTGGTTGCACCTATGACAAACTCAAACCGTGCCAGAATGGAACAGAGATATTGGGAAAGATGGAAAAGGTCCTGGGCCTGGTGCTGCTGCTGCAGGGGCTTTGCTCTGAATGTCTGAGCAGTCCCAGCACCTCCTGGTGTGCTTATGGGCTCTGGACCTGTGGTGGTGGGGAGGGAATGGGAAGAGGAGTTATTCCTGTGCCTCCTGCAGCCTGGGAGCCTCTGCCTGCAGCAAGAGCAAAACTAAGGACTAAAACACTGACCCAAAAATAGATTTGTGTTTTGTCATGACCCAAACACAATTTTTTTCCAGGAGGGAAAACAATGAAACCACTTTTTTCCTTTTTTGAAACGGAAAAAAAAAATCTTAACTAGGTCTTTAAATTCCATCTCCCAAGGCAAATACGTGGATGACAAGTGTCGATCCCAAGGTTTTTTGGATGCTTATTATCACCCCATTAGACTCCAGGGCTTGCTTCCTGCTCAGGCAGTGGGTTTGTCATGGAAAAGCTGAGCCAGGAGCTGGGAACCATCTGGGCTTGTGGCTTCTGGGCACTCTGCCATGCTTGGGGACAGCTCAGCTGGGTGATGGCACCAGAGCCTGCATGCTCCTTTCCAGGAGGAATTTCTCCTTCCACCCTGGTCCCAGCTGCACCACCGAGGGGCTTTGGTTTGGCTTAGGACCCCCAAAACATGCCCCAGGCCTGGGTCTGTCCTCTCCTATGGAGATCAGGGGATTTCAGTCTCTCTGTGTATTTAATTGTCTTCCTATTTTTTTCAGCATTTGGGTCAGGCTCCCAAGCACTGATCTGTTTAAGGGCACCCCAGGGAGCCTTTTGTTCTGCATGGGTGAAAAATTGTACCCACAAAAAGAGTTCCCCCTCTGATCAATTCCTTCTAACAACTTTATTGATTAGCTGCAGCAACATTTTTCATTTATTAATTACGAAGAAGATGTTCCAGTGATTACTGAAAGTTACCTGTCGTGCTCTACCCTACAGGAGAACTGGAAAATCTCCATGTCCTTTGCTCTGGGCCTTGGTCAAGAATCATAGGAAAGAATGGTTTGGGTTGGAGCAAGTGGGACCAAGCATTGTGTAGGGAGCTGCTCCAGCCCGGGGAACGTTCAGCCCCCAGAGCCCCAACAAACTCAATGCCAGAAACCATGCTGGCACCATGAAGGGTCAATGGAGGGCAGGGAAGCCCTGGAGAAAGCTGGAAGGAGGAGTGAGGAAGGAAAAGAAAGGTCAGAAAGAGGTATTTCTAAGGAAATGCAGGAAAGAAAAATTATACAGGAGAGGATTAGTAATGTGTGTGGATACCTGGGGACATAAATCTTGTGGAGTCAAAAGGAGATGGCACAGTGCTGGAGAAAACCAAAGGGTGACAGTGGACTGGTTATGAGTCTGAAATAGGACATGCTGGCAAAATATCTGCCATGATTTATCTTCCACCACCAGTTGTCCCAGGAAAGTGTCAGGCCTTTCCCAGGCAGCTCTTCTGAGGCTGAAACTCCAGCACTGAATTGATTTCTGACTCTGCCAGCCTGGGCTCAGCTGAGGATGGTAACAAATAACACAGAGAAGAGAAGGAAAAACTAGGAAATCAAAAAGAAGATTGCAGTCATGGGAAAATAAATGCACTGAGCACTCCCCACACACAAAGGATGGGGAACAGGCAGCGATTTGGGGACCTGTTTGCCATTGACTCCAAACAAACAGAACACAGGTGATTACCCAAAATTAGCCTCTCCCCTGGGTACAGAAAGGTTGAATAGCTCCATTTTGCAGCCCTACCCAAACCCACCAGTGATTACCAATACAGGAGAAAATCCAAGGTAAAAATCTATATTTTTGCAAATATCTGTATCTTAAAAATAAACCCAGAGTTTAATAAGAAGGCTGCATGAACACGTGCTGTGCAGCAATGACCAACACAGGCAGCACAAACCTGCTCTGCTGGCAGCTCCCCAGCATGGTCTGGGGACCAGCCCTGAGGATAGGGGGGGACCTGGAGAGGCCCCTCAGGTGCTGCAGAGAGAGGCAGAGGCCAGGCAGCAGCCTGGGAAAAGCTTTGCTGGCAAGAAGCATAAACCAAAAATATGCAGTGGCAGAAATAAAGCTGAGAGTGGGGAAAATGGAACCGATGATCAATACCTGGAGTACCTGGAACAAAAAGAGAACCATGAACAATTTTTATTTCTGACCTATGCTACCAAGGGCCTGAACTGAAGACCTGATTCATCTTAGAGAAAGTGTAGGCACAGTCAAAAAATGAAGGGGATTTAAATGAGGGCACTGACTGCAGCATCTCTCGGGTGTGTTGCACACTCCTGCTCCCTGCCCAACCAAGCCCCCCAGCTGAACCTAGCACATCGAATCCAAACAAAGGCAACAACATACTTATTTTCATGAAAATATGTGTATATATATCTCAAGTGCCTAGATATAGTGGACATGGCTTATGTGTGGGTGATCACCACCAGCCAGTGGGTCCATGAGGTCCTGAGCATCACCAAGCACGGAGGGCAGGGAATGATGCTTTCCCACCTCTTCTCACAGTAAGAACTGGGAGCCTCAAACAAGCACAGAGCTCAGCCCAGGAGGAGATAGATCCTCACACAACTTGGAATTACAGTGCAGGGCTTGTTCCAGCTGCTGGGGCCCTGCATCAGACCTCCAAGCTGGTGGTCAGCTCCAGACCTTTAGCTGTGGAGTCCCCCAGCCTCTCCAGGAGACCTGCAGTGCTGCTTGGCCATCCTCACCATGATGAAAACTCCCTTTCCCAGGAAATTAACCTAAATCTCCACCACTACCAATGTAGAACCTCGATTTCCACGCTGTCCTACTTCCCCACTGGCTCCATCTGGGTGACAAAGAGGTCAAGGGACCGGCTCGCCCAGCGTCACTTCAGGGCTGTTGGCACATCCAGGATTAGAGCCAGGGGTCCCAGGGGCTCTGTGGTCTCCTCCTGACCCAGCCTAAGCACAGGGCTCCTGCTGGAAAACAGATGGGAAGGAAAAATGATTGGAGGAGATTAATAATAATAATACTGATAGAAAACTAGATGGAAGGGATCAGGGCAGAACAGAGGGGCTGGAACAATGATCTGGTGCCTCTGTGGTAAATGAGGAGGACAGATGCTTGCTTAAATTTGAGGATTAGATTTTGTAGGCTAAAGAAGATAAGAAATGAAATTATTACAGTATTATAGCATCAGTTTTCTGTGGACAAGCAGTTTAGAAAGAGCCTGGGCAGGAGGAGCAGGGATGAGGGCACAGGGCCTTGGGCAAGGCAGGCTGAGGAGGTTCTGAAGGTGCTAAATGCCATCACGGACAAGAAGCTGTGCCTCGTGCTGCAGGGATGCTCCATGCTGGGAATGCAGAGGGGCAGCAGAAGCCTCTGTGGAGCAAGCCCTGGGCAGCACCCAACCACCCTCTCCCTGCCTTCTGCCTGGGGGTCTGGACAGAGAGGTGACAGAAAGGCTCCTGGAGCTGTGACCTGGGTCCCCAACCCTGCACGGTGTCTGCCAGCCCAAACCCAGGGTGTTTAGTTGTTATTTATCAGGGGTTGTTGGTTGTTTATTTGTCAGGGTTGTTTATTTACTGACTGATTTGCACACTCGTGCAAATAGGGCAGTCAGGAATAAGTGATGTGAAAGAGGTGCCTGAGCCAGCTGCAGACTTGCTCTCCAAGGGTTCCCTGGGGGACCAGGGAGAGAGACTTTTTGCCCCAGTTTTTGAGGAAAGTTTAGCACAGCTTTCCTCTTCTGTTTCTCCTGGTCTCCTGCTGTTTGGGCTTTGGCCCCTGGTTACAGCCTCGTCCCCTGAGCAGGGTAGCCAGGGATGTGCTTGTGTGGCAGCTGCAGGAGCACCTTAGTGAAGTAACTGAGTGGGGGGGATATCTGAAGCCCCCAAGCCTGGGCAGGAGATGGTGCTGTCCCGGAGACCTGAAGGGAGGAGTGTTTAATCCCTCCCTTGTTCTTGGCTCGGGCTCCCTGCTCGTTGTTCCTCTAATTGGTACATGGGGGTTTATGATAAAGATCAAGCCCACTGGGTAATGGCAAGCACTGGAGCTGCCTGGGGTTCATTCGCTGCCGTTCCTGCACTTATTATTGCTGGAATTAAATAGTTTCCCGTGGAGAAATGGCTAATGATGTCACTCGGATATGAGGAGGGAGGAGGCAATCCCAGCCCCTTCTGACCCAGCTGGGGGGCTCAGGCTGTGCCGGGAGCGATGCCGCGGTGGGATGCAGGGGTGGGAGGGGGAGAGGGATGTGCTTCCTGAGGGGAGACTCTCCTCTTCACACACAAATATCTAAAAACTATTAATTTCAGGCAGCGGCTAGGAAGAAATACATGAGAGGGAAATTGATTTCTATTTAAATGCTATGTTTTCATCACCTTTTTTCAGAGCACGAACATTCATCTCTGAGTACCTGTGCTAATTGATTTCAAATGCAATTCAACACAATCACTGTAGAATAATAAATCCAGGGGCGAAGAAGTCAAAGGAGGTTGGGGAGAAGGGTGAGCTGGTGTGGGGGGCAGCCCCCAGGCCTCTGCAGAGCCTGTCCCCAGGCTGGCAGCCCCCCAGCAGGCACCCCAGAGGTAGCAGGGGGGCAGCCAGCCTGCAAAAGGTGGGGTCAATCCCATTAGAGGAGTCATTTGGGAATTTACAGCTAATACAAGGCTTCTACTAATCCACGTAAGCTTTCAGAGATCACCAGGGCGGTGGGGCACAGGGATTGGAGCCCCAGCAGTGGCACCTTTTTTTTTAATCTCGGGTTTTGTGCATTCTCCAGCCACGCTGCTCCGTGTCACACTGGATGCCAACTTGCTGTGGTGCCAGACCCCAAGGTGTGAGCTGCTGCCAAGCAGAGGAGGTGAACAGAGCCCTCTGAGCCCCCGCAGCCTGAGCAGCCTCTCAGGAGCACTGCTAGTCCTCCCGAGCACCTGAATTAAATTTATTGCTGGGGATATTGGCTCCAGCATCTACTCGCAGAGGAGAAAAAAGTAAATAAAATTTCCTTGAGGCACATTGATCTTCACCAAGAGAAGGGGGGTGGTTCCTGGCGAGGCAAGAAATGGAAAGAGGAGCTACAGGAAAAGCCCAGAGAGGCAGGAGAGGGTGGGAAGGACTCGCTGCCCCCCCTGAGGCAGGGCTGGAGCTGCTTTTGGCTGGGCTCTGGTTTTTGCTCAGCAGCTGAGGAAGCAGCCCAGCGTGAGGAGGGTGACAGCCTGGATCTCCTGCCAGCCAGGGTCACCCGGGCCACCACCTCTCAACACAACCTCGAGCGAAGGATCTGAGCGGGAGGGGAGCGCAGAGGAGACCGCTCGGGGGAAGCAACAGCTCTGAAAAACACAGCCAGCTTTTAGGTGTTTATCCTCAAATAAATAATGGAACATGATACCCAAAAAGCTGCTGTGGAAAAAGGGGCTAATGGAAGGCCCGGCTGAATGCGGTCACGGCGGGTGAGCGGCTCCTGCCGCAGCGTGTGGCACTTCCAGGCAGGCACTGCAGCCCTGGCTGCTGCTCACCTCTCCACGGGATGTGGAGACACCTGCGAGGGAACAGCAAATAGCCATAAAAATCACTCCTGAGCCGAAAATACACCGCAGAGAAACCCAGCTGAAAAAAGCCTGACGCCTGGAGCCTGTGGAGGAAGGAGGAGAAGCTGCTCTGCTCACAGAATATGGAACTGCTGAGGGAAAGAGAGATGGGATGATGAGACATCTTTACCCCTGGGAATAAGGGCCCTGAATTAAAGGCATGGGGACAAACTCCCCGAGGGGTGGTCACTTTGGTGTGCATCAGCCAGGATGTGTTTGGGGCTGCTGTCAGTGGGCAGCTGTCTAACAGGCTCTGTATTAACTGCTGGCATACCAAGCCTTGAGAAAAGGAATAAAAGCAACAGATCAGCCTCAAAACCAAATTAGACCCAGAGCGCTCCATGGCCCGGCAAAGGCGGCGGTTTGGCGGAGGGCTGGGGATGTCAGGCTCATGCCACCACCCTCCCCTAGGTTTGTAACCAAACTCTGCCCCCCAAAACCTTCCTCCAACCATAAGTTTTAAGATTTTCAGAAATGCAGCCCCAGAGGTGCTAAGAAGGGCTGTAGGGAGGGACTGGACTTGCAGCCACTGCCATGGGACAGCCAGGAGCAGCGGTTCCCAATGGCAAACCTCCCTGGGATCCACACCCCAGCAGGATGACAAGAGAAGTATTTATTTATAACATTTACTCGAGCTGCCTGCACACCCTGCCACAGGATTCAGGAGTCAGGATCCACCCATCCCTGTGGGAAGGGCTATGGGGAACGTGGCTGACCCCCAGCACCCCAGCTGCCTTTGGCCTCGCAGTAACAAAGAGATTCCACTGCCAGTTCAGAGGTTGTGAATTTGATAAACCGCCTCATATTTTTAAATGAAAAAATGATACTTCATCTCTCTCCTGACAGAGAGCTGGGAGATGCTTTACAGTAATATATGCCTTTTTTAATACAGGGCTTGCAAGCTCGGGCTAGCGGCTGTATGAAGAATGGAGTCGCAGGCAAAAGGTTAATAGAGCATTGGTCCTTTTTTAATTGAAAAAATGACTGAGGGACCATGTAGCAGACCAAGCAGTAATATTATTACAGGCTGTAAGTACTGTTCCAGAGACTTACTGTTCATCTGGGAGCAGAGTAACGAGCATGGGGCTCTGCCTCCCACCACGTCAGGGACACGGGCTGGCTGGCAAACAGGTTGGTAAGCAGTCAGCTCCAAAAACAGGGATTATTTCATAAATGTCTGCCTGCCTGTGCAAACTTTGAGTGTGGCACAGTCCTGCCAGCTGAATCTCTGGCAAAGATGATTGTCCCACACCCCACTTCAGGAGCCTCTCACCTCCACCCATCCCAGTGCTGTGCATCCTCTGGGTCCAGCACCAGCAGCATCCCTGCAAGTCCCCCCACACCCTCCTGCTTGAAACCTGCTGCCTGGGGACTTTATCACTGCAAGAGAGAAGTTGTCCCTTCCTTTGGAGGCAGAAGAGGCCTCGGGGACCCCAGGATCCTCACAAAACCTTGTGCCCTCACTGCTGGGGTGATAGCGTGGTCACAGCCCCCAGCTCTCTGTCCCTGGACAGCCCCATGGGGATTTCATGGGGTTTTTTTTTTTCCCATTTGTGACTGTTTGCTGGCAATGGATGGTGAGGGTTGCACCAGGCCCTGCATTAGCTGAGCCCCCCCAGCCCTGTGCTCAGCCCCCCCGTGATGGAGCTCCCGATAAAGCCCTGACTGAAGGATGGATCACTAACACCATCATTTGTGCTGCATTTTTCTCCCCTGTGGAGGATGAGCTCCAGTTACTCCCATCCATCTCATTCTTTCAAAGTCATCTTCATTCTGCAATTTCCCCTCACCCCGAAAAGAGTGAAAAATCAATCCGTTCCTTTCCAGTTTCAGAGGGGGAGAGGGCAGGAGCCTGGTGAGAGCAGCAGGTGCCTCTGGTACTTCCAATGGCACCAGCACAGGCAGTGCTGGGCAAAAAAAAACCTGTTTCTCCTTTTGAGAAGGTGAAGCTGTGGCAGGCAGGACAGCAGCTCACAGCTCATGTGCCCCAGAGCTGCCCCAGCTTTCCTCTTGCCATTATTCCACCATTCCAGTGACATTCCTACATTGTATTTACATGCACCTACATGTTGATCCATGAAAATCATCTTTTCCTTTAAAGAAAGAAAGGAAGCAAATAACTAACAAAATTTGAAATAGGAGCTTATTACTCAAGCAGTTGTTCCCATCTGCCCTGTGGGGATGAAAACCTGGCCCTGGCCCTGGATGAGCTGCATGGCATCCCAGCCCTGGGATAACAGGGACAGGGGCAGGGAGAGGCTGTCCCCAGCCCACCTCTGTGGCCACACGGGAGCTGTGGATGTCCTGAACCCCCCCAGAAAGGATTTAGCAAACATGTTAAAACCATGAAAGAAAAAGGACGGGCCCCAGCCTCAGCCCCAGTGCCTTGTCCTCATATAATGCCAGTGTGGTACTTGGTTAGAGGGTTAGCAAAACACAAGTCCCATCCCTGCCAGCACAATATTCCTTGCTGTAGCATGGTTACTCTTAGACTTAAATTCATGCTCTAATATATCACTATTGTACCCCGTGCCATATCTGACAACAAATATGATTTTAGGTGTCATGCAGCAGGCATTTAATTATTGGAGACATGGGCTTAATGGTGTTTGTGTCACAGGAGCGAAGGGTACAGATGTATCTTGGCTCAAGGAGGCTGAAATCCTTGCTTCCAAGCTACCTCTCCTGATAATAGGTAATTTTACAAAAATGGTTAAATGAATCAGATTCAAACAAGGTCTGTTTTTTCATCTGATCAATAGCTCTGAAAGAAACAATGCCAAATATCATGAGTTATTGTGCAGCACTGATGACTGTCAGGACAATGAGAATAGCAAAGACAAATACACACCTTTTCCTGGGTTATTACTTTAAGCCTTTTATTATCATTATTATGGGTGATTAAAAATCCCATTAATCAGATGCTAAACAGATTAAACCCTATGAATTAATTTTCTGGAAATAACTAAGACAAACATTCTGTGCCGAGCTCATTTAATGAAATAGAAGCTGTTTATCTGCAAAATTAGGGCTTGTGCATATCTGAGCTTCAGCTGGAAAAATCCACGGCTGTGCGAGTGCAGGCTGGAGACACCAGCGATTTTTTACCCTTTCTAAGTAAAAGAAAGATCTTGCTTGAAGTAATTTATGATTCATTACACAGAGAGCTCATTAGCTAGGACCAGAAAATAAAATCACGATCATTTAAGAAATAATTCCTTGATGTAGTGTTTGTGGAAAGGATGCTACAGGAGCCAGGGAGCGTGTGCCGTGGGAGTGGGGAGAGGAGCCCACCCTGCCCCACTGCCCCCCCCGGGCACTCAGAACACCCCCCGTGCTCATTTGTTGCTACTCTACACCCTGCACACGGGTGTTTATACTCCTGGTCCTGCCAGGGTGCTAACCTCCTGTGCCTGAGTTATCGCCATCCCTGGGGTGATGAACAATCCCAATCTCCACAGCCTTTCTCTGCTTCCTTTTGTGTTAAAGAGGAAGCACTGAAGGAGCTTTTAAACCCAGTATCCGACTCTCAAAGCATCATCAGAGACAAGTGGGCCTTCTGTTTGCATTCATTTATAGCCCTCTCTAGAAATTGCCTATTGAATTACTATTTCTTGTGCCTGCTTAAATAAATGGGTGTATTCGTTATTGCTGTTGAAAGTTCCATGTTTGGCCTTTTTGAGTCATTTGATTAGGAAGCAGAGAGAATATTTTAGCAGCAAAGAAGGCCCTGACAATCAGCACTAGTAGGAATAATCCAATTGTCTTAGCAAGGAAGGGCAAGGGTCCTCCTAGGAGGTCAAAGCTCCCCCAGCACAATTAGAACTGTAATTACTGAAATTGGTTGAGGCTCTGCCAGTGGAGGCAGAGCCCTCAGAGGGGAGACAGGAGCTCCCCGTGCCTGGGGCAATGGGCTAGGCTGGACACTGATGTGACAGAGCTGTGCAGACCCTCACAGCCAATCTCTCCTCCCACACCACAGCACCATTGACCCCAGAGCTCATTTGGGCTCCTCATGTGACACCAAGGTCCAAACGGGCCCTTGCCAGCAGCTCCAGTGCGACTGCAGTGCTCACATTGCAGAACAGCCTCCTCCTTCCTCAGTTCTGTATTTCTCCTCCTCAGCATCGGGTGCTTTTGTACAGGATTCATTATTTTCTGTCACTCTGCCTTTGGCAGCAGCCCCCTGCATGCAGAAGGATCCTGGAGAGCTCAGGGCAGCCACCCCGCGGGACAGGAGAGCAGAGGTGCACCTTCACCTGAAAATAAATGTTCCCTCCCAGGTAAATCAGTGCAGAAAACCCAACTAAGGTGTAATCCCCAAGGGTAAGGCACTGCAGAAAGCCCCACGGGAGGGGCTCTCCCATCTGCCATTCAAATCACTGCCCCCAGCCACCCGGGACCACCAAGAACTGGGATGGACCTAACCCTGTCTGCTGGGATGAATTCTGCCTCTGTGGAAGCCCTCTGCTACTCTAATGGAACTCGTGGCTTTGCTTTTGAGGATTTAAAGAAACCTGAAGAAGTTGGCAGTGGGATGAAGAGGTCATGGTCACCTCTCCTTCCTCCTGGCCCAGAGAAGCTGTGGCTGCCCCATCCCTGGCAGAGTTGAGGGCCAGGTTGGATGGGGCTTGGAGCAACCTGAGCTGGTGGGAGGTGATAATCATTCCATAGGGAAAAAAAAAATTAAGAGATTTAGTACTTTTTTTTTTTTTCAGTGCAGAGGATTCTGTCTAAACACAAGCATTCTGCAGGCAGCTTGGGGGCATGCACCCTGCTCATTGCTGCTCACCCTGCCCACCTCAGGGGCTGCCCAGGGTGCAGCTCTTTGTCCTTGGCCTGTCCCCAAGGGACACAGCCATGTGCCAGCCACAGAGGTTTGTGCAGAGCCCATGGATAACATCCACAGCAGCAGCTTGGGCAGGGGGCAGAGATGGAATCTGCTGCATTGCTGTGTATCCGTGCAGTGCCACGTATCCAAGGCTGAAAGAATCTCCTGGCCATCGTAAAGGCAGAAAGAGATGAGTGCCCTGTACATCCAGCAAGCATTTTTGCAAATATAATTAAAAGAAATACATATCTGGGACTGCTCTGACCACAGGTATAAAGATGCAGTGCCAGATTTTTAAAACAAAATAACTTAAGCACTTAGGAGAGGACTGGAGCAGACTTTGGGTACTTATGGTGAAACTAATTGTCCCAGGAAGCCCAGTTCAGCAGCCCCCCGGGCTGAGAGCACTTAGGCCCATGCGGGCAGGCGTTCAACAATGCATTTAGCTGCCCCAGTGCTGCATCAGCAGAACCCAGGGGGCCTTCTGCAGGAGAGTGACTCAGGGAAACCACAGGGCCATGGGCGGAGGGATGGGGTCCCACCTGAATGACAAGAACCTGGTTTTAATGGGAGTTTGAAACTGGGTTTGGGTGCAGACTGAGACCCGCTTATGCTTGGAGACCCTGAACACAGCTTCAAAGCAGGGAGGGAAGGCACAAAGCTGCCCCAGAACAGGTTGATTTCAGCAGGGACAAATCATTAAAACCCACCTTCTCTGTAGAGTGAAGGAGACCACATGCCATTTGCATGGATAAGTCAGAGGATTGGTGGCCAGGCTGTGTTTTGCTGCAGCAGGTTGGATTTCCATGGCTGCCGGGAGACCTGGAGCCCCAGCGCAGCCAGCGCTCACCGGGCACAACAGGAAACCACATTCCCCCTTGGAGAGCCTCAGATCTCATCCAGACAGCAATTCGTGCAGATCCTTGCTGTGCCACTGATGGAGTTTCCAGCAAACAGGCTCCCTGAGGAGCGGGTGTTCATCACCAGCCAAGAACTTGGTGTAACCTACACACCGAGCTTCACCAGCACCGGCCGTGCCAGGGCACTGACACTTCCTCGCCGCTCCCTGCCTTCAGCACAGCTGCCAGACAGACCCCCTGGCCATGGTGACAACCCACCACCCCTTCCAGCCCTTCTCACAAGAGGTAACCCCCCAGCCTTCCCAGGAGCTGGCACCGGGCTCCCCCACCCCCTGGCCCAGCCCAGCGCTGTGTCAATTACAGGGAAATCAATGGCCATACTGCTCAGGACTCCTCTTCACCGTTCAGCACGGATGATATCCTTCACTTTCTAGCACTGATTCATTTACTTTCGGGCTCTCCAGGGGCTCCTGACATATTGCTATCTCTGAAGAATCTGCAGACAGAACTGCCTTTGTTTCCATTGCAACTTGTGGCGGGGCTCAGGCCAGGAGGAGAGGGGCTGGGACACACGGCAGAGGGTTAAACACTTCCTGGACACCTTCCTGTTGTCTTCTAGGATCTCATCTTCACAGAGATCGGGCAGGATCAGGGAGGAAAATTGCTCCAAACCCAGGCCTGGCCACCAAACTCCTTCCTCCAGCCCAGGGCTGCTCTGGCTGAGCTGTCCCCAACAGCAAGCACAGGTCCCCAAGGGCTGGGAGAGCTCCTTCTGACTGAGGAGTGCCAGAAAGAGGGAAGAGGAACAGCAGGAAGGCTGTGAAGTCTTACACTAGGGCTTAAACCCAGGCCTAGGTCAGAAAAAACACAGAACTTCATGTTAAGTATTATAAGAATTGATTTCCTAAATATCCAAAGGCGCAGAGTGGTGGGTGAGAAATCCTGAGCTGCTTGGGTGAACATGTTGAAGCTGGGGATGCCATACACTGCGCGGATGGCAACAGAAATCATGTAGACTCACATAAAAAAATCTATCTCCTGTACCAAAGCAGTGTTTTTTCCAACATTTCCATCCTGTTCTCCCCCCACCAAAGCCACAGCTATCCCACAGGAATGGGATGCAGACCTCCAGGCCATACTCAGGCCAAACTCCCACCGAAGGCTGAAGAGCCACACAGTGACGTAAAACCCAGCCCCGCGAGCTCCTCATGTTCCTCCTCTTCAAAGAGAGCTTCATGCATGGAGAGCTTGTAGGATTTAGCCCAGAGCAAGGATGCTGCTACAAAGACACTATTTATTATTTATAAGGCACTTCTGTGAACTCAGGGCTCAGAGATGTCTGGGGGGGGGGGGGGAGCTTTATCAGGGGGAATAAGGGTAGCATGAAGAAACACTGCAAGTGTTGCAGCATGCAGAAGGCATGTTCACAAGAGACACTGATGCTGTTGCAGAAGCCAGGCTCTCTTGGAGTTCACCTGAGATGTGCTGTCTGATTTCTGGAGCCAGCAGGTTCCATTCTAGGGGTAGCATGCCCTAAATGCCCATCTTTTCACCAGCGAGGGGTATGCTGAGCCAGCACAGGTTTGGCACTGCCAGGTGCAAGCTGTGGTGCTTTATGTGACATATGGTCACCTATAGAGTCACCAGGAAATGACACAACCCCCAGACCTCTGCTGGGAGCCGAGGGGGCTCCTGCACCCACCACTGAAGCTCCCAGGGAATGCACCGGGGGCTGCAGAGCCCTCGCTCCCAGCCTTCCTCACCTCCACATGCACCCATGGGGCTGGGAGAGGGCACTGCAGTATGAGGGCTTTTGGGGGGCATCACAGTGGCTGCCAGGCTTGGGCACCCCCAGGCTGTTGGGGGTTGCTGGAGAGCACCCCAAGGCTGGCAGGAATGGCACTCTGGGCACCCCAGGGATGTCAGGGGACCCCAGGGGTGCTGAGGGACCTCAGGATGTCGGGGTGGGCACACTTGGGATGGCTGCTCATGTAGCTGGCACTGCTGGGGGCACCACAGAGCTACAGGAGGAGTGCCAGGGATGCAGGGGGGAGCAGGGGCTGTCTGGGGTGCACCGGGCTGTCCAGGTGGACACCTCTGGGCTACTGTGACTGCCGAGGTGGCCCTGGGGCTGCTGAGGGCACATATAAGGGCTGCCGGGGGTGGTCTGGGCCACTGGGATGGCTCAGGGGGTGCCGAGGGGGCACGGAGGCTGCCGGGGTGCTCCAGGGGCTCTCTGGGGAGCATGCCGGAGCTGTCGGGGGGTTCCAGGTCTGTGGAGAGGGTCAGAGGATTTCTGGGAGGCACACCGAGGACGTCGGAGGGCAGGGGGCTGTGGCGGAGGAGCAGGCCGAGGCTGCGGGGCTGCGGGGCCGCGGGGCCGCGGGGCCGGGACCGTGTGGCTGCCGCCCCCGGCTGCCATTTCATCGCGCCGCCGCTCGCTCCCTCCATTTTCTCTGCGGCTGCCGGAGGTACCGGTACGGGCCCCGGCCCCGGCCCCGGCCCCGGCCCCGGCCCCGGCCCCGCCACCGCCCCGTTCCCGTTCCCGTTCCCGTTCCCGCCGCCCCCCGCCCCCCATGTAGCCCGTCGGCAGCTCCCCCACCCCGCTCCCCCCCCGCCCCGCACACGCCCAGCCGCGGGGCCGCCTCCCGGCATGAGGAGCTGCAAGATGGTGCGGGTGGCCAGCGTGCTGGGGCTGGTGATGCTGAGCATCGCGCTGCTCATCCTCTCCCTCATCAGCTACGTCTCCCTGAAGAAGGACAACGTCCTGGGCGCGCCCCGCGCCGCCGGACCGGGGGGGCCCCGCATGTACATGTTCCACGCGGGATTCAGGTGAGGCCCCGGCGCGGAACGGGGCTCGGGGACCGGGGGCCGACCCTTCCCGTCTTTTCCCTTCCCACCCCCGCGGCCTCCCCTGATATTCCCGGGCAGAACCGGGCCTGGGAAGGCCCTGCGGGCCCGGCCCCGGCGCTGGGCGCAGCTCCCACCCCTCGCCCCAGCCGGGATGCGGCTCCCTCCGCCCCCAGACCCGGCGGCGGGGAGCGAGAGGGACCCCCGGGACACCCGCGGCACCGGGAGGGAGGACCGTGCCGGCCGTGGGAACCGCAGTGCTCCGGGGGGCATGATCGGTGGGGAGCAGCCCGATACCGCCCGGCACCGTACAGCCCGGTATGGCCCGGCTCGGTACCGCCTGGCGCAACCCGGCACGGTACGGCCCGGCCCAGCCCGATACAACCCGACAGGGCTTGAGACAGCCCGATAGAAGCCGGTACTGCCCAGTCCAGCTGAGTCCAGCTCGGTAGAGCCCCATACGACCCGGCACGGAGGGGCCCGGTAGAGCCCTTCTTAGAGCTGTCCATCCCGTGCCGGTACCCCCAGGTCCGTCCCGTGCCGGTACCCCCGGGTCCCTCCCGTGCCGGTACCCCCAGGTCCGTCCCGGCGGGGCCGGTTCCGGCGGCAGCTGCGGGCGCTGTCCGCGGTGCTGATGCCGCCGGGGCGGGGCGGGGAGGGCCCGGCCGGTAACGGGCTGCGGGCCTGGGGCTGCGGGTGTCTGTGTCTGTCCGTCTGTCTGTGTCTGTCTGGCCGTGCGGGTCTGCGTGGGTCCGTGCGCTCCGTGCCCAGGTCCCAGTTCGCGCTGAAGTTCCTGGACCCCTCCTTCGTCCCCATCACCAACTCCCTGAGCCAGGAGCTGCAGGAGAAGCCCTCCAAGTGGGCCTTCAACCGGACCGCCTTCGCACACCAGAGGTGAGCATCCCCACCGACACCCCTCTCCCCTCCTTCCCTCCCTTCCCTCCCTCCCTCAGGCTGTTCCTTTCCCCCCCATGATTTCAGAAAATACAATCAGGGAGGGCTAAATACTCTGAGCTCTGAGTCATTTGCCAGCAGTGAGAGACAAAGGCTGAATCGGAGCCTTTCCCCAGATGGTTCCAGCTATCTTGGAAGAATTGATTATTTCAGAGCAGGGCACCAGGCTGCAACACGCATTATTTTTACAAACAGAACGTGACCCAGTTTCCCGAGGTGCGAGTGAAATTGTCATTACTCCAAGATAAATGGCTGGGTTTTTTAAAACTTGAAACAAATCGGGCTGTAACAGCCATGAAATGCTGTGTTCATGGAAGCCAAAGCGTGCCCAGCTGAACTTCCCAGCTCAGACAGATCTGAGCAAGTGCAGAGCTGCTCTGTCTCCTGGCACAGACACAGATGAGGGGGTGGCCAGGGAGGGGAGCTCAAGTGGGGGTGTCCCAGCCCGGATCCGAGGGAAACACCCTCCTTGTGCATCACCATCTGCTTCCTGGCTGCAGGCTGCACTGCCAGGTGTAATGGAGAGGGTGTCTGTGTTCCATCAGGTCCCTCAAAGCTGCTCCGTACTTAAGGGGAAGCAAAACAGGCTGTCATTCTTCTCATTGTGACATCAGCTTGGTGGTATCTTCCCAGTCCTTTTTATTTATTTGCTTTACTGAAATATAGATTCATATGTATCAGTAAATATACACTTTATATGTATATTTACTGATATATATATACATATATACATATATATACTAAAAACAAATTCTATACAAGAAAAGCAAAAACATTTAGGCATTTAAAATAGTTATCACCTCCTTGGACTGTAATTTTGTCCTGCTGGTCACAGTGGGGCAGAGAGTGTCCCTCTACTCTGCCTATAGCCCCAAGAAGCCACAGAGGACAGATGGCACTTTGCTGCCCCATCCTGTCCAGAGATCTCCCGGGATGCTGTGACAGTGACCACCCCGCAGTATTGCTTCATTGCTGGCACCATCAGCTTGTCCTTCCAAAGTCTCTCTGTGCCACCCCTCTGGTGATTTTAGCTAATGCCTTAGGATCTGCCTTTGCACTTGTCCATCAGCCATAACCCGTAATTAGGGCACCCAGTGGGACTCCATTAATGCTTAGACACTGGAGGATGCGAGCTGGAAGAAAGGTTGTTTTCCATAAACATGAGCAAATGAAGTGGTATTGGTTTTCTAATTTTATGCCCTGCAAGGGAAATTCCTGAGCAGGGTTGGTTTTGTTTGGTTTTTAAGTATCTTTAACAACCCTTGTAAAAATGCTGGCGTGCTTGCCCAGCTAGGACATTAAGGAATTATGTTTACAGGAATGGAGACAGTGGCAGTCCCTTGTTTTTGTGATTCCAAGCTTCTTAATGAGAACACAAACCATATGTATTTAAAAATGAGTTCCTGGTATTTCAGCTGACTATCCCAGACCACTTGGTTTCTCTTCACATCTCTGCCAGAGATCCATGGTCCCGTTCCAAGAGGGAAGAGCATGTGGAGAGCACCAAGCAGCAGCAGCAGGCTGGCCCAGCAGGCCTGCATCCCTGCACCTTCAGGACCCATAGCTGCACACCTCTCACTGACACAGCAAATCCAGTGTTTTAGTAATTGAAGTCTGAGAGGCACAGAAGCATCCTTAGCTGCCCAGGAAGCCAAGAAGAGCTCTAGGTAGAGAGACAGATCCAGAATTCCTGTCTATCTTAATTTAAAAGCCATTGCACTACGTTGCAGGAAAATACTTTAGTACATTAAAAAAAAAAAAAAAAAAGAAAAAAAAAATCACTAACAAAAAAACCCAAATGGCCTAGCTGGAAGGGAAATCTCTGCACCTCAGAAAGAGAGGAAACATAACTCTGTTTTTTTTTCTTTTCCTTCTTTGTTTCAGGCAAGAAATCTTGCAGCATGTCGATGTCATAAAAAATTTCTCCTTGACCAAGAATAGTGTTCGGACAGGACAGCTGATGCATTACGACTATTCCAGCCATAAGTACGTTTTCTCTATCAGCAATAACTTCAGGTCACTGCTTCCCGATGTGTCTCCCATCCTGAACAAACATTACAACATCTGTGCTGTGGTTGGGAACAGTGGGATCCTGACTGGGAGCCAGTGTGGGCAAGAAATAGATAAATCCGATTTTGTTTTTCGTTGCAATTTTGCTCCGACCGAGGCTTTCCAAAAAGATGTTGGGAGGAAAACCAATCTTACAACCTTCAACCCCAGCATCCTGGAGAAGTACTACAATAATCTCTTGACCATTCAGGATCGCAACAACTTCTTTTTAAGCTTGAAAAAGCTCGATGGGGCCATTCTTTGGATCCCTGCTTTTTTCTTCCACACATCAGCAACGGTGACGAGAACGCTGGTTGACTTCTTTGTGGAGCACAGAGGGCAACTAAAGGTCCAGTTGGCTTGGCCAGGAAATATAATGCAGCATGTTAACAGGTGTGTGTGTTTGCCTTGCTTTTCACTGGCGGGAATACATCTCTCTCTGTCCAAATTCAACTCATTCATTTCTCCAGTCGTGCCCAGTGGGTTCAGCACTCTCTGGGCAGTCAGGACCGTGCTGCTTGCTTTTGGAGCAAAGGCAGCTTGTGTGGTTGCTGCAGCCAGTGCTTCAGCTGTCCTTCTCCACCCGTGCCCCGGGTGGATGACACCCAGCACCTCACTGGGTTCCTCCACAGGTGGGAGGAGGATGGGGAGCAGGAACTTTGCTCTTCAGAGCAAGCTGGTGGTGTTACTATCACCCCAGACTAAGAGCCCTTTGTTTTTCTCACAGGTACTGGAAGAACAAGCACTTGTCACCCAAGCGGCTGAGCACAGGTATTCTCATGTACACCCTGGCATCTGCCATCTGTGAGGAAATCCACCTGTATGGGTTCTGGCCCTTTGGGTTCGACCCCAACACGCGGGAGGACCTCCCGTACCACTATTATGATAAGAAGGGAACCAAGTTCACCACCAAGTGGCAGGAGTCCCACCAGCTGCCTGCAGAGTTCCAGCTGCTCTACAGGATGCACGGTGAAGGACTGGCCAAACTCACCTTGTCTCATTGTGCCTAAGAACCAAAATCTTGAAGTGCCAAATGATTGTCTAAAAAAGTGCCCAAAACCCAATTAAACATTCTTCAGACATAATTCTAAACAAAAAAAACAAAACAAAACAAAACAAAAAACCCAATCACATTACGCAACAACCCCTCTCTAAAATATTTTCCGTGAGAAAAAGATGCTTTTTAGTCACCCTGGCCCCTGCTCATCCCAGGGTCCAAGCACATTTAGCAGTGCCCAAGCATTGCTCAGGCTCTGTGGGTGCCACCCATGCCGCAGCACAGCTGAAAACTTTTGCATTTATAGATATGCTACGAAGTATGTTTTAAGGTATTTTCATATATTTGGCATTCCACTAAATGCCCCAAATCTCTTCGTTTTGTTGTTAGCTTTAGAAATGCAGTTTTCAAAAGGTTTTGCTTCCCTTGTCCACATTGCTGTCAGTAGCTCAGCACACAGACATTGCCGTGATCGCAGACGCCTCCCAGAACTCCAGATCATTGTCACGGGCAAGTTCTTCAGTGTGGATCCTGACTTCCACCGCTTGCTTGTTTTCGTATTTACTGAATTTTACATTTTTTTAAGAATAATGTGAAGACAGTGACAATACAGCTTGTTCTTTAGCTAAGTGTTTATATTGCTCTCGGAATACTTCAGCTTTTTAATTCAGCTTGGGCCAAATTCTAGTCCAGATTAGCCAGGCTGAAATGGGTTTGTTCCCATGCCTGTGGTACTATTTAGTCTTTTGGTTTTAAAGTTAACTCACCATGATAAATGATGTCAGGTTTCTCTGGAGATGTGTTGGGGGAGAAGCCATCCAGGCTAGCAGCAGCATCCACGCTCCAGGTTTTTCAAAAATGTTTTTTAAAGGGAAGCGAGGGTGCAGGAGGTCAGGGATGAGGAAGCAGAGTTGCCAGAGTTCCTCATTTACATCTTTAAATCCACCCTGAACCAGCGGCTCCATTTTTCAGTTGCCAACAGCCATGCAAGGTGGCCAAAGGAAGCCACAGCATCCTTGGCACTGCTGGGAACCAGGCTGGTGGAGAGAGGACAGCCTTAGGGTCACTGAGGGGCTGACAGTGTTGGCCACGATGTCTCAGGAGATTAACATTTTTCTACTCTTCTGTCTGATGCTGACAACTGACCACGCACTGAAAGAAGATGCAAAGTCCAATTGCAATTCATACTTTCAAATGGCACTTTTTCATTTTCCTGAGTTTCTTTCCCTCCAAGCCAAGGCAGAAGGTGAGGAAGGAATTCTGAGTACAGCACCAGAGCCGAGGGGCTAGGAGCACCTCCCAGTGCCCATCACCACTGTGGCACCACGGGGCCCAAAGCTGTGACCCTGCTGCCTGGGTGCAGGGACAGCTGGAGGCTCCTTCCCTGTTTTAGTTCCCCCCCATTCTCTGGATTTTGCTGTTCCCTGGCTTTTTTTCAGGACTGCTAGGGGCAGGGGCAGAGCAGGGTGCTGCTGGGTGGCACCTCCATCATGGGGACACCTGCGGGGTGACTGCAGCCAGGCTTGGTGGGCAGGTCTCCAGGTCCTGAGAGTGGAGAAAGGCAGATGTCCTGGCATGTCTGAGGGCCTCGGGCTGTCTCCCCAAAGCTCTGCACATCTTCTCTGTGCTCAAACTCAGAGAAGGGGACATAGAAATCAGGAGCTGAACCCACCAGCCCGAATTGCCCCCCAGGGCAGGTTGTTAATCTTCCATCATTTACTTTTTTGTAAATTCTATTTTGCTTCCTAATCCCAAGGAACTGTGAGGATTCCCCCTCGGCTGGGATCTCTCTGCTGCCCAGCACAGCCCTGGCAGCACAGCCAGAGAGGGAAGCGGGCAGAGAGGGAAGCAGGAAAACGGCCGCAAACGCTCGGAAATGGGAATACAGAAAAATCATTGTCAGAGAGCCATATTATATCATTGATTTTTAAACAAAACTCCCCATCGATTTTTCAGAACCACATTGAACATTTCAGAATCATTGATTTTAATGGGGAGTCCTGCCCCCCAGATCAATGGCGCAATACGGTCCCGAGTAAATTGCTTCTTGGTATCAATATTTTGTGTCCGAGTTGTGGTGAGGTGGGAAACCGTCTGAAAATGTGCAGCTTTGGGGCTTTGGTGGGCTTTTTTTCCTGCTCTTTGAATTCTGCTTTTCGAGGGGAAGGCAGGTGGTGCTGGGGGGTGGGAGCTCAGTGTGTGTGGGGCTGGGGGCTGCAGCAGGGGGGATCGGGCCCCCAGGACAGGGGGTGAAGCGGAGCAGTAAGAGTGGGAAGAGGTGTGCTGCCTCCTCTTCTTTTATACACCTGGGCTTCTGCATTTGTGTTGCTTGCATCTTCTGGCAGCAAGAGACATGAAAGCAAAGGCAGGCTGGCTGCCAGGGGGAGGTGTGGAGCATACCAAAAAGCAGAGCACTTGAGAGCTGGAACTGGGAACCGAGGCTGCAGAAACAAACAGGTCCTTTAGGGAAAAACAGGTTTTCTGTAAATGAATGTGTGTGCAATGCCTGATGGATTTGTTTTAAATAATCATAATAAAAAGAGAAACACTTTTAAAAAAGGAAAGAAAAAAAAAAAAAAAAAGCTATGCCATAGTTGTAATAAAGGATTCATTGTTTAACAGCCATAGTCAAAGCATTACTTACTTTGAAATGGCTGATGTTCACTGAGGGCCAGGGCACAGTCTCAGATGATCATGGTGTGAGACAGGTTGCAAGCAAAGCTGGAATTGTTCAGCCTTGCTCCCACGGGACCTCTGGAGGTGTCAGCAGGACCAGGACCAGGATGGGGCCATGGACTGATGCTTCTTGTCCTGGTGGTGGCTTCTTGTCCAGCTGGCCTGCCCTGTGCATTGTGCCTGTCCCTTCAGGGCAGGCTGAGGAGCAGGGCCCAGAGCTCCTCCTCTTCCTCCTCCTGAGCACCCTTGGTGGGGAACCACACCACCATCCGTTTGGGAGCTCTCAGCAATGTGATTCTTGGTGTGAATGTGCCTGCAACATTGACTTATGTGCCAAAACACAATATTGAATGCGTTGTTTTTAAATAAAATGTTTTATTGTGCATTGGAAGTCTGTAAAACTCAGCTGTTTCTGCTACATTATTATTGTTGTTGTTGTTGTTATTATTTTCTGCCCTGCTGTCAGAAATCATGATGAGCCCTTCCATGTTTTAAAGGATAAACTGGAAATGTGCTGAAATGGTATCAGAGCACACCACAGCCAAATGGGAGAAATGGGAGACCCCGAGGGCTGTGTTCTGCACACCTGCCTCTGCTTTTCTCTGCGTCTGCCTTAAACAAAAGGGTTTTACTGGAAAACTTCATCAGAAGAGTCGCCAAAGGTGCTGTTTACTTCCCCTTCTATTTCATTAGGCACTGCACTAAGCTCAATATGAGGGATCAAATTCTGCACTCTCCTGGAATTCATGGCTTTACAGAGTGTGCAATCCAGTTGGCAGCTTGGCTCAGGGTATTTGTTCCTTACCGTGAATTCCATTCCCCAGCACAGCTCATAACCCGCTTCCACCCCCCACAGCACAGGAGGAAGGAGAGCTTGGGAGTTACCTGCCCTTCCAGTGAGCTCTGCAGCCCAGCAGCCCTTGAGGAGAGCACATCTGTCCTGCTGCCTCCTCAGCACCCCCACAGCAGGGATGTCCCTGGGAGGGGATGTCCCTGGAAGGGGACAGCCAGCCAGCATGTGCTGTTCTGGAGAGCAGCTGACAGTGGGAGATGCCAGCTTCTCCCTCAGACTGCTACTGGAGCCTAAACAATTGCCCAATCCATCCACGTGGCCAGAGTTCTCTGCCTAGCAATAGTCAGTGTGGGATATTTTGGAGATGCCATAACCCAAAGTTATGCAAAAAGTGATCATTTAGGTCCTTAACCAGACTGTCAAAAACTTCTAAGAGGTTTCCAGCACCTGTCTGTGAAATATATGCAGAAGGAAGAAATCAGCTGTCACATAATTGGGTTCCTTCCCTGTGTCAGGACCCTACAACACATCCAACTGCTCCTGCAGTCTGATGTTAAATAAGGGCACAACGTTGGGGTGAAGCCTTCACAGGGGGGGCTGAGCCCCTCTCCTGCACACCAAAGCTCTGTTTCTGCCATCCCAGCCCCCTCAGGAGCTCCTGACTTGTTCCCATGCTCTGGAGAGCTTTGCCTGGCTGGCACAGAACAAGTGGGACTCAGCTCCCCAAAAGCCTTTGTCAGTCCCATGCACATCAGGCACCCTCCCCCCCCAGGAATACATTTTCAAACCCCCCACTTTGGTGCTAGCTGGGTGCTGAGTGTCCTGGTGCAGCTGGGTGGGTATGGCAGGAGCAAGGCCATTGGGCAGAACAACCTTTCGGTGGGTGATGTTCAGTGTGAGGTGGATGAACCAGCACAATCTGCCTCTGCTCCCCACGTGCTCCCTGTCAGGAACATCACTGATGCTGTTTGTCCTCCCAGTGACCGTGGGAGTGAGGCAGGTGCCACTGTCCCCATCTGAGGGGCAGGAGGCTGCAAAGCCGTATCCCAGCAGTGGGATGGAGTGGTGGGGTGGGTCCCTCCTGGGGTTCTCTCCCTGTCCTCTGCTTATGGCCTGGGGACTGCCAGGACCCTGCACCCCTGAGGGACAAGCCCTGCCAGGTCCCTCCCTGGCTGGGTCACCATTTCCCAACATTTCCCACAAACTAAACAACCTGGGGCCCTCCTGCTCCCAAGATAAATATTGCAAACAGGATCCAGTTTTAATCTTTAACCTTGGCCGGCCAAATGTGCCATCACAACCCTGGGACAGCCCTGCTGCCCCTCTCTGTGCCCAGCCAGGTTGTTCCATGTGAGGTGGGGAGCAGAAACCCCCAAGCAAGAAATCGCCCACCCACTGCCCCCACCCAGCACCTCCTGGTTCCCTGCACCATGAACAAGCTCCCCATACTGGGAAGCTGCTGCTCCTGCCTGGGGGGACACCTGGGACAGGGACACCGGGGCTGGCAGCTGGTCAGGGAATCCCTAGCAAGAACCAGCCCCCAAGGACTACTCAGATGGGGTTTTACTGCCCCAAAGCCCAATTTCAGGCATACTGATAAAAGTGCTGGAGGAAGCTGCGGAGTTGGTTGAACCCTTGGGGAACAAGTGCAGAGAGGCATTAAAATTCAAATACCCAGGAGTCCCACAGCCAATACAAGAAGGATGCCAAGCAAGAAAACCTGGGGCAAGCATGACCCCCTGGGTCCATCCCATCCCATCCTATCCCATCCCAACCCATTCCATCCCATCCTTGTGGTCCCTGGGCATGACACCTCTGCCTGGCCCAGAGGAAGCAAGGGCACAGGGCAGCAGCTCAGGGAGCCCTGGCAGCAGGCAGGAGGAGAAAGAGGCAAGCTAACAAAGAAACCTCCCTCCTCCCTTCCCCAGGAGGCAGGGAAAGCCTCTGGCAAGGGCAGCCATGCAGGCAGGGAACGCTGCTCCCCGCTGGGCAGCCAAAGCTCGATGGGCTGGAAGCATCAGCCCTGGCTCTGCAGCACTGCTCCTGCCAGCTGCACACCCCAAGGCAGGGCTTGGCTTTGCATGGCCTGGGTGCTGAAGGACACCCCAGCACCCTCTGTCACTCTCTGCTTGCCCCATGGGGCTGGCAGCAGCCCTGGGCACCCTGCAGGGACACCCACCAGCTCCCAGGAGGGAGGCAGAGGGTGAGAACAGCTATGGACCCGCAGGGCTGGCTGCAGCTGCCTGGGCTGCTGGCATTTGTACCTTCGAGGGTCGATTGCTGGGAAGATTTTTACATCAATTTGGTAAGAGGCTGGAATTAGACACTACCACGTGTATTAGTATATTATATACAATACAATATACAATATTATATCTTGTAGAATTAGACCCATGTAATCACCTTCATCACGGAACACAGTAAGAAGGCAGAGGTTTAAAAAGAAAAGGTCAGAGTCAGGTCTTATCTGCTGAATTTTGAAAATATCATTTTGTGATGGGGGAAAAAAAAAAAATCAGTTTCTCATCTTTCCTCTGATAACCCAGCCCCTGAAAGGCAGCTGGGATAAGCCCCATCACTGCTGGGCAGAATGGGAGCCTTGATTTTTGCTTTTTTTTTTTTTTTTTTAGTTTTAGGAGAGAAAACTCCACAGCACTTTTAAGGAAATAAATTCACCTCATGGCAGTCAAAACACCCCCAGCAATTAACAACTGCAGCAACAGCACCCAGTTCCCACACCGAGCAGATGCCCAGGGCAGTGCAAAACACTTTCCAAAATGGCTCAGGTTTGTTATCCTCATCTTAAGAGATGGGGGAGACTCCAGCTCGGAACACCAGGAGCCACAGTCCCCAGCATCACCTGGTGTGTATTCACCTGGAATCAGAGTAAACTACCAAATTCCCCTCAAAGCTCAGGGTTCCTGCTGGGTGATGGAAGTTCCAAGTGTTATGGCCACTGGTGCAGACCCCGTGAAAGCCAAGAACCCCACAGCTAACAAAAAGGGGAACTGGGTTCCTACTGGGAGTGCCAAGATCAGCTGGCTTTGGGAAAGAAAAGGGGATGCATACACAATCCAGTAAAACAAAGCAGTTCGGGTTCTGTATGACACAAAGTTCCTTTTCATTTAGATTCTGTGATGCAGTAAAAGATATTTTCAAACTTGTGAAGCTCAAATGCAGAGCATGATCAACCTGAATTTTTAGGTAACAGTTCCCACTCTGTAAGAGTCCTAGTATTTCCCAGGAATGGCAGGAGGGGATGGAGCTGAGGACCCAAAAATGCATGTCCTGCCCCAGGCTTGTGTGATAGGGTTTGAGCAGGGTTCGGAGTGCCAGTCTGCAGAGGCACCTTCCAACCTCAGTTCATCTGGGAAATGGAAAGGGACAGGGAAAGGAGAAAAATTAATAGAAGGAAAAGAGGGTAAAGGGAAGAGGAGGAGGATAAAGGAGGAAAAGGACTCCAGCACCTCCATGGCTCCCTTCGGGTTCTGTTCTCCCACTGCCCTCCCTGCCTGCCCTTCCTGACACTTCCATCTCTGGAGGGCTGCACTTGCCTCCCTTTTCCCCAAATCAACTGCAACTTTTGCCTTCCTTTAGGAAGGACAAAAAGATTTCACGCATAACTTGCCCTGAACAAAGGCACCTCACGCCAGGGCTTTCTTTTTCTCCTTCTATCCTTTCTTCTGCTCCATCACAGGCTGACAATGGCTGGGGTAGCTGGAGTGGGGGGAGTTTCATTTTATACCCACTTGGTGAGTGCTGAAAAGCAGCTTGGAAAATACTGAGAGCTTCAGAGATGCGCAGGGGTGGCAGTGTGGAGAAAAACATTTGGGATCCATAGTGGAAATCCATAGGGAAAGTGGATGCACCCTGCCTGTGAAGAGACTCCGGGTGCCTTGGAGAGAGGCCTGGTAACATACAGAGTCTCACATCAGAAGAATATAAAATACATCCATTTTTGGACTGGGCTCGGTCATCTTCACTCGCGGGCTGCATTTCTTGGCCATCCCCAGCATATTTCTGGCTGTCCCAAAGCAGAGAGCTGCCCAGCACCAGCCCTGCCTGGGACTCTGGGCTGGCTCAGCATGCTGCCTGCCCACGGCTCCCCGCAGCCCCCCACCCACACCTCTCCCCCTTGGCCCTTTTTGAGATTCTCCTCCCTAGTGCCCGGGCCAGGCTGAACTTTCTCCGACCCTATCCAAAAGGTGACATTTCCCCGCATCTCCCCACATTTCATTACCGCAAAGGCACGGTGGGGGTGGGTCCCTCCCAAAGGCAGAGCTGGTTATCGGGCCGAGATAAGGATGCCAGAAAGGCAAGGACGGGCTGCTCGGACCTGCCCTCGCTGCCTTACTGATTACAGGGAGCAGGGGGGGAGCAGCCCCACGGCCCGGCCCGGCATGGCACAGAACAAGGGGCACAGTGTGTGTGGCTCCGGCACAGCCTGGGATGGCACAGCACGGCCTAAAATGTCTTAACACAGGGCCCGGGGGGGGCAGAACGGGTGGGTCCCAGCTTACCAGCCCTGTGCCAGGGGCTCCTCTCCTTCCTGCCCCCCTCCTCGCCTCCCTGCCCGCTCCCACGGCTGCCCACCCGCCTGCCCGTGGCCTGCCCGCCGAGTTCCGTCCCTCCCCACCTCCCACCGTGCCGGGACGCCCCCGGCCCCCTGCTCGTCCCCGGGCAGCCGAGCGGGACAAGCGCGTCAGGACTGCGGGGTCCCCATCACCGCCACCGCACAAAGGGGACAGCGGGCCGGGCGGGCAGCGGGCCGGTGGTACCGGCGGGACTGTCCCCGTGCGGGGCAGCGGGGGGCTGCGGGAGAGGGCCTGAGACACTTGAGCAGAGCTGGGGAACCTTGAGTTGAGGAGGGGGCGGCGAGGAGGGGAGCGAGGAGAGCCGAGAGGATGCGGGGAGCCCGGGGAGATGCGGAGCCGGGCGGAGCGGCGGTGGCAGCCGGGCTGTCAGGGCACCGGGTGCGCCCCGAACCGCCCCGAGCGCGGTACAAAGGGCCGCGGCGGCTTTAAGGGCCGGTCCCGCCGCCCCGCCCCGCCGCCATTGGCGGCCGCCACCGCCCGTCACGGCGCAGGCCCGGCCCCGCGGGCGCGGCCCCGGACAGCTCCGGCCGCCCGCAGACGGCGGCGGCGGCGGCGAGGCGCGGACATGGCGCGGGGCCGGCGGGGGCCCGGCTGAGCCCCGGCTGAGCGGCCGCTGCCTGCGGGGCGGAGCGGAGCGGAGCGGGGCGGGCAGCCCGGGGCCCGGGGCCGGGGAGCGCTGCCGCCGCCGCCGCCTCCACCGCCGCCGCCCCCATGAGTGAATGAGGAGCGGCCGCAGCGCCCGTCGATGCCTCGCTGGGGAGCCGGGTGCCTGCGCCATGAACCCCGAGATGGCGATGGAGCCGCTGGGCAGCCTGCACGGGGCGGCGGGCCATGAGCCGGAGCTGATGGGCAGCCCCAGCCCCCACCACGGCGGCCGCAGCGCCGGGCCGCTCCGGGTGCCCCCCCCCCCCGGCCCCGCCGCCGCCGCCGCCGCACCAGGAGCTGCCGCCCCCCGCCGCCGCCCGGCCGGCCATGGTGTCCAGCATGGCCTCGCTGCTGGACGGCGCCGCCGAGTACCGGCCCGAGCTCTCCATCCCGCTGCACCACGCCATGAGCATGCCCTGCGAGTCCTCGCCGCCCGGCATGGGCATGAGCAGCACCTACACCACCCTGACGCCGCTCCAGCCCCTGCCGCCCATCTCCACCGTCTCCGACAAGTTCCACCACCCGCACGCCCACCCGCACGCCCACCACCACCACCACCACCAGCGCCTCTCGGGCAACGTCAGCGGCAGCTTCGCCCTCATGCGGGACGAGCGCGGGCTGCCGGCCGTCAACAACCTCTACGGGCCCTACAAGGAGATGCCCGGCATGGGGCAGAGCCTCTCGCCGCTGGGCAACGGGCTGGGCCCCCTCCACAACGCCCAGCAGGGCCTTCACGGCTACGGGCCGCCCGGCCACGAGAAGATGCTCAGCCCCAACTTCGACGCCCACGCGGCCATGCTGGCGCGAGGGGAGCAGCACCTCTCCCGCGGGCTGGGGACCCCCCCTGCCATGATGAGCCACCTGAACGGCATGCACCCCCCCGCCCACCCCGGCCACCCGCCGCCCCACGGCCCCGCGCTGCCCGCCCCCCGGGAGCGGCCGCCCTCCTCCTCCTCCGGCTCGCAGGTGAGCAGCTCGGGGCAGCTGGAGGAGATCAACACCAAAGAAGTGGCACAAAGGATCACGGCGGAGCTGAAGCGCTACAGCATCCCGCAGGCCATCTTCGCCCAGCGGGTGCTGTGCCGCTCTCAGGGCACCCTCTCGGACTTGCTGCGGAACCCTAAGCCTTGGAGTAAACTCAAGTCCGGCCGGGAGACCTTCCGGAGGATGTGGAAGTGGCTGCAGGAGCCGGAGTTCCAGAGGATGTCGGCCCTGCGGCTGGCAGGTAGGTGCGGGCCGGCGCTGCCCCCCGCGGAAGCCCCCCGGGAACCGGGAGCCCGGCGCGACCCTGCGGGACCACCGGTGCGGATCGGCCGCCTCGCCTTTCCGCGGGGGCCGGGGGCTCGGGGCCCGCCTCTCCCCCGCACCCCCCCGGCCCTAAGGGCAGCCCCCGGTGTCGGCGGCGCTGCCGGAGGGGCGACCCGGAGCACCCCTTGGCGGCTGCCGGGGGCAGGGCGGCGGGGCCGGGGCAGCTCTCCCCGGCAGGGTGCTGAAGGGCGCCCCGCTCATCCCGCATCCCTCACGCCGCTGCCGGGCGGGGGATCCGCGTCCCCGGGGCAGGCGGGGCCGGGCGGAGCGGCCCGGGGGGGTCTCGGGGGGGGGGGTCCCGGGGGCGGGGGTGGCCGCAGCTCCGCGCAGCCCCGCGCGCCGGCCGCATTGTCCCGCGGAGCGCGCGCTGGCGCCCCCTGGCGGTCGCTGCGGGGATCCGCAGCCCCCATTGTTCTGAGGGTGCGGGGGGGGGGCGGCCGGCAGAGACCCCCGCACAACACCGGGGGTCCGGGGGAGGCGGACCCGGTGCGATCCCCGCCCGTGCGCGGGGTACTCGGCCGTGCCGGCCCGAGCGGCCTCCATCTCTCCCCCTTCATCCCCCCAGCCCCGCGGGACTGCTCCGGTAACGGGGGGCAGCCTGCAGCCCCCCAGCCGCGGGCACTGCTCCCCCGGGCGGTGGGTGGGGGGTGACACCGGCAGACAGGGGCTGTGACACCGAGGGACCCCGCGGACAGGCTGTGCTGTGCCAGCCATCTGCCCGCCCGGGGCTGTTCGCCACTCCAGGTCCCCCCGTTGGGCTCTCTCGGTTGCTTCCAGCCGGGAGGGGTTAATCAGCATTAATTAATCTGCCGTGGTGATGAGTCGGGGCAAAATACCCCAGGGCTGCCCCGCGGCACACACGGGGGGGGGGTGTCAGGGGGGAGAGGGGGCTCTGCCGGAGCTGTCCCCTCCCGCTGTCCCTTCCCCGCGGTGTTCCCCCGCGGTAACGGGGACAGAGCTCCGCGGGAGGGGAGGGGGGCTTGGGGCCCCCGGTGGGCGCTCGCCCCTCCTTTGTCTCCGGCGGAGACGGGAGGAACAATGCGGTTTGGGGAGAGGGGGGAGAGGCCCGGGCCCCCCCACCCTGTCCGCGTCTCGGGACCGGCCGGGGGGGCACTGCCCGTGGCCCCGCACCCCGGCATGTCCCCGCGGGATTCCCTCTGCCACGCCAAGTGTGTGGTGGGGGTGTCCTGCAGGCCGTGGGGTGCTGTCCCCCGAGGCAGGCAGGGGGGCGCGGAGGGGCCCTGCGTGCGGCAGAGGAGGGGAAGAGGTGCCGTGAATTATTGAGGGCCAAAATCCCTGCCCGCCCCCCCTCTGCAGCCCCTGCGGGTTAAACAGCGGGGCTGGGGGCTCCCAAAGCCCCTCGGAGGGTGCAGGGCCTTTCCCACGGGGGGGGCGTGGGAGCAGCGTGGGTAGGGACGGCCCCGGGCAGGGATGCAGGGATGCTGATCTCCCTGGGTCCCATCCAGCCCGGAGCTGGCAGCCTAAGAGAGCTCCCGAGGTGTGTCTGCAAGAGGAGCATCAGAGGAGCAGGGAGACTTTGGGGGTGTTGGTTTCTTGTTTGCCGGAGCAGGAGGTGATGTCGCCTCCTCAAACAAACGTGTATCTAGAAGGAAATCGATGCAGATAATGTTTAGAAGATTAAAAGAGCATTAATGCTGGCAACAGGAGCATAAACGTGTGGACCCAGTTTTCATTGATCTGGAACCTGAGCCGGCTCATTTCCAGTAATGCTGCTGGTGCTTTTCCTTCCCAGCACCAGTCCCGGGTGGGGGGTTCCCCACAGAACGGCACGTGTAGGGGAAAAAAAAAAATCCGAAAGAGCATTATTTTCTGCTCCACACGTGGAGGTATGCATATATCATTCTGGAGCACCACTTGCCCAGCTCCCCCAGAATGCCTTTGCATCCAGGAGTAATGTTTGGAGATGTTTCAGTGGCCCAATGGGCACGGGTTCCCCATGGAGTGGGAAAGACCGCTGCAAATTACCGTTCCCTTCGGAAAAATCGATATTTTATTTATCTATTTTTATTTACTTATTTGTGTATTTATTACCACATGTGAATATGCAGCCTCATTGCCTCGGTGCTTCCTTCCTCCCCTTTACTCACCTGCTTAAATCTCGGAGCAGGGGAAATAAGCTGAAAGTATTTTAGGATTCTAGAAAACCAGCCAGTTTGCCCTGTGCTCCTGTAAGTTTCCCCAAACAGGACGAAAATCCGGGTTTTTTTTTTAAGGGAAATGTTCCCCTCTCCCCGTGGGAGCCATAGCAGTGGGGTGTGCTGATTACTTCTTCTTATAGAAGATGTGTAGAACCTATTCTATTCTGGTTTCTTCTAATTTCTGCGCCTATTCTCTCTTGTTTTAGGAGTCTTTAAGAGGCTCCTGAGGCGGGGGCTGGTGCTGCAGCAGAGGCAGTGCTGCGGGAGCAGAGGTGCGGGCATCTCCCGCTCCGAGCAGCCGCTTCGGTGCGTGCTTTGGTGACCCCAGAGTGAAACATCGCTTCGGTGTCACCGTGCAGACGGGGGCAGTGGCGAGAGGCGAGTGGCGAGTGGGAGTCCCCTCGGGGCGGCTGGAACCGGGACGGAGCTTCAGGGGAGCTGCCCCGGGCTTTGGGCAGAGGTTTCTTCCGCAAAGCAAAAGGAAAGGCGAGGAACCCCTGCCTCGTCACCCCTTCAACCCCCCCGTCCTCCTGCCGGGACCGGGGCTGCTCCTCGGGGCCAGGGCTCCGGGCAGGACCCAGCCCTCTCTCCTCTCACCCGCGGGCTCCTCTGGGTGCAGGGAAGTCCCTAAATTTCTGTCGGGGTGAACAATGTCACGGGTCTGTCGGTGTGTCTCCGCGGGGGGGGGGGGGGGCAGAGTTCAGAGGGCTCAGCCGGGGGTGGGGGTGTTAACCGAGCCCGGGGCCACCTCCCGGCTTGCGCGGCCCCTCGGGGCCCAGTCAGGCCCTGCTGTGCTGGGGGGACAGTACAGAACCCACCGAAACCCCCCGGGGCGACAGCTCTGCCCGGGGCTCCTCAGCCCTGCCGGGCTCTGCACTGCTCCTCCGGGCCCGCACTGCTGCTTCCAGCTCCCTCCTGCTGGATCCCCTTAGTGAGGATGGAACAGTCCGGTACCCAAACACCATCAGTGATTCACTTGTGCAAAGCGGGCGCAGTGACCTCTCCCTGCCCGCCTCCCCTTCATCACAACCAACTCCGACGGGCACGGCACGGGGGGTTGGCGTTTTTGTGGGTTTTTTGCCTGCCCTCGGCCGCAGAGCAGCGGCGGCTGACGAGGGTCTCCTCGGGGGGGGCTCCGTGCCTCCCGGGGGGTCTCTGTCCCTCCCGGGGGGTCCCTGCCTCCTTCAGGGCACCTGGGCAGTCGGGGTGGGACTCAGTGACTCGGCTTGGGGTCGCGGTGCTGGAGGGGCCCCCGGGTCCCCCCTGGACAGGGCGGGGAGGGGGGACAGCCAGGAACCGCATCGGGCGGAGAGTACGGGAGGGGGGGGGACAGTGCCGGTACCGTCAGCACCACGGACAGCGAGGGAGGGGACAGAGAGGGACGGGAGGACAGGGACCCCCGGGACAGCCCCTCTGCTCCATCCGGGGGAGGGTTGTGCACAGCCCCCCGTCCCCTGACTCCTGTTTCTCCGGTTGTTGTCTCCATGGCTGCAAATGGAGGCCCGGTGACAGCCGAATCTGTGCCTTTTCTCGAGATGTTGAACTCTCTCAGCACTGAGCTCATTGTGCCGGTGCATGAAGATTCTGTGAAAGGTGCTTTGGTGGCTTGAAATACCAGGAGTCTTCCGATGGAGATGAGTGGTTGTGTTTGAACAATCCCTGCACTAAATTGTGGTGCTGGGTGATAAATTTGATTTCCCCTGTACCAACTTTCGGCAATAATATCCTGCCCCTATCTTTTTGCTTCACACTATTTCTCAAGATATTTCAGCCTTGCAGAAATTTGAATGCAGATTTTTTTTAGGCCACCAGATTTTTATCAATTTCTTTGCTGGCTGATAAATATCAATCTGTTTACATTTGTCATGAAATGTATTTCTATCTTTTATCCCCCTCTGCTGTTTTTAAGAAACAATTGAGTCATCAATATGTGTTACCTATACTGAGTTTTTCCAGTCAGTTCCTCACTATTTCCTTAGCAGTTTTTCCCCCACATCTCCTTTTTTCTTGGTATCTCTCAGCCATCACCATTTGATCTGAAATACCCCCGAGTCAAATACTCCTCTGCATCTGAAAACTGCCAGAATGTATTTGTGGTGAGGAACACATGAAGGAAAGAACATTTTTGCCAAAAGGATTCTTTTCCAGGAACCAGTGCTGTTTGTTCCCTCTCTCTTCATAGGGGGCATCTTGTCTCAAACTTTGTGCTGCTTTTTTTTCTGCACCCTGGCCCCAGTTGCTGATCCTTAGCACTCCTGCTTTGTATGATTCACAAAATCTTGTTCCAGGTGTTCCTGCTGTCCAGCAATTGCTGGTGACTTTCCCATCCCTTCCAATTAGCCATTACTCTGAGCTGACAAGCTTCCTGCCAGTAAGCCTACACATCTCTTCTGAGTCTCCACACACTCCTCTCATCAGAGAGGAGCTTCCCTGTGGCTTCTTCAGAGTGGAAACGGGGCTCTGCAGGGGTATGCAGAATGAGGCTGGCAGGAAAAGCAGGGCTGAAAAGGACCAGACACATCCCTTGTCCTGACAGACTGCCCCAGCCTTCAAGGATCTCCAGTGATGGGGAGTTCTCAGGCTACTTAGGCAATCTCTTCCAGGGCTTACAGGTACAAAAAACCCCTTAATGACTAGCTGTAATCTCCCTTTTTGTCTTTTAAATCCTTTGCTTCTCATCTTATCCCCGCTAGACATGGGAAAAAAAATTACTCCCTTTCTTCTGATAGTAATCTGTTTGTATTTGAGACTCCTGTCTTGTCTTCTGTCTTCTCTAGAAAAAGCCCCATCATACTTTGGAGATGAATATGCAGAGAAAGCATTATGTCCAATGGGACAGATAATACATCTCTTCTTCCAAGGTAAAATATTTTGTACCCAGCTCTATCAATCTTGCAGGCTTTTGCATAAAAGGCCATCTGATTTATAGAAGATTTTTGTACACAGAAATCATACAAAACAGACCAAGCTCAAATGGGTTCAGTAATAAAAATCAACGAGGCAACTTGCTGATGGCAGAGAGAAATGCAATCTAAAAAGGAATTGGAGTGTTTTGGGGTTTTTGAGCTATAAAATCATATAGTCCATTGTGGGGGGGGGAAAAAAAAAAAAAAAAAAAGAAAAAAAAAAAAAAAGGGGAGGGGTGCAGGGGAGAGACTCAGACCTCTGCTAAATGCTGCACAAAGGAATTATTAGCCAAGCCATAGAGGCTGGCAGTTTCCCAAAACGCAAATTGTCTCTGAGACCAAAATATCTCTAAGTAAGCAGGGAACATATTTATGAGCAGTGGTGATTTTCCAGCAGATCTCATCTTGTCATAATGGGCATTTAAGAAGGGAACGGGGGCCTGTGCTGAGGCATTAAGCTTTGGCAGGCAGCTCACTACTGGAGAAGAGAAAGGAAGGGCATGAGGAAGTTTCCCTCCTAGAGCTGCCCACACACCTTCTTCTCCTTTTCCCTTCTCCTCTGTACTTCCCAGGCCCACTCATTCCTGTCACGGGGGAGGACTGCTGCTTCCCTCAGCAGCCACTCTCACAGCATGAGCACCTTTCCTTCAGCCATTGCTGGTGAGGACCAGGAGCACCCTGTCAGCCCCCACCACAAGCTCACAACAGCTCCCCGGACTAGGTATAAGCTCCTGAAACTTTTCCCCTGTCCTGGCATCTCTAGCATCAAATCTCCCCTCCATCACAGCTGGGTCCTGCCAGGGTACAGCTCTTGAGCTTTTGAAATCAAGCTGGGTTTGGAGGCACATGGCAAGAACTGGGCAGGGCTGGGCATCCTATGGGACCCAGCTCCCAGCTCTGGCTTGTGTGAGGTGCTGGAGGGAGTGACAGCATCAGAGGATGTCCAAATGCCTTAACTGTGGGAAAGCTGTGACATCCATCCCACAGCATTCAGGAAGGGAAGGTATTTCCAATTCTAACCCCCTCTGAGGTTTCAGACTCCTATTCCTTTCTTGCTCACCTACCTCACCCTTGGATGCCCAGTTCTTTCTAGGGAAAGGTGCCTGAAGCCTTTCCCTTTCTCCACAGGCAGGAGGTCAGGGCTGTGTTCTGGTACTGGAGAGGATGTGCTGGTGCATCACATGAAGATGCTGCCACAACAGGCAGCAGCAGGTCTGCTTTCAGCTCTGTGCTCTGGTGAGAGGAATATAAATCCTTGTTACAGAGAAGTGTTGTAATTCAGCTGGAAACTATTTGGGGATTCAACAGGGAGAATCTCCAGAACGAGAGGAGACATAAATCTCCCAAGCGTTAGCAGCTGAGGACTGGCAGAGTGTGGTGTGAAGGCTCCAGGGCTGTGCTGGGAGTGGATGGAGTGCCTGGGCAGACTGGCTGCTGCTGGAACTGGAGGTACTGGGGAGGTGGGGGGAGGCTGCTGGTCCTGATCTGATGGCAGAACAGGAGTCTGGGAGGAGGAGGGACAAGGCTGCCCCACAACAAGGCTGTGACATGGGCCTGTGGGATCCCCGCAGGGGGAGAGTTGGGACGTCCCCCAGCAGGGACATCTCCCAGCAGGAGGAGGAACTGGGGGGCTGCCTTGCAGGAGCTGCCTGGGTGCATGGTGACAAGGAGGACATAGAACCTGCTCTGCCTGCTCACCCAGCTCTGCTCACTCTCGCCCCAGAGTGCAATAAATCGGCCCTATCCCATCTATTATTTATTATTTGGTATTAATGATGGGAGTATATTACCACAGTACTTAGAGGCCGTGTTGCAGCACTGCACGGGAGAAGTGGTCCCTGCCCTGTGGAATTTACAGCCCAATTTCAGCCACCTGGCAGATTTACAGGAGAATTGTCACAAATAGCCTGAGACCTGCTACAAGCCAGAAAGAAATATAAAAGAACCAACTCCCCAGACCCATTCATCTGGCCTTCTCAACCAGCTGAAGGATGCGAGGCAGGGGGAGGTGGGGCTGAGGATGAGGAGAACACTGCAGGCAGGAGCAGCGGGGCTGTGCCCCTCGTGCTCAGGCATGGGGGGATCCCCTGCACCTCCAAACAGGAACCAGAGGGCAGGGACCACCTCGCTGGTGCAGGGAGTGGGCTTGGCAAGCACAGAGACCTTCCCCAATCCCAGCAGATCTTCTCTGGACGAAGGGAATTGTCACCGTGCTGCTCTCCTGGTTTGTGGCCGGGGACCCTTGCTCTAGGTCGATGCTGTCAGAGGGCAGCCACAGGGGTTGAAAAAATCAGGAAGGTTTCGTGTCTGTGCAGCAGCAGGAGGTGAGGAGGGGAGGGTGCCCTGGCTGCACCCCCCGACAATGTGATTATTTGCATCTTAATTCAAATTGTTTCTTGTTACCTAATGATTTTGTACACAGTGGAGTACTTAACCTAATTTGTATTGATCCCAATTGCTTTCGTTTGTGCATACTTAATTCAGAGGGGTAATCAAATTGATTTTAGAGGCCTAGTTTTTAAGAGATTGTGGTAATGCAGATGTACAAGAGGTTGCTTTAAGTGAATCGTAGTGAAAGAAAAACATTTAAAAACCTTTGGAAAACCTTTCGATGGTCATTTCATTGTGTCCAGTATTACTAGCATAATTAAATTCCTTCCACATTCAGTTCCCTCCAAAATCAAATTGAGGAACGGTTTTTAGGTCCATCAAGCAGATAACTGGGTTTGGTTGACTTTGTCCTACACCCGTATGAAACCGCATACAGGAGATCAATATTCAGGGCTTATCCTCACCAGCAGTGGAGAGAAATGACTTGCTGCTGGATTCATGGAATGTCGCTCTGTGCTGGGCTCCTTTCTAGCAGCTGCTGTCTGTTCTCTAGTTCCAGACTCATTTTTCCATGAGTAAAACCAGCATCAAAGCCAAGGTTCTCCCAGGGTGCTGGTTTACCTGAGAACCTGCAGGGAGACTGGTTTAGAGGAGGTGAGGACAAAGGGGGCACTGGGTGCCCTCCTGGCATGTGCAGGAGTCTGACAGAATAATGGTTTGGGTTGGGAAGGACCTTACAGAACCCAGTGACTGCCCTATGTTCATCCTGCACCACAGAGTGGGTTTCCCAGCCTGTCTCGATGCACATTTTAAGGACAATACTCACCAGCTTCAATGCTTCTCAATAGTTTTTGGGGTTTATAGCTATTTGTAATGCATGGGCAGGAGAGGTCCTGCTTTTCTGAGGAAGAAAATGCAAAATAAGAGGTATTGTTGCAGAAAATAGGACAAACAAACTATCGGTAGAAATATTTGATTTCATGATATTCAGTGACAAAAAAAAATTGAGCCTAAATGAGAAGCTTGTGATGTTCACAAAACTCAGATGAGTTTGCAGAAATCAAATCCCTAAAATCACCACTTTCTTGCAAGTCCTTTCAGGCAGATGGGGTTGGAGGTGCTGGACCGGACGGCAGACACATCAGTCACTGCAGTCCCCTCTCCACTGGTTCTCCTTTCCATCTGAACTGTATTGAAAGCTGTTCTGTGCAGGCAGCTCAGAGCAAATTGTCTTTGAGGAAGAGAGGTGTGTCCCGAGCTGGGATGGGGTCCATGGCAGGCACAAGTGGGGGCCGTGTCCTTACCCACTGTCACCCGCTCGCAGCGAGGGGACACATCCAGCTGCATCCCACCCCTGTGCCCTGGCTGCTGCCGCTTTTGCCTGGCTAACCTTTGGTGACACGAGTGGCAGCCTTAGGGGCCAGGGGAGCTGCCTTAGGGCTGCAGGGGGTTTGGGGAGAGGCAGAGGAGCAGTGGGTAAATCCCTGCTACTGGAGCTATCCAGGAGGGCTGCCTGCCCATCTGCCTCTGCTCTCACTATCTCCAGGATCTAGCAAAACACTTCAGCACATGCTTAACCTCAGCCTCGCAAGCACACTAATAAAAAATCAATGGAGTGTCTTGCATATTTAAAGGTGAACATCAGAATAGTTGTTATCTTTGTGGAGAGGAACCTTGTTAGTGCCCAGAGCTACTGAGGTGCTGGGGCTCTTTCCTGCCACTCTTACCTCTCCACAATTACTCTGGGGGCTATTTTTCATCTTTAAAAATAAATATTTCTAAGCAATACCAGATTCTGCTTTAATGCAAGATTTTTTTAACCATTCCCCCAGTTGTGACTGGTCCCTCTGGGGACACAGGGCTCCCAATGCCCTGTGCACTGGTGTGCTCCACCTCAGCCAGCAGCACTGCATCTATTTCTGAGCTCTTTCTATAGTGTGTCTATGTAAAGCATCTTCAGTCCAGTGGGGAAGAAAAGGGAAGATTTCAATTTTTTTTTTTTTTTTTTTTTCCGTAGTTAATGGCTTTCAGTTCTTGCCTGTTGCCCATTTTCTTCTGTAGAATATGTTCAGTGTTAGCTGCAGCTAATAAATCAAATTGTTCTTAGAATCAAGATGGCCACTTCCCTTCCTTCTACTATTAAAACGTTTCTCTTTCTGTAGGTAGGTTTCCTGACTAATAATTTTATTTTATTAGAGTGCCTACTCCATTTTTCTCTTCAGATAAATGCTTGTCAAGAAAAACATTTGCCTGTATGGTGCCTTTTCAACAGCAAACTTAACAGTTCAAGGAAAGTATTTACTGAATGCATTGAAAAGCACATACCTTTGCATTATTTATTATAAGATACCAATAACTGTAAAACGCAGAGTATCTCTAGACATAAATTAGTGATGTTAGGAAACACTAGACCCTTCCCAGTGTCCCGGAACCTATTAGGAACTGCCGCAAAGATGCGGGCGCTCCTCATGTCCCCGGGGATGGGAGGACCACACAAAAGGCAAAGTGTCAGATGCACAGATCCAGCCAAAAAATCTGCTTTTTTATCTCAAGCAGGCAGTAAAGTGCTGCCTATGGAGTGTCTTACAGGTGCAGTCAGGAAGGCTGAATTTTTCCTGCTTGAAGCCTTTGGATTAATCACCTCCAGAGACCGGAGTCAGGCCCCAGGGCCACACTTGCAGCTCCCCCCGATGCTCCCCTGCCCCAGGCAGCAGTGTCCTCACTGCCACCCCACTCCCCAGTGCCACCACTCCAGGAGGGTCATGCTGGGGTTCTCTCCAGGATGCTCACCCATAGACTGTCAGTCCTGGTTTGGACCTGCTCTCTGGAGCATCCTCCTCCTGAATTCTGACCTTCCTCCCAGGAGCAGCTCTGGAGTGCAGCAGCTGGGAATGGATACAAGTGAGGAGTCAGGGGCAGCCCCTCCAACCACATATTGCAGTTGCCTGCAGAACTCCTGGAGATGCTGCTCAGCACAGCCTTTGTGGCTGGGCCAGGCTCCTGTGGTGCCCTGCTCAGGCACAGGTCCTGCTTCAGGTTAATTACAGACATTTCCACAAAGCCTGAGCTTTACTTTTTGGGCCAGGTTCTCATTTCCCATTCTAGACCTGAGGAATTATTTAAGAGGGCTGCTTCAAAACCCCTTCCACTTATCAATTCCCTCTGCTTATTTTGTCCCAGCGCATTACCCAACCATGTCAACATATGGATTATTTTAGCTGGCTGCCTGGTGCAGACAGCCTGATTGGGCTATTTTTAAATCTGGGTACACTCCGGCAGCAGTATTGGTTTCAGCACTTGATGTTCTCTCTGTGCTAATAAATACAGCTCAGCTATTAATACGGATGGGTTTTAGGATCCATTAGCAGGGCTTGGCGCAGCGGTGGGCAGGCTGGAGCTCGGGAGGGTTTTTCTGGCTGGCTTTGCCCTTGGCCTTGGGAGACACCCCGGGGAGAGGGATGATGCTGGGCCCTGTGGAGCACGTCTCCACGTGGCTTTGAGCCCTTCCCTCCCCAGCACTGTCATTTAAGTCATGTCACTGTGTCCCTGAGGGATGTGGTTTAGTGGTGGGCTTGGAGCAAGGGCTTCCTGGGGCCGCCCAGGAGTTCACGTGGTCATGGGATGTGTGGAGAGCTAACTGCTGACCAGGGACATTGCACCAGGAACAGGCACTGCTCCTGCCTCATCTCACCTCTTTCTCATTTTTCCATAGCTTTTCAACATTGTAGTCTGTGGGCAGACTTAGAGAGCTGTAGAATTTGGGAGGTGCTCAGTGGTCTGGTTATTTCTAGGCAAGGCTGTAAGCAGACGGTCTCAGAGCAGAAGTACTGAGTTTATCTGAATTTTGTGCAGCTTTTTCAGACAGCAGCAAACAGAAACAACAAATAAATGGAAAACCAGTTCAGAAATGGCCACAGAGATCCTTTTCTGGAGCAAATGAGCAAAGAGGAGGTTCAGCTGGATGATGGTCCTTTGTGCTGTCAAACATGGTTTTTCCCCAGTGGTGGTCACACCATGTGCTGCCTCAGGAGCTGTGACCAGGCTTTGCCTTGGCGTGTTTAAAGTCACAAAGTCCTGCCCAAATGTCAGAGCTGGCTGCTGGGGAAGTAGGGCCAGGTCTTCTCCCTTCGGGGCTGGAGAAGGGGAAGGTGGGGACTGGAACAGCCTATCCTGGAGCATAGCTGGGAGCCAAGTTCAACCACACATCCTGCCCTCTGTGGGGCTGTGTCTGTCCCCTGTGGGGATAGATTCATTCTAACTGCATGGACAGCAATTGCCAGCTGTGATTCCTCTGTCCTGCACATCACCTGGGGGTGGGGTTTTACACTGGGGATTAGTGACCTGCACACTTTGGTTGCAAAATAGTCATCTGCATTTGCTATATGCTGCAGCACATGAGGAGCTTCTGCAAAGAATGGACCTCTGTCTGAGCTATTGAAGGGGGGGGGGAGGAAAAAGAAATGTGCTTTGCATTTTCTTTCACCAGATAAGCCAGATTGTTAGCTGCAGTGCTGCCCGTGTCTCAGGAGGAGATGGTGGCTTTAGAAAAAGCCCCCAAGCCATGTGCTGGTCCCCATGCCCACTATGTGCCAGTTTCCATGCCCACCACACGGTGATGTCCTTACTCACCATGCACTGCTCTCCATGCCCACCACACGGTGATGTCCATACTCACCATACACTGCTCTCCATGCCCACCACACGGTGATGTCCATACTCACCATACACTGCTCTCCATGCCCACCACACGGTGATGTCCTTACTCACCATGCACTGCTCTCCATGCCCACCACACGGTGATGTCCATACTCACCATACACTGCTCTCCATGCCCACCACACGGTGATGTCCATACTCACCATGTACTGGTCTCTGTGCCTGGAAGAGCCAGCAGGTCTGCAGGCAGCCCCAGACATGTCCTGACACTTTCTCTCTGTGTCTGTCCCCCTCCCCAGCCTGCAAACGCAAGGAGCAGGAGCCAAGCAAGGAGCGGAACACGTCCCAGAAGAAGTCCCGCTTGGTCTTCACCGACCTCCAGCGCCGAACGCTTTTCGCCATCTTCAAGGAGAACAAGCGCCCTTCCAAAGAAATGCAGATCACCATCTCCCAGCAGCTGGGCCTGGAGCTCACCACCGTCAGCAACTTCTTCATGAACGCCCGCCGGCGCAGCCTGGAGAAGTGGCAGGATGACCTGAGCTCCGGGGGCTCCTCCTCGGCCCCCAGCACCTGCACCAAGGCCTGAGGGGGAGCGGCCGAGAGGGCAGCTTCACTGGTGACCTAAAGCACAATCCTCCTGGAACCCCCCCAGCCCGGCTCTCCCCCAGGACACCTCCCACGGCTTCTCCTCCGTCCCAGCAGGCTCAGCATTACCCTCCAATACTATGCTCAGGACAGGCAGAGCAGCTGGAAGGTCGGGGAGTGGTGGTTTTGAGGCGAGTGAGCCCCGAAGAGCCCCGGGCACTGGGGTGCTGTAGCCAGCGGGGGCCACCTGCCCCTGCCCGGGGCTGGCCACACCACCCTGCACCGGCTCTGCCCGCCCCACAACCCAGCACAAAGTCTGACACAGATGCTAAAGAATCCAAGAATCTCTTTTTAAAACTCAGGCACGGTTTTGTTAAGCATTTTAGGGGAAAAAGAAAAGATCAAATGATAGCTTTTCGGTTTTTTTAATTTTCTAATATATATATTTTTTTTTAATTTAATCAGCGAGTATAGCTTGACCTCAAATTAAAAAAAAAATAAATGAGTTTCCTTGAGCTCAAAGTATCAAGCACAAAGCCAGTCGCTACAGCAGAGGTACAGCCCCCAGCTGGGATGCAGCCCAGCTCCCGTGGTGGCTGGGCAGGAGCCTCCAGCACAGCCTGCAGGGTGTCACGGGGTCCAGGGTTGTACCTCATGCAGATGCACACTCAGGAGGTCAATTTCACTGCTACAGCACGTGGAGCAAACACGTTCTTGAAAGATCTAGATTTTTTTAGGTCATTAATCCACCCTTTTTGGTTTCTGGCAGTCGAGTTCCTCCTCGACAGCACCCTTGTTGCTGAAACACATTTAGCTCTCAGTGTATTTTTGTCATTTTTTTTCAGTATTTTATGGTACTTTCAAGCAGGAACAAACCAGAAACAAGCCCTTTGGATGCCACTGATGGTGGCATCTGTCTCCACTCTGTCTCCAGACGGCCGCATACGTCTCCAATACGCCTTCTAGATCTATCGCATCCCCACCTTCCTTCCCTCCACCAGTTCCCCGAGCTGGTGGGCACACAGCACACCAAAGAGACAGGATTACTGCAAGCCAAAGATGTTTATAACTTGCCATTTCCTTTCCATCCTCGCTGGGGCGGGTGGTTGCTTGGCGATGGGGGAAGCCTCACAAACTCCAAGCCCTCTCTCCACCTCCGCTGGCCACCGCGGGCAGAGGTCCTCCCCGACACCACCCCCCGGGGCTGGCTGTGTGCCCATGTCACCAGTGAATGTCCCCTCCTGGGGCAGTGAGCCAAGGGTGGTCGTGGCTCTTTAGAGACACTTGAGACTTTTTTTAAGTACTACTTAATCGAAACCAAAGAAATGTTTTCTGCACCTACTTCTTCTGCAACAAATTGTTCCATTTAAAAATAAAAGGAAAAGTAAAAAAAAACAAATAAAAAAAACCAAAACAAAAACAAAGCAAGGAAGGAAGCATGTCAGGAAGCAAATGAGTAACACACTGTGTTTTGACAGACATCTTGGACATTTTAGGAAGCAGATCTCAAAGAAAGGGTTGACAAGAACGAGAACAAAGCAAAGCCAGTACGATTGCTGCTTCATTTGACAACTCAGTCCTCTTAAAGTTGAAGATTGTCTTTAATTTGTGCCTATGCAGTTTTTTCAAAAGAACAAGGAACAGAGCAACCAAAACCTCAACAGCTACAATACCAAAGATGAGGATTCTCCCTGCTTTTCTTTCAGTTCATTAGCTCCTCTTGCACGACTGACTGCGTGTAGCAACACTGATCTGTGTACAGGTAATCACTTCTCTTTTGCTGAGCAACCAGGAGGGTGGCTTTATTTATGTTTGTCCTGTTTCTGCCTCACACGGGATCTCTCCAAGAGCTGCCTGGACTCCAAGTGCAAGATGTTGGGATACTATGCTAGTACGTCTCCTCTCTCCAGAGCCACCTAGGAAAATTGTGTCCATAGGGCATGATTTGTTTTGTTGTGTAGAGTTGGTCTCCTTTTGTCTAGATCTTCAAATACCAATCCTTCTGTGTGTCAGATCCTTTGAGCAATCTACACCTTCCTTTCTCTTTCCCAGGGATAAAACTTGCAATATGTATGTACCCATTCCTGTCCCTGTACCTGCTGAGCACCACCTCAGCCTGGCTCATGGAGATCAAACCCTGATCTGAACCAAAGCTGATCTTTCAGCAGGCCAGGTGGCAGCTCAGTGAGTTCATTTAGTGGTTCAGTGGTTCATTTTGGCATATTAAACACATTATGTTGGTTGATCAAATTCATGACACTCAGCACTAGGTCCAAATCTGTCCTTAGAGGTGGAGCACCCTGGCATCACTTTGCTTCATCTTTGCATTTAAACAGCAGTTTCTTTTAAACTACTTTGCAAAACTTCTGTGCTCATCTTCCAATTTTTACATCTAAAACAAGAAAGGAAATCAGAAACCCTTTTCTGGTCAGGGCAGGACAGGTTTCTGACTAATAAATTCAGAATCTTGATAGCAACTAAATGCCAGCTGCCCAAAAGTGCTTGAGGTCTGGGCTGATGCCCCTGGGTGTTTGCATGAGTTCTGAGTCATCTGCGTGTAGAACAGGGCCCAGGGAGGTGGAATGGTTATGGTTGAAGTTTCATTCCCATTCCCACCCCAGAGGGTCCACTCAAACCATCCCTCATGGGCACCTTGAGCACTCCATGGCCCTGAGAGGACATGCCACATTTGGCAGGTCCCTGTCACCCCAGATATCTGCAGCAGCATTGGGTGGTGCTGAGTTTCTGCCACTGGTCTCATGCTCCGGGCTCTTGGTGAGCCCTGTGACCTGCTCACTGGCCAGGCTTCAGCCAAGGGCTACTGGGGCAAAGAAAGTCCAGACCAACCACTGAGTTATAAAAAAATGGAACTGGAACAAAATCATTAGTTTTCTCCAAAACTAATATATATATATTGCAGGACCTGGTTCATGTTATGCAATATTATGACTTAAATTCGGACCTGGCTCTGGCAAGTGTTGCTCCCCAGTCTCCCAGCAGGGACACTGGTGACACCGGGCAGGCCTGGGGCTGTCTGCTGGGCAGGCAGCTAGCTCAGTGCCCAGCTTTACTCCCTGTCTGTCAACAGGCATTTTCACCAGAACCTCTAGAAACACTGCTGCATTTTTTATCCCTGCATCTCTCCTGGCCCCGTGTTAGGTCTTCCATGTCACTGTCACCCCTGGTGGGCTTTGATGTAGCAGTTCTCTCAGCAGAGAAGTGTTGAGCACGTCTCCTGTGGGTACAGGTGCTTGTGTGAACAGGCATGGACAGACTCTGTGAGCTGTTCTGCCCCTACCAAACCCCCTCCAACAGCTACCCTGCCCTTCTCCGCTACATATTTATGAGTCCTAGAGCCGTGTCATGTAACTCATCCCTTTTACTTACCCTGCTCCTCAAGACTGGTGTATCCAGTATCCCACAGTATCCCAGCATCTCCCCTGCACCTGCTTGGAGTTACTACCATGGGCACATCCGAGATGAATTCAACTTTCAAGAAACCTTGGATATTGCTTAATCATCCCTGAAGGAACAAAGAATGTGCTTGATGACTTTGGTTGAATAGCTTTATTCTGGATCTCTCTTACCTACAGCTGAATCCAAAGACCTGAGAAGGACTAAACCAGCGACCCACGCTCAGTCCTGCACAAGGGGACAGGGTTCTCCTCTTCCAAAGCCAGACACAGAAACCACGTGGCATTGCAAAGAGTGTGCTAGCTTCGGACAAAAAAAACAATGTTTTTCTTGCTTGTCATAATACCTAAGTATTTTTAAGACATGGGGAAACTTTATACTTGGCCTCCTTTATATTTATTAGGGAGAATTTTTATTGTTTAGATTTTTTAAAAAGGCAAAGCTTAAAATGGTTTTATTTTTTTCCAGACACTTGTGGGTTTTAACCCAGTATATTATCTATCAATAATGTAATTTATTTAATTTAGTCATAGAGAAGCTCCTGAGATCTCTGTTCAGCCTAAATTCCATTGAGTTTCACTTTAGCTTTAAATTCAATGGGAGTTCTGACTGAATGCAGACTGTGGGACTAAGCTCCAACATTAGGTATTTGTAACTATTTAATTCAATCATGTATGTCTTCATTTGGGATTAATTTAACTTATTTATTCATGTTACTGTTGTAGTGCATCAAAGATGCGACTCTTGTGTTAGGAAATACACTTAAAAATTACTCTTAAGTTAAAAGTTACTCTTGCTTCACAGAGCAGCCAGGTTCTGCTACAACAGCAGGAAAATAACCACTTCCATCCAACAGGAGCCTACTTTGAGTTTCTTTTGATTATTTTTAATTGTTTAATTTATTTAAGTTAATCTCTTCCCATGCAGGTAGGAAGTGTGATGTACCTTTATTATGGCACAGAAAGCCTTCATAATATAACTTATTTATTTAACTTATTCATCGTCACCTGAGGACACCCTTGTATAGTTTTTATTTTTTATTTAGAATTACCTTGAAAGCACTACAGCTGACTTTCTGTCAGAACAGCAGAGTGAGTTTTGAGGACAAGCAATGAATATTCAACCTAAAACTGTGCATACAGAAACAATAGGGGTTAAAAAAAAAAGGAAAAAGAGAAAAAAAAAAGACACTGGGATACTTTGCCTGAACTTTGTGGCTTCTTAAAACTTAAGCTGGGGGGAAAAAACATGCCAAGCAAAAAGAGGGAAACCCTTAAACTAGCTGCTTCCAAGAATGAACTTCTGTGTGTGTAAAAAAAAAAAAAAAAAAAAAAAAAGAAGAAAAAAAAAAGGAAAAAAGAAAAAGATAAAGGAAATAAAAAAAGGAAAACAGAAAAAACATAAAGAAACCCAAACCTTTCTATTTCTAGTGAGAACCAAAGAGGCTACCTCACTGACTTTTTCCATTTGTAATTTTAATCGTGTTGATGATACCAAAGATACCAAAGATTTCTTTCTCTTTCTCTGTGCGGTCTGCCTTTCGCTTGTGCTCCTTCTGGTCCCAGCTGCTCCTCTCTCCCACACACGGTACCGCCCAGCTGCAGCCCCACTCCCAGAGGAACACTGGGGGAAGCTGCCAGCTCTGGGGGGGACGTTTTCTGTCTTTCCCTTACGCCTTCCTGCCAGCCAAAAATGTGTGGAGACGTGACCCGTCCTGCATCCTTCTCCAGGCCAAATTGTGGTGGTGGAGCCGCTGTGTTGAGCCGGGGCCGGGTTTGTCCCCCAGCCCAGCCCTGGGAAGGGGCTCTGCTGCTGCCCACTCCTCCATTGCCACACCTGACAAGCAGGGAAAAGAAAAGGCTCTGGGATGCTTTGCCTGAGCTTTGTGGCTTCCTAAAACCTTAGCCGGGGTGAGGTGGAATAATACATGCTGAGCCAAAAGAGAGAAGCCCTAAAAGTCACTGCTCCCATCAGGGATTCTCAGTCCCAAGCAGTGCCACACTTGATCATGATCCAAGGGGTGGTGGGTGGGCCAGCAGAGCCTGTGCCCGGTGGCCCTGCTCCTTCCTGTGGCCACCTGGGCTCCCAGCAGCGAGCCCTGTGGGGCAGAGGCTGCTCTCCCCTCCTCACCCATGTCTGCAATTACAGTTTTCATATGGAAACCAATTAATTATTTTTTCTCAAGTTAGCAATGAAACTAAAGCTACATTAAGCTCCATTAGTATCATGTTCCTAAGTGACTACTTAAAAGTTGGTTGGTTGCCTGTGGGGAATCAGCTCTGCCCTTCAGCACCGGTTCCTTGCAGCCCAGTTCCTCCCGGTTCTGCCGGGGAGCCCAGCACTCCCAGGAGCTAAACCTGCTCCCCCTCTGCAGTGTCCCACACACCAGCTCAGCTTTGCCTTGGCAGCCCCCCAGTCCTGCTCCACACAAAGCCTCTTCCCTAGGAAAAACACCCCAAAGGTAAATTTCTAAGGGAAAATTCCTCCTGGGGGCTGCAGGTGTGCACTGGGGTGCAAATCCCTGGGTCCCAGGACTGCTGGCAGCCAGGGCAGGGGACCTCAGCCTGGCACCTCTGGTCCCCTCCCCTCCAGATCTACCCAGGCAGGGGACCAGCAGCTCAACACAAAAGTTCCACTTTAATTAGATGTTGCCTTTTCTTTTTGTCTTTTTTTTGGGGGGGGTGGGGGGGAGCTTAACTCTTGTATTGGAAAAGCTAGGGGCTTGACAAGTGTGCTTGTTGTACCTCTCCCTCTCTATATATTTCTTCGATGGAAAGCTATAATAATTCTCAGGATGCCTTCTGGGTGTGGGGGGGACACTCTGTCCTCGGGCTGTCCCTGTCCCGCCAGCCTGGGCGCTGGCAGGAGGGCACAGAGAGTCCCTGGAGCTGGCAGGGTCCCCCTTGCTCACCAGACTCATGCTTCACTTGCAAAGTGTGACATTACCACGGGACGAGTGCCTTGCTTGAACCAAAGCAACGATTTTGCCAGTCTAGACCTCTCTGTGCTTTTTTTTTTGTTTTTTTGATTCTTCCTGTGAATACCTCAGCTTCAACTGGGCCGCCAGATCGTACCTGGTGGGCTTTTTGTACTGTGCTGCTTTGCAATGCAGCCCTGCAAAGAACAAAACTAATAATACCAAAGGCTCTTCTCCCACCTCTTCTCCTTCTTCTCTTCCTCTTCTCCTTCTCCTTCTCCTTCTCCTTCTCCTTCTCCTTCTCCTTCTCCTTCTCCTTCTCCTTCTCCTTCTCCTTCTCCTTCTCCTCCTCCTCCTCCTCCTCCTTTTCCTCCTCCTTCTCCTCCTTCTCCTCCTTCTCCTTCTCCTTCTCCTTCTCCTTCTCCTTCTCCTTCTCCTTCTCCTTCTCCTTCTCCTTCTCCTTCTCCTTCTCCTTCTCCTCCTCCTCCTCCTCCTCCTCCTCCTCCTTTTCCTCCTCCTTCTCCTCCTTCTCCTTCTCCTCCTTTTTCTCCTTCTTCCTCTTTCTTCTTCTTTCTTCCTCTTTCCTCCTCCTTGTCCTCCTTCTCTTCCTCCTCTATTTCCTCACGGTTCCAAAGCTTTAATATAAAACTGGGCATGTTGGCAACGCAGACCGTGCAATCCCTTACCGAATTTTCTCAGATATACCTCATAGAGAATAGTTGTTTAGAGTAATGTTAATATAGCGTATGTAATAAATTATTCACTGTTTCTTTTTGGTAACTGTGATTTAAAAAAAAAGAAGAAAAAAAAAAAAAAAAGAAAAAAAAAAACAAGAAAAAGCTTTATACGTTTTATGTTGTGCTTTTGTAATAGACAGAAAAGGTGCGCTTACAAATGTACGTCAGTCTTTCTTCCCTTTGGGTTTTTTGTTTGTTTGTTTGTTTATTATGGATTGGGGAAAAGTTGCAGAATGAGCCCAAAGTTTACAGTTTCATATTTTGCTGAAGAAACAATCTGTGTTAATTTGCTCTGTTGAAAAAAGAAAAAAAAAAAAAAAAGAAAAAAAAAAAAAGAAAAAAAATATTATTTTCTACATTTGTGCTACTTGGTCTGAACAGCTAATTGTTCTGTGTGACGGTGTAGTGGTATAATTAGCAACTGCCAATCAGCGCTACCATTTTTATGCATGAGGCAAAAACCTTAGCAGTGTGATGCATCGTGGTTCCTAATGGCAGCTTCTTCTGTTTTGGTTCCTTTCGACCTGCTGGGCAGCCCTTTGGGCCGGGCGGTTTTTCGTTCTGCATGGACAGGGCTGCTTCACGGGAGAAGCTGGGGTCTGGGTGCCCTCTCCCTGTCCTACGCGGGGGCTCCCGTTGAGTTCCAGTTAAATGACATTTTTATTTGAGGAGAAGCCTGGCAGGCAAGCGGGTTGGTGAGGCTGTGAGCCCCAGAGCCCTCTCGCTCTGCGCGGGGCCGGCTGCGCGCTCCCAGGGACGGGAGTGCCTCTGGATTTCTTTTTATGGATTGATTTTTAGGGTGGGGCTGCGTCCAGCGCCAGCCTCTCCCCTGCCCGCAGTCCCATCACCCAGGACGGAAAGCCAAATCAACTCCTACTCACAGGTTACTCCTCAGAGGAGAGCCCCGGGGAGCAGGAGTAGGAAGGTCGCAGCCTGGAGTAACATGCTTAGAGTGTTTATATTGTCTGTCAGGAAGGACATTCTAGAGCTGTGCTTTCATTAGCAGCATATTTTCATTTGGCCTTATGCAGTAGATTGTGATAATGAAAGCTTTGTAATATAGTCTGTCTATTTTTTTTCTTATTTATCTGCCAAAGACAGTAAAGGATACAAGGATTTTACATAGTTTTCTTTCTTTTTGTGAGACAGTTCATGATTGTAATAGTGTTTAATCTTCCAGAAAGCTTTCTCTGCTCTTCCACAATAAGCAGACCCAGTATTAGTCCCGGCAGACCCGACTCGTGCTGGCAGACCCAGGCACTACTCCAAGGATACACGTCGGTGTAGCACTCACACGCTGAGCTCACCCGTGCTCCTCAGCCCAGAGGCACGGGGGGGTGGGAGATGATGACAGTGTTCACTACTGTGGCCACCAGTAGATGGTCCAGCTTGCTAAAATTTGCCAAGGTACTTGTATTATGAAATTTAAGGTATATTTTATTATGTCATTTTATGTCCTTTTTTAACTTTGTGGAAGGTGATATGTTGACCTGAGTGTAAGCTGAGTTTTTCAGACAAATAAAGTAGCTAAAGAGTGAATGTTATTTTATCATTAAAGGGTTTTTACTCAATGATTTGTGCCAATAGATGTCCTTTATCTTAATGACAAGTATTACATTGCTTTCAAATATTTATTTATAGCTATTGATGTAAAACCCACACACACATATTATTTGCCAAAGCTCAATAAAGGAGGAAAACAACACTTCTTGTGCCATGAAAAGTTCCTCTTTTTTTTTTTTTCCTTTTTTTTTTTTTCTTTTTTTTTTTTCCAGGTCCCTTTCTAGTGTCCAGCTGCTCAGCTGATCCTGATCCTGCACCAGGGAGCAGAACTTTGCTCTGGGCCCCCACGGGCTGGTGCTGCTCTCAGGGTAGGGCAGAGCAGAGGCTGACACAGGGTCACAGCCCCTCAGGTAGGATCTGTCCCAGTGGGGGCAAAATGCACTCGAGCAAAGATCCGAGGGCTCAGGAGGGTAACTCAGCAGCTGAGCCCCTGCCACCACTCCCAGGGGGTCCACACTCTGACCCGGCTGGAGGAGGGGCCAGCAAGGACAAGCAAGCTCTGCCCTTCTTCTTTGCCATGGCCTCTGCATTGCCCAAGAAAATGCAAAAAATTGGTTCAGGCAGTGGTGAGTCGCTGTGTGCATTCCAGGAGGGGAGATGTTTGTTAAAGAAGGAATCACCTTATATGTACATAAGTGATGGAATTACATGAAGCAATATAATTACCACTAAGTTAAACAGATGATCACACTTTAATTCCTGAGGCAGCACTACCAGAGGAGGCAGGAGGTTCCTCAAGCCAAAATTTAAGAATATAAGCAGGTTTGCATTCATTCACTCACTCGTTTTCCTCCAGCCATAGGCAAGTCTCTTGGTTTTTGCTCCTTGAGCAGTCTCGAGGTAAGGAGCTCAATTGTTAAATTAAATGAACTAGGGAAGCTTTTGGTTATCCCTGAAAAAAAAAAATAAAAAGAAAGTGTCCCTTTCCTTCCTTAACCTTCTGCCACTGGCAGGGAATGGCAGGCAGCCCCCCAGGGCTGGCAGGGGGGCAGCACCAGGGTCTGGCCTAGGAGGGGCTGCTGCACCACTGCTGGTGAAAAGGCACTTTTGTGGGCTTGGTTATCTTAAATCAAACCTCAGCACTGGTTTTTAACCTTGGGGTTAGTAAAATCACAGAATAACTCCCTTCCATCCTCATCCTCTTCCTATCCCCCTCTCTACACTGAGCCGGGTTCTGCCGTATTAATTAAGTTTCGGCTGCTTCATTTCACTTTGCTGAGCAGCTCCCGGTGCACAGGAAGGCAGAGCTGATCCTGCAGCATTTCATGCCCCCCAGCCCCATTCTCCTCCCCACCTTCAGCCTCTTCCTGGGAGCAGGGAGGGAGCTGAGCCCCCCAAGCACCCACTCACCCACTCCCTGCAGGGCACGGGGCTGAGCATCTCCCCAAGCATCCTCCCCACACCACCCCTGAGCTCCAGCTCAGAGGTTGTAGAGCAGCCCTGAGGAGGGGACAGTGGGAGTCAGTGGCACCAGGATGGCTGCAATGCCAGGAGGGAGGCTACCCACTGGCAGGACAAAAACAGAGTAATAGCAAAAAAAAAAGATAAAAGCGAAGCCATAGCCTGATGCAGCTCATGGGAGGTCAGTTCCATCTCACTTGCGGGATCGCTCCCCCGGGAATGCATTTTTCAGGCACTTAGCAGTGGGTACAGCTGGGAGGAGGAAATGAGAGCATTTCATTAAGCTGACAAAAAGCTGAGGGATGGCCTGGGCACCTGGCAGGACCCTGCCCGGGCTGCACTGGCAGGGACACTGGTCTGCTGCTCCTGCAGATGCTTGAACTGCAGAAAATCCCCCGTGAAGGGACAGCTCCAGCTCTGTGGTGCACAACTGCCCTGACACCAGAGCCACCAGCCCGGGTGGGCACCAGGCTGTGCCACAGCAGCAAGCAGTGCTCCCAGCACTGGATGGCAAATCCCCCCAGTACCTGGCAAGAGTGCTGGAGCATCCTTGGAACTGCCAGAGCATCCTTGGCTCTGCCGGAGCATCTTCAGCACAGCTGGAGCATCCCTGGTGCAGAGCCACCTGCATCTCCCCACAGCACCTCTCCAGCATCAGCCTTCCTTCTGGGAGAAAACAGCAGAAGCTTTTGCAGTTCCATGGATACACATTTTTAGTACACACGTGGTGTGGAGATGCTTAAGCAAACCAGCCAAGAGGAAAATCCGACTGTGCCACAGCAGTGTTGGTGGTGAAGTGGAAAGAGCCAGTGTCAGTTCCAGGCACACAGAGGAAAAAGGTGAGCTGTGCCCAGCAGGAGATGCACCCCCTGGAAAAATGCCTCTCAGCTTCTGCACACATCAAACTCCACCAGGGACTCCAGGGCCCGTCTCAGAGAGGCGTAATGGCAGGAAGCCATAATATATTAAAACAGCAGATTAAAACAAACAAGACCACTTTGGATCATGTTACACATCGCTTGCCTCCCGCCTGACAGCAGAAGAAATCAAAGGCAGTAAAAGACAATCGTAGAGCTTAATGGCCTCATAACTCGGTGATAAAAGTGCTTGTGGGAGTTGGCTGCCAGGGGCCACGGGATGCAGACCCCCCCAGCCTCCCCCGATGCACTCAGGAGCCCTGCGGGATCTCAGTGCTTGTAGGGGCATCCTCGGAACCACGGGGTGCTGGAGGAACCTCCTTAGCCCCTCCTGGGGATCCTGTTCACACACTATGCATCTTCTTTAAAGATGAGGGGGAGAGGATGGCTGAGACCCTGGATGCTGCACCCCAGCTCCCTCCCCATCACCCCAGGAGCAGCCCCCTCCTCCTCCAGCCGAGGGACCCACTGTCCTCTCCAAGAACCGACAACTTCACTGTCACCACAAACCCTACAGCTCCAGCTCAGCCTCTCTGTGGGACTGGAGCTGGTTTGTGAGGGGTGCCAAGGCTGTTCTGCTGCCCACTGCTCTGTACAAGCCCCCCTCCCTCTGAGCTCTATCCCCAGCACCCCAACCCCATTCCCAGAAGCCGGGTGACACCATCCCACCCACCCCTCTCCCTCTTGGATGTATTCGTCTACTCTGCAGTTTGAAGTCTTTCAAAGCCTTTCTGGCCTTGCTTCAGGTGCCCCAGTTTTGGGGGGAGGTTGCTATTTATCCTTGCTTTTTCCAGGCACGGCAGCAGGGATGCTTTCAGCTCTGCCTGAGTATTTCTGCTCTCGGCTGCCTGTCAGGTTTTCCTCACCACCAGGGAGTGTAAATGTGTCTTCACGTGCATTTCCCAGAGACCCTGGCAACCTCACCATCAATCAGCAGGAGGTAATGTGGCTCTTTAGTACATTGTGGGTAATGTCTCTTGACATCAAGGTAATGAGACAGAGCTTGGACTTCAAACTCCTTCGTGTCCTTCGCAGCGGGTCCAGCCCTGAGAGGGATGAGCCCTTGCAGACCTCCTTGGGTCAGAACGTGACCACAGGCACAGCCCCCTCCTCCCAGGACAATGGCAGTGACACCTGCAGCACTTTCTCCCCACTTTATGGCCTCACGATCCCTCAGCCCTTGGGGTTCAGATGTCAGCAGGCAGCCACTCACCTCCCAGCCTCTGTAGCCCAGGGGGGTAACAGCCCCAGGTCTCAGGGACAATCCATCTCCAGGCCATCCATCTCCAGGTGATCCATCTCCAGGCCATCCATCTCCAGGCAAAATGAGTGATGGGAACATCATAGGGAAGAAAGGAATAAACCCACTGCTCCCCTTCATCCCTCCATCTCCCTTCCATTCTTCTCTCCCCCAGCACACTCCAGTAATGAGAGCTCACTAATGGAGCAGCTTAAGTATACAACTCTCAGCACTGCCCTAGAAAATAATCAATCCACCACTTAATTTTTAACATAAGAAATAAGCTGCCTAGAGACTGATAATTAATGAATTAGCAGTCAGAGATGGGACCCAAAAGTCACACCACTCTTTTCTTCCCTGTTGCCTTGAGCCGGTTTTCACAGAACTACAAATGAAGGCAGAAGTCCCTGGGCCAGAGGCAGGCAGAGCCCGGTGCCAGGACACTCCTGGGGGAGTGCTGGGGGCACCTCTGTAGCACAGAGACAGCCCAAATGTGAACTTCTGATGCACAAAGCAAAGCAGCTCTGTCAGGGAGAAATCACTGCTGCACGGCTCACTGCTGATGCCATCCAAACCACAGCCCAGGACATGCCCAAATGCTTCCTGGTGAGGGGAAAAGGAAAGGCACAGAGAAGACATCAAAAACTACCATAAAGGGCCCTTAACAAAGACACACAGCTCAGTTGTTCCTTCCAAAAAAATTTTATTGAAATTCCTTCTTCATGGGAAATGATACACAAGTAAGATTATACAAATTTCCTGTGTTAACATTCAGTGGAAGTCCTTGTTCAATTTGAAACATGTACATAGGACTAAAAGCAAGTATTTGTACCCATCTGGCATTAAATCATAGAAGGAACGTCTCTGTCTCTTGCATCTTACACTCCATATTGATTTCCAGCTCTCTGGGTGTGGCAGAAAGGGAAAATATAGTGAACTTACAGATATTCCTGGGAAATCCCCAGTCCCACTAAACTGAGCTGTAAGATCCTCCTCTCCAGAGGGAGCAGGAGATTAGCTCAGACACCACCCCCATACCTCAGGGCATCACAGCACCACTGTTGGAAGCTATCACATTTTCTAAAATGTTGCCAGTAGTAAGGGAGCTTTTATGAACACCAAAAGAGAAAAACTTCAACTTAAGAAAAAAAAAATTAAAAATTGCAGACTAAAATCAGGAGAACAGCCTAATCATGAATAAGTTCTTCAAAACTCCCCACGTACAAATATCCAACTGGTTGCTTCTTGTCAGGGCGTATGTAAATGATGAACACTTGTGAAGGAAATAAAGGACAGCAAAGGGGTGTAGTGGGTAATGAAGAATCATTCCAGAGCCCTGGCTGAGGGCTGGGGGAGGCTCCCAGCTGGTGACACTTCCACAGACAGAGCAGAAAGCTGAGCAGGCTGGGTCCTGACTTAGCACCAAGTGTCTGGAATCATCCAGGGGAAGCCAAGCACACTGCTGGAGGGCCCAGACTGCATCTCCCCAGGGCAGTGGCCACAGAGGGCTGGCAGGGTGCTGAAGAAGAAGGCACATGAGGGGCTGGGATTCTCCTCACCTCGAGCTGTGCTCACAGCCTCGGTTGGTACTCAGCCAACATCACCCAGCCCGTCTGCTTGGAGAGGAGGTGAATCACTCCTGCTCAAGAGTGACCAGCTCAGATGGCAACATCTAGATTGGAAGCATCTAAAATAGGGTCAGATGAATTCCACCATTAGCATAGGCAGAAATTCTCCCATGCAAAAGCCCCAGAATAAGGAGATTTCAGTGGCAGCAGGATTCCCACTGCTATTGGTCTCCCTGTTACCTTTATTTAAGAACATTAAGCAGAGCTGTTGGCTAACTTGCTCAGGCAGTTTTGCAACAGGCTTTTTGATGCCACATGAAGACAAAATTATGTGTCTTAAGCTATAGGACAGAGTGAATTACATGGTCTGTTCAGGAAAACAGAGAACACCACCAACTATGAGATAAGATCCATCTGCTAAGACCTAGAAAATTAAGTGATTACTACATTATGGTCTAATAGCAGCAACAGACTTAGTAATTATCTCACTTGTGGTTAGCACTAAAAAGTGCATTTTAAATACCTTTTATTACTGGGGACAAACATAATGCCTCACAATTAGTGCTGGCCAATGTTTTCAGCACTCACTCCAGTAGGGAAATAAAAAGTCAATCTGTATTTATAGTATCACAATGTTCATATCAAGTTAACCTCCAGTTCCCAGCTTCAGCCACTCTTCTAAATGTGCTCAGAAGGCCAATACACTCTTCAGCTGGTAGGAAAGAGGTACAAGCAGGAAGAATTTACACACCAGGCTGTTCTCTACTGACCCCTCAGTGTCAGCAGAGGAATGGGAACAGAGAAATAAGTCCAATAAGAGACATAAGGCCAGTGTCCCCTTCCCACAAATATTGCAGACACTTTTATGCTTTTGATAGCTATCCAAGGCTTTCCCATGAACATTTCACCCTTCCCTACCTCCCTGATAACCACCAACTCCACCTGAGCAGGTGCTTGGTGTTCCCTCTCCTGCCGAGGCAGCGAGCAGAGCCCAAGGGCAGGAAAGGAGACACAAAGCCCTGGGCAGAACAGGCACAGGGAGGAAGGGTCAAGGAAGACTTCTCTGCTAAAGCAAGGAGGAGGAGCAGCAATGCAGGAGGTCCTGAGATGGCAGGCACCTCAGCCTGTCTCTCCATGGAAACTCTGGGAAGCTGCAGTGTGGCAGTGCAGAGGTGTCAGTCGGGGCTCCGGAGACCCCGGTGAGGCTGTGCAGCAGGGTTTGCATCACCCCATGGCAGGACCTGGCCCACCAGCTGGCCAACAAGCATCCCTTTAATTCTTTCACCACAACACAGAACAAATTAAACCCCTGTAACACCAACAGGGGCCTGATTTCTTTTTGAACAACCCTATCCTTGAAAGCTCGAAGGTTCCAACTGCTCATGCCCCAAAACTACACACCCAAACCTAACTGTGTGAGCAGCCTTGCTCAAATCAGCTGGATCATCCATTTGCAGAGAACAACCTGCCCTGCCACGCTGCCTGCCTTTCAGTGCTAATTACCTCAAGTAAACATGTAGAGCTGGAAGCTGGCAGCTCGACTAGGACAGGTATGGCTCAGTCCCACAGAACAGGGTCACAGCTTTGCTCCTCCCTCATCCCTCCCAGGAGGAGAGGTCCCCGTGTCCCCAAACGCTTCCAGTGCCAAGCTCCAGCACGCCATGTGGTGACCATCACCCTCTCACAAAAGCCCTCTCCTCTCCCCAGACTGACCTGGACACCAGTCCTGGTGCTGACAGAGGTAATACTGCCCTATATGTTTTTCACACTCTACAAAACCAGTGGATCCATCAGTCCTGGTGCACCGACACACCTGCTGAAACAAGTTCAGTCAGGTTACCAGAGTGCACTCCCAGCCCAGGGTCAGTGCCAAAACCAGAGGAAATTCAGCTGCTGCCAAAGGTTTGTGAAGCACAGAGCTGCCAGCATCGGGGCTGCCTGCTCTCAGCCATCTGCAGAGTAAATCACTCCTCACCCATCAGCTCAAGTCTAAATAACAACAGCAGTTAAGCTGGATCAATTGTGCCTATGGAACTCCACAGGGACCCCACAAAAACCACAGCAGAGAGCACAGACCAGATCTATAAACCTTGTGGAGAGCAAGCCTGATTCCCTAAATTTATGTAACCAAATGGAGAAAGCCCTTTATAGTAAGAATTTTTAAAAACATTTTTTCTTAGAAGATAAACCAACAAGTTTTGATCCAGGCTACTGATGGCTGGGAGATGTGAAACGTAACAGTTTGTTTCAACGGAGCATGCTCTTCAGCATCACCCAAGAAAACTTGCTCTTTTCATTTTATGTTCTTCAAATGCAGAGGCTTTCCTACAGATAACAAGAGTATTTCATCCAGAAAATGTAAACAAATCTTGTGCATTCTACTATCCCAGCTAAGCTTTTACTGGAAGTTTCTGGCAGGAGAAAAATAATTAAAAAAACCCACAAATCTTTATCCTTATGTTCCCAAAAAAATACACACATTCTTTAAAAAGCATTAGAAGTCACTCGATCTTCAAACCCATCTGAAAATTCCTTCAGAAGAGACAATCGGTGATGCTGATGGTTATTCTGTACCTTAAGCATAAGCAAAACAAACACTTGTTTGACTTGGAAAGCTGAAATTAATGCACTCGTGACAAAACTGCATAAATCCCTGCATAGGAAGTAGAGCTAATTTGTAGAAAAGTCTTTTATGTTTTTCAGTGCATACTTATGTGCTTCTGCTAAGTCCAGTCAGAACCAGATGCAGCAGGGTAAACACCCTTCCTTCCCTGCTTGCTGCAAACTCTTCTCAAACAAAGAAAATGTAAGGGAAAAAAAAAAAAAAAAAAAGAAGTCAAGTTATCCTCCCTGTTACACAAGGTTAACAACACTGAGACCACCAGCCTGTCACTATGGAACAGCAAAGAGTTTGGCCAAGGGGTTTCCTTCCTTCCTTTCCTCTGCACTGCCTGTCCAGGCTGCTGGTGCTGCAGAAGGCCAGGGCAGCTCCTGAGGGCTGCTCACAGCTGCTGGCTGGTGAAGAAGGCTTTGGCCTCCCTGCAGACGGGGTTGACGCAGAGCGGACAGCAGAGCGTTAACTGCCTGGAGCAGATTTCATTCGACTTGATATGGGAACAGACCAGGTCTGCCAGAGCCTGAAAGACAGTTAATTAAAAACCAGAAGTGAGCACAAATCTACCTGCAGAAAATAAAACAATGCTTTAACATGGGGCCTGCAGACCAAGGAGGTTGCCAGGCTGTGTATCCATCAGAATCCGCTTCTTAAGTGCCACTCTACTTCAGGCAAAAATCCTGCTTTAAAGCTACATTTGAAAAATATCTTAAGATAAATGTTTTATTTAAAGATTAATCCAAAGGAACACAAAACTGTTCCTCTTTTTTTGTCAAACCAAACTTGTGAAATTCTTTTAAATATAAAACCAAAACCGAAACCAAAGAAACTGTGTTAAAATAAAACACTTTGTGGTGTACAGATTAAGTACAGGGGCTTCCACCTTTGCTATTAAACTCAAAGCACTCTAAAGCTGCAAGAAGACATCCACAATGCAGCAGGAAACACACAACTGCAAACTTCTACAGATATTGCAACAAAGAAGATACCTTGGAGAACAGTGGATTTCCATTAAGAGACTCGGCTCTTCTGATATTTTCAACTCCACACTGAATAAAAAATAAAGAGAAAAGAATTTAAGTCTATTAGATCCTTCACTAGTTAGGCTCCAAAATCTATAGAAAAAAATCAAAACCCTACAATGCAAAATTTTACTTTGCTGCTAACAATCAATAACTCTTTCAGTAAGAATAGCAGTGGCTTCAAGAGCTAAATCTAATGAAAGAAATTCCCACCTGCCTTAGTTGCTAAAAATTAATTTAAGACAGCTCAGACTGATTTACAGTTTAGAGAAAAATACATTTTTCTCCAGATCATATTGGAAGAAGCAACAACAAAGCAAATTTCAAAATAGGAAAAGTCATTTCAGAGCACCACTATCCAAGCAGTTAAAACAATAAAAGATTTACCTCATTTGCTAAAACCTGGGCATACTCAATATCCAGTTCATAAAGTGTCTCAATGTGGTCACTGGTAAATGCTATTGGGACCAACAACATGTTCTTCTTTCCTCTCTGGCACAGGCCTTTAATGGTCTCATCTGTCTGTGGGCCAAGCCAAGGCATTGGTCCAACCTGTAAGGAAAGGGGGAGGGAAATTAAAAACTAAAAACAACTCATCAAATAATTCTTAAAAAACATTCTCACATTTTCTTAAGCAGGACAACACAGACCAGATTATGTTTAAGATGGAGCTTGGTATTTGTACTTCTGGTCCTTGCTCTTTGCAGCAGGACTAATTAGTACAAAGTCTTCATCAGGAAGATCTTCAAAAAGCGACAGCTAAAAAACCCAGAGGAGTGCTCAGTTCTTTCTTCTGCAAACGCCAAACTGGATGTTATGAAATCACAGGTTTTCCAATGGACATATAAAAAAATTTACTTTAAAACTATGCAATGTACAGAAAAAGCAAGAAACTGCAGATAAAAAGTATCTGAAAAGACTGAACATGAGTAAAGGTTTGGGAATCTGTTCTAGCAGGAATATGTGCTGAAAATGGGAAAAAAGCACTGAGGTTATGATCTTAAGTTGAAAGATCATTAACTCCATCACCTGAAGAGATTTATAAGTGGCTTTCATGCTTCCCTGAGCACATACCTTGGACTGCCACACCAGTCTGTAAGGGTTGGAGTAGTTCAGCTTCTCCATGACCCTCTGGACAGTAGCTCCCACTTCTTGAGGATACGGATCACCACGGTTCACAACCTGCAACACAGAAACACCAGACCTTCCTATTCCAGTGGACACCTTGTGAAAAGACCACCTAAAGGCTGGGAAGGGGAGCACACCAGAAATGATGTGGCCCAGCCAAAACTGGGAAGAACTGTTCTTGCCCAGCAAAACCCGTGATGAAGCTGCTCTACCAGAACACCTACTCCTCCTCCTCTCCACGATAAAAGATACATTCTTCTATCATCCCATACAGATATGGTTATGTTTTGGTAACAGCACTGCATTTTTGAAAAATAATCCAAGAGACATTTCACTGCAGCTGTTTGCTGACAGAATGTTTATTGCAACCTTGCAGAGATTCTACTCTCAGACCCCCTCCATGCAGCCCAGCCAGTGGGGCTTTGGTCTAACTGTGGCAGAAACAACCTGCTGGAACTCACAGACATGGGCAGCGAGTGAGCTGAGAAGAGGATGACAACATCTTTCCTTTTGTCAGGTGGAAACAGGCTCAGTTCCTTCTGAATGTGATCAGTGAAGCACTGTGAAGAAAAACAAAAAGCAAAGACCTGAATCAGAAATGCTAAAAGGCATTATGTGCTCCCAAGGGCCCCAGACAGGCAGCTTCAGTATTGCCCTCAGGACTCCAGATTTGGAGTAATGACCCCTGAAGTCCCATCCAGCCACCTGTTACGATAACATGACCATGCTTTTAAAACAAGATGTGTGACCTGCTCACTTTTACTTATTATCATGCCAATACATCTGGCATGAAATAACCATCTCTCTCCTGTGACTTCACACACAGGAGACAAGAAACATTCATTCCCATAACTAAACTGTACCCTCAAATCAAAGCACTCCTTTTATTCATCTCAAGTTTTTTAAAAAAAAGAAAATATGTAAATACATCCTAAATCAGCAAACACTTCCACCTTCTTGCAGTGCATTCTGTATCTAAAATCTTGTAAGCTTTGTTAGAAGCTAAGATTTGATCTAAGTGATGTGTTTCCCCAGATTATTTCTGTTGTTTAACATTATACTGTGTTTCTACCAGTAGCAAATGTTTCTAGAAAGGAAAATAGACTTCTGCATTTACTTAGTTCTTTGTTGTTTTCAAGTCAGCTGGCAAAGCAAAAGCATCATGTTTCTCCTACACCAACCAACAAAAGACAACCTCAGGGAATGCCAATTTGATAACATATCAGACCAGTGCAGTTCACACCTCTGGTTCTGACAGGAGCTTCAAAGGCTCCTGCAAACCCCTACCTGGATGAGAAGGGGATGTGTGGGCCAGCGGTCAATTATGCTCCATTTCATCTTTGGCTTCTCCCCTTTTTTATTATAGTAGCGATAAATGGCATTTAAACTGCTTCCTGAAATACAGAGCATTAAGAGCATAAATTCTGTCAAGGCATTAGCAATCTGTCAGATTACAACAGTTTTGTAGCAAGGTATGAAAGTATTTTAAAACGCTATATATATGTTTACACTGCAACCATAAATCCGGAACTGGGAACAATTATATCAAAGTTCATACAACACACAAGCCAAGAACAATTTGCTAAAGCATCTTTTAATTATTTTAAATATTATAATTATTGTTTTAGTTTCCACAAAGAAAGCTGACTCAGCCGTGTTCCTGAGCCTCCAGTTTATTCTGTCTCACAACAGTAACAAAAAGCTATCCTCAGTCAGAAAATATCCACCTGCCACTGGGAATGAAGGAAAATACAGAAGAGGTTGAGCTGGTGATGAAGCCAAGAGGGAGAGCTCACCTGTGGTGGAGCAGCTGTACTGGGGGTACTGGGTAAAGGCAATGGCCCTCTCTATGCCATCCTTCTCCATCTCCTCAATTGCTTCTTCTGTCAGGGGGTGGACGTACCGGAAGCCAATGTAGTATTTGTGAGGTGCTGCCAGCCAAAGCACAGGAAAAGAAATTGTAGAAAAAAGCAGAGAATGCTGAATAATACTTCTTTAATAAGTACAAAGTACAGAACTGAAACTTGAAATGAACTTGTTGATAATCTTCAAGCTACTTTTCTAAACCACTGCCATATAAATGCATTTTGGTTTTGCCAAGTATTTTTCTTCACTGTTACTATAATTTAAAAGTGGTTTATACTATTGTTTGTTTCTTTGGGAAGCAGAATTCCTCTGGTTTCACTTAGATTAGCAGAGGCATGCTTTCCAGACTGTAGGGAGCTCTGACACTCTGCTCTGATTTCAGAGGCAAGCTCTGATTTCAAGGGCATTTTGGTAAAAGTGTGTCACTACCAGAAGCTGAAGTGCTAACCCAGACCAGAGTCAGAGGTGTGCTCTGGGCATTCAGGTTTTTCCATATTCCATCTCTCATCTTTTAGGTGTCAGGTTTGGAGAGCATGCTTGGATTAGGGGGAGGAAGGGGAGGCTTGTTGCTTAATTACCTCTTTTTTTGTTTTGTTTGTTATTTATTTTTAGTAGAGGACAGAGGCTCTTAGGAGAGCAAAAGCAAATTTTTGTTTTCAGGGTTTTGGGGCCAATGAACAGGTTTCCAAAAGGGAGCAGATGTCCCATGGTATCCACTCCACACATTTACACATGATTCAGAAACAGGTTTAGTCAGCCCCAGTTCTCTGCAGGAGGTACAAGAGCTCCCAGATGGCAGCAGGAGCAAATAATGACCCAACTTCAAGAGAGCCCCAGGAGCCAGGAACCTCATTAACATTTTAAATGGCATTAAAAACAGAAGTCTCAGTAACCACAGAAAAGTGGAGGAGTTTAACCACAGGAGGAGTTTAACCTGGGAAAGGACCTACTGGGAGAAAACACGGCCAACTTGGAAACTTCTCACAATGCTCACAGTATTATGTTTTGTCCTGGAGCACAGGCAGCAAAGGAGAGATTTTCACATCTGCATACATATTAATTTTGTTGTTACACAGAATCAGAACTACTGGAAACAGAGTGACATCTCCTTCCACAGGGAGCTGCCAATCTAAAAGAAATAATGTCATCCTGTGAGCTTTCGTGTTGGTGATACAAGAATCTCAGCTAAAACACAGCTTTTAAGAAATACTAAGAATCATTATAACTAAAAACATCAAAAAAGCAAGATGTGGCTCTTGAGATATAACTACCATTGCAAGACATTACCCTGTATGAAAGCTGATCTTAAAAAAAAACAAAAACAAAATAAAACAAAAAACAACAAAAAGTAAAACAACAGAAATAGATTTTCCTATCATCATGTTTTTGTGATTTATTCTTACTGACTACTGAGCCCACCCAACCCCACTCATTTGGAAAGGAAGAATTCTTGTTCACTTTCAGACAGCTGCCTGTAACAACAAAGCTTCATTTTAAAATTATATTGTTCCCTGATGGCTTGGGTGAGGCTGTTTATTTACTACTTCATATTAGCTGCATTGCTGAAGTGCAACGTGCCAAATGTATACTACAAGCTAGTGAATTGATTAACTTACACAGGAGGGAATTTCACAGGTGGTTACTGAACCTGTCTAACATTTTCACCAACCCTAAATACAGAGAAACTATAAACCCTACGCCCCAAAAGCCCTGATCAAGGTAAAATGAATATACAAAGTATTTCTTCTTTGCCATGTGTTGCCTGCCTTACCACCACAACCTCCCAGCTACTCTTTAGCTCCCAAAATGCTACCTGTGAACACACCATACTGAGAAACACACAGCTCAGTCTGGGAGCACATCCAAGTGTTTCAAGCTATGGAGAAGCAGCACAGTACCTGGTACCTCAAGAGAGGTCACTCAAAATGCTGAGGGACACAGCAGGCAATTCAGTTGTTAGCAATGGCTACCACGTTCCATTTTTAAAACTTCAGCAATGGTTGGGTATAAAAGGTCTCTGAATGCCTTATCAGGTGTGAGGACTGCATAGGCTTCACAACAAACAGTCACTGAACAAAAGCAAGCAGGAGTGGCACACTGAGAGGAGCAGATAAACTTTCTCAGCTTTATCTGCAGAAGCTGTTCCAAGGCTGACCCTGTGGGGGCTGCTGCTGCACAGAGCACTGCTGCCAGGGGGCCACAGCAGGCTGCAGTCCCAGCTTCAGGCTTTGACTGTACTTGCAGACAGCACAGCTGGAACTAAGCTAGAGAGCAGCATCTGTGGGGAAAAAAAGGAATGTACATGGCTTGAGTGACACCAGTTAGACGTTACAAGCTGAGTAAATGAAATCGATTTGATTCTAGCCTTCCAAGAGTATTACTTTCCACCTTCCAGACCCTTATGTTAGTCTTCTTCTTCTGGCTCTTTTCTACCCAAGTCTGAAGCAGGTGCCACAAAAAAGTTACAAAATAGGTAGGAATCACATAAGGTGTACTGTCAAGCCTGGAGGGGGATCATACCAGCACGGGTCAGGGAAACTGAAGGGAGAAAGCAGCTTGCAGCACCACTCATTGTGAAGCCACTGAGCTGAAAAGAATGAAAAGCTCTTCTCTTTGACTTCTCTTACTCCAGCAGTTTTTCTATCAAAAATGTCTAGTGTTCCTATTGGAACAGCAGGATAAGAAGCATTATCTGCAGCTAACACATCAGTGAGGGATTCAGCAGGCAGCTTAGCCATCCTGCTGACTGCTTCTCCTCACAAAGCTAGGCTGCTGCTCCAAGAACAAAAAGCAGAGTGGAAAGAAATACCTTATGGGAACAAAGGGGACCCCCAAACAGGTCATTTCAGCCAGACCCACAATCATGGTTTTGTTTTTCCTGGCTTTTGTTAGAGCAGTGGTGATTCACTGCTGCCTTCTGTCCCATGAGCAGCAAGACAGAGAAAATGGCCATAATCCTTGAACTGCTACTTGGATATGGAAGTTTAATTTCTAGTGCTGCCAATCATGCTTATTAATGCCATGATTTTACAGAAAAGGTACAGTTAGCAAATGATCTATCACCTCCAGCAAGCAGCAGAAGAGGCACAAAAACTTCCAGCACATCCAAGATGAAGTCAAATTAAATTACGACAATTCAAAAGCAGTTAAGCTAAACTGGTGCAAAGACCATCACAAATGCCCTTAACCCGGATGAAAAATTACTCAGGTATCAGTTTGGTTGGAGTTTTTAGGAGAGACTGAACACAGCTGAATCACAGCAAATTAACATTGCAGGAGTAATGCACACCCAGCCCACTGCTGCTAAGGGGGAAACCTGGGAGCTGAAGCCCTTGAGATTGTGTGATCCATTGTATTCACCTTTGAAGTTTTCCTACCACTAAGGAAGAACTGGCAAAGACAGAATCTGGTGCCAGCAAGGGAAACTGTTAGTCCTTATCTCCTGCTCAGGTCCTGGGGTGGGGCTCACTGCTATCGCCTAACCAAGCCCTGCAATGTTCAGCTACCAACCTCCTCCTCAAGTCCTGAAATCAGGCCTAATTGGCTTTAGTTCTTTTATTTAACAGTGACAGATTCAGACAAGTTTCAAAAGGTCTGGGTACACCCAAGCAGTAACTGCAGAGGGACATTTCAGAGGTACAAAAGGCCTGCAGCTTTGGAGGTGGGTCAGACTCCCAATACCTTCCCACACAGTCACCATTCTTTAGGCTCAGCTGGCATAACAAAAACAAATACAGAAGGTTTTACAGTGTTAAATTCTGGCCTCAGACAAAAGAATGATATGAGATTTTACTGCCACTGCCAATGGTCACAGATCTCATTTATGATGGTGACACTGCCACTCTGCACACCTTTCTCCCATGCCAGCTCACATAAAATACATTCCCCTTTCTTATCACCTAAAACCCAACCACTTGTCTTCAGTGTAGACATCTCCAAGCTCAAGCAGGGCTTCCAGGGAAAGTTATGACATCCTGTAGTCATACACACCAGTGAGGACTCCTACCACCTACCTTCAGCCTTCTGAAAATAAGACTCTTTATCATAGTTACCTAGATGTCTTTCAACACAGGAAGCAATAAAAACTTTTAACAAGCATAGTAGAGACGTACCAGTGTGAGGAGACATGCTGTCCAGCAGCTTCACCATGCCTTCTCCCTGCACTGCTGTCCACTTCTTGATTGGTGATCCACCTCCAATCCTGCTGTACTGCTCCTGGATTTTTGGTGTGCGGCGTTTGGCGATGAACGGTGCTAATTTACTAATGCATTCAAAAGGCACATGTATTGACATCACGACCCAAAGCACCACCACTTCCCCCAAACCTCTCTGCTGCAGTGGGTTTTCCCTGGCAATTTCCCCAAATTACAGCAAACCAGCATTGCATGGTTCAGCTAATGTTATAACCCACCACCCCTCCCAAACTTACTAGGTGACAGGAAATCACAATTTCTAATTAGGAGAGAATGATCTCTTTACGTCTATTAACACCACTAATTATAACACCATTTGTTGCACTGACTGCTCCCAAGATGAAGCAGTCCCAAGGAATGCTGACAGCAACTCCCATCACTGTACCCCAGCAGTTTCTCACTTTTGAGCTGGCATTGTCATTAGGTCTCGGTCCAGGAAGAGACGAAGTAAGAAATCGTGCACATCATCCAGCCTCTCTGGACCTCCCATATTTAACATCAAGATTCCTGTCTTAGGTTTCCTGTGGAAGCAAGAAATATTCCAAATCAGAGTTACCTACTGCTGCAGCTATTATTGTCGTTGTTGTCATTACTATAACAATCATCCTCCTGCATTTGTCTTTTGCAAAAGCAGTCTTATTTAGAAGTTCATCCTGCTTATGTAAAAAATAAGAACTACAAGCATGGAAAGCCAGGAAACAAGTATTTGCATGATCCTTACTTTCTTTTAGCAAAAAAAAAAAAAAAAGTAATCACTTCACAACACAGAGCTGACCTGGAAATATGAGAAAATTATCTTGGAGCTGAGGGCTGCAAATGAAGTTATAAAACAGGGTCTAAGGAACTACCTCAGCTGACCACCAGCTGTAGATTCCAACAAAACCAAGCAGCAGCTTCCACAGAAAATGGATGCACTGCCCGCACAGGAGATGACTACTTTGCAAACACATCTCATCTCCTGAAGCTGTAAAAGCAGCATAGAGCCATTCGACACACAAAGAGCAGGGATGGTTTTGTTTGGGTTGTTCCTTTTTTCCCCACAATGGGTTTTCTGTCCAGGTGCAGGTCCAGCACATTGTTTTAAGGATAAGGTCCCTCTGAGTAGAGCAGAGTGGAGCAGATGGTGGTACCAGCTCTTACAGACAAGGCTGCTGATCACAGCTCCCACCCAAGAGGTGGATTTCCCCACTGAATCACTTCCCCTGCCTGAAGGAGCTGGGTGCCCAGGAGCTCTGGCCTCCTGAGCAGACTGAGCTGAGGCTGCAGAGGGAGATTTGCCCTTCTCTTGTTACAGGCAGCCTTAGGAACGGGCACTGAAAGAAGCCCAATCTGCACCAAGGGGCTGGGACCTTGGCTTCCATTTCCTTCCTCCTGGAGTGTCTGCCAGAAGGTTCTGAACAAAACCCAGGAAGAAGGAACTGAACCTCAAATAACAATACCCTACTGTTTGTTCTTCTGCTGCCTCTGCACTGCCTCAGGCCCTGCCATGGGGCACAGCCTGACTGCACTGCTCTGCAGGGAGCAAGGCAAGGCCAGCCCTGCCCCAGAGAACAGGGCAAACAGGGCAGAGGGAACACAGCCAGCCAGATAAAGGCAATCACACAAGCACAAAAACACCCGATCCAGCCCCATGACTGCCACGTTTTACTGCACAGCCAGCTTTGCTCTGCAGCACCCCATATCAGAGGGACACAGAGGGACACACCAGCAGGTCACACCCACCCAGACCCCACTGCACTTACTGTGCCTCGGGCTGAATTTGAGGTTTTGTGCTCTCCGCCACGGCGGCTGCAGTTGCCTGACCCCTCCATCGTACCGGGACCCTCAGCTGACTGCTGCTTTTCACAGCTGGAAGAGAGATAACAGCACACTGATAACCTTGCACTGGGCTGAGGGGCCTCCTCCCCAGATAGGCACAAATCCCTCAGCAGCCACACCAACACCCATGGCAGGACTGTTCTGCTTGGCATTCTCTTCCTTAAGCTCCAGATCCTGGAAGCAAAGAAAGTCGTGAAATTGCAAGCTTCTGCCCTTCTTTAAACATTCTGTACAGATACCAGGCAGTAACCTTGAGCCAAACAAAAGCCTCATTAATCTTCAAGCTCCAACTGTAAGTCCAAAATAACTGGTGACCACACATAAGAGAAACCAAGCAGGGCTGACACACTAAGGAAGCAAGTATGTCAAGCTGCCTAACTCCCCACGGCACAGGCATTCCTGGTCTAACTCTAGAGAAGCAAAATAGTTCTACACCACCTCTACAATGAATGCTAGACATTTGTTAATTTAGGGACCCCAGCCAACTTCAGCACTGGCGACAGGCACACTGCTCCTCAGTTTGACCCTGTGCTGGGTCAGCAGCAATTTCAGGATCTGCCTAGCCAGGGATCTGAGCAGCCTTCTTTCTCACTAGCTAGAGTGGGCGACTTCTATTATTCCTGGATTTCAACATCAGCCAAAATACAGCCCCAAATCAGGATAATTGACTTCCCACATGCTGCTTTTTCAAAAGCCCGCTTTGTTTTCCTCAGGAGTTCATAGTCATTACATGATATTTTTAGTGCAACAATAGTGTGAATTGCCCAAGATGAAAAAAAAATTGTTAAGTGCCACATCCCTGCCTTTCCAGCAATTGTTTGGTGTGACACTTCCCTTGTCAGCCTGCAGGAGTTCAGCAGCAATTGAGCCCCAACAGCACAGACCTCCTCAGCAGCCGATCCACCTGCTGAGAAGAGCATCTTATGCTTCACAGCTCCCTAATAACATCCTGAACAGAGGCTGAACACCCTCAAAAACTGCTGAAATCAATGGCAATGAAAATCATGTCGCAAATCCATCTTCTTTCTTGGGATTAACGGAGTGTAGCTGCGGACGCCTCCGTCTGCAGCGATACAAAGAGGTTACAAACTAAAGCACTTCAGTTCAAGCATTACTGATGCCTGAAAGACTCTTTTCAAATATTCACCTTCTTCTTCCAGTTCTTAGGTTATTACATTTTGAGGCTCTGACACTGATGTAAATCATACAGAATAGTAGCAAGAGAAGGTTCAACGTCCACACTGATCCTCCCGTGCTGTAAATAAAGGCTGGCAAGCATCCATTTCCCTTACCGCCAGGCTTGTGCACGTCTCTGCCCGCACCACAGGGCACAAGATGCAGAGCGTGAGGGATGTGCAGGGCCTGGAGCTGATGGCAGGCTGATAAATGTGCTCTTTTAAAAGTTTTTGTAAGTTTCAGCAATGGCACAACCCCATTCCCTGCTGGAGCCCGGGCCTGCGGAACCCAGCCCTGGTGCGTGCCCGCCGGCCGCAAGGAACGCACAGCACGGCCTCTGAGAAGGCAGAAGTTACTCCACCAGCAACCGGGCAAGGTTTTACATGTACAAGGAGTGAGGAGGAAGAGCAGCAGGGAAGCAGGATGCTGCAAAGGCGGCAATGGACACGTCCAAAGGCCGAGTAACCACAGCACCCTGGCTGGGGCTGGCTGGGGCTCACACCTCCACACCGCACACCCGCCCTGCTTTCAGAAACGTCAGCTGTGCACTGTTAAACGAGGATGAGTTTCACACGAACGCTTTTTGGAAAGTACAGCTCCTCATTCAGAACTAAACTCCTGAGCAGGAAAAAAAAAGCCCGCAAACAAAACAACCAAGAGACTTCAAGGCACCAAACAATGTAAAATCGAGACTGACAGCAGCAAAGGACAAACTCAAATGAAAAAGCCCCAAGCCACGCTTCATTTAGAGGAAACCCCTCGTTATCCCGCCGGGCAGCGAGCCCGCATTCCCCAGGGTCTGGGCAGCGCAGGACGCGTGCCCCGGGCAGCCCCTCAGGGCGCCCGCAGCCCCGGGGCTCCCCGCAGCCCGGCGCGGGGGAGCGGAGGCCCCGGCGCTGCGTTATGCAAAGCCAGCACACCGGGGTTGTGTAACGCGGTCCCGCCGGTCCCGCCGCCCTCACGCTTCCCCGAGCCGAGACCGGCCGCCCCCAGCCTCCTCCCGGCCCCTTCCCTCAGCCCCTCCTCGGGGTCGGTGCCCACAGACTCACCGTGACGCGCCGCCCGCCCGGCGCCAGCAGCGGCAGCGGCAGCACCGACCGCGGTCGCCATCTTGGCCGCGACCGCCCGCATTCCCCCAGACGGACCCGCCGCCGCCCCTCCGCTTCCACCGCCCCGCCGGCCCCGCAGCCGCCCCCGGCACCGCCCCTGATACCCTACGGGGGCGGAGCCGACGGATCAGGGTCGAGCCTGGATCCCCCGGGGCTGCGTTACCCCGGCTGCCCGACATAGTCCCTGAGAGACCGTTACCCGCAGGGCCCGAGAGAGGTCGAGCTCCCCTGGAGCAGCACAACCCCCGGAAAAGGTTTCAAAAAAGGTTTGGGGTTTTTTGTGTTTTTTTTGTTTTTTAAATCCTGGGAGGCACTCCCAGCAGCTCAACCACCACCTCAGACCTTTGGAGTTCATGCTCAGCTGCACAGGAAGAGGGTAGATTTGGGTTAGACATAAGGAAGAAATTCTTCCTCATGAGGCTGTTGAGCCCCCGGCCCAGGTTGCCCCGAGCAGCTGTGGCCGCCCCATCCCTGGCAGTGCCGAAGGGTGGATGGATGGGGCTTGGAGCAACCTGGGCTGCTGGAAGGTATCCCGGTCCATGGCAGGGGGAATTGGCCCCAAGCACCCAAACTGATGCCGAAACCTTCCCAGAGAGGCAGAACGGGCTTCTCAGAGCTCACACGATGCCTCTGCCAGGGCAGGGTGGGAAGCTCTGCAATAGGGCTCACCTCACACACGGGGACACGCACAGCGCTCGTGGCATGCATCATTTATGAGGAGATTGCCTTCTCCTGCCGGGAGGAACAGCGTTCCTTGGCTGGAGGCAGATACCTGCCGAGCTGGCCTGGTGACCAGCAGCACCTCTGCACACTTTGGCACAGGAGGTGATCCTCCATCCCCACCACCCGATGAGGACCGGGGATGCTGGGGAGCAGGGGCGGCTGTTTGGTGGGACAGGGAGGCACGTCTGATCCTCACTCACTCTGTGTGCTCTGGGGCTCTCACTGCTCACCCTGGTGCCTAGGTCCTTGTCCATGTTATAAACTCAGCCAGCATCACTGCAGTACCTGTGCCTGAGGAGCAGGGGGGCCAGGAAGAGCTGCAGCTCAGGCTGGAACAGAACGAAGGGCAGCACACAGAACAGACTGCTCCTGGCTTCTCAGACACACTGGTGAGGAGAAAAGAGCTTTGCCTGGTAACCTCCATTCCCAGTAGAAACAAGTTTGGTGGCTTTTTTTCCCTTCATGATCAAAAACCTGAAGTGAGCCCCTGTGATAAATAAGGAACTATGCCAATCCTATTTAACAAAGCCATGGTGTGTTCTGGAGGAGCATTTCATCATTACCACATTCCTGCCAGCTACATTTCAGCATCTGCCTAAGGAATTACTCCTTTTTATTCCACGGGTAAATTTGCAGAGGCTTTTCCCTAATTCAGAGACCTTTCCCATGCAGATGGCCAGCCCAGCACCACCTCTGCGCCACAGGCAGATGCGGGAACTGCACAGCAGCCCTCGTTCCACTCGGCTGCATCTTTCATCACAGTCACCTTTTAAGCTCCTTATCTGATCTGCCTCTTCCAGGAGCACCTCTTAAGTCCTCAGACCTTCCTCTAGTAGCTCCTCTGATACAGAGGCTTTTAACCTTTACAGAGCAGCTCAGCCCTGCCAGTTTTAAGGACAGAAAATTGATTGCCAACAAATGATGTTTTTCTAGTAGTATCTTTTCCCAACCCTTCTTCTCTCTTCCCATCACTTCAGGCACTTGAAGGACATGTTTTTAATAGGAAGTCTTTCTAGGCTCATAAATTCTTAAATATTCTGAATTAGAAGCCTCTTGAACTCTCCTCCACCCCTAAACTGCCCCCAAAACATTAAAAAAAAAAAAAAAAATCTCACAAAACCAAACCCCAAGGGGAACAATTACTATTTGATAGCATGTCCAACTCTTGGACTGGGCTGACTTTTCCTGCAGTTCACTCCTCTTAAGAAGTCAAGTATATACACTTAAAAGAAACTGGTAGGATTTTGTTGCAGTCAAGCATGTTTGTCTCCTCTTCCTTTAGTTTACATACTTAACACACAGGCAGCCACCCCCAAACCACAAAAAATTCACAGTTCACTAAATACTTTTGTAGTATTTAAAGGGATCTTTTAAAGTTCTATGTTCAAAGAACAACTTACCAAAAGCAGAGAAGAGCAAGCATGAGAGAGCCAAAACAAGTTACTGATGAAGATTTTCTTCCATTTTGGCAGCAAAAGGCTTGGGGAAATCTGTGAAAATGGTGAATCCAAAGGTAGATAAGGAAGAAAACCATCCTAGTAGTGCTCATCTCTTCAGACATCTGTCATTCACCCTCAAGCAGCCTGTACTCATCCCCTCAGCTCCAAAGGAGTACACCTCAAGCAGTGCCACCGCTCTCCCCAACGATCCCCAAGGCATTAAATCCAGATGTTTAAGAGCTCTGGGAACCATCTCCTTTCTTCCAATTGTGTCAGGTGGTGAAGCAGATGTTACCTGCTTACAAACCCAGACTCACTTTGGGCAGACACAGACACAAGCAGGCAGAAGTCACCACAGCTCCCCCAGAGCTGCTGCACTGGTAACCAAATATTCAGCACCACATTAATTCTCACCTATCCTCTCTACTGAGGCAGCTGAGGAGGTCTATCCAAATTATAAAAACTCATGCCTTTAATTCATGGAGATTTAGTTTAAAAATAATAACAATAAAAAGCTAGTTCCATTTTTTTTCAGCATGTGTTTACTGCACCTGAAAATTCACTTTTCCTGTCCCTTGGCCATGCAGACAGTGTCTGGAAAAGGAGAGGCTGTATGGAGGGAGCTATGGAGGCTAGCTGAAAGGAACAGGACAGACATTACAGGCAAAGAACTGCTGCCTTGCACACCAGCTTATGTTGCTATAATTTATTGGCTGCTGACTTTAGACCAGTTCATATATGTAACATGCAAGATGAAGAAAACCAATCATTTATTACAAAAATATGGATATTGCACAGCTCAACGATTCTGTGAATGGCAAACTCAGATCAAGTCTTGGTGCAGGGAGCAAATGATGCACCTAGCAAATTGCTTTTCTAAAATTTCTCTAGTAAAAAGGGATTGCTTTATTTATGACTCAGAAGCATACAGATGACTCAACACATTAAATATTTCATTAATCCTATTTGAAAACTTGATTACAGCCAGAGAAGCTGCTCAGATGCAGTAGCACAAGAGAACATGGTGCCAGTGAGGAAACAGGGAACTGCTCTACCAAGAAACAAACTTTAGCAGGCAGGAAAGCACTGCTGGAACTACAGCTCTAGATCTAGAGAGGACAGGAATCCAGTCAGCACACAATGCTGAACTGTAACTGCGTTTCAAAGCTACCAGTTTGCTCAGGTCTTCCCCCAGTGCCTGCCAGCTGACAGGCAGGGCTCTGACAACAGGTAACTCAGCACAGGCTGGGTGGGCAGTGCCTCACCCACAGGGATCAGGACAGAGCAGCACAGCCTACCTCACCACCAACCCCAGCATCTGGAACCAATAAATAATCGGAAAAAAAGAACAAAACAAAAAAACCCCAAGCAATCCAACCCAAGAACCCAGAGGGGAGCTCTGTGCTCAGGACTACACACCTTGCTACTGGGTAAACTCAAACGGAACTTCCAATAGAACAGGAGGAGCTAAAAAAGTGCAGCACTTTATGCAATTATTCCCATTTTTAAACTTCGTTGAGCTAACTAAATAATGTCTCTTCATTCTCAGAGGTGAGTATTCGGAAATTTGAAGAGCTTTAAGTCCTGATTTCTCCAACATGAAATCACAAGAGAAAGCAAATTAAAATGAAAGCCAATTTTAAAATCAAATACCCAGTATATTTTAAGTTACAGAAGTTAAAAGCAGAAGCATAACTTGTTTTTTAAACAACAGCTTACCAGGGTCTTTTTTTATGTTGACTTGAGAGCATAAATGTATCTAACATTTTTTTCTAGGGCTTCTTCCAGCTAATTAGTAGCATTTTTCTTTGCAAAAAAGGGTTTTAATTTTCTTTCCACACCCTAAATCAGCATTTGTATCAGCAACAGGCTGCAGCAAGTTTTGTTCTTGGAAGGGCTGTAGAACAGCAGAGTGTATGGTTGTTTTCCAGGCCTGAGCTGCTCAGTTTCCTGGGAGCTGTCGGGGAGCTAAGGTTTGCAGCGCTGGACAAAGCGTGGGTAGAGGCAGACATCGCGGATGTGGTGACGATTCAGAATCCAGGTGAGGAACCTCTCCAGTCCCAAGCCATACCCACCGTGAGGGCAAGTGCCATATTTTCGCTGTGAAAGTAATATCAGAGAGTAGCTGTTAAACACTGTGTTATTTATAACTGCAGCAGTACCACCAGAAAAAAAACAAAAACAAACAACAAAACCCCAAATGTTTCCAAGCCCATTTTCTGAATGCTGAGGAAAATGGACTATGCTCTTTCCAGGCAAGGTATTTGTGCTTAGCTGTCCTGAGTGTCCTGGGGCAGCACAAGGACTCAGAGAAGAAAAAGAAAGGTGAAAAATAAAGTCTTGATGATTCTTTTTGTTACCACCTCCTCCCCTCCTCTCCTCAGGCTAGCTAGGGCTCGGCCGTGAAGGCATGTGAAACCAACCTTTCTTTTATCTAACACCAAACACTGCCAGGAGGAACTGACTTGTACAGACCAGTCTAAGAAAGAGGATCTGGTGAGGGCAGCTGCCACTGCAGCAAAGAGCAGTCCTATCAGAACGGAAACTGCTGCCTTTTGCACTTTGCCAGTGGTTAAATGATTAGCTACTCTGAGCCTCCAAAAAAGGTTTCCAGTTTACCCTGCATCATCGTAAGAGCAGTTAAAAAAAAAGTCACCAAGTATTCCTTCTGGCAGGCAGCAGATCCATCTGCTGTACAAACCTGGTCAGTGTACCAGTAGTAGGGCGTGGGATCGATGCCCTCTCTCTTGTAGCCTTCCAGCAGCTCCTCACTGTCCCAGATACGCATGGAGCCACCAACAATCTCACCAACATTAGGCATCAGCACATCAACCTACAACACACAACAGAAGACCAAACTATTACGATTAAGCTGCCTGAAGGAGGGGGAGGAAAAGTAGCCCAAACTTAAAAATGTAATTCTGTAACAGCTTTCACCATGGAACTTTAATTCTCCATGACAGGAAGGAAGGCAATTATGCATAATATATATATTTTGAATATATACGATGAATATATGAATAACCAAACCTACCAGAATCTCTAACACTCTTGACCACACTGTACTGTAAAAAAAAATTTAGAAATCCAAACCCAGCACAAAAGTAACCAGTCAAAAAATACACCACAGAGCCCCAAGCCCATCAGCATTCCTAACCACCACCACTCTTCCCAGCAGCAGGACAGCTGGTGGTCACACACTGCAGCCTCCAAGAAGTGACACAACTACTGTCACCAGACCAGCCCTCAGCTGAGGTCAGTGAAGAAAGTGTTTGACATCATCACTGACATTTTATTAGCACTGCAGAGATGCTTCGTTTAATTCTACGGGATCAACGAGAGACACCCAAAACAAAACCTGGTGTGAATTCTCCGAGATTTTCCCGTAACACTTCTTGCCTTTGTGCTCTCCCACACTGACATGCTGTTCTGAAGGCTGTGACACTGTGCAAAACACCAACTTACAGATTCTGTAAGGCGGGAATCGTCGTGACAGCGCTGCATATAGAAGGACTTTATCTCTGCAGGAAATCGGCACAGCAAGATTGGCTCGTTAATGGTGTCTGTCATCAGCCTCTCAGGAGCTTCAGGAATATCCTAAGATTAGGGAAAGCTTTATTAATATTTAAAACCACTCCAGTACCTTGAGTCCCACAGGTATCAGGCAAGAAACAAAGACAGTTTCAGCCCACACGTATCCACACATTCATTCCAATGTACCTAAATGCTTTACAATATATGTCAGGGGGAAAAAAATAAAATAAAATATAAAAGTATCAGTTTAGCTACAATCCAAGCTTTTCTAACATTTCAGAGAAAAAAGGAAAACCTAATCTGAATTGTACTAACCCTAACCCAATACTATTCCAAACAAAACACATTCACGCAGCAACAGCCAAACTCCATCATGGTCCCAGCTTTGTTCTTCAAGGGGCTTGGTCATCCCAAGTGCAAGGCAGTGGGATTCTGCTTGCTTTTCATTCCATAAGAGCCTTGGAAAGACTTACTTCCCCAAACTCATAGTAAGTGCCATCATCCTTCTTCACATCATGCTCCTTTAACCACTCGATGGCTTCAGTGTAGTTCATCCGTCGGAATGGACGCTGAGGGGGCTGGAAGCCCTGCAAATGAGAGCACACAGCTGGAAAAGTTCCATTTGTAAAGGAGAATGCTTCTCTAGCTGATCAGCAAGTCCACCTCCAGACTTGACACACACTGCTCTTTCCAGCTCATGCATCAACAAGTTATTTCTTGATAAATAAAGAAATTGAGTTCAGTACTGAAAAGCTAGAATCAAACACAACCATCTCCCACGCCCAGTAAAGCTCACAGATGCTGAAAGAGATGGTAGGAAAGAGAGGAAGAATTTTCAACACTGTTTCCTGTTCTGTACAAACTCACTGCACGTGTAGGTGTCAAGCTGAGCCATTAACAGAGGTTGATGGGCAAGGCCACAAAAGAACATCTTTGCTCCCCTGTGCTTCAGAACCTGCTCTTTGTGAGGTGGGTTGTACCATGTCCTACCCTCCTGTCCTGGGCTAGGAGCCCAAATTTCAAGCTGAACCTCCATGTGTTTATTATGAAAACAGGTCAAAATAACAGGGGAGCCTGAGGCTGGATGTGCTCTGGGAGAGGAGCTGGTGACGAAGTCAGCAGCCTCAGAACCATCTCCTTTGCAAAAGCAACAGAAGACAAAGGGTCTCTAACAAATGAAAACAGCTTTACAGAGCTCCACGTTCCAGGGCAGAAAGTGAAACACCAGTTATTTCATTGCTCCCTTGTGCTCCATCTGCAAGCACCAGCAGATCAATATTACAAGCTCTGGGACAGAGGTTTTATTCCACTGGTACAGTACACATTGCAATAAATCCCACCACATTGCTGGCTCCTGGAACTTGCTAGCAGGGAACATCTTCCCCACAACCCTCTGCTTCTGGAAGAGTCCCACCAGCCCTGCAGCATTTTCATGCTTTTGATGTTATTTAGTACTGTTATTGTTATTAATAAGCAGGCAGAGAGCCCTGCCATGCCCTAATGAACGTGCTGATCAGGAAGGCTAAAGATGACTTTTTTTTTCTCTTTTTTTTTGTCTCTTCATGACTGTTCCACATTGCTGCCTACCGGGTTGAGGTCATGCAGTAAGCCTGATGCAGGAGACTTCAAGACTCTGTCCACTACATCACAAACCAGGTTCTCCAGACGGTCCAGCAAATCCTCAAAGGTTATGAAAGGACATTCAGCTTCAATGTGAGTATATCTGAAACACCAGTTCACACCATTACAAAACCACAGACAAGCAACACACCTTTAGCTATAAAAAAAAAAAAAAAATCCCACAAGCCGAACCCATACATTTTTGTCCCTTTTTGTTTCTCCCATTTCTACACTCTAAAGGAAACCATGAAAAAAAAAAAAAGTAAAGACAGCAATATGTTTCTAAAACATACAAGCAACAATACTTTTCTAAAAAGACAAATCTTCCTAAAATATGCGAGCTCTGCTTTGCCAAGAAACTCCTTCATTAAGAGTAAATGTATTATGACCAGCTGAACAATCTCCAAGGCAGGGTAATAACCCCCAAATATACTTGGGCTCAATCCTTCCATTAGCATTAGTGTTGTCAGCATGCTGAACATGATGTCACCCAGCTGCCTGCTACTCCCCTGCTTTATGAACTCACTTATACATCACTAGCAAAGAAGAGTACTCTCTCCATACTCTGCCAAGTGCCTGCGGGTCCTGGACTGCTCAGCTCTGTATGACTGAGCAACACAGAAAACATCTCCTAAGGCTGGAATGCAGGTCTCCAGGTAGAGCTGGGAGGATTGGGTCAAGTAGGCCTCTTCACCAAAATAATCCAACTTGAACAGGGTGGAGCCTCCTTCCACCTGCGTCTGGACTAAAGTTGGTGGTGTGACCTGTTAAAGAATTAAGGGCAAAGATAAGAGCAGTGACATAAGGCACACTCTTCCAGAACACCACCTACAAAGCTTTTGCATGCACACACACGAGTACTCCAGCAGGCCAGCAAGCCATGCAGGCTGTTTGGGACTCCTGCTGTCATGCTCACTGCCTCACAAGTGCCTCCACACCTCAGCTCTGTGGCCAAGACCATCTGATGAGAGTTTCCCAGGGCACAGCCACACTTACTTCGTAATATCCGTTGGCAAAGAAATGGTCCCGGAAGGCCTGCACTACCATGGAGCGCACCTTGAAGATCTTGGACATGTTCTCTCCTCGGATCATCATGTGCCTGTTGTTCAGCTGCACATCAACCTCTGAATCCTCGTTGAGCAGGTTGTCAGCCCCTCCTGCCGGGGACAGGCCGATGAGCTCCCAGAAATCACAGTTCAGCTCGTGGCCCCCTGGAGCCTGCCAGGTGGGAGAGAAGCAGAGAAATTTCAGAAGCCCACTTCTCACCCCTTGGATGTCACCACCTGGCAGAGATGTTAATCCAGTTTAACCAGCAAGATGCTCAAATCCCAGCTGCAGGATTCTCCAGGGGACTGCTCTGTAACTCAGTCACACCACACTCAGCAGTGCCATTTGTAAGCCAGCATGACTCCCTCAGACGTGGTGTGAAGGGGACACAGTACTACAGACAGCTCATTAGAAGCTTCCAGATGCATTTGGTTTCAGCTCAACCTGTCACAGGCAGTGGAGTTTATTGAGCTGGAAGAACAGAAAACCAAGCAGAGGGACACTACCTACTGCCTTCAATATTTAATGGTGGTTACAGAGGAGATGGAGCCAGACTCATCGGATGGGAAGGAGCTCACTATGGGTACTTTGGAGCCTCTCTGTCAGAGCCACCTAAGCTGCAATCCCTCAGCACTCGGCAGCACAGATTCACACCTCTTGGTGCAGACACCAAGCTCGAGCTTGCCTGATCCCTGCTGTCCCCTTTGCTGCCACAGCCAAGCTCCAGCAGCCTGGGCACAGACCAGGCCCCTCCATTCCTGGTCTCACCAGCTCCCCCGTGTGGGTCACAGCAGGCTTCTAGCTCCTAAAAGGTTCTTTTTTCCCATTCATAGCATTTTCAGGGTATACATTCAAATTCTCAAAGGCTAATCAACAGACTTTTACAAAGATGATGGCTTTGTTCACTGACAGTATTGTACCATTGTGATGAGACACGAAAACACAAAGTGTGCCCCAAATCTAAGACATTATGAGCAGCTATGATTACAAAACACAAGGCTGTTCAAAAAAACTGACCTCTGTTTGGCTGCATTTATTTTTAGAAGTCCCAGCAGTGCAAGCTACCAAAGGAAAGGAGATCTTTCTAACTTCTGGTCAGCACACACAAGAGGGAGCAAGCTGACATTTAACTGAGCCTGGCGCTCAAACCCTGGGCTGATCTCCTGGGAACAGGACCCGAGTGGCAGGGACAACTAGAACAATTAAGCCTATCCAAATGTCATCTGCAAAGCATGCCAGGAGTGGCCAACAGCATATGTCTGACAAGAAAATTGAATTATCTGCAGAGCACCCCAAAAGGCTAACACCGTGGCTTTATTTCACACACCACAGTGAGGGACTGTGTTGCTCTAACATTGTCTAATACATCTGGGAACCACTGTTTGAAGCACTATCACACTCCAACATTTTTTCCAGACATTTTCCTTCTCCCTCTTACATTACTAGAGTTAGTAAACTTAATCAAGAGTTCAGAGAAGAATACAGAGTGCCAGTCCACACAATTAAGCTCACTGCAAGAGCTGATCACAATGTCATATACACAGCTAAAGATCGAGGTTACAGACTACCAGATTAAAGGCACAGCTGTCCTCTAAATCTCAACACTGCTTCTGTGCTTTCTCCTTCAGAAAAAGGGACACTACCATAAGCAGCTACCAAGAGCCCATGTCTTAAAATGGACGATTTAAGATTTAAATAGAACAAACCTGGCCTGAGTGTGCTGCTTCTGCATCACAGGTTAAGTTTTGCAACACAGGCCAAACTTCCTTTGCCTCTCAGTCACCTCTTAACAACCAAGACAGAAATCTCACAATAACTGTCAGTAAATCTCCTGCTACAGGCCTGCATGTCCTGAGGAGTGCACTAAGTTGCTGTCACAGGTGATGGTTGCTAAAAGCTTCTCTCCTGCTCTTCCTCTCATGGATCACCCCTCATGCACAGCTGCTTAACACAGATGTAGCCCTAACTCCAGATTCAAACCATTATAAACAGTAACAAGCACGCATCTTATCTGGAGTCATAAAAATCACACCTACCTCGTCATTAACCCAAGACCACCATGACACAGTTTTGCATAACAACTCATAGCTGACTGCCTGGTTCATCCACCTGCCAAGTGCTTCTCTTAAGAGAAGGAGAACCCAAGCACAGGCACTCCCCCATACCTGCTTGCCCTTGGGAAGGAGGTTCAGAGTGCCATACACTGCAACACTGCTCTCCGTGGAGAGGATCAGCCCGTTGTAGCACTGACACTGCAGGGAGAGACAGACAAAGGCACTGTGAGGGTCACTTCTTGCTTTCAGATCTCCTGTGACACCTACTGGAGTCACAACTCAGGTTAACTCTGTCAGGCTCTCACAATGACAACAGCACTCTCATGACAGGAGATAACAATTTGACAGTTGGTTTAGGAGAACCTGTAAGGGTCCACAGCAAACAGGTGAGGTCTGAACACTTCACTCATTTAATGACAGATCGGGATTAAATTGTCACAACTTACCAGTTCATCTGAAAGGACACACTGGAGAAAGCCTGTGCCATCTCTCAAAACAATGAACATCAAATTTTTTCCTAGTCAAAAAGAGAAGGTAAAACACCTGAGAGCTTTACTCATCAATGCACTGCAAGGGACCCACTCCCAAGATGCATCCCACACTGAGGTGCAGATCATTACAAAAGGTCTGTGATCAAATCCTTCCCTTTATAAACCAGAGATGCTCCAGGTGAGCACTGAAGCACTGGCACAGTTACAGAAGCCTTTCAAAAAGCTGCATTTTGTGTAGCAAGTTAAAATGAATCTCAACAGACTTGGAAAGGGATACCTGCTGGGATGGCACCACCATGCCATGACCTTGGCTATCCCTGTGTGCAGGACACTGACTGCACAGCCCAGGGTACACCCAGCAGAGGCAGGGAGATGTCACTATGAGGAGAAGCTACTTAGCTCCTCAGTTTGCAGGATGATTTTAAAATACGAAACAAGTCTTTTGAAGAAATTCTGCAGGACTGGCCACCCAATTTTTCAGCTAAGAAACATCCACGTGTTCACACAACAGGCAGGATGCTCAGTGCTGAACCAAGAGGACACCAAACTGATGGCTCACACAAGGATGAGCAGGTACTGATTCAGTGACCCCATTGGGAAGGCCCTGTATTTGCACCATCTCTCTGCAGAGGTTCAATAACTGGTAAATGCTTGGGGCTCACCTTGCCTCCGTAACCTGTGAATCCAGCCAAAAACCTTCACTCTCTGGCCTCTGTAAGCCTCCAGAGCACCAATCTTTACCTGTAAAGCAGAGAGCAGAAGCAATTAAGAGTCCAAGGTGTGAACTAAGAAGGTTCAGATACCCATCAAGTGCATGAGAAAGACCAAAGCCTATACACCAGAGGAGAAGGATAACCAGAAGAGCAAAGTCACATTCCTGGACAGGAGCAGGACAACACAGGCCATGGACCAAGCACACTGGATCTTACTCACACATTTTGGCTCTGGAAGACTAGGATCATTTTTGATAACAACCTTCTTAGCTTCCTCCAGGTTTTTCTCTCTTCTCAAGAGATCTTCTGCCTGGTTCAAAAAAAGAAAAATCAGTACTGAATAGCTGTAAGCAGGGTTTGTAAGATCCCCACTCTTTACAACTGCTGGAGACTATCCTGCATGCCTACAGCAACAGCTGCCATAAAAAGCCATGAGGTTACCCTGCTGGGGCCTACACCCATACCTGCCCCAATTCAAGGCCAGGATGAGAAACACTGCTCAGATGCAGCTCTCATTTTCCCTGGACAGTCCAAAGGCAACAGGATGCAAACTCACCCAACTCCAGCCATCTGCCTGTCCTGCTCCACACAAGGGTGAGCTGCAAATTAGGCAGAGGAAGAACCAAGGCTTGCTTGGAGGGGCAGGAATCACAGATTGTCAGGTTGGAAGGGACCTCAAGGATGATGTGGTCCAAGCCCTCTAATATTATATTTATTGTTTATATGAGATGTCTCAGCACCCTGTGGAGCTGAGACTTAAAACTTTCCAGAGTGGGGGAATCCACCACTTCCCCTGTCTGACTGGGGACATTCCAATGTCTGACTGTCCTCAGGGTGAAAAATTTTCCTCTTGTGTTCAATGAGAATGCCAGCGCTGCTCCAGGGGTTTGGAAAGGGAAGGTGGAATGCTTCCCTCAATCTGCAGCCTACCTCCTTCTTCTCCTTGGCATCATTCTTCATCTGTTCCCTGTGCCACAGCTTTTTGACATTTTTCATCTGTGACTTTGAAATAATGGCCCATCTCTAAACCAATACAAGAGGAGATAAGGCACTATTACATCTGTGGCCCTTCACACACAGAAGCATTAAAATACTCTTTACTAGGAAGCTCATAATGCTACAGCACCTCGTTTTCCTTTTGGGAATCAACATAAATAGTAGGGAACGGTTCCTTTCCTGCTGTCATCAGAGCCTGAAAACAGGAAGAACACAAGAGATTCAGCTGGAGTCATCCTGACAGAGGCGGAGCAGCCATCCCACTGCAGCGCCAGGTACCAACCTGAACACGGGTGGGAAGGGAAGGGAAGGGCAATCACCTGAGCCCCACACTCACCTTCAGCACGGTCTTGAAGGGTTTCTTCTGTGTCCCATCCCCAGTGGAGTCGTTGCCCTCTCGGTCAGAAACATAGAGCTCCTCTGCAACACAGGCAGACACAGACACCCACTGAGAACACACCGGCAGAAACGGGAGTGGGAGTGGGAGGGAGGCAGCTGGGGACGCAGGGGGATGCCAAATCCCCACGGGTACCAGCAGCAGCAGCAGGCTGAGGGGCGTTCTGCATCCTAACCCCAACATGCCACAGCGGGACGGGACGGGACGGGACGGGCCCTGGCCCACCCGGTACCATCATCCCCCCCCCTCCCCTGCTGCCCCGCCACAGCCTCTCCCCGCCGCCTCCCTCCGCACGGCCCCGCCACAACCTCCGCACGGCCCCGCCGCTCCCTCCGCACGGCCCCGCCACAACCTCCGCACGGCCCCGCCACAACCTCCGCACGGCCCCGCCACAACCTCCGCACGGCCCCGCCGCTCCCTCCGCACGGCCCCGCCGCTCCCTCCGCACGGCCCCGCCACAACCTCCGCACGGCCCCGCCACAACCTCTCCCCGCCACAACCTCTCCCCGCCACAACCTCTCCCCGCCACAGCCTCCGCACGGCCCCGCCGCCCCCTCCGCACGGCCCCGCCACAGCCTCTCCCCGCCACAGCCTCCGCACGGCCCCGCCGCCGCCGCTGCCCTTCCCGCAGGGCTCACCCATGCCCATGGCTGCGGCGGGGCCCAGCAGTTCCCCGGCCATGTCCCCCGCACTCCCGCGCCGCCGGAAAGGGCCGAACCGGGAGTCCCGCCCCGCGCTTCCGCTCCCCGGACCAACCCGCACCGCTTGCGTCAGCAGCCCCGTGGTGACGTCAGAGGACACGTGCGGGGCGCAGTGATGGCGTCAGAGGGGGGGGGGCGGGGTGCCGACGCCTGAGGTTCCGGTGCCGGCCCGGCGGTGCCATAAACCGGGAGGCGGGTTCCGCCGTCTGTAGACAGAGCGGGCGGGAGAGTCCGGACGGAACCGGGCCCGAAGCCCCGAATCCCCCCGGTGGTGGTGTGAGTGTAAAAACCCCGCTGAGTCCCGGGCTGTGCCGCCCAGGGAGCGGGCAGGAGGGAAACATCCCCGCAGGATCCCCCCGGGGAGCCACAGCACCCACACCCGCACGGCACGGCTTGGGCTGGCACTCAGCACCGGGACCGGCCCCCGGCACCGGCAGGGACACATCCCGCCGCCCGGCCTGCTCCCCCCAACCTCCAGCACCGCCAGGGATCCCATCCAGCCACAGCTCGGGGAAACCTGGCACAGGGCTGGCAAACACTCTGGGAAAAATGCTTTTCCCCTTGGCAGAAGTGAGGGGCTGGGAGGGGAAACACCGCTACAAGCTGTCCGGTGACCCGGGAGTAATTTGGGTTGGAAGGGACCTCTAAAGGTCACATCTAGTGCAAGCCCCTGCAGTAAGCAGAGAAAAGTGACCCGTCGGTGCAGAACCCAAACCCAAGTGCTGCTGGCAGCCCAGGGGCAGCAGGGACACCTGGTCATAACCACAGTGTAAGGGGACACAAATGTACTTTGGGTTGGACACAGGGAACAAAGAGCTCTGAGCGGGATCTCTTTATTCCAGGAGCACTGGGGGGCTGGCTGGGGAAGGCAGGCAGGCTCAGAGCACTCCAGAGTCACACAGCCACCTCTGCATCCCTGCAGCCAGCTGCTGCAGGAGAGAGGAGAAGAAAGCACACCCTGTCAGGGGCAGAAGTCCTCATAAAACCAGACACTGGCTCCAGTTCACCACCAGATATTCCCAGAGACTCTCAGCTGGGTGAGAACACTCCAAAGTCTGATCACCTGATTTGCCATCCTGGCTGTGCAGTGTCACAAGTCACTGCTGCCCAGCAGGTTGCTTTAGAAGACAAAATATGAAATGTAGCTGCAGTTTTATACCAACACATCATTAAAATGTGAAACAGTTTGCAGTTCCAGGCATCAGTAGAAATGGCCAGTGACTGGAAGGCAGGGGCTGTATGCCCTGCACACCTATCCTTCACCGGCACATCACTAGCTCCACAGAGACCTTTCTATGCTTCCAGTATCCCAAAACCAGGGAGTTCTGTGATAAGACATAGAAATCTTCACATCCTGATGCCATTTGGTTAAAAAAATAAAAATAAAAATCCTGAGTTTGTTTAAAAGCAGGAATAAATGTCTCTGTGCGTGCAGTCAGTGGGGTGCAGACCCGCTCCCCACGGCAGCCCCTCAGCTGGGAGCCCCTGGGAGCTGGGCCAGGCCGGTGCCCAGCACCGCATCCAGGGGAGCTCTCTTCTTGCGGATGCTGCGTCCGGAGGCGATGAGGTCTGCGTAGCCGCGCTGGTGGGAGAAGGCGTAGGCGGAGCGGCGTGCGGAAACTCCGCGGCGGAACGCGCTCTGCCGCCGCTTCCACTGCTGCTCCTCCGCCAGGTACTGCCTGCGGTTCTGCTGGATCTGAGGGCAGAGGAGCAGAGGGCTTGGTGCATTGCAAAGGAAACCGGAGAGCTAGCGTTTACCTCCCGGGGAGAGCACCCCCGTGCTGCTGGACGGCCCTGAGCTGCTTCAAGGGGGATCTCTGCTGGCATTTGGGGGTTTCTGGAAGCGAGGGATACGCCATCGCACATCACCACTGCGGGAAAACTTACTGTGTTACTTTGAACCTCGTTGTTTCATCTTGAAATGTCTGTGGCTGGAGCACACCAAAGCTGTGTCGTTGAAAGTCCCTCCCGTGTTCTCATGCTGTCCCTTTAAATGTCTCTTTGAAACAACACTACCACAATCTGAACTATTTTCATGCCCATTGGCCAGCTGGAGGCACAACAGAAGCAAACAAAACCTGTCCCCTGTTCTGCCACACGTCACAGTGGACTACACCACTGCCCAAATCAAACCCAAATCCCAGCCATCAGGCCCTCCCACACAGGAGGTTTGTGTGGTTTGGGTGGTTCTGTGAAGGCCAGTGCTCAGCCAAACGATGAACGAGCCCAGGCTGAACTGGGCTCATCCCATCCCATCCCATCCCATCCCATCCCATCCCATCCCTCTGCACCCCACAGCAGCCCCCAGGGAGGTGCTGGGAGTTCAGAACACAAAATGACTCTGCTTTGGAAGGCAAAACACTACAGCACAGTCATCCCCCAGTGAGACAGCAGGCTGAGCCTGGCCTGAGAGTAAATCCGTGCCAAATTAACCCCAGTAATGTCAGGCTGCACTCACCCTGTCACTTTCTGAAGGCCAAATGGCAGTCGATAAGAAGCGCTGTGCCACGACAGGAAGTAAGCAAATAGCAATAGACAAAATCATGGTCAGCCAGAGGTATGGTTGCCTCAGAGCATTTGGAGCAGCTCCTAAGAAGAAAAGGAGCAAAAATTAGTTTATTATATGATCAAGTAAACTAGTTATGGAAGACAAATAAGATACCAAAAGCCCCAGCTTCTTTCCTAAGGACCTAACATTCCACTGTTATGTATCACATCACCTTTCAGTAAGAGAATCACTGTGAAGGGAAGATAACAGGGAAGAGTTTCATGAAGCAGTTCTATTACTGTGTGTACATTCACATCAAAGCCCTCCTGAGAGTTCCAGGACAGTGCAAGACAAACCCTTGGCTGAGATGAATGGCTTTGGTCCTGCCTCAAAGTGTGTGGAACAAGAAGAAGTCCTCCCAGTATAACTGGTGTATATGTGGGCTAGAAAGTGAGCCATGTGTAGCAGCCAAACACCCAGTCTCATGGAGTCAGATCTTTAGGAACTATGAAAAGCATAAAGTGATCAGGTAGAAAGAAGTTATAAAAGAAGCCTAAAACATTATTAGAGGTCAAAGAAAAACACTATGTTAGAGACAGTTACTTTTTTTCAACTGGGTTCAGCTTAAAAATGAGAACATAATATTGAGGGGGCTTTCTATTTGGGGGAAAGGAGGTGAAATTTCCATCCAAGGTGACATGTGAAGTATTTGTCACTAGGAAAATTAGGAGGCATGGTTTTCTCCAGGAAAGAAAAAAACCACAAACTAAAGGAAACAAACAAAGCAAAACAAAGAAACAAAAAACCAAACAGAACCCTATAAAATTCCAACTGTCTGCTGACACCTCGCTGGACTCGCAGCAACATCCCAAGGAGCTGTTGTCAGCATTTGGCTCTTGAGGGCTTCTTGCTCTTTTTTAAACAGCATTTGGCTCTTCTGCTGATCAGTCAGAGCACCTTGGCAAGAGCATACGCTGCCAGATCACCACTTTCCCTTGAGTTTAGTTTTCATTTGCAGACTGCTGCTGCTGTGCCCTGTCAAGTTCCAGCTCATTTTCATGGAAAGAAAAGAGATACTGCAATTAAGCAACTGGCCCCAAACACAAACAAAATCCTCCCTTGGAAGTGAGTCAGTATTTTACATCATCTCCTGTCACAGGCACCAGGTTCTTGCCATGACATTTTGGCCATGGTTGTGCTCCAGTTATAAAGCTGCCTTAGACAGGAACAAGAAACATGGAACATGAGGACTGACCTGTGAACTGAAAGCCAGAAGGAAAGAGCACATGGATTCCCGCACTGTGGAAGTCAAATGTGATACCAAAGTAAAGTGCAATACTCCCAAATACTGAAAAAGCATTTACAAAAGTCCAGTAAGATGTATCCAAGCCAATCTGAAAACAAACAAAAGACCCAAATCAGTTTATTAATTTATTATAATGTCAACTGCTCTGAAGTCTGACAGCACATTGTTCAAATCATCTCTCATCCAGTTACACATCTGTCAGCCAGAGAAGAGAGAAGCAAAAAAGGGAATCTTTCTGCATGTTCTTATATTTGTAGTAAACAAGTTTAGAAACATCATCAGAAAGTGTTTTCAGATCTGCAGAGATCAGGAAGCTAAGGATACTTGCCTGAAAATTGACAACAAATATAAGGGAAGATGCAGTTGTGACAGCAAATGACTGGTAATCTGAAGGTGCTTCTCCATCTTGTCCCATAGTTTTAAGGTAAGCTCCGTATGGTATGAAGAATATTATCAGTGAAGTGATAGCTCCATGAAGCAAACTTATAAAGAATTTCTTGTAGTTAAAAAGTAAATCTTTCTGTCCCAAAACATACAGTCTAGGAAAGCGAAGACTCAGTTTGTCACTCACATCCTTAATAAAAGGGAAAAAAAAAAGTTGCTGGGAAGAGGAATACATTTTATAAAGCCAAAAAAACCCCAAACAACCCTTCTGCCAAATGCCTTTTACATAAGCCAAAGTGACCAGTCTCAATGTAATTAAAGATTTAATGTTATATGCCTTTGGGTTCAGCTGTAGTTAACAAGATGGAGAATACCTGGTCAAGCAAGCCAACCAGCAGAACTGGGAGACTGGAGTACAGGACGTTGAACAGTGTGATAAACCAGTCTTCATATGCTGTCTGCAAGAAGAGGAGCAATTTCACTGGTTAGTGATTTCTTTTTGAAGAAATCTTTCCCTCCCAGTTCCAGATAAAATCCACATGTGCTCTACTAAAGCATAAAATTACCTGTCTCAGCGTATACCCAAAAGACAAGCAGCACCATAGCTCCAAGCTGTGCTGAAACTATTTTTAGCCTGCATTAAGCCACCCCACTCCTTGCAAACCACCAGTGTCACCTGGCCTGGAACACTGTCAAACCCAAACACCTCTCACCACGCGTCAGCCCGGTTTGGCTGTGATGAGCACCCAGAACCTCCTGTGTAGGCCTGGGAACCCTGGGTTCTTGTTATGTCCTGCTTTGCTCCCAACCTTTCACCACTATGTGAACTTCAAACACTGCCAGTGATAGCAAGCACATTTCAAGCCTTTCTAGTCATCAGTTCAAGAGAAAAAAAATGTGGGTTTGTTTTCCTCCTGCCTCACTTCACCTGGGAATATCTGGTTGGGAAAGGTTTCCCTAACTCCTCTAGAACAATTCCTTCCTCCCTGTACAACTCTGATACTCACTTTAGTGGTTGGAAATCATAACCAACTGCTTGGCTTGTAACTAACTCGATGAGTAGCTCTCATCTGTTCTCCTGCAGAAATTAGTGACCATAACTTCAGGTTTCCATCACTTCCCAGGCTAAGCTTGTGCTTTTCTGCATTAAGACAGATCTGCTTGCTAGCATGACACACGAGCACAGCCTTCTCACCTGGGCAGAATAGCCATTGAAGAATGAGTACCAGATGTGGACTAGTGTAAAAGCAAAGTTTTTGTAGAAAAAATATCTTAAAAACTTGCACATCCTAATGTAAGACCATCGCCCGTGGACCAGCAGCAGCCTTTGGAGGTAGCGGAACTGCCCAAACGAGTAATCACTGGACATGACAGCTTGCATCCCTTCTTGGCCACTGATTCCAACTCCAATGTGGGCAGCTGAGTGAAGGAAACAAACAGCACACACCAGTGAACAGCAGGAACAGAACAGCATGGCTGAGGGCAAATCTCCTACCAGTTTCTGTTGCTTGTTTCAGGTTTTCTGCCCCCCTTCCCCCCTCGTGGAGCCCTCCCTCACCCTGCTCCTCACTGCCTCCCTCTCCATCCTCACTTGGATTCCCTCTCGGTGCTTTCTCTGTCAGAATGGGCACTGGGAAATTGGACCAAGGAAGAACTAGGGGATGAGACAGAGCAAGCAAGCCCCTGAAGGAACTGGCCAGGCAGTTTACAAACACTCTCCTAACACAAACCAGATCCCAGAAGTTTCTTTCTCAGGAAGCAGTTCAGAGAGCAGCAGTTGCACTACAGCATGGATAATGCCCCCAAGCACGGAGCAGTCAGCTATTGCTTTGCTCTTTATATTTCACTTTTGTGACCCAGAACAGGATACTGGATGGAATTCTAGTCCCTTCCCAGGGAATGTCTACTAGAGAGGCACATTAGTAAAAACTACTAACCATTTCACAGAGGGCTTCCTCAGAAAGGGAAAGCACAGGCACAGAAGCCAGCAAAGCCTAAGCCATGTGAACGTGGATAATGAGACAGATGGCAGAGTCTTCTGAACAAAGAGTAATAGTGAGGAGGCTGCAGAAGAGCGCCCAGAAGAGATCTTTCAACCGAGAGCAGATTTACAGCTGCCTTACTTTTAATCATGTTCACATCATTGGCACCATCCCCAATAGCCAGGGTAATGGCTTTCTTATATTTCTTCACCAGCTCGACCACCATGGCTTTCTGTTTCGGAGTCACTCTGCAGCAGATCACAGCCCTGCACTCACAGGCCAAATCCACAAAGTTCTGCTGCTGCTGTTCTTTGTAAGCTTCAGCCCTCCTTCTCTTCTCACTTTGCTTTTTTTCCTCCTCTGCTGTTCTGGGGAATTTCAGTTTAAGTTTCTTCTTCTTTTTCTTCTCTTGCAGGATTTCATTCTGTGTAACAAAAATACTTTATGTCTCTTCTACGCTATTTCAAATCACACTCTAAAGGCTGCTTGTACAATACAGGTAATTTCATTATGCTCCCATCACCCACTTATAGCATTTTAGTAAAATGCTCATGCAGAGGAGTGAACAAAGAGCTGTGAAAACAATGAAAAGAATGTTCTCGGTGGGATTAACAAAAGTCAAATGCTTGTATTTAGCAGCACAGCACCTCTTGAAGAGTTTAAAGGAGTATTTCTTCTGATGGGAACTAGTGCACTTTTGAAAACACTGTATTTAAAGTATTTAAACTTCCCTGTCTCCTATTTCCCCATCTGCTAAAGGAAGCACAACCATGCCCAGCACGTGTGGGGTCAGCCCTGTGGCAGTTCAGCTGGGCAGGGGGGAACAGAGACCTGCAATCTCATCTGCTGCTCCTGCTGGCTTCCCCCTTGGCATCCCTGGCCTGCTTCCTATGCCTCATGCACGGGTGGGCTTCTCTTTAGACAAAAGAAAGGTTTTGGGCTGGAATGCTGAAACATGGCAGGTGGTCCCTGGCTGTTCACTGGACTTGCTCCTTTGCAGGTGTCTGTAGGAGCAGCCTGCCAGCAGGGTGGGTAATAGTCACTGAATTACTGCTGGTCATCTCTCTGCTAAAAGCTTTTTCTGCTCTCTCAGCTCCTGTGAGAGCACTATATTGCAGGGCTGAGCAGGAAATGTGTCTTTTGTTTCTACTCTTTCCGTCCCATCTCTCATTTCAAGCACAATTTCTGTGCCTGTGCTGGGGCCATGCATCCTGTAGTGCTGGCAGGATCTCTTTCCCATTTTTTCTCCATTAGACGAGAATCCCAGCGAAGAATAAACACGCTGAAAATCAGACTGTACCCTTTCAGGGGCTCAGCTTCACTTGAGAGCAGCTACCAGGGTGAAATGAAAGGCCCAAGACATTGCTTTTGTTATTGGGCACTATTTTCAACCTTCAAAACCAACCAGCAGCACAATGGACTAGAACATTTTGTTGATTGGTTTAGTGCAGGTGCCCAATTAACAGAGTCCTCAGTGAAAGACATGGTGACCTGGTGGCACGCCCTAAATCTTAAATACACAGGAGAGTAACTTTTGTACATACCAACCAGGAGCCAGTGATTATTAAAGCACGATCTCTACTACCCTGGAAGAAGGGCTCATTCATCCTTAGAGAGGAATGGGTATTTGATCGTGCTCTGTTCCTCTGGTTTTCCAGATGAGTTTGAAGAAGAGCACTGGAAAGAGAGGTGAGTACTATTACAGAGAAATCAAGGATTAACTTTAAGCTAGATCCAGCCCAGTCTGAAAATCTGGAAGAAAGGAATGCAATACACACTGCAAGGACTTCTTTTGCCATGTATTAGTCAATTTTCCAAGAAGTGCTAAAGCAGAAGTGAAAAGAAAATCCCACTAGTTTGATATCATTCCTGCAATTTCACATCTCACAAAAGAAATCCTTTGTCCTTTTCACTTGCCTGATATCTTCTCCATAGTAGACTGTTGTTTCATCTGTTAAGAGCTCACAAGAAAACCCAATATTTTCAGCAGTTTCTACAACAAAATAAAAATAACATTTTTTAAAAAGGAAAGTATTTACTTAAATTGCTGTCATGAGTAACTGTTGAGCAGTCAAAAGTACCTGAGGTCCTCATAAGTAATTTTTGAAGTTATGCTTTAGTATGAGAAGTTCCCTTTTGTTACCATCGTGGATGAACAGAAAACAAAACATGCTTGAGCCAAAATTTAAATTTAATTGCATTTTTTGAGATGAATTAATAAAATGTGTTGCTGAACTGCAGGCTAGAAACTACCAAAAGAAATGCAAATCAGTCTCTGTCAGCAGCACTTGCGATTTCTGTGTAAAGTAAATTTTCACTGTGTGGTGTGGTGTTAAAAGCAGGTTGTCCTGCATTTGCTCTGTGTTTGGAAGAGCAGTAGCTGGGTATTTCCCTGTAGAAGTCAGTGACAAGATCAGTCACCCAGTCTAATCTGTAGGAGTCACACAGGAGCCCATCCAGTAACTCTGGCCTGGGAACAGCTAGCATGCAATTCTGCACAGATCAGAAATTCCAGCAGTTTTGATTTAAACAGAGTTTCCTTGGAAGTTTTCTTGAAACACAAATTCTAGCCTGCATTTATCCCAGAACTGTTCAGCCCTTATGCTGTTTGTACCAGCCCTTATGCTGTAAGTAAACTCACCCTTTTTGTCACCAGTAAGCACCCAGATTTTAATGTCTGCTTTTGAAAGTCTGGAAATGGTTTCTGGAACACCATCCTGTAGCTTGTCTTCAATAGCTGTGGCTCCCAGCAGCTGGAAGATATTTGAAATACAGGTAGATAGTAGGAATAAATAGTATCTATAGAAAGCTATTTTATGTAGTATCTGTGTATAGAAAAAGGATTCCTTTTCAGTTGAGAATTAAACTATTCTGCAGATGTTTTCCATCTGAGGTAGATTTCAAGCTCAGAATTCAATAAAGACAAACTCATGCCTAAAGAAGTGTTCACACTTAAAAATAAGCACTAAAATACATTTCAGTTCAATCTATTAAGCTCTAAAATTTGGCATGGCTCTAAACCACATAAAATACTGAAAAAATCTAGATAGAAAATTTCTAATAAACAAGGATAACGTATTTTCAAAAAGACTTGATTACTCTTATTTAAGGATAAAAGCATACTAAAAAATTAAAGCTTTACTTACAATCAAGTTTTTTTCTATTTCCTCATAGACTTTGTCCAGAGCTTCATCACGATTTGTTGTAGCTATACTGGCCTCCACAAACTTTTTATTCCATTCTTCAAACTCATCATAACTAATGTCTCTATAGCACAGGCAGAGTGTCCTAAGAGTTTCATTTGCAAAAATCTGAAAGATAATTAAAAAAACACATCCACAAAACAAAACTCTTCATCTGCAATCCAAACGTGAGAGGTAAAATGGTAAACATTTGGTAAGTCTGATAAAACAAATCTGACTGCATAATTATTTCTGTACATTTCAGAAATGCCAATAATTAAATTATAGCTGACAAGACAGTCTGAACTGAAAGACTGCAGAGGTGCCAAAAAGAGCAGAGTGTTGTGATAACTAGGAAAAAAAGAGCACGTAGTCAAATTTTAAGTTCACTTTTTGTGACACTTCCAATGAACACATTTTTAGGATCATGCATGAAAACTTATATTGCTTTGATTGTTTCTCAGGCGTGGGACTTGTAGGACCCATTACAAGTCTGCATTTGTTTTAATAGCTTAGGAGGAGGAAATTAATAAAATTGGATTATAGTATGAAATTAAAAAATAATTTAAAAAAAATATAAAACACAAACGTACATCTAGTGCTTCTTCTGTAGCTTCTTTCTTTGGATTCCTTGGGTGCAACCGTTCATAAATTACTGTGTCAGCTCCCTTACAATATAGCCTTATATTTCCACCTGATTCTCTTACTGTGAAGTAAAATGTGAGAGGTGGGACAGAATGTTAGAGTGCATTTAAATAAGGGAATAGTTTCCAATGAGAATTTTCACTCTGCTGCAGTTAAGTACCAAAACTGCAAGATCATGTTTCTTCTTCATCATCTCTAATGGTGTTCAATTAAGTAACTTGCCTGACAAGTACATCTCTTCTCCTTCATGACAGGATAGGATACTTAAAAGCTCCAAGAGATTATGCTTTGGACCATGGTTCATACACTATTACCATCTCACCCATAGGAGCTGGACAGAGACATACATGGACACAGATGTGACACACCATAATCATGATCTTAAAAACCATCAGATCTCTGATTACCACAGGTTCCAGACTGACTTCTTTAAAGATGGGTAAAATCAAAACTGAAAGAGCTACTTATACCTCAGCCTGCATTGCCCAGTGTTCCAACAGCTAGAGGAAAACACTACTTGTATGTTCTCTGGGGGAAAAGGGGAATAAATCATCTTTGCAGCATTTCTTCAGTTCTATGAATCTCCTAAAGGGACCCAAGACTGTCTTCAGCAGAGGCCACATCTGAACCCCAGGACTGCCTAGTGGACACACTTGCACCTCACTGCAAAGTCTCTCTTTTGCTACCCAGAGCTATGTGGGTTAAAAGCTCCCACAGGAGTGTGTGCTACACAGCTGTAATTCCTGACTTCAAACCGCTTTCCTGGCACCCGCTGTTTCAGCCATGAGCCACAAGTGACCCCTTCTGCACAGGTTGGTTGTCATGGCCTTACCAATGACAGACATTCGCTTCCTGTCGCTGTTGAAATCCAAGATGGCAAGGACATCATAAGTTCTTTCAATCCCCATTTCACTTATGGTGACAGTATTTTGTGTGCGTGACAGAAAAACGTAGCCAAAGTTTCTGGCTGCTGTCACCAGGGCCCCTTCATCTGGGGAAGCTGCTTGGTAATAGAGCTGACCTATGAAAAAGTGAAGAGAAAAGAGAGGCAGGGTACACCTGAACATTACAGGGGCATTTGAACACCACAGAGAAAAAAATGACACCCATTTGTGTGCAGTGAACACAGAGAGGAGGGAGTAGAGACAGCCCTGCTTTTTATTATGTTTACTTTCCAGACAGGGTAAGTTACGTGACCCTCTTCCTTCCAGGTAGAAAAGTAAAAATGGTAACTTCTTTGTCTCAAAAGAAATATAACTCAAATATTTTAATTTCTCAACATATCAATTTAAGCATTTCCAAAGGAAGCTCCACAGGACAAATCCTTGGCCACAGACATGAATATAATGTAGCAGAAACAGGAAGAGGAGGAAAGGCAAACAAGGACAAGAGATTGCTGGTTTCACAGAGACCTGGCAAAGGTGGAAGTAAAGCAGTTTGACTCTTCAGTATTTTAATTCCAATCTTGTTTTTCACATTCATGAATGCTTCAATATCCATTCACCTTTAAATTTAGTTTCTATTACATTTTTGTTATTCATTTTGGTTCTTTGCTGTCAGTACTCTTAGGACAGAAATCCATGATTTGTAGAGGTCTGTGGAGCTGAGTTCAGGAGTGAGACATGAAACTCTCATGCTGAAAACACTTGTTTCTTCACAATGAAAACAAGTTTCCAGAACCAGAGACCATGCTATGTCTTTATTGCTTTATTTGTTTATGCTTTGGAGACTTTAAAGATGTATTTGAACAGATACAAGAGCTGTAAGATGAAAACACAAGAACTCTGTGTAAACTGTTCCATTTCTGTATCTGCTGTTATTTAAGATACTCACTTGCCACAACTATAACTGCCATAAAGACACTCCTCCCTCCCATAAAGGGTCTGATAAATTCAGCACAGGGAATAGCACCAGCTCTTGCTTTTGTTTCATTTAAATAGCAGCCTAACACTCCTTCTAACTTATGGGACCGAACTTCAGACCCCACCCTTGTGCAACTGGATTTGAGTTTTTGGTTCCTTTACACCAGAAAAAACCCAAATAAACCTACTCACCATCAGAAGTGTCAACCATGACTGTGTGACAAATGGCAAGCAGAAAGAAGAACTTTTGAATTTCTGGCTCCTTTCCAGCTTTTATTTGCTCTATCAGATAGTGATCATAGAACAAGAACTTTCCATCTGCATACACGTTCCAGCTGAAATCCACCTGCTGCTCCGAAAACAAAAGAAGAGAGAATCTGTGTTATCTCCTGTACAGCTGCTTTTTTGCTTACCTGCATCTCTTGATGCTTTGGCAAGGGAACCTTCCCTCTTCTCCAGACAATAGGGACTTCACTGCCAGAAGGGACTGACTTACCTCAGGGTGGCTCTGAAGCTGCCCTGCTCCATCCCGACAGTCTCCTGCAATGCAAGCACCATCAGTTAGAAGGCACAGGACAGAATAACAAAGGTTTTACAATCCAATCACAAAATAAAACATACAGACAATATCTACTACAATAGAACAGCTCAGTCTTTTAAAAAAGGCAAATTAATTCACAGCTGCTGAACTTGTGTATCGTAGAGACACCAAAGGAAATACAAGGAAAAAAAGCATGCCATGAAATGGTCATTAAACATCCATGTTGTTTTAAAACTGCTTTCACTATCAGAAATTCCTCACCTCTTCAGAGGTAGGATGTGTCATAAGCAGGGGCTTCCCTGTGTTCCTCTCACAGCCCAGAGCTCCTGTGCCAGCCACGGTTTCCACAGCAGACTTACCATATCTTTGGCCATTTATGCAACATTTTTTAAATGTCATGACGTTCTGTGTAAGGGTTCCTGTCTTATCAGAGAAGATGTACTGGATCTGCCCCAGCTGCTCGTTCAGTGTGGTGGTCCTGGCCTTGGCAGCCGTGTCCTTCTCAGGGTAATACATCTGCAGGTCCCAGTTTATAAAATAGCTTTGGCCCAAACGAATCACTTCCACGCTAAACGAAACAAAATTACTTTTCTTACTGCCAGTCACAACTCATACTTCAAAATACTGACAGATTATCAGATCCAGGGGATTGTGAGTGTTTTCCAGGACTCAGATTGCCCACATAGCTTAAGACCAAACAATTGCACTTAGCAGAAGGTTGGGGAGCATCACCATCCCTACAGCAGCCACTCAGCTGAGCTGGGACCACACAGCTCAGCTTCAGCAGCACTGCAGCAGCTGGGGAAAAGCCTCTACAGCCTCATCAAGCACAAAGCATCAACAGAAAGCCCTCTTGGGAAGAGCATTTTAAGTACAATTTGGAGAAGATCAGTCAGGTAGGAGTCTGGATGACTTCAAGTATCTTACAGACAAGTTTGTCAAAGGCAAAACTATTCATATTTTATGGAGCGATAAGGCCCCTTTTGGGGAAATAAATCTAGAAAATATGATTTTTCCATTTTCATATTATTTTTTTCAAGTAGTTTCCTTTGTACACTGTGATTGCGGAGTTAGACTGAGAAGATAAATACTAGCAGGATCCAGTCTCCAATTTTGTCAGTGATCACTGCTTGGGAGAACTTTTTCCTTAGTCAAAGTATAGAGCAGATAGGCTTAAAACTGTAGGAAAAGCTTTGAATTCTAAGTCATAGATTCCTGACTGCTGACTTTATTTGAAAGACATACAGATTGCTCTCTTGTAAAAACTCAGTGAAGAAGGCGAGTGTATCCAATGTCTTTTTAGTGAGACAGAGAACTAATATTCTTTCCCACCTGACACGAAGCTGCATTTGCTACCATCAGTGGGAAACCAGGTCCATTCACTGTCAATCCATAGGCTAAGTAGTTCATCCCTATCCCCCATTCCACCATTAAAGGCCAAGGTGCTTACCTACCTCACATAGAGGGAGATGGGAACCATGGTGTTCAGAACAATGATATATCCCCAAAAGTTGAGGAAGCCTCGGTAGGGAGGACTGAAGTCCTGTGCATCGTAGAGGTACCAGGAGGAGTTGCCAATCTGCTGCTCCCAGTAAGTGTGCCCGATGGCCAGGCCAGCTGACAGCAGGATCAGGACAACAAAAATCTACAGAGTACACAGAGACACTTCAGAAACATTGCCTCGAGTTTCCTAAATTTGCATTCACTCCATTCACTTAAATGAACTCAGACAGCTGAACTTTAAACAAAAAGAGCTTACAGTGTAGACCATGTAATTCATAAGGGAGTCGATTTTTGTCCTTTTAAATCTTGTCTTCCCACTATTTTTCATTATTTTTGTATCAGCGCCTAAAGATAAAAAAGGAGGAATTACAATGTATAAACAAGCGTTGGTGTTACTATTTTACAACCCTGAGCCATAAAACACAGAAAATGTTACTTGATAAAGGTGTTATGCTTTTAGTCAGTTAATATTACACATGTTCAGTTCATAAATACCTGCAAAGATGACCACTCCATGGCAGAAGTCTGTATTCCTGATTTTACACCCACGTAATAAAATCTTATCAGCATCCAGTGGATAACCTGTGTTTCTCCAGAACAACGTTCCTGCAAACTTATCCAGTCGGTTATTAGGCTCTTCACACTCAATCATACCTAACAAATTTGGAGGAGAAAAGGTTTAATATGCAAGAGTTAAATAAAAATGCATTGAATTGTACCTACCACACAAGTAATCTTACTTCATAAGGTTGGTTTTTGTGAGAAAATGAGTGTTTTGATAAAACAATCTCTTTGAAATGTAAGGTGTAAAAACACTTTTTTCCCCTCGCCCCCCCCCCCCCCCTTTTTTTAAGCATTTACAGTTTTAGGATTGCTGCAAAATTCAATTTGAGATAAAATTCTGTGAGAGGTCTCACTAAGAAAAGGGATTCCTGCCCTCCAGATTTCCAGAATACTCACACAAAGCATTTAGATCATGATGAGAAATTTAGAAAGGACAACAGATGATATTTTCCTGCTCGTATCCCATCAGCAAACAATTATTTTTTGCACAGCAGGCATGCAAACACTCTTAATGGGCTCCAACATCCCTGCTCAGTGTGCTGTAGCTCACTCATGGCAAAGGTCTCATCTCCAAAGCAGGTTTTGTGCTGCAGCAGCATTTTCCTTTGGCCATTTTCTTCCACTGCCTCCTGACAAAAGCCAGGAAGCCACCAGCTCCAGAATCACAGGTACCACTGGCAGTGCTTCCGTCCCCACCCAGGGCTTATTTCCTTGGGCTGTAAACAGCCTGAGCAACATTTGGATAAAAGAATAAAACCATACAAACCATTAAAGTCTGCCATCGCCCTTTCTTCTTGAAGGTGTCTGTGCGTTACCTCCAGGGCCATTTTGAATTTTAAGTTAGTCTCGCTAAGAAGAAAGGATTAAAAAGGCCATTTTATTAAAAATGTGGATGCAGGAAAGATGCTTGAACAAAGTTAAATTAAGCAAATCAATATGCCACAGGTACCAGCCTCTTACATGGGAGTAAAGGCAAAGCCACACATTTGCACGGATATGAAGTCTTCATGAAGTTTGAAGTCATGGTTATTTGAAAGCAATATTTAGTATCTGATACTGCTGAAAGCTCCAGCAGAGACCAAACCTTTTGCAACAGAAACACAGCCTTGTTTTGCTTGATGTTGTAAGTCACAATTTCTGAGATTAGTAGAGGTTGAGTGAAGAATATAGCACTCATCCAGAAAAACTAACATCTCACCTCATTAGTTGAGGTGCTTATCATTACAGACCTCTCAAAAAGAATTCAGCACTGGTTTTTCTGATGACATGAACTGAAACAACATTTGCAAAGCCACATGAGAGTAAGATTTATTTTAGCTAAGCCATTTTTGTCAAAAACTCCCACAGAAAAATATGTATTATTGTTTTCCCACTGACAGGGAATAGGACAAGTTTAAAATCCTAGAAAAGTCCAGGTTGGAAGAAACCTGTGGTAGTCATCAGTCCAACCTCCTGCTGGGATCAGGATGTTAGATGAGGTTATATAGAACCCTGTCAAGCCAAGCCTTGATTCTCTCCAGTGAGAGAAATTTCACCACTTCTCTAGGCAGCCTGTTCTAATTGTAAAAATTATCCACCATGAGAACAATTATTCTTGAATGCAGACAGAATTTCCTCTGGAGCTATCTGTCCTGACAGTGTGAATCCTTGTGAAGAGTACCTCCTCTGTAATTATCTTTGAGCTACTAGAAGTCTGATTAAACTGCTCTTCTCTAGGTTGAATAAATTCCAGTCTTTCATGCTGTCTTCTTATGCCATGTTCTCCAAGACTTCAGACATCTTTGTGGCATTCCAGTGGACCCTCACTAATTTTTAATGAACCTTCAATTGTGGAAATTCAAAACTGGACAGAGCTCTACATGTTTGGCTTAGCAAGTGACAAGTAGAGTCTGTGACAGATACTTCTCACTCCTTTAGCCAAATTAGTAACTTCTTGCTCAGTAAGCCAAAATTAAATCTGAGAAATCCTTAAACAGAGCCTTACCCATCTAGTTCAGCTGTCTCTACATAGCAAAGACTGTTTGGTTCTGAGCTGGACAGCAGCAAAATATCAGCCTAGAAAAACAAAAAAATTAAGCATCAAATAAACTCAAGTCAAGGTTCGTGCAGAACTCTGCAGAAACATACAACAAATATATCTTAAGTACTTACAGGAACAAAAGTATTTTTCTTCAGACGAATTATATCACCAACTTTAATATCTTTCCATTTTGTGTTCTTGAACCTAACATTAAGATAATTTAATAATATTAGTATTTATTCTAGAACACTATGAACTCTATAAATCTTGCAGTATTAATTTTTCCTTGCTATAAAAACATTAAATCTTGTCAGGGTGTGTTTTTTTCATTTTGGTAACTGCAGTTTAGTTGGGGATCTCTAACTTAGAAGTCAGACTGCTTTTTCTCTTCCCTCTCCACCTATGTATGAATTTCTGTCCTTCTCTCCAGAGAAGTTGCTCTTATTACTGATTTAGTGTTACAGAATTAAGTTTAAATTACTCCTTTGGGCAATCCTCCTTCATTTTCAATTAGGTTTTCACAGAGACCTGTGAAATAAGAAAGGACAAAATGCTGAACTTCCCCTATCACCTGTGGCTTAAAATCTGTGATGAAATTTAGTAGCAAGGCAACAGTACTCACAAAGTGAAGAAGGAAACAGTACAAACCTTCCATCCCTGATGACCTCACATGTCCTGTTATTAACCTCACTGTCCATCCTGTGACGAGCCTGAAAATTGGGAACAGAGAATGTGCTCCCTACTGCATGTCACAGTGAAAGAAATTAACACTCCATTGTTGGGGTTTTTTGCTTTTAATATTAACAAAAGATGTTTCTTACTATGTCATCCACTAGGTCTTTGACTGCAGTGATTCCCAGCACCAGGAGTAAGGGCACCAGTGTTGTGTACCATGACAGGGTTGTTATCTGGGGAATTGACTAAAAAAGACAAAATCAGTTCAGTATAGGATTATCAACTCAAGCTCAACTTTGAGACATTTAATAGTGATCTGATTATAACATAAGAAAGAAAACCAACACAGAGAGAGAATTTTAAGTCAAGTTGTGAGGATGAACAGAACTCCTGGAAGAGAGTTTGAGCTTGCTGCCCTGCTTCAGCATCACCTCTATAACAATTGCAGTTGCTCATATTTTCTGTTGGAACTTCTGATCCATGAGTGGAACTTAAGGCCAATGTATCTTACAGAGCAAAAGAATTACCTTTTCCTCATGAAATTCATGAACTCTGCAACTAGTTCACCTGAGCTAATCCAAATCTCATGTAGGTTTTTCCAGATTTCTATGAACATGGGCTTATTTTCTGCAGTAGTTCAGAGAGAGTGCCCCACAGAGTACCCTGTGATTCCCTGATAGGATAGCACCCAACCATGTCATAAGCATCATTCAGCTCAGTAGATCAGCACCCCAAATTCACTTCTTTTCTTTCTTACCTGCAAAATAAGAAGAATGAGGAAATAGAAGTTGGCTGCTCTTTTAAACTGCTCAACCAGATTCAGTGGTAAAAAAGTGATAGGGTTGTACTTGTATGTCTTAATTGCATTTCCCTGTTGAAGAAAAATAGATGTCATTCACAACAGCAGATTATTCTTACCTTACAAATGTGCAATGCATGTTTTTAGGTAAAACATTTTACTAGGATAATCCTTCCTATCAACTTTGTTAGGTGTACTTTTCCTCAGTTTAACATGGGTCATCATCTGAACACAATAAGGCAAAAAAGGCCTATTTCACTGACATTAACACACCCCAGAAAGCATCTCAGACTAAAGCTTTGACTACACTGATATTGCACAGTAACAGCATGGAAAGGTTACAGCCTGTCCCTACAAATGACAGGGAGCACATGGCACTGTCAGATGAGCACAGAGAAGAGAAGAGAAGGAAACTCCCCTGCTCCCCTCCTCATAGGCAATATTCTCTGTAATGCCTTCTGACATTACATTACCTGCTAAACACAGGGTCTCACTGTTAGGGATATAATTGGTGTTGGGCATCAGACTACAAGTAGTAAATCCAGACACAAAGGAGTGTTAATTAGGCTTCTTCAGGAGGGACAATGTCAGACAAGCAAGGGTTATCTCTCAGGAGTGCCAGTCCCTACCTAGTCCAAGAATGAAGGATTTTCATTTGATTAGCTCCATTGTAGCATCTAATTATTACATGTTCATAGTCACACCTGAAATAATCCAAACTGCCCCAAGTCTGCAAGGCAGGTGTCAGCAGGGAACCAGTGCAGCACAGATAAAGCCCAAGTGTCCCCTGCAGTCTGAGCCTCTGGTACTCACAAGCACCCTAGCTTTATATCAAAAGTTCAAAAATTAGGACCAGGAAAAAAAAATTGATCTTTTGTCCTTATAAATAGGATTAAAGTGTCTCCTTTATCATAATCAGGTGTATTTAGACAGTTCAAATGACCTGGTATGTCGAAATGTCTATTTTGAAGGCTGTCCCTGTCAACCTTAATCAGAGAATTGCCTGATACTACACTGACACTTCTTGTATGAAAGATGACACTTCATGGGGACATTTGCAAAAGTCATAGTTGGGTAACTAAAACTTGGCATTTGGACTGGGGACATCTGGCTTCTGATGCTCTACTTCATCTTAAAGAAGTCTCTTGATAGCCTTGATTTTTCCACTCACAAACCCAAATCCCACCTTTGATGGCAAGCCTAAGGAATCATCAGTTGTGGCTTTTACACTAACCAGCAGTGGCTGGGAAGGTCTCACTGAGATTAAGTATTCACCCTGACAAGTACTATTAGCATATAACCGAGATAAGAAAACTTACTGCATATTTGCTTTTTTTAAAACACAGAAAAACTGTTCTCTTAAACTGGGGCTGTTCGTAGAAGCGTTCATCATTTGCTTTAACTTGCCAGCTGCAGTCTGGAAGAGACAAAGCAAAATGGGTCAGCACCTCATAATAAACATAAACAGAGGGAAACAAATCTGCCAGTTTCAGGTTTTCTCTTTCCATCTTTTAAAGGTACTTTCAGCTGAAACAAGACTGGGAGCTGCTTTTTAGTACTTTGTCTAAAAAAGGGTTCTCAAGAAGTTTTCAGGCTATTTGTTTTTCCTAGGGGCAGGTATTTCAGTGTGCTAAGAGTCTGCTGAAGTCCAGTTACTCAACGTTTTCTATCATGTGTTTCTACCTAGCACTCAGGGATATAGCTGTCAGTGTTCTAATCCTCTTCCTGCACAGACTATGGGATACTCCCTCTCTCCCATTATCCAGGCCTGTTCCTCAGGAATGGGTTGGTGATTCCCAGGAATATGTTTTTCTCAAATTCTCACTATCTTAATGTTCTCAAAAGTTCTGTTCTTATTCTATGTGTCTGTTCTCTCCTATGGGATTTTACCAAGATTTTGTGTATTTTATGAGCAGCCTAAATCCTACAAAGTCCATCTTTAAATGGAGTTCATCTGGGGACATACACAGCTTTTGGCTGACCACCGTTACTGTCAGAATGCCTCCTGCTGTCAAGTTCTTTTCCATGCCCCTCTTTTCCCAGGCGACCTCCTTCCCACAAGACAGGCCCTGCCCACATCAAAGAAATTCCCCTCTGAATTCCTTCAGCAAGTTCTTAAGATGATTCCCAGGAGCTCTTTGTCTTCCTGGGAAGGATGAGGCAGAGGACATTTTGCAATCCAGTTTTCCTGACTCATCAGCCAAGTATCTCCCCCTTTTCTCTGACCCACAGTAATTGTCCTTAATGGGTGCTCCTGTTGGTTTCATGGGTTCCTGGTAGGGAGCATGGATGTGGAGAAACTCCCTGAGGCAGAGGTGTGGGACTGGCACCCACTGCCAGGGCCCTCGGGATGCAGGAGTGAAGGTGCTCCAGGGCTGCTGTGAGGCAGGCATGACTGATAGGGCTGATTAACCCAAATCTAGGCACAAAGCTGCTTGCTTTTGCTCTAGTTTGGAGTTCAAAGGAAGTCTGCCATACCCACAGTTCTAATCCACATTTTGGGTAACAATTTGGGTAACATTAACTGTATACAGAGCAGGAGGTCATGGTTACACTGAAGTAGGGAAAGCTGTGAGCCCTTTGGAGGGCAGAATGAAAACTCATCTCCCTGTTTTCAGACTTCCTCCAATCCGCGAGGATAAAGGAAAAAGCAGAAAGTTTCAGAAAATAAACTGAAGGTCGAGGTGGTCCTTTTTCAGGTTTGTTTCTCCCTATATTCTTTCTCTTGTGCTTACACCAGGCCATAGAGCAAACTTGTGCTTGCTGGTATACTGCGTCTACAGAATAATGTACCTGGAGATAAATAAAAAGAGCAGGGAGAGGAGGGAAGAGAGCAACAGTCATTATGAGAACCCAAGAAAATATGATGGATGATGAGAGGCTGAGAACTCTGTTTATTCTACAGATTATGTTACCCCAGTCATTGTAAAAAAACCAAACCAAAACGAAAAAAACCCTCAACAACCAAAAACCAAAACACAACAAAAACAACCCCAAAACTAAACATGAAGTTGGTGGTTATAAAATGAAAACAATTAATAGGTGGTTGTAAAATTTGAGGTGATCACCTGTTCCCTGTTGCCACATGAACAGGAAGTCTGTACATATTAAACTAGCAGTGGCTAAATAAAAGGTACTCACGTTGCAACAATGAGAAAAAGGTATTTAGGGGAGTTACAGACTTTCCTCGGACAAAGGTTAGGAACAGGTATGTCTAAAACAAGCCAGCTCCCGTTTACGTCCTGTGCTGGCAGCAGCACACAGACTGTCTCCAGAGGCTTCTCTGAACTCCTCCTACTCACCCAACCTTTCTGTGAGCCTGAAACCAGGGCAAATAAAGTCAGGAGGCTACAAAGTTAGCAATGAAGATGAGAGATAATCTGTGCAAGACTTGGGAAGCAGAAATACATGCAAACCAGCTGACAAAACACAGTGAAGTTGCTTGTGCTGGCTCAAGTCTCCAGATGATGGAGAGGACAGGGATCTGAAGCTCCCTAGAGCAGTTCTCAGACCACAGGCTATGTATACCTTGTGCCTGCCTTAATTAGGACAAGGTCACCACGCATCTTTACGCAAGGAGCAGTGGCAGAGGTCTGGCTGCAGAGGGGAAGGAAGCTGGTTATCATTCTGCCATTTGTTAAACTGCATTGCCATCAATTACTCCTCCACAGCTCCAGATGAACCTTTCCAAATCCTACCCGACCAGCCAGCACGAACATCAAACTGATCCACGCACGGCTCAGCCTCTGCATTCAGCATCATGTGCTCCCCAAGCCAAGCTTCTGTCAGGTTACCTCTCCTCAGAGTCTCCCTTCCCTCGTGGGTGCCTCTGCTGATGGGGCTGTGTCCTGGCTCAGCCCCAGGCTGGTGACTCTCCAGCTCGTCCTCCGTCTCGTCGTCACTGTACGGCATCACCTCGTCGTTGGGCTGGGAGTCCTCATCCAAGGTGGTCTCTGAATCCCTTTCTGAGGTCATGCTGCTGGTGTCCTGCCAGCATTTCATGCAAATCGGGGAAAGGAGTTAGTGTAGCAAGTGCTGGCAACCAGGGCTGTTTGTTGCTCCTGGTCACCAAAAGCCACGTTTGAAACCAGTTTCTCTGGGAGAGTGTTGAGCAGGGGCTGGGTTTTCCATCACAGACCAGAGTCATGAGGCCCTTATTTTCACAGCCCTTCGTCACCATTCTGCTCTGTGTAATTAATTACACGTGCTCACACGCCAGCCCAGGGAACACCCTGTGCTCCTGGCACAGCACACCCTGAGTGGGGAGAGGAACCCGGGAGCCTGCAGACACCTGGCAGGGCCAGCACCAGGCACTCAGCACCATCGAGGGTGCTGGTCACACAGCTGCCCCTCCATCCCAGTCTCTCCCAAACCAGCCCTCACCTCCTCTCCCCTCTCCAAAGGTGACTCCTCACTGCAAGTCCAGGTGTCCAAAGGCCCCAGGAAGTTTATCCCGAATCCCTGGCTCAGCACGCAAGAGCAGACAGTGGAAGCTGAGATGTGTGTGTGCACACCTCTGCCTGAAGTACTTCAGAATGTGCAAGTGCTTCCTGACCCTCGAGCACCAGCATGTGATCTCCCAGCTTGGGATCTCCACTTTCCATGAAGTTTATTTCAATTATAGCTCTGGAAAGACTCCCAATGTTGCTGTGAATTGGGCTGCTGTAGCTGGCTGATCTCAGTCAGGAGCAGGGGATCCCTGCCTCCTCCAGCATTTTAGATCTTTGAGATATCTTCTCTAGCTTAAGGTATCTGCTGCAACAGACATCATCCCATTAACTGCTTGTAAACAAAGCCCAGAAGCCATCTACTCCCGTGCAACTCCCCTCCAACCAGCACCTACAAATGGGCTGACACCAAGCCCTGATGATATCCGCATTGGTTTCTATTTTTGCAAAGCCGAATGCTCTCCCAGCTTTAATATCTCTTATAAGAGAGATATAAATATTACATGAGCACTTAATATGCTACTCAAATGGCACGACTGCTGGCTGGGAGCCCTCAGCACTCAGGAGCCACAGCACTGTGCTGCTTGCCCAGCAAAGGTTAACGTTTCAAGTCTGGCAGGTTACAAAACAAACCAAAACCACCAGGTATCATATGAAAACACGTTCTGATATAATATGAATTAATATAACTTCTCCCATGACCCACTCAAGCTGCTCGAGGCTGCTCACTGATGCAATTAGCCAGGGATATGACAGGTAGGCACTGGCACAGGTGTGGAACCTGAAACTTTTGTGAAAAGATCATTTATTTTCCTAAATGGCCTTGGAACTGGGGAGTTCAGCTCATGACACAGGAGACTCAAGTTTAAACTCAGGCATCTGAATACCTCACTGTGGTATTTTGGTTTATTTCTCCTCTTTTTACCCCTTCTGTTCTTTCTCAGCTACCACCCCATCCCCAGAAAATCTCATATTTCACCTAATAAAGAAAGGAAGAAAAGTATTAACCAGAAACCTGAATCAAAGGTTCAGAGCAACCTACTCATTACCAGCTGAGTCGTGGGGCCCAGGACAACATGTGCAGAACCATGGCAGGAACGGGTCCCTAATGCTGTTCCTCCTCTGCTGGTGGCAGGCAAGCCAGGGCCAGACTCTGCACCCACCTGTCTGCTTTGGGGCTTACATACACTCAGATATTCTGGAGACTCAATGTCTGTTCAGACAGAAGAAATTCCTTATGTTTTCAATCCCAAGCCGTTTGATGGTTGGACTCAGTGATCTGAGAGGTCTTTTCCAACCGTGACAATTCTGTGATAGTGTGAATATGAGACAAAGCCCTCTCATAGCTGGACATGACATTCAGATCCTCTCTGAAATAAGTGTACAATACCCATAACTGCAGGAAGGTCATGTAGCCATGGATTCTGCCCTGCTAATATGTGGGGACTGCTGACGGGGGGGGAGTGTTGAAGAGCCTTACATGTACAGTCCTGGAAACAGAGAATACCAGCAGACCTTGGAATTGCTCACCCTCTGAGACAAACAAAACCAGCTCATAGCCCCAGCACACACAGATTCAGCCTTTAGTCTATGAAACTTTACTCATTAACTGTTTAATGATTAATGAACTCATTAATCTTGCAAAGGGTTAAATGAGATGTCAAAAAACCCACTGCATTTGTTTCCTGTTACAGATGCCCAGTTAAATGGAAATACCTGAAATGCAAACAGAAGCAGCCTGTGCTGCTAGCTGCAGGAGCCAGGGCAGTGATCTCAGGCAGTGTTTGCTGCATCCCTGCCCCAGGGACCTCCCCTCTGACATCCCCAGCAGCCTCCTGGGCAGCACTGCTGCCTGCCTGCTCTGCACACAGCCTGCCCCAGGCACCAGCTCAAGTTCTGAGGGTGCCCCAGCTGCCCCAGCTCAGCAGAACTGAGTCATGAGCAATTGCCAAGCCCTTTACAAGGTAATCCAAACCGAAAGCTGTCAGGCTTCATGTCGTGAAGCAAGGAAATGTGTTTTGCCAAACTGATAGGGAAAGAGTCCCCTCCATAAACCAGCAGAGCCGTGGCTGTAAAACAGCAACACCAGTGTCCTGCTGGAGTGAGAACACACTGCAATCTCACTTGGGGAACTCCATCAAACACTTCACAGCCAGCACTCTGCTTGGGGATAAGGAACTAGCCAAGTGATACCCCTTTGCCTTGCCAGCAGGGGTAGTGTCGCAATAGAGTAACAGCAAAAGAAAAAAAAGAATTGCTTTGAAATTTCTCCGCCCCGGTAGAATTTCCATTCTCACCAATTTCCGTCTTTTTAAAAAAACTTTCCTCTGCTTACTAGGTTTTTTTCTTTAGTGTGTGTTACTGGAGAAAGAAACACTGCAAACCAAAGCCTCCTCAGAGGGGGACTGAATGTGCCCTTCAAACCCAGCTAGAACTCCATGTCTAACATTCAGTTCTGGGGTGGGGGGTCCCCCAAGGACTCCTAAGCAGATGCATGATTACTTCAATTACATTTTCCACCAAAAGTCAGAAGTAATTGCCTGGCTATTTTCAGCCGTAGCACATTCCTCATCTTGCCAGTAACTGGGATTTTAAGCTAAAAATGGAGCATGAAACAAAGCCTGTTTAGGTCCATAGAGCAACAGGACTGCAATCCAAAGGAGGAAAGGAAATGAGAGTCCCCAGAGCACTTTGATGTCTCTATCAAAGCAGACATCTGCATTTGAGACTCATTTCATCTGTCCTTTCTGACAACACAAATGTAAAGCAAAGTGTTCAATCCAGGTGACAATTTTGTAAACCTGACTGGGGCAAAGGGGTTCCCAAGGGCTAGGCACATTTCTGTTCTCACTTCAGTGATCCCAGCCAAATGCTTCAGCAGAGTATTACCCTTCATTAAAAATGTGTTCACCAACTAATCTACCTGCAACAAGAGCTTCTACAAGGAAACAGGAAAATAATAAAACTAGATTTACTTCCAAAACACAAGAGGCAGATCACATATTACTCGTAAGAGATAGGACATGTTATTGATAACAAGTGGTAGTATCTCCTGAACAACTCAGCCCAACTTGTGGATCTTTATGATGCTTTTAGGGGAAAAGTAGTTCCCTGAAACAGCATGAATCAGCACCAACAGGCCACAGAAATAACCTTCAGTCCAAATGCTGCTAAGCTTCCCTTAGATTGCCATGCAAATGACAGGCTTACAGCACATTGATTTGTATAGCTGCTTCATACAGACGTTTACCTCATTGAATGACTGCATCAAAATAATTGAACATGCCCTAAATTACATCTTTAAGGGTAGTGAATGATTTCTAACAGTCATTTGTTCTGGAACACACTGACTTCTGCATGCACCCTGACAGTATGCCATGACCCTGGTGAAGTCCAGCTCTCAAAATGCTTTTGAGAAAGGCAACCTCAAGAGTTCAGGCAACCACTGGAAGTCCCCTGTGCCTTTGCCCACCTGAGGAAGGCTCCATCATGTACCTTGCCCAGCAGTGGGCAAACTGAATCCCAAAGCCAAAGCCTCAGCTCCTCTAAGCCAACCAAGAACACTTTGCATTAGGCAAAAAACCACAGCCTATATAGTTCAGCGTGTATCACACACAGTGTGTGCCCTTCAGCACCCCGAGTGCTCCTGCTAGCTGTGGGAAAGGCCCCTGCTTCCTGCCTGCACGACTGACCCCAGCTCCTGGCACTGCTGCAGGGGCACATCCCAGCTCCTGGTGCTTCTGAGGGACAAGCTGAGAGCTCACACCATGCATGGCAAATGGGCCAGTTTACAGCCAGGCATCATGAGGAGATAATCAGAGGTTTGCATCTCTGTCAGATCACCCAGAGCTCAACAATTGCACCTACACCACAGACATCCTGGGTCAGGCATGAAGTTCTGGAATAAAAGTGCTCAAACCATACTGGAGAGCCCAAGATAAGCAAAAGCAAGGTAGAGGGGAAACAAACTCCTGACCCTACACACCTTCATTACACCGTGACCTTGGAGAAAGTTCCCACGTTGAAACTGCCAACACATGCCTCACATAAGGTGAAAAAGGTTAAAGTGATTAAAATATGGCTACAGATAAAATGCTGATGGTGAAGGAGTACACCTAGAGAAGCCCACACAGCAGGCCCTGTGTCATGCCTGACGAGTCCGACATCTTCACCACACAGCAGAACCACAAAAGCTGCAAACAGTGCCTGTGGAGACTCAGCCTACCACTGAATATGAGAAATCCTTGGGGAACCAGTTTTGTAAGAAACAGGTCTTGTATGAGTCAGCTTGTTTGTATCATCTGCTGCTGTTTTACACACATGCGTATATAAACACACAAACTTTGTAACTAAGTTTGTAACTAAGGATATATATTTTGATTCACAATAGTACCTCATTTCACACTTCTAAAAGCAGCTATTTCCAGCCATTTGAGACCACAAACCGTGCAGAGGCTACTTAGAATTTAGTCTCAATAGCACAGGTTCGCTTCGCTTCACTTTTCACAAGCATTAGCATCAAAAAGTGCCCATATTGTATCTTTTGATTGGAAATAATGCAGCTTACACAATCTGTATACTGGCAAAGCACGAGCAGTAACATCAGCTGTAATATCCACCAGCCAAAGCAGACCTGAAGCTGGTTAACTCTCGTGAATAACTGATTTCTGCTTATCTCCCTTTACCACAAATTTTGAAATATTAGCACTAGGATAAATATCTGGGAATGCCACAGTGCAGACAAGTGATGTTTGTGTACACAGCTGTATGATCAGATGCCCTGAGCCCACAGTGTTTCACTCCAAATTTTCCCATTATGTTTATCAGCTCACCCATGTCTGAAGTGGGAAAAGAGAGGTGCTGTAATGGTGCAGAATAAGGATGCTGGAGATGCAGACATAAGTAAAACTTGCCCTGTTATTCCCCAGTGTATAAACACACTGCTTTGGCAGAACGAGTGGCTGCTCAGACACGCACTGGGAGGCAGCTGCAGAGCATCTCCCAGCTCATACTGCAGCTGGAACCACCCTCAGCCAGCCTCACACCATGGAGCCAGGGCAAGCACTCATTAGAAAAGGTGTTTCCAAAGAGGTGTTTCAGCTCTAGCTCTTTAACTGTGAGGATCAAGAACTTACTGACCTGGACTACTTCCAGCTCCAAAGGATTTTGTTACTGGCATCAAGCACAGCCAACCCTGTAAAATCCCCAGATTTCTTTCACAAGGAATCACCTCCAGACCCTTTCTGCATGCCATAATGACCCTAATTACCCACACTGACAGGAGGTAGCACCAGTGGAAAATTCTAAAGCTTTGATACCACCAAGCTCTGTGAAATCTTGCTTTCTCCAAAAGTTCTTTCCAAACTTGGTTGAAGGGAAGTGGCAGTTTCTCCACTGAACATACTGAAGACCCAGCCAAACAAGCTGAGGCACCAAACCTCTGAAACCCTCTGGAGAGAGGGAGTTTAGTTTTGTACTGCTGACTGATGTCCAAGACCAATCTTAGGGGGGAAAAAAAAAAAGAAAAATATCCACCACCACAGTATCAGCAGGGGAAACTGAAGACATGGGGAACACCAGCTTCCAAATGCTTTCTCTCCTAATGCTTCCCAGAAATTTAACTGAAAATAACAATAACAAGAGACCCATAGCCTCCAGTCCAAGTTGCCTGAGGCTAAGTGAGGATGGTTGAAGAGGGGACACACGCAGTAACAAAATCATAATTTTACCCATTATCTGCACTAGGTTTTTTCATTAACAGATATGCAGACTCTCCATCATTTAAAGTCCAAGTCAGGACAAGTTATCTCTGAAGAAGGTAATAAAGTTGGTAACCTTTGTTCAATCTGTAGGCTCCAGTGTACTCTGAAGGGGTTTCAACCTGACTGTTAACAGACTGTTACCTTGCTTTTCAAGGTTCATGTTATAAAATAGTGTAACTTTGTTTCAGGATAGGAAAAAAAGAATTGTTTTTGTGCATACATAAACTGGATTGTTTGGGATGGAAGATATTTGGAACTTCTAAATAGTTTTTCTTGCTAGATATTACCATCCCCCGTCAGAACCAGCAGATATCTTTAACTGTAAAAAAATAAAGGTTACTTCCTGCCAACGAGGCTGGAGATTACACAGTAATACACCTTTTCTGTCAGCATCTAGAGAGACTTTCTTTAACTGACCTTTCTCCAATGCAGCTCGTGACTGACCCAAGAGGTGTGTGCTGCCAGGCACAGGGACCACCAGCAGCTCAAGGGTCCCCTGTGTCCAACTTTAAATTAGGCTCCATCTGTAAAGAAACAATGTCAGAAAACATTTCTTGACTGACTTCCATCCCATGAGACCATGTGCATGCAATAACAGAACATTTCTTTTAGGTGATACTTATGTTAATTTTCCTTGCTTAGCACAGAGGGATTTCTGATTAGTTCTTCAAACCCAGTCCCCCCAGCTCTTCTTCCTCCTCTCAGGCAGAAACTAAACACACTGCTGATACAGAATAATTTTATAAGCTTCCCAAAAAACAACAGTGCACCAGCAGTGCTCTCTCACAGAGCACAGCATCTCCAAAGCGGGGCTGAGAGCTCATGCACCTTCAGACTCTGGCAGATATAATAAGAGCCATATTCTTCACCCCTGACAAGTGCAGAAACACGGAGAGGTTAAGTGATTTGCCCAAGGCCATGAGGTAAGTCACAGATGGAGCTGGGGTTAGGTTTCAGAAGCTCCTGGCTAATATCCTGCATTCAATTACATCGACACAAAGCATCTCATTCAACAGAGGCCAGATAAAGGAAACAGCCATGGATAACATTAACCTCCCTTATAATTAAACAAAAACAATCAAACAGCTCCCCATATTTCAATGCAGGTAGCATGTTACACTCAGACCCAATAGCATTACCTATGCCACCAAAATAAAGGCCACAACAGAAAAAGATCACAGAAAATAAGTTTTAGCTAGTTCAAATAGAGGGCTTGAATGCAAAGAGAGCAAGTGGCTTTTTGAATTCATCATCATAAACTTCAAATCAAGGGACCAGAGCCTTCCCAGTCTGTATCACAAGGGAAACTTAAATTATGACAACTGTTTAGAAGTGACAAAAAATAATCTTCATGATACCTACAAGTTAGCAAATACAGATCTGTGAAGGATATGCTCTAATGTGAACAACAGTAACAGCAATGCAGAAGCTGACAAGGAAGAGCACAAAATCACCAAAACCCACTTGACACCTGAACCAGACTTTGAAAAGAAGACCAATAGAAGAAACAGAACTACACAGAAAATTGTGAGCCAGTCTGAGCCACTTATGCAGGGAGTTAAACCCAAGAACTCTGGCAGCACTTCCAGGGGTGGGAACTGTTCCAGAACCAGGTTGGCTGTTGGGCCCACCAACTCACCCAGGGCACCCTCAGGTTCTCTTCAGCCATGGTCACCCAGACCCCCCACCACACACACCAGATAAAAGCCACCACACTGTTACTCATTACCAGAAACTATTTATTGCCAGCAGCTCTCTCTACTGTATGCCTTCTTCAGTTTCAAAACGTTTCTGCTGACATTCAAGCCAGTGCAGAAATGCTTCATTAGCTGCTCTATTTAATGCCGTTCCCTCCAGACTCTAAGAGAAGGGATGCTACTTAAGCTATGGACACAAAGCAGTATGGACACAAAGCTAGGGACACAAAGCAGAACACAACTGGGATTTGTGGGGCCACAAAACGCTTTTCATTCCCCGAGTGGGTGCCCAACCACACGAGTAACTTTTTGGATATTTTTCTCCTGCAGAGTTTTGACAGTTCTTTAACATAGACACCTACTCCTGCCCTACGGGCTGTACACACATCGACTAATGAATAATCACCCCCCAGCCATGGGGGCTATTTTCCTCATTTAGAGACACAGGGCAGGGGGCAGAGCAAGAAAAGCAAGCACAGAAGCACAGCACCTAGCCCAGGGCCACACAAACTGGTCAGGAACCAGCAGTATCTGCCAGAGCACTTGTTACCTGCGCCTTACCTCCCAGCAAAGCTTTCTTCTCCCTTGAACCCTGCGGGCCAGCCCGAGGAGCTTCGGTGCCAAGTTTGACGATCAGCTGAGGCACATCTTTGCGGGTGGAAGAGAGAGAGAGAGAGACTCAAATCACTGCAGGGTTCCCATCGAAACCCGCTGTCCCCACGGGTGACAAGAACCCCTCGGGTGTGCGGGACCCACCGGCAGACAGACATGGCGGTCCCGCACCCCGGGCCGGGCAGGGAAGGTGCAAAGGCCTCACCTGGCAGACGGGTCTGTCCGTCCTCCCTCCCTCCCTCCCTTCCTTCCTTCTTTCCTTCTCCCCTCCCTTTCCCCCTCCCTCCCAGCGGCCGCCTCACGGTCCCCCGCCGCCGCCGCTCTCTTCTGAATGAATATTGAATCGTTTCAATGTGCATTGCGCTCCCGGAGCTCCCCAGCCCAGTGGCAGAAGAGCTCTCCCGGGGCTCAGCCCAGCCCCGCCCGTCCGCAGCCCGGGGCAGAGCCCTCGGAGCCGCCTTCACATCCCGAGCCCCCGCCAGCTCCCGATCCAGCCGTTTCGGCTTTGGCACCTCCCGGCCGAACGACGGCAGCTCCCGGGGGATATTTTGACAAAGAAAATGGTTTCGGGTCGGCTCCGGTGCCGGCGCTCACCCCTCCTGCGGCAGCCAGGGGCAGGTTCGTGGCGGGGCTGTGTCCCTGACCGCCACCCAGAGCTCCGGGGGGGGACGGGGCAGCTCGGGCCCGCCCCGCTCCCGGTTCCGCCGTCGCCCCGGCACTCCCCGCCTGCGCTCCCCGGCCCGGCACCCGCCTCTCCGGGCTCGGCCACCGCCGGGGGTGCAGCGGGGGGAGCAGCGCGGCCTCAGCCCGCCCGGCAGCACCTGTGGGCGCGGGGCCCGCCGCTCGCTCTCTCGCTCGCTCAGGGCCTTCTCGCCCTGCTCCCGCCCGCTGTCCCCGCGGCAGCCGCCGTCAGACCGGACAGACGGGTTCCCCCACTTGTCCGGGCCGGCCCAGCCGCGTAGGAGGAGGGGAGGGGCCGCTCCGGCCCCCGACGTGTCCCGGTGCCTGTCCCCGTCCTGACCAGGCACGCACCCGGCACACAGAGGGGACTACCGGCGGAACCCCTGCCCCGGGCCCGCCGGTCCGGCAGGTGAGGACAGGACCGGGCCGTGAGCAGAACCCGCTCCCCCTGAGGGGCTGGGAAAGGGGCAGCCCTGCGGAGAGTCCCCCCCGGCGGGGCGGGACGGGCGGCAGTTCAGACGGAGGGGCTCCGGAAAGAGCAGGGAGGGGGCCTGGAGGGGAGGAAGCTGAAGGGTGAGGGGGAAATGTTGTTCTGGGGAATGGAGAACAAAAGAGATCATTATCCGGGACAACGAGACCCCCTCAGCCCCACATGGGGACAACGAGACCCCCTCAGCCCCACATGGGGACAACGAAACCCCCTCAGTCCCCTCATCCCCACATGGAGACAACAAAACCCCCTCAGGCCCCTCATCCCCACATGGAGACAACAAAACCCCCTCAGGCCCCTCAGCCCCGCATGGGGACAACGAGGCCCCCTCAGCCCCACATAGGGACAACGAGCCCCCCTCAGCCCCACATGGGGACAACGAGACCCCCTCAGCCCCCTCAGCCGCACATAGGGACAACGAGACCCCCTCAGCCCCACATGGGGACAACGAAACCCCCTCAGTCCCCTCATCCCCACATGGAGACAACAAAACCCCCTCAGGCCCCTCATCCCCACATGCTGCACAGCACCCCTGGCTCTGCCCCTGTCCACACCCAGAGGAGATGGTGCTGGTGGCTGTCCTGTCACCAGAGGAGATGCCAGGAGTGCATCAACAGCCGCACATTCCCTTTGGGTACCGCAGCACTCGTGGTGTGAGGTGGGTCACACCATGTTTTGGGCCGTGTCACCTCGAAGGCTGGGGAGAGGTGGCTGCCCAGCATGGCGGGAGGAAGGGGAGGCAGCCCCAGGCCCCAATGCCATCAAGTGCCATTCTGCCTCTCTTCGTGGCTCCACAACTCGCAGCTCTGGTGACAACTGACACAAACTCACGGGGTACCAGTGGGGACCAGAGCAATGGGTGCCACCATCAGATTGTCACCCCAGGGCTGCTCCGGAGGTCCCTCCTCCCTGCCCAGGCAGTGGTGTGGGGAAATGGCTGCCTGCAGCAGGGAGATGCAGTTCTTGGGACCTCCCCTCTGGTGGTGTTCCTAGTGACAGGATTATGTTATCCTGTCTTAATCACTAGGACTGTGCAGTGTTACAGAGAAAACTTTGTAAAAGGTACAGTTTTTAAAACTTTGGGCCTTTCTAAGAGGTCAGAATGGACTCCTGGATCCCAGGTCCTTTTAAGGCAGGACTGGAGAATTGAAGCATGCTCGACCATGGTATTGTCAACACTTGAGACCAATAGTTTTGCTTATTAATTAAGTGACGAATAAAGCGGTTAAGTTTGAGGTTGACAGTAGTGCAATTCTGCTCCACCCTGTGTCTGTTTGCAATCCTTTTCACTGTAGTTTTTTTTTCAGGCTGCAGCAAAATAAATGTAAACATCTCAAGACTCTTCTGGGAACTCATCAAATGAATGTGACAAGCTCCACCTGTAAGTTTTAATTCCATGAGTTTTCATAAACCTTAGTATGTGATTCTGGATGCTGCTGTACCTGATTAATACTTCACCTGACTTAAAACCTGGAGACTGAGGGGTTTTGATAGTCTGTTTGTATTCTGAATTAGTTGTTGATCAGGTCATTCTGCCTCAGGCCTCTATGCTATGGTGTTGCTGCTGCACACACAGACACACACCTGCCCTGTATCTGCATTCCTGTGGCAACCCTGGCAACCATCCTGGTGGCAGAAGGTGTCCAGGAGCAAACAGCATCAGTGGGCTCATCCTGATGGTGCTTCAACCCCCGTGTACACTGGTGCACAGGGAGCAGAGAGTCCCTCACCCAGTAAAGTGTTTCAAAACGGTGCTTAATGAGAATTCAGCACAGACTGTACAGCGTGGAAACCCTCTGTGATGGGTGTCACCCCCAGACCTTGGGGCTGCTGACTCCTGGCAGGGCTCTGGCCAAATACCTTTGGGTGCCCCCCTTCCTGACTCCCAGACTCCTCTGAGTGTAGGCAGATGGGATTTTTAGGGCACAATCTAAGAGGAGCAGTTAACCCCCACTTCTCAAATGCCCCGGGCATACCAGCTTCCAAGAAAAGTTTTGAAGCAGTGCAGAGTGCTGATATAACCCGAGAAATTAACATCTGGAGCAGGTGTCAGGCCTGGTGGTGCTAGGAAGGGCTGTTTGTGGAGCTGATGTCAGGCTGCACCAGCCTGTGTAGCAAGAAAAATTGCTTAGACTCTTTTTGTTGTTTTCCAGAAATTTGTTTCCTGCAGTGCCATTATGAAGATTTTAAGTTTATTATATAGCCCAGCTTAGAGCAAAACAGACACAAAAATGTTCCTAAAGATTAAAGAAATATTTTTTTAAATTGTTGTGACATTTTTCCATACACTTTTATTCACGAATAATGCAGTTTATGGCAAGTGGAATGCAGATATATTTACTGATCTGATTAAACAGGAAAATGGAAAATATTAGCTGTCTCTTAAAGTGATGATGGGAACTGGAACATAAGCCAAATGCTCTAGTGTTTGGTATGCTATTTCTGCAATAATTCTTTCCAATTTTTGCTCAGTGGCTGGCCATTATAAATTAAACATATGCTTCTGTCATGTTTTCTTTCTAAACCAGCCCAGCTTCTTTATTTTTATTTAAATCAAACTTTATTTGTGTTTTCATTTGACCTTATTTATAGAAGTAAAACCTCCAAAACTGTACTGGAGATCATTTCTCTGCATTCTGTCCTGACAACTCTGTTTTTAAAGCTGTGAGCACTAATGCAAACTGAGGCTCACCGACCAACATCTCCAGTGCTCACAGCTTTAAAAACAGAGCTGTTAGGAGAGATGTAGCAAAGCAAAACCAGGAACAGAATTTGTTTTTGGTTTGCCTGGTTTGGGTTAACTCCTCAAGAACCATCTGCTGTATTCTAACTCCTCTTCTTACACACAGAACATAGAACCAAAGCTGCAACTAATGCTTGCAAGAATTTCCAGCATTGTCATCCATTTTAAATCCAGCAGCCACCTGCCTCTTGGGCTGAAAATTTTCATAATGATCAAACCTAAGAGGAAGGAAAAGCTTCTTTGTATTTTACTAATGCAAAATCCCCTTGTCTTTCAACCTCTAAGGAGGAAACATAATTCCCTGGAGGGCAGCTGGTTTGTTCCCCTTGACACAGAGGTGCTCCTGAAAAGGAATTTATCCCTTTGTGAACACTGTGAGGTTCAGGTGACTGTGTCCATGTGGGTGTAGCAATACCAGCACCTGGTCTCTCACACCCTTGTTACTCAAGTCATATTAAAAAATGAGTGAGAAAGACTACAGTAGAATTTCTTCTGCTCTTGAAATGGGAAAGGCAGTTTCTAACATTCATCCTTACTTCAGGCATAATTTTAGTCTTATTATTGAATGGGTACACATCCAGGGAAAAACAGAAAACCCTTGGAAACTTGCAGTTTTTAATCACTACACCACCAAACCATCAGGCCTTCTGATCCCGTGCTGCAGACCTAGCTAATAAAAGCCTGTTTGATCTCCCTGTGTATGGGGGAACCTGGCTGAGGGTAACAGTGTTTAGCTATCCATTTATGAGTAGCTGTTGCAGAAATAGAATCTGCCCACTTGTGGACGCTGCTCTATAATAAAAGTAATCTTTGTTTTGGGCTGATGGATGTGTAAGAGATTGCTTGTTTATTTTTCAGTACCAACAATACTCAATTTTCCTGTTCCAGAAAAAGTTTTGTTTAAACAGACTTATTTTTTCCTAGACCTAAAATGAGGTGCCAGATTCCAAAGTTCTGTCTTTCAGCAGCTTTCTGTTTTACTTCCTGCCTCAGATTCCTCCCAGAGGAGCAAACCCAAAAGCTAGTTAAAAGTCAGTAACATTTTGGGTTAACAAAGCAGCAGAGGTTTACGTATGCCTTTGACAATTCCATTTCTGTCCAGGAAGTTAATTCATGTCCAGGGCTGAATGTTTGGCTTCTTCACTGGGTAGCTGTATGCACAGCTAGGTTTGCATGAGCCCTTCCAGGAAGAAGATTATTAGAGATAAGAAAGGTCTGTACAAGTGATTAATGGCTCTAGCAGTGATTAATGGCCCAGTCCAGACACGACTTTTTCAAGGTAAGGAAGTGCTGCTCTGTGCTTGAGAGAAAGGCAGCAGCTGGTCTGGAAATTGTGGCCATGATGAAGAGACTTCTCTCAGCCCCTGATCGTGCTCAGTCTCAGTGCACTTCTCCAAGTGTCTCCTGTGATCCTGTTCTCTTTCTGGATTTTTCTCCTATATGCTTCCTTCCTCTCCCTTGTTCCTCTCTCTCCTTTCAGTGAGGTCCCTTTGCCCCAAACCAGCAGCACACTGGAGTCAAAACCCCACAGGTTTCTGCATCCTTGCCCCTTTTCTTCCCCTGCCTTTGTTTCTATTTTCCCTGTTTTGTCAGAGTTTGGGGCTCACCACATCATAACTGGGATTTTCTGGGAAGACAGGAGGACTTGGGCAGGAGGGGATCTTGCCAGGTCTCCTCTTGCTGCCAGCCCAGGGCAATCCCAGCCCCCTTGCTGTCTCCACCAGGTGATGTGCTGGCTGGTATTTTTCCCATCAGGCTCCTACATATTTCTGCACAGTCCCCAAGGTGATTATAAAGCTTCATAACCTCAGTTTGTTGGATTTGCTTGTATTCTTCATCACCAGAAGGATTTAGAACTTGAGACATTGTTTCTTTTACGAGAAGTGGGGAATTGTAGCCACCTCTACTTAGGAAAACAAACAAACAAAAAAAAGTAGACACAAACAAACAGAGTTTCTTTTTTTTCCAATCATAGTATCAGTTCGTGGCTAAACTTCAAACAGTACCTGAAACTTTCTGAGTATTGATCCAGCCAAACCAAAGCTATATTTTATCTTGATCCTCCATAGAGTCCTTTTCAGAATGAGCTGTATAAAATAAGTCCATAGTATTACAGTAGAAACCCGTGCTTGTCAATGCTAGTGTTGGGGATTTTTTTCAAGCAATGAGCAGATGTTGATTTAAATAAGTGAGCATGGTATCAAGGCAGAGTTCCCTGTTGTTGGTAACTAATTGTTCAGAAACTTTGCTGGGCACTCGACTGGCACCCAATACTAATAGTTATTCTTGTTTAGCAAGAGTTACACATATTGAGAATTGTGTATTTGAGCAGTTCTATAACACATCTTTATTCATGTTCTTATCTGAATCATTTCCTTACATGCAGAAAAAGGAAGTGTGTGTCTTTTCTTTTTGTATGTTTTATATGTAACTCCATTTTTGAAACCTGCTATTCAGCCAGGAAAGCTCCCTTGGGGGCTGAGAAGGGCCTTGTCACCAGGGTATTGAACACATCACAGAGTTATGCCATCCTATCAGGTCCTCAGTTTACTCTGACTGGGTTTATTAAACAAAGACCAACTGTAAGTTTGTGAAATATCCGATTATTTCTGTGCCAGACTTTGTCTTTGGAGACAGATTTCTTGCCATCGGTCAGCTGGTAGGACTCTTCCATGTAGTGTTCCAAGAAGGACAAGGTCTCCAAAGCTGGGAGATGTCCCATGGAGCCCTGACTAGGAGGGTGTCTGCACCTGGCTGTGGGTGTCTCTGGCAGGAGAGGCAGCTCATGCAGGGCTGCCTGAAGGGTGCTGCCCTCCCGGAGGAGCAGAGGCAATTTATGCAGAATAAAATTGATTTTTCTGGAATGAGTGGGATGGCTGAGAGATGATGTTTCAAAATTTGGCCCTCCGGAACTGGATTTGCAATATGATCCTATTGCCATGTTAAGGAGCTTTGGGAAATAATTGCTTGCCTTCAAGGTTTTTATTAACTCAACTTTAAGACACTTAGAAGAAGCCAGACTTTTCAGGGGATGGGTACTGAGCAGCCACGAGATTCAGACTCACTAAGTACAGGCTTGAACAAAATATCTAAAACTCCAAAAGTCACTTTTGTTTAATATTTTTGAGCATCTTGACAGCAAAGTTTTAAAGTACTGCTTTTAAAGCATTAGATGTATTCACTGTCACTTCAGATTAGTTCAGGAAGCGGAAGGGAATGGAAATCCTGCACAGTTTGGGTGAAATTCAGGCATGTGCTCAGCTGCTACAGCGCTTTGGAGTTACTGTGGTCTGTAAAATTACAAATGATGTTGGTTTCAGTGATAAAATCATACTAATAAAATATATTCACGGTCTCATAGAAATAGCTGGAAATTAAGGGCTCCTGGGTAAGGCCACGGAGCTGAGAAGGGAGTGACCTGATTTCTCTGCCTGTTTTTATCATATTTCCTTTCTGAAGGAAATTACCATTCTGAAGGAATCCCATTGGTGTCAGCTGGGTGAGAGGGTGCTGCTGTGCGGGCTGTGCAGAGGGAGAGGAGCAGAGCAGAGCCAGCTCCGGGTGCCAGGGGACAGGAGGCATCTCCTCCTCCACACCTGGAGGGACCCCTGGGGGGTTTGTCACACAGGTTCATCAGCCAGTGCCTTCTGACAGAACAAACTGAACATTTGCCCTCAGACTACACTTAGCAAGACTGGCTTTTTCTGGAGGGGCTTTTTATTGTGGATGGATTTTTTTTTTTTTTCCCTCCCTGCGAGCCTATGTTCCCAGAAATGGAAAGTCAGTGTTTCCCCACCATCACTTTGCTCTCCCTCCCTGCACAGCAAGCTGCCTCCTCTGGTCCTGAGGCTCCTTTCCTGCAGGGAGCATTATTCCTGTTTAGCTTGCGTGTCATCTGCTTCATTGTTCATCTCTGAGCCGTGCCTTTTGTGCGTTATTGATTTTCTGACTTGCATTGTTGGGTGCACAAACCCGAACACACTTTGGGTAATTTGCTGCTTTCCTACTTCCTGAGGGAAGGTAACTTGTGTTGGCTCTGCTGAGCAACACAACAAAACCCTGCGATTATTCCCTGGAGCTGACAGAGGGAACGGGCCTTCTGCTTCCCTGCAGCGACTGTTGGAGGCACTTCCATGATCAGAAATTACTGCAAGATTATTCATGGGGTCCTTTGTGGCTTACTTAGGACTGTTAGCCCAGACAGTATCCACTGGCTATTAGCCTACTCCCCACTTGCTGGTCTGCTCAATAGGCAGGAGAAACCAGTCTGCCAGGCAATTCCAGCAATAATTCTATGGAAATTTGCTGTAACAATGGAATCCCCCAGGAAAAAGAAAAGTATTAAAGCAATTATATTACTTAGAAATTCAAAGTGTTGTGCAAACATTAAATAATCTTTAAAGCAATTCCAAGTGATAGGTTCTAGTAGAGTAATTTCAGTGACTTCAATGCTGCTGCACACTCTGGCAGGCATTGAATATGGTCATGGAGAAGTGAGAATACCATGGACAAATAAATCATTGTGGCTGCAGGCTATGCATCCAGATGCTCTTACTGGATTACTATGTCATGGACTCGTGCCCTGCAATTGCTTTCATGCCATGTGGTCTGGCATGTCTGCACAGACTAACACAGTTTAAGACATAAAGATAATAGTAGGTTATGTGGAATTTTTTTCTCTTCTCTTCTCTTCTCTTCTCTTCTCTTCTCTTCTCTTCTCTTCTCTTCTCTTCTCTTCTCTTCTCTTTTTTTTTTCTGTTTCAATACTAGCTTTTAAGGAGGCCATCCAGCACTGGGTGATCAATCCTTCTTCACAGAAGTCTCTAGCAAAGGCTCCCTGGTCACAGATTCCCTGGGCAGGAGGTGAGGACCCCACAGCTCAGCTCCAGGACTGGGTCTGCAGCTGGCTCTGGAACCCACACTGTTTATCCATGGCATAGCAGCATCTCTGTTTTAACAGAGACATGCCATGTGGAAGTGAGTCAGTTTGTTTGTTTTTAAGGGAAGTTGCTGCTTTTAGCAGCCTCTCAAGAGTCATTTTATGTAACATTTTCATGAGTGGGCTCATATCCACAGCCATGGCTATATATATTTTAGAGGCATTACAATGAAGTGGCCATATAGAGTCTTTACAAAAAACTTGTCCCAGCACCCTTCTTCTCTTCCTATCTTAGAGCTTCTGTGCTTCTTTTGCAGGCTGCCTCTCACCTGTGATGGGTGCTGTGTGCATCTCTGTATCACAGATGCATGCAAGGAGAGTCAGCAGGGCAGTGAGCACTTCTTTGTGCTGTTCTGCACATGTGTTCAGAGGAAGGAGGATTTCATGTAGTAATGGCAAGTTTGCACTCATTTAGCTGTAGTGAAAAGATCTGGTCTTTGCTAAAATAGAACAAGAGAGGAAATCCTGAGGTGATTCACACAGGTGAACTCCATACACAGTGCAAATAAATTATTTTGGTCTTTTTCTTCTTCCTCTGTATTACATCTCTACAGAAAGGTACTTTGTAGAAGTTTAAGTGTTGCTCCCTTTAGACATGGCTTGAAGCCTGAAGCTAAGGGGCAAGTACACCAGAGCAGAAATCCCACAGCAGAGCTCACGGTGAGTTCCCTGAGCTGGGGCAAAGATTTGTTTAAACTAGAATGAGGGGAGGGAGAGGCTGTACCTGCTCTAATGTTAGTTGGACCTGTGGGTGCTCTACTCACCATTGTAACTCTTAGCATAGCCTTTTAGAACTAGAAGAACTTGGACTAAAACATCTGAGCTCGTCACCTTTGTCACACGGGTTGGAGGTGTTGTTGGAGCCTTTGTGCACAGTGCTGCCATGTGGCAACTTCTACAACTGGCTCCCTTTCATCCTCTCTCTGAACAAAGGAACTTTTCAGGGTGTTCTTGAACTGTAAAGCAGAGAGGATTACATATGTAGTGCTGTTATAAATAAGAATCCATTACTATCAGGTATCTACACAGTAAAAATATATCCCCTTTTGATTTTTGTTTTTGCACACATTTGGAGTAAATTCAAGCCTTAGTATGCAGAGAAGCATGAGCTAACTAGAAATTCATTCACTCAGCCTGCTTTAAGCCCCCATTACACCTTAAAATGGCTGATTTATGATGTAAGAGACTGATAGCATTTGTTTGATTAAACTCCCAATGTAAGCAAAGTAGAAATGCCTAAGCACTGGTCTGCTGGTAAGTGTGATTTATGCTTTATGTGTGGCCATCTAGAAAAATCTCAGAAATTTTAATGTAGACACATCTGCATTAAATTTTTGCAGCTTCTCAAAAAGTGCTGCTATTTAGACAAAAAAATAGTCAATAATATATTTATATTCTATGTGTGCACCTACATAAACATGCACTCTCTTTTTTGTTTTGTTGATTTACTTAAATACAGTGTCTTGGAAATATACCCTATTATTCCAAGTTTCACAGAAGGAAGCATGTAATTATTGGATTGGGTGAGTTACCATTTATTGACTCAGCTTGCTTCAAATGCAGATTTATTTTAATTATTTCAGCTATTGCTGCTGCTTAGCTAAACCAGACAGCCTCTGGTACACAGCCCATCATCTGGGCTGCTTGCCTGGGGAGGGTATCAAGAAATAACTTGGTTTGGTCTATCTTGAGGATACTGGGGCTTTCAGACCATAAAGATAAGTCCATCAAAGCATAAGAATATGATTGAGGAGTGTACGTAGACAGGGAGCCTAGAAGAGAGAGAGAGAGTGGAAGAAGACCTTACCACGGCCTTGGAAGATGATGTCAAGAAAGCTTAATATTATTCCAGAGTTTTTATCCATTTACAGTTCTGAAGAAGGATGAGGGTTTCTGGAAGATGGGGGGTAGGATATGTTTTGCTTGCTTGTAAGGCAGAGAGCTTTTGCTAAGGTGCTCATAATGGGTGGGTAAAGACACAGCTTTTTAATCTTTTATTATGAAAAAAAATGGTGTTTTTACCTAGGTTATTTTTTTAAAAAGATGTCCATATGACTTATCAGCTTCAGGAGAGAAATAACAAGTATACAATAAAGCTATGGATGGTTAAAAATCAGGCAGAACCACACAGTAATATGTGTTGACTATGTAAAGATGTATAATTGTCAACAGAATTACTCTTGTTTAAGTTTTTGACAACACAGAAGATTCAATACCTTAACTACTGTCTTTTTTCTCTCTCTGCTAATCCTCCTCCCACTCAGCAAGAAAATTAATTGCCAAGGCTTATACAAATGTCACATTATAAGATTTATTCTAGAACAATTTAACACATCTCCTGAGAATTATTCCTGACTCTTGCTTGTGCAGGCTTAGAAGTGGGTTCCCTGTAGTGCTCAGCCTGTGTCCTCACATAGGCAAGAAGTTTAGGTTCTGGTTGCCACTGGCTGGTTCACACTGCCAGCAGATATTGCTCCCAGGTCCTGTGTTTCTTTCCCAGAAGCTGGAATTCTTAGAAAAGGCTCGGCTTCTGCAGTAGCACTGCCCAACTGGTGACCCCGACATGCAGCAGGAAAGCCTCAGAAATAAACAGTAAGGAAATAATGGCCTAACCATTTCACATCTCTCTCACTGTTTCCTGTGTCTTTGGCAGCATGTGCATGGCAACCATCTTGCTCCTGAATTCCTGCACATTTTTGTGTTGGCAGAGAAGCTCTGAAGAGCCTGACTTCAGAGATGTCCTGTCCTCAGCTTCCCTCTGCCAGACATTACCATCCCCCTGACAGCAAAGCCTCTGTTCAGAATTTTAAAAACAGACAAGCAAATAATGTTTCTCTGGTACAGAAATGAAAACCTGCTGAGCCTTAGGTAGCTCAAGACTTAGTTGTTCCAGTAGATTTGTAGGTCTTTGCTGATGAACATTTACCCATGGATCGTTCAGTGTCAGAGGAGGAGTCTGCTCTCCTGAGAGCTGTTTGAGTCAAGGACTCATGTCATCCCTTTCCTGAAGAGCATTCCTGCCATTGGCATTATCTGCTGCCTGGGGGGCCTTCTGGAAAGAAGAGGGATCACTCACTGCATTCTTCTGGCTCTTCTTCCAAGCACACCAGATGGAGATGAATATAGAAATGCCAGAACAGTCTCCACATGATGCTTAGCCTGGCAGGACTGAATTCCATCCAGAAAGAGCAACATCCCAAGTAATGAACTCCTTTTCAAACAGAGCTGATTCCATGTCTCTCCTGCAACACACAATGTTTCATCTTTGAAAATACCAGGGGAGTTTTACTCTTAGTTCTCCCAAGTTTATGTGTCTAGTGCATTAACTTTTTTACCAGAGCGTGCTACCAGGACTCACGAACATCTTGGGCTGAGTAGAGGTAAAACTGCGGTCTGAAAAGCACCCTACATCTCTGGTGAAATATCCTGACTCCCCAAATTCTGAACAATATAGGGAAGAATCTTTGCTTTTATAATTATCCTTTACTATACCTCACTACCCTGTACTCATTAATTGAATCTATAGAGGAGAAAAAGCCACTCAAATCCATCCAGAAAACATTTATGTAAAATCCTGCAAGACTCTCAGGGTAGTCCTGAGCTTTAGAAACATGTCCCTCATTTTCCACTGTAAATGTTATGTCCCAGGCTAGCAGCATAAATGCCCAGAGTGGCATGAATAAATAAAAATTGCTGGAGATGTTTTAGCTGTCAAAAGATACCTCTGAGTTTTGTTTTGTTTCTGAACTGGTAGAAAATGCTTGTGGGGGGAGCCCCAGCCACTGCTCCGAGTTTGGAAGCAGAGAGCTGGGTGATGCAGTCCTTGAACAAAAAAACCTCCCAGCTCTGCCAAGAACTGATTGGGCAGAAAGTCCTGACTTGTCTCAAAGCCATTCCCAAATGTTTGCAAAGAGAAGGACGAGGAGAGGGAATAGTTTGTGCAACAGCTTCTCAGCACGGTGTGATGGCTGGGATCTGGTTTAGCCAAGCAGCCTGTTTGCAATTGCCCCTTGTGAGCTGTGCTTCTGCCACCTCTGCTCTTATTCCTGGGAGCCACATCAAAGGGCTTTGGCTTTGCAGCCCATTCTTGTACTTGCTCAGGCACAGACTTGTCCTTCAGCTCTGCTTCTGCCCTCCTTGGTCCAGTCCCCAGTCCTGATGGTGCTGGGCTAGCAGCATCTCCTTGCCTCTCCTCCCTGCAGCTTTGGGATTACCTCTCCTTCCCCCTGCAGCTTTGGGATTCCTCTCCTTCCCCCTGCAGATTTGGGATGCTGCATGTTCTCAGTGCCACTGTTGACAGCACTGCTCTGGTACCACAGATTTCGTGACTGCCACACACTCATCTTTCTCATGACACTACTGTATTTCTTTAAGCATACAGAGTTTATTGTTTCAGTAGGCTTGATTATAATCTCAGTCACATTTTTAGGTAAAATAACAAATGTCCTCCAGTAACACTAAAGGAATATTTGCCAGAAGATACTGGCAAGAATTTGCAGTATTTCTACTCTCGTCTTTGCAGGATGGATAAAAAGTGTTGTGTTGAACACAGGATTGCTTTTTGAAATGCTCTGGCTCACAGAGCAGTGGTGGTCTGCATGTCCATAGTTGGAGGGAAATAGTCCACCTAAGCATCAAACATTAAAAGGGCAATTACAGATACGAGTACTTGATGGTCTAGGAAGAAAATTGTGTTGACTACTGACCATGAGGTCAAGAAGATTAGGAAATGTTGTAGAGAACTGTAAGCTTGCAGAAATAAATAGTAAGTGTAGGTAAAGTTTTAGGTCAAGTGAAAACATTACAAGTTTCACATAATCTTGTTTTGGCCATTTTTGTTTGCCAGGTTAAGAGTCCTAGCTCCCTGTATGGTTGATAAAGAAAGAAATGTCCAGGAGTGTGATTCAGAGGCTGGGTGGATTGAACTGATTCCTCTTCAGTGCCTATATTTGCTCCATTTGTGGTTTTTCAGTGGTCTGACATCCCAGCCTGGTCTGGGCACAACCTCATCTCTGTGGCCCTGCCTGGCCATCCCAGGCTGTGACTCTATGCTTGACCTTCATTTTAAATGCAAGATCATTTCTGTCCTTCCCTGCTTTGCAGGCATGTTGAGCAGACAGACATTCATCCCTGACCTCAGACACACCAGTACCAGACTACTGAAGAGGCAAAAACAAGTCTGGTGGAAAGTAATTCTATATCTAGAGATCTGATTCCAGTCAAGCGTTAGACCTGTGGGACAGTGACAAGATCCTGAAAAAACAGACCTATCTGACATGGAAGTTTGACCCATGCAAATTCCTCCTTTTGGAAAGAGAGACTTTTCAAAATAATTTTAGGGTTTATGTTTTGCACGCTATTTAATCTCAACTCCCATTTTGAACCTATGGAACCGCTCAGACTTGCATCCATGCATCAGCTGTGTGACTCACTCTTTAAACATTCCTTAAGCCACAAAGATGAATATTGATTTTGCACAACGTATCTCTGGCAGAGTGTGTTATTTGCAGAAGTTTTTGTGTGAATTAGAAGAATCTGGGATACCCTTTGTAGACTTGTTTCATACCTCAGTGTTTGACTCACGACTCTGTAATCTGGTATCAGCTTCATGGCTTTATGTACCTCTCACCCACCTACATCTCAGATTTATTTTCCTCCTACTCACCCTTTTGCTCACTACACTCCTCCCAGTACTCCTCTAACTAATCCCTTCATCTCATTTTCCTCTTCTCTGTTTTGTTCATTCCCTCTTGTTCTGCTTGGAGTCTAGCTGGTAGGATGATGTGGACTTTACAACCATGGGTGAGGTTTTTTCCCAAGCTCCTTCAACGACTTAGACTGCATAATTCCATGAGTATTTTGGATTTTCTCAGCTGTTATTCCTTATCCCACAGCAGAACTCTCTTGTAATGTTAATCCTAAGTAGCAAGACATTTAGATGGCTTTTGTCAGCCTTAGAGAACTGTGTAGATAACAGTGGTTGTTGTGACTACCAGTAATTCCTGTAATGCTACTCCTAAAGTGCTGACTTCTCATGTGCACAGAATGCTTAGGGTTGAGAAAACCTGATGGTCTGTGATGTTGTTTAGAGATGGAAAAGGAGCTGGTGAGTCACCAAGAGGTCCATCTCCAATTAAGACTCCTAAATTACACTTGCTCTCTTGCAACAAGGAATTGGTGCAATTGCCTTCCAGTTACAGTACATTAAAAGTCTATTTAGAGGAAACCCCCTGTCTATATCTCACATTTCTTCTTTATTGAGAAACCAGCCTCCAAATGCTGGAATTCTGCTCCTGAGCAAATGTATCATTCTGGTGTCAGAATATCATCCTCATAGAAGATGAAACTAAAGTAAAACAATTTTCTGGCAGACACATCCAAATAATCAATGTTTCAAAACTGGTTGTACCTTATAGTCAAAATGTGGAAAAGCTGGATAAAATCACAAATCACTTGTATTTTTAAAATGTGTTCCACAGTTTAATTCCAAATGCAACCTAATGTTTTAGTCCTTTCTCCTGTGTGATTCTCTCCACCCTGGGGGCTGAATACACCCTCTCAGTGCTGTGCTGGCCCAGCTCCCCACTCACCCCCACAGGCTGCACTCAGGGACAGGGTTATTGGTGACACACACAGGCATTTGCAGCTCGAGTTTAAGTTAGACAAACAGGGTGAGAAAACAGACAGAAAATATTTCAGATCTATTTTACACACCATTGATTTCACGGTATGCATCCCAGTTTCCTCAGTCTGCAAATGAACTCTTTATAAAGGTAATTTGACTAACATGCAAATGACTAATTAGTTTTCATACTGCAGTCACATTAATGAAAATTCTATCAAAATACTTACAAATTTCTTTTGCATTCTAAAACATTATTGCTGCAGTATTCACTGCTACAGTGTTTCGGTGTTTTAAGATTCTTTGAGAAATTCGTTTAATCAATTATGCCATTACAATTTTCTTTGCTTGAATGCACAGAAGTTCTTAAAAGCAATATGAAACTAAATGGAACCCAACAGCTCATTAAACACTAATATCTAAATGCCTCTGCTTGAGCTGATGGGATTTATGCCATATCCTACAATCACTCCATGGGGCTGGAGCCTAATGTTGCATCCATCTCAGAGTGATGCTGTTATTTCCTGTGCCCAAAATTCTTCCCAGGTCCTCAGGCAAACTCTCTGCAACTGAAAAACAGAGGAGGCAGGAGACTTGCTCCTTACAAAACTGATTTTTTTTTTTACACTCCCTACAAAGTTCCTGGCTTTGCTATAGATAGGAGACAACTAAACCCTTTGGCTTCACAAAAGAAAACCCCAAAACAAACAAAAAAACCCAAACAAAACCCCAAACCAACAAATCCAACATAAGACTCATTGTGTTCCTTTTAATGTAGACTGTTTTTTTGAGAACAGGTATTTTCTGAAAGACTTTATTTGGGAGCATCACCTGGAGAAAGCGACAAAGGGTAACTTATTTCCAAATCTTCATAGCCCTATAGCAATACGCTTGAAACCTTGTCAAGGAACAAGGAGTTTCCAGCAGAGCACACCCAGCCAGAGGGAGTTTGTCAGTGCTGCTGCTGTGTTTGCTGGAGGTGAGCTGAAGGATGTTTGAGGTTTTCTGGTCTGCTCTGAGCCTTAGCACTGCTGGGAGGCAGGGCAAGTAACAGCTTTGAGGGAAGAAAACCCTGTCAGTCCTTCATGTCAAAACAGTAGCCCTTTTACTGATTCCTAGGACTTCAGTAGTTCCTCTTGACATCAATGTGTGTAATCTCGATGAAGTGCTCAGGCTTTCTCAGATCACTGACTTCTTTGCAGGCAGCAGCTAAATGTACAATCCAAGAACTACTCTAAGAGGTGTGTCACTTGGTCATAGATGGGTGAGAAAGAACACAGAGAAAAGGCTGCTTTCTCCATGATGTAGAAAACCAAACATTCGAAACTGTAGGCAGTGTTAATAAAAACAGGCATTTTATCTCAAGCTTTTCACCCAAAGACCGCCATGTGCCTCTGGTAGTATTCTCTTAATTTCTATACACAAAATGTAGGCACAGAAATGTAAAAGGTCACCACTACTGTTGAGAGATATTAAACCTCTCTTTTTCACAGGAAAAAAAGATGGTGAGGCTAAAATAACTTGACATACCTTCTTGGTGTAGTTTGCCTGTTACTGATGGTATGTTTGTATATTTTAAAGCATCTAAAACGTCATGTTTGGGCCATCACTGCTGCTCCTTCTGAAACTTCAGGCATGGTGAGGAGAGGCTGTGACTGCCATGAGAATGTAAAAAGTTGCAGAAAAGATCCTTTTTGAGTGACCTGCCATGAATACTACTTGAACCAAATCTCTGAGGCCGCCTGAATTTGAGGTAAGCAAATTAATTCTACATTATAAAGATGACATTTTAAAAAGTAGACATAGCCTTAATAATATATTTCATTATTAATATAAAATGACATGCACTAGGAGGACTGGATTATCTCATTAGCCTTTTCTAGCTTCAACTTTTATGATTTTCCCCATCAATCTCTGCATTTCTTGCAGCAGAAGTCACAATACATTGCCTGCACTGACCAAGTGGGAAACGGCATTTCTGGTGGGTTAATGTAATGGCCTTGAAATGGAGAGTGTGTGTGAGTGTGAGTGTGAGTGTGAGTGAGTGTGTGTGTGCACACACGTGTGCAGCATTTCAGTTTGGTCAGAGGCAGTGATAAAAGTTCACCAAAGGAGTGGGTGGAAAGGGCTGTAATGTCTCTAAATACTGAGTCTATACAACCTGCAACAGAAAATTACAAATCAGGTAAGGGTACACAAGACTTGTAGAAAATCCCAGCATGTGAACTAAGATACCCATGACCCCCTGAATATGTTCTTGCACCTAACCTGGAGCTCTCAAAGGAGTAGTAGAGCTCAGGATGAGTGAGAAGGGAGCCTGGTGCCACATGAGTGAGCAATAGTCACGAGTGTTTGTAAATGAGAGTTGCTCTGCCCTTCAGGCAGTGATTACATACAAATCCCTCTGGCAAGTCCCTGTTTTACCAGCGGGCTGTTTGCCTCATGGCTGCTGACCACGACTTTCCTTCTGCTGCTGTTCCCAGCAGTTTGATTGCAGCTCCTCTCTGGCTTCCTCGTGGCCATGCAGATCATGTCACTTGGCACAGCACAGGCAGCTGGCCTGTATCCACATCTGGAGTGCTGAATGTGCATGAATGTGCCCTGTAATCACCCAACACCACTCCAGACCCCAGTGTGAAGATGTGTGTGCTGGAGCTGCCCTCTCCTCTCCTGAGCACCTTATTCTCCTGGTGTCTGCATGCACAGATCCCATGCAGCACTGCTTCATTCTGTGTTAGCAAGAAACCTAATTGCCTGGTAGGGAGGGACAGTTCTGCTATAAAAAACAAAACAAAACAAAACAGTCTTAAAATCAAGAATTTCAGCCATTGTAAATAGGTTGTAAAAGCCAGCTGAATAGATTTAGACGAAGAAAAAAGATCAGATACTAATATATGTATAAATCTCTGGAGTTATGTCAACAAGATCTCATGTAACAGTATACGAGTGATTGCATTTAGCTTTCAGGTTGGTGTATTTATAAAGCAGATTTTTTAAGCAACCCTCTCCTTTGTGATTTGCTCGTAATTGTAATTTATTTTTAAAATATGAAAGAATTAAGAAGGAAAACTGATAATTATGTATGTAATGCCTGGAAGAGTTCAGGAGGCTGGGTGGGAGGGTGAGGAGCAGGGGTGTCCTGGGTGCCTCCCACTCCTGCAGGGCATTTTTCAGGGCAGCATAATGGCCTTTCTTGAAACATCAGCAATAAAAATTACTTATAGAGACAAGATAAAGGACTCCAGGAACAAGACAAAAGAGCAGAGGGTGTAGAAGCATCACCTGGTGCCTCAGTTTCGTGTTTATCACACAAGAAATTTAGAGTGAAAATAAGATTCCAGAAGACCTGTGTGGGATGGAGAAAAGTGTGCCCTGATGTCCAGAGCTGCTGAGAGCCCTGACCCATCACCTTCTCTCTGCTGCTCCAGCCAGGGCCAAGCCAGACTGCCCCTGAGTACTCAAAGCAAGTGCAGTTTGCACACAAAAACATAGCTGGAAGCCGTGTCAGGGAAAAGGTTACTCACTGCAAGGTATTTCTTAATAATTCAAAAAGTAAGAGACAAAAGTGACTGACTCTTGGGATAATCTGCTCATGTTCTCTGACTTGCATCCAGCGTACCTTTTACCTCAGCAGCAAGCAATGCCACATCCATAGGTGTGTGCACTGAACTCCCATTCCTCTTACTCCCTTCCTGCTCTCTGTTGTTCCTGTAAACCATCTCCAATCTAAATTTTTAGTGGGACTGTTATCCCACCTCTCTCCTGCTTTGGGAAGTTCCTGTCCAAGCTGAGCAGTTAACAGCACAATCATAGTTGGAGAGTGGAAAGTAATGAGTGGAAGCAGATGTGGTGCTGTGCTGTGCTGTGCTGTGCTGTGCTGGAAGCATGCTGTGAAGCAGGATGATGATTCCTCCCAGGGCAGCTTCTGTGAGCTCAGCCAGGGATGCAGAGCAGGGTACCCAAGGAGCTGGGTGACCTCTGATACTCCGATGGACACGTACAGCTCTACAGCAAACTCACTGGGGGTGGAGGTGTGCGATGCAGTGACACCAGGGGCTAAACTAGCAACTGGTACCAACCCCATGGCTCTGTTTGCTTCCATGGAATCATTATTCTCCTGCTCTGGCCGTGTGTTTGTCCTGCAGGAAAACCCCTCTGGCTCAGGCAGCCTGACTGGTTTGAGACACCTGAGGGACCTGGCCGTGCAGCACAGAGTCCCAGCTCTGTCAGGACAAGACACACAATACCCACACTTTGCTGGGGCCCAGGCTCTGCCTTAGGAAGGATACCCAAGTCCGTGGGATGAAAAGCCCCTGCAGCACACACTGCCCTTGTCCCTTGCTCTGGTGCTGGTGGGAGCAAAACACAGGGGTACCCTTTGCTGTACCAAAGCCTGGAAACTAAAGAATGAATTAGCCTAGAGAAAAAGCTGCCCTTCTGCTTCTAGAACAGCCCAGGGGAGGAGAAGGGCTTCTCATACCCCAAATAAACCTCTTCAAAGCTGCTGTGCTGCCACTTCACATTTAGAAGGGGAGAAGTCATTCAGCAGCCCTGCAGACACAGTAGGAGAAATAATTGTATTCTGCAACACAAACAATGATGTTTTGAAACCCAAAATTCAGAGACAGATCTCCACCCCAGGACAAGTGATATGCATGACTGATTTGGAACTCAAGTGGGATGGGTGGGGTGGTTTTGCTGATTACTGTTTGGGTCTGGAATGATAGAGGAGAGGCAATTTAGATAGGTTGTGTGCCTTCCCAGAGCTTCCCAGCCTGAGCACTGTAATGTCTCCTTCACAAAAGGTTTAGAGAGAGGGATTTCAGATGATGCTTGCTGAAAAGAGCCTGTGAACAGGGAAGCTGTATCTGGCACCCAAAGGTACCAGACTCTGCATTTCTGAAAATATGGGAATTAGCCTACCTTGGCTTCTCATAAATTAAATAACCCACAATGCAACCTTTTAACATTGCTCAAGTTCAAATAGCAGAGATTTCCTCACTGATAATCCTGCAGAGAATGAGCAATACTGGCAACAATCTGGAAACTTCCTTCAGAATTAAATTCATGTGTCCTTTTTCCCATGGGCAGGGCTCCAGAACTTGAGCTGACCCCTCTCTTCCTTCCTTCCTTCCTCCTTACATTTGGTCAGAGCCCAGAGCCAGTTGAGCAGAGCTCTATAAATGTTTCTTATTGTTGAATTCTCAGCAGTACAAGGCAAAATTCACTGCAGATAACTTGGTGTCTTGTCCAGGTGTTGCAGACCAGCTCCAGCATGGTGGGGAGATAGAAGCTGCTGCTCCTTCTCTGCATCAGCAGAAATACTGCTTGGGGTCACTGAGGTAAGATGGAAGTGCTGCTATCTTGGTATCTCTGTTAATCAAACATGAGATGCATAAAAGTGAGTGCTGGAGGTTAGTGAATGTTGAAAACACTGGCATGGGATTTTCACTGAGGGTAGACCTGCCAAAAATGTCACGGCAGCATCCTGGGCTTGGAATGTACCCTCAGCAAACAGATTTCAAGCATACACAGAGTGTAGCACCATGCCCAGGTGTCAGGGTGGCATCCTGCCAGGCTCAAGGTGGTACACCAGCTCGAATGTGCTAAGAAAAGACACGTTCAGCAGGACAGCCTTCCTCGTGCTCTAAGTAGCAGGTCCTCAGTCAGAAGCTCCTGTCATAGGCAGCTGCAGGCCTGTTGACACAGGATTGTGTTTGTTTGTCAGTGCTCTCATCCCCAGACAGACAACCTGCAAAGGGCTAGAAGGGGATAAAAGAGGTTGTGCTGGAGAAAAAAAAAAAAAATAAAAAAAGAGAATGGGATTAAAAAAAGGCAGGTGGCCTAAGCTACAAAATCTATTAATAGCACAAGAGACAACAGACCATGGTTGCACAAAATTGTGGCCTTTAGGCACACCTTTTTAAGGCACGACAACAGCAAATAATGACATTAAGGCAAGATTTATCATAGCAGCTGAATAACTCTCTCCCAATATACAAGTTATGCATTTGTCATAAAATGCAGGGGACCAGGAGAGTTTTTAAATAAATACTGTCCTGAGCATGGTGTGTTTTCAGCCTTTAGTCGTGTGCTTGCCCCCAGGACTCTACCTAGATCCAGTCAGAACAGAATGTTTGCCATCATTTGTGACCTGACTATTTAAATTGGCAAAAGCAGGCTTGCCATTTCTCAGTGGCTGATCAGAATGAATGGGTCACCTGCCTCCCTGCTGCACACTGATGTAAAATAAATGGAAATTGATAAGAAAGAAGCCCGCTGTTCCTATGGAACTCAAAGCTGGATTGTTAGCAGGTGTATGGCAGTCGTTCACAGGAATCCTGCATGTTCTCTTTTAAAGGTTTTGGCAGTGCTGTGCACCTGCCTGTGCAGCTGTGTAGAAATGATGCACGTGGACAGTCAATAGCACGTCCTCTGTTCTCAAGTCCTTTCCTGCATGGGGAGTAAATGCATCTTCCTGCATAGAGCAGATACTGGAAGAGTGGGAGGCTTGTCTGGTGAGTTGCTTCTTTCACCAGTTTTCTAAATCAGGCTATAGATCCTCTGCAGCTGAAAATGTAGAAAGTATTCATCTGGTTTAGGAGTAGAAAAGCCTTTCATGTGGAAATTCAAAAAGGAAGATAACTGAGCTTCAGGCTGTCTACTAGAAGAGCAATAGCATCAAACAACATCTTCTGATCTTTTTTTTCGGTCTTAAATGTATTCAGCATGGTAATTAGGTACACAAATGATGACATTGTCCACCTTATATCTTCTACTTAGCCTAAAAACTATACATGATACTTCACAGGGAAAAAAAAAAAAGTTCCAGGATCTAAACCACAAATCCTTCCATCAGCTTTATGTGTGCAGACTGGAGAAGAGGAGCCTCTTCTTATTTTTAAGTCAAGACCCAAGACAGCATTGCTTAGAGTGCAAAATGCTGAAACTGATTTTTCAAAGGTCTCTGTAAAGGTCACACAGTGACCCCATGTTCTCAGAATGAATACCTTTATGGATGAAGAAAGAGATTGGTTGGAGGACTTTCCCATGGAGGAGCTACACAAAAATTTAGCTGGTGATTGCTAAATTATTAGAGATCATTTAAAAAAAAGCCAGCTGAGAAGAGCTGCACAATCATTTCATGATATTGAGTGAGTGGGCTGTAGTTCAGCACGATGCTATTCAGCATGGATTAATGCAAAGTAAACCAGAGAGCCAACCCCAACACAAAAAGTTAGTAACATGTTCTGCCCTACTTAGGTTCTTAACACTGCTTTAGGTTGCTGTGTGGAAACATCAGCTAAATACTCTTAGCTATCAAACCAGACCAGCCCTCCCAGCAGACTGCTTCAGAGAAACAAGGAAGGAAATAGCAAAGTGAACAGAAAAATGGGCACCATAAAACCCTTGTGCCCTCTCTGTGACTACAACCAATCCTTAGCTCCCAAAATCACAGGGACTAAAGCCTATAGAGACTAATGCCTAGAAATGAGGTAACAGCCTTAACAAAAGCTGTGACAAGGGCACAGAGATGAGGAAAGAGGAGGAAAACTTGTGTACTTGGAGGGACTGAGTGTGCTACAGGTCTACAGCCTAGCACTGTACTGAAGGGGGGTTCTGAGCCACTAAAAGCATCAGTCCCTGGAGAAGCTGAACAGTTGGTAGTTGTTCCCTCTTAACCATGATATAAGAAACAGGAGAAATAAACTTAAATAGTTAAAGCTATAGAAAAGCAAAACAGAAGGAGGTATTTTTCACGCAGTGTGTTAGAATTTGTTATTCCGAATAATGCCACAAATTTACACAGGTTCAGAAAGGATTCTGACCAGTTCAGAGAAGAGAAACACATCAAAGTCCACAAAAGACAAAGATGCAGGCTCTGGTTCTGGATGCCTCTGAGCTGCAAGCTGCTGGAAGCTGGGAAGTCAGGCACTGGAAGTGTCACTGCGTGCTTGCCTTGTTGTTTGCTACTGGCCACTGGCAGAGGCAAGATACCAAACTAGGTGAGTCTGAGCTTTAATCACCCCAGTCCTGTGCACTTCTTTGTTCCTTTTTCCCCCGGGAGGGTGAGCAGCACTGAGCACTGGTAAGGACAGCAAGGCTGGGGGCGGGATGCTCAGCCAGGGCTGGCATGTGGCGGGGCACATGCCCTGGGTGGTGTAACAGGAGAGACAGCATTGCTCTGCAGATGCCACAGAGATTAGAGGCCACGGGCAGTGCTACAGTGTCCTGTATGATTCGTTTGAAGCAACTGTATTCCTCCCTGGACCTGTTAACAGTTTCTGTGTCTATCGCCAGACCTCATCTCTTGGTCTGTTGGATGCTTGCCCTCACCTACTACCTACCTACACTGGTGAGCAGTGCGTGGGGATGAGGCCCATACGTTGCTGAGTGAGCCTCATGTAAGGCTGTGTAAAGTTGAGAAACTTTACTTTTCATCGCTTTACCATAAAGGTTTCAGATATTTTTCTCCCCAGGGGAGAAAAATCTGTGTGGGATTATCAGCACCACAACCACTTGAACAAAACCAAGATTTATTAAACACAGGCAGAACATGAAATCCAAGAGAAAGAAACAGTTTGCATAACAAATCTCATTATATTTTAATTGCTCATAAACTAAGCAAGGTGAGACATTCTCATCTTAATTACTGAGAAAGAAGAGAAGTCTCTGCACCATGACAGCAATGTGCTGCCTCTCATCAGCTTGGGGCCTTCTGCCACCACGCTCTGGGTCCTGTGCCCTCTGTTCACCCAACCTACCAAGCTGCCCCACTGACTGGAAAACTGACCTACCAGGAAAGACAGGGAACTGTGAGGATTTCCTCTGTTGTCCAAAACCCAGGCCACTGGCTACGTCAAAGACCTCTAAGAGTAATTAGCAGCCACTGTTCAAAGCCTCTGAGACACCACACCTCACAGACCAGGTCATGCAGTTTTATAAGGCTCTTTAAAATATTCCAAAGATGTTTTGTTTTGTTTTCCTTTTCTGTAAACTATGAATTACTAATAGAGACACACCTTCTCTCAACTTCTTTAATATTTATTTTGCTTATTAGCTCAAAATTAATGCTTTGCTTAAATGAGCTAAAAGTGAAGGGAAAAAAGATAAACTGTTTGATCTTGGGTGGCTTAAGGTAAATTTGATTTAATATTAATTTAAAAAATTATATCATTTTCATAGCAGTCTCAGTCTGCTACAGTAGCATAACTGTTAATTCATTAGCAGAACAACTTGATAAAGAAATGCCAGTTGACAAAAATGATTGTCAGTGCTTATGCTGACCTTCTCCTGGCAGTTTTCTCAAGAAAACACATTTATCCAGTAAATCTGAGTGTTCTACGCAGTGTTTTCCTTAAATCTGTGTTTAGTCCACCTACTTGTCACCCCTGAGTGAGCTGCTGGCCACATGACAGCTCTCTCCTGCTGTTAAAGGCAAACCATAGGGCTTGGATGGAGGGACCCGTGGCCCAGCCCAGGTCTGGGTGTGACTGCAGGCAGAGGTTGCTGTGAAGGAGCACACCTTCCCTTACAGCTCCCTACTTCTGCTGCCTCTCCTCTGCTGCCACTTGGGCTCATCAGCTCGGAGCTGGCTCTTGAGTCAAGAAAGAAAACAACAAGTCTTACTTCTGAGATTGTTTTGATAATCCTGCCTTGCTGCTGACACTGGGTAGGAAGTTACAAAAGCAAATCTTCACATATAATGCATCAGCCTGCACCTCTTTGACACCCACCCAAAATGTTCAAAACCACAGGGAAGTTGCAACACAGTAGAATCCTGTTAAAGGAGGGGCACGAATCTTGCTCATGCCTGAAGTATTATATTGTTACTCTAAATTGAATAGCTATTAACTTAGTCAAAAGTCAGGTCAGACCTTTCCACCGCTGGAGACAGAAAAATTCTGCTGACTCTAGGGATGGTGAAGCCTAGCACGAAGGTGAGGGACCCACCTTTTGGACTTAGAGGATAATATTGCTGAGACAGAGTGATTCAAGAAGTGGCTGCTCCGAAGCCTGGAGCTGTTTCACACTTGAGCAGTGTCTGCTGGTGACACAGCCAAAGGAGATCTGAGGGGGGGGTGTTCAATTGGTTGACACACAGTGTTACTGTGAGGAGAGGACACTCAGTCCATTCCCAACAAGAAGGTTTCTCTCTTTTGGTTGGTTTTACTTCACTGTACTACAAACCTTTTAAAAAGGTCTTCTTATAGGCCAGGGGGATGCTGTTTTATCCTCATAAAGCAATGAAACCAGAAGAGGTAACTTGGTAATAAAAAATTGAAAGCTATTTCTGCTCTGTGGGAGTCTGACTTAACTTGGTTTGTAGCTTTGATGAGTTTTTGATGACATTTTCAATAATACATTAGAAAATACTAGCATGTTTTAAAATAGTTAATCTTTTACATTCAGAACCAGGTTCTGTGTTCAGCATCATATTCAGCCCCCAGACATTTTAATAATGCTTTAATAACCCTTTAAGAGAGATACATACTGAAAACATAGATGGTATAATTCAAACATAAACCTGATAAAATATTAAAACTTCTTATGAAATTTTTTGATATAAACGATCACCTTTGACAGACAAGATTTGCAGTGAAAAAAGCCTTTTTCTTTTTAGCAAAAGATGTTATAGCACCAACACTAAATATTGAACTAAGTTGACACGTGTGTAAACAGCCTTCTTTTGGCTCAGTGGGACAGAGATTTATGTTATGTATCTGGAATTAATGAAATTCTTTTAAAACTGAGGACTGAAAAGACAATAGGATAAAATTTGTAACTTTCCATTATTCCTTTTATGATTTATTAAGTTCAGTGGAACAAGTGATACATGGTGATTAGAACATTTCAAAACTCGCCTGTGGAAGCACTGAAGCTCGATGTTGGTTTGGAAGAGAAGGGAAAGACAAAGCCCAGCAGCATCCCCTGCCCGGCACACCAAGTGCAGTTCTCAGCCCCGCTGCCCGCACACCCGCACACCCGCACACCCACACACCCGCACACCCACACACCCGCACACCCGCACACCCACACACCCACACACCCACACACCCGCACACCCGCACACCCGCACACCCACACACCCGCACACCCACACACCCACACACCCTCACACCCACACACCCGCACACCCTCACACCCGTACCCCAGGCCCGCTGCCTCCCACAGCTGCCCAGCCTGGGGAGTCAGTCGGATCCCCGGTTGTCGCTCGATACCTCAATCGGAACGATGCCTGACCAAAAGAGCTCGATTGCTCATGCAGTTCAGGAGGTGCCCCCTGTGCCGGGGTGGCTGGAGGGGGAGGGAGGGCTGCCCCCAGCAGCCAGGTGAGGATTACAGACCTTTGTTGGAGGAAAGGAATAACTTTCCTGCAGGAGAATCCCCGGGAGAGTTCAGAACCCGAGGCCAGGAGCAGTGGGTGCAGCCCAGGAAGCCGAGGCCGATGCTGGGGACAGGAGGTGACTCTTGCTGCCCACATCTGTGCTCGCTCTTCTGATTTCACCGCAGTTGTTCAGAAACTGTTGCTGTGCATTTACAGCTCCTAGGAAATGCAACACTGTGCCTTTCTGGATGTTTAGTATCGTGCTGCCGTTTGGTAAGCTGGTGAGGCATCCATCTCGTTTCCTAAAGAGCATTTTCTGCTTAGGTTGTGGCTCTATTAATCTGTTCAAGCCAATTCTATAAAGCCCCAGCCATCTGTATTTGTGAAGATCATGGTTTATTTAGATTTTCTTTGTGTCTACAGTCAGTGGATGACTAAAAGTACTAGGGATTTACAGTGTAAAGTCTATATGTTGACATATTACCGTGACCTTCTAAGTAGCGTCTCACAGTATTTGGGCAGGAGCTGGTACAGTTAAGCCCAGCAGGAAAACAAATAACAGCTACAAAGAATGGCAATAGTGAAGATTTTGCAGTGTATAATGTCTGCAAATAGTGGAACTAGAAAAGTTATTGCAGTGTTTCATTCAATTCACTAGGCTTTCGTTGTAGTCGTCATTGTGTGCAACTGAAACGGAAGTTTGTGAAATATTTCTAAGTGTATGTAAAAAAAAAACAAAAGAGTTTGTCTTTGGGGCCCTGAGGTAGCAAAGAAATATGGCATGTGCTGCTTCTGAAGAGCAGGCTGTGATCTCTTTCTGTTTGGCAGGGCAGGGAAGTGTTTGGCTGAACAGTGGCTAAGCAGCCGTGGCAACCGCTTCGCTCTGAGGGAAAGGTTTTACATCAAGAGCACTTCCTTGGAGCCTGATGATGTGACACAACCTAAATGACAAGAAATGAAGGTTGTCCTGCAGGAACGGATGGTAGGAAAGAGGTTGTCACTCTGTCTCTGTTATTCTCTATGTGAACAGTTGTTCAGGTACTAGATGGGTTGCTGTTGTACTTGTGAAGAAGTTGAGTTAAAATACTCCACGCTCCATCCTAAAATTTCAAAATGTTGTAGGTAAATGCCTTCTTATTGCATTTAGTTTTTAAAAATGATGAAAACTGGGTCAGGCTGTGAAGGACAGTCCTGTCCCACCTGCAGCTGGATGCTTGTGACGTGGATGCCTTCTTGGAGCTCATTGCCTTGGGCTTTCTTACAGTCAATAGAGAGGAAGAGGCACTTTCATGGTAACATTCATTTGACTTTTTTTCAGATGTCTGCTTCAGCACGATGAGATGAATTGCATTTCAAAAGCTCCCATTTCTCTTTGTTGGGGATAAAAGGATCCCAGAGTGACTAGGTCAAATGAATTCCATCCCTGTGTCCATAAAAATGGAACTGTAGAAACAAGCACTAATAAAATGCAGAGCTAAAGTGATTTAAAAGTGAAAACTGCTTGCTGCATTCAACCTGATACAACTATATGAAAATTTCAGAATGTCATGAACCTCCCATAAAAAAATCTAAAAGCTAAAAAAAAAGAGCTTACTTTAATAATTTAATTGTAATAATTGCAATTGTAGTAATTATAATTGGAAATAATTCACCTGAAGTACAACAGGGCTGTAAGCTTTCTCACACTGCAGGAGTTCATAGCTGATAGACTGTCATATCAAGTATCATCAATTCATTATGGGAAAAACAAAAAATACCTAGTAAGGCATAAGACTAATATTAGAGTACTATATTTCAATCTGAGCTAAAATTTAAACTAAAATATATATCTGATATAAACAAATGTTGATAGTGCAGTGGCATAAGAAAGTATATTACAGAACTTATGTCCAGTGTATACAGAAAAAAAATTAATTGAAAGAGACAGGGAGCAAGTAATAAATGCTTGAGAGCATTTCTGATGTCATCTCTCTTAATTTTTCACACACATTCTGAAGAGGAGATTTAAAATACCTACTTGAGATTTGGAAAAGGTCTAGGATATATTGGGATAGAATGAATTCCATGAGTAGGGCTTTAAGAAAATATTGAACCCAAAGTGAGATGTTTTCCTGTTTACCAGCTTCTCATTACCCAGATTTTCTCATAATATGCACTGGTACCTGATAAAAACATAAATATAATTTATGGCTTTTTCCTGCTCAGCAGTCATCCAACAGTGGACTGATGGATTGCAAGTAAGTACCCTGCAAATTCAGTCCCCAAGCTGACAGTTCTCATCCTTCCCACTAAAAGATTTTTTTGTTTTTCGGATTTTTTGGGGTTTGGGGTTTTTGTTTGTTTTTTTTGTTTTGGGGTTTTTTTTGTGAAATATTCTCCATCACTTGGCATTGATAAGCAGAAAAAACAAAAACCCTCCCTGCTGTACTTGGAGGTTGTTTGAACATTTACTGTAATATCAAGGGAAAAAAGACTCATTAACAACAGCAATTTCCTGAGCAAAAAGTTAGATTCCTGGCTGCTGCTTTCACTGCACTGCACCTGGGCTTAGCACATGTCTGCTGAGGTGTAAGGCTTTCTGCTGCATGGAATTTTATCAAACCTTTTTGCAGTGGCCACTTTTTTCTCAACAATCCCTTATCCCCATAAAATAGTAATCTAAATAGATGAGACAGTAAACATGGAAGAAGCAGCCACAGAAGTGTGAAATCAGTAATTACTGATACTTGGGAATGTCTGAATGATGAGGGAGACCACACTGCAAAACACAATACCTATGGAGTATCCTGAGAGTGCAGAGTATTTATTAGTAATTTAGATGAATTAAAATCTCATCCGATAGTACTGAGTGTATCAAAGGTTTATACAGCTTTGATATTTAGTTCACATCAAGATGGGAGCCTTCTTCCAAGACTAAATAAGGGAATGATTCTTTCACCAAAAAGCTAAAAATTGGTAATACAGGAATCAAACCAAACATCTGCTGCTGCTGCCTCTCTGGTGTTTACACACAGGAGTGTTTGTTGGGGAACAGTTACATCCCTTATAAGAGTTTTCTTCTCCCTGTCCCTGCAGGCTGATATATGCTGGAGGACGTGTGGGCTCAAGACAGATGTGAATTCATTTTGCCCATGGCTTTGAACTTGATGGGGACCATCCAGTCTCAAAGATGAAGCTGCACATCTGGGTGTAACCAGCCAGGTAGTACTCAAACAAACAAACAAACAAAAAAAAGCAGTGCATGTGCTTGGAGCCTTTTGCTCATCAGAGCTCATAAAGTCACTGTGGTGATGCTGTTTTGTCTGGAGCTGGTTCATGTTGGATCAGCTTGAAACAACTTTCATGTGTGTGCCCCACAAAGAGCAATTTAGAAAGCATCCCATGCCCTCTTTGCTCTTTGGATCAGCTCTTTAGACCAATACTGTCTTTTTTTTCTTACATCTTAGACTATTATGATAATGCCATTGCAATTTTCATGATTTTTCGTGGGCAAAAATGTGTTAGCAGTAGTCCCTGGTATCTTCCTGCTCTGCTATCCTCTGAATAGAATTGACTGGTAGTTAAAGAGGGGCACATGCTCAGGTGTTGTTATGACTTTTATTTGGCATATGAGGGAATTAAAAGCCAATGGACTGTGGGTCCATGCAGGAAAATGGAAAAAATATTTTCCTTTTTTCTACAGAAAAGAATGTATTGGTGGTGTTTGGCTATGTAGCATGAACAAAAGAATGGGTGGCAAGTGCACACATACATTAAAGGGCTGAGATGTTTTATTAATCTGTGCAGTCACCCAGGGCACGTTGCTGCAGGGGAATATTGCTGAGAAAGTGGTTAGAGAGATCTAGAACAGGATTAGGGGTTTATGAGAACAGAGTCTGCTGTTGGGCTGGTGAGGTTAAAGGAATAATGAGAGCTAGCACCCCAAGCTGTAAGCTAATCACCATCTGGAAGGGGAAGAAACCCCCTTCTGCCTTTCTGGCACAGAGCTGCACATTTGCTGGGGGTTCAAAGGAAGCCTCAGTTTCACGTGGCTGTTGAGGTGCAGGAACTCCCTCCTCACCTCCCAGCCCAGGAGCGCTGCGTCCTCATCACTCCCAACCACATCCCACCTTACACACTTGTGTGGAGCTGCACCTTGAATTGAGAACTGCCATCTACAATATCTATTTAATCTATTTCCCCCCTGAAATTTTTAAATTATTAATGGGCCTTTGTTATATAAAGAGGCCAGTTATAAATCATCTGAGCTGCATGCACCTCGAGATTTTTTATGTCAGCATTCTCAAACAAATGACATCTCTCCAGGGTCAGCCATTATTCTAAATGCAGTCCTGAGGAGGAATAATGCATGTAGTAGTATGCAGAAGCCAAGAGGCAAGTAATTTCCATCACAGATTTGATACTAAAGCTTTACAATCCGATAAGGCTGATGTGCTAGTGGCAGAGAATACTAATTTTCTGCTCTGTCATCAGTGATCCTTTCATTCAGCTTATGTACACAGAGATTCCCCCTTGGGGAGAGGCTGTGGATGGGAGCACTCTCTGGCTCTGCCAGCCCGGGCTGTGGATGCTGTGACGTGGCAGTGCCAGCCACTGCTCTGGGCTCGGGGGCCCACAGGTGGCCTGGCAGGGGACACACATCCAGAGCTCACCCTTTGTGGTCATGCCTTGCAGAAAGGATCCAGACTGAGGTTTCCCTGAACCAGCAGTTTTGCAGCTTTTGGATTCCAGTCCAATTCCAGACGTTGAATCACAGCCAGTTGTTTCCTTTTCATTCTACACTTCAGAAATATAAATGTTCATGGTAGTCCATGCCAGGTTCCTAATAGTTTCCAGTTACAGCTCAGGGTCTCAGCTGCTGATACTAAAAGATAGAGGATACAAAGGACTGAGACGAGTTTCTGAAACTGACTATGGAAAGAATACTCTAGATAATCCTGAAATCATACCAAGTACCACCTGAATTTCCCAGAGTTTGCCCTGCAGATGGTTTGGGCTCAGTTTACCATGATCAGATCCTGGTGATGAGGCAGGGTTTGTGTAGCAGCAACCTGGCACAGGCAAAGATCAAAGAAGTGGCCTTTGAAAAAAACACTGAAATGACTCCTGCTGCTTCTCAGAGCTCTGGCACTGTAACATGAGGGGTTAAAGCAAGACAGAGGTAATTGAAAAGGAAAACCCTTGGGGAGAGAATGATTTGACCAACTTTGAGAGGCAACCAGGGGATGAGAGGTGTTGGAGCTGCTTGTGTTAAGGAAATAAAGTATGTGATAGAAAAAGTATGGGGGAAAAAAGCTAGATCCAGAATTGAGAACAGACTGCTGTGCTCAGGAGAAAGAGAATGAAACTCAATTAATTTATCTTGACATGAGAACCACTGAGCCTCTTGCTTAGGCAATCTGTTGGACCTCTCCTTGGATGGGATGCCCTGGCAGGTCCTGGGTGGGGAGGGAAATGGAGGCAGTTCAGAGTATGGTGCTGAGGGAGTCCCTGCCTTCACCTGCCAGGTGTTAACTACACCACGTGTAGTTCATGGACACGAGACATTTGTGTGTGCACAAAGGCTTAAAGGTAAGTAAAGGTAAGTGCCCTGCACTTCAGCAGCTTGACATTTTAGTTCTGGTGCACTGCTGGCTGGGCAGAGGTCAAATCCCTCCTTCCCCAGGAGGAGCTTTTGTAAAGGCTGGGAAAAAAATTCTGGCTTACTGACTGCTTGTGGAATCTCCCCAGACAAAAGAAAAAAAAAAAAGTCATCTCCTATTTCCCTTTCCCCTCTGCTCTGCGGAGCAGAAAACAGGTGTAAGATGATATCTGAGCATCCAGAGGTTGGTCTGGCTGTCAAGGAGTCGGGTGAAAGCTCCTCCAAGGATGGGGTTTTCCTAGTGGCCAGTGTACCCTTTGCTGTCAAAACACATTTAGAGGGCAATAGTCACCGAGTTATCAGGACTGCTTTCTGCTCATGTTTCAGGGGCTGCTGTCCCCCAGCTCTTTGCCATATCTCTCCCCTGGACTCCCCACTTGTCGCTGGAGTTTCCTGAGGAGACCTGAGTAGCAGGAGAGGAGCCGAGTTCTGGTTCTGCCCCAGCTCAGAGCCTGATGCAGTCATGAAACCCCACACTGACCCGACAGAACCGGAGTGCCACCCAAGCCCCAGTCCAGTCCCATTCCGGGCTGGGGATACAAAGCCAGGGGGGCTGAGGCATCCTTGCCGTGGAGGGACAGAAAGCTTTTCCTGTGTCATCGGCTCCACATGGCATTATTAAAGGGTCACGCACCAAAAAGTAAACGTAGCAGAACTGGAACGTTGCTCTGTAAAAGCAGAAATGGGTCTGAGAACGGTTTCATGTACACTATCGCTCATTACCCGCTACTTAAGCACTATCATGCTGCCAAAAGATAACGGGCAGCTAATAAATGAGAGATTAGCGGCGGGTGGGGTGGGGCACGGCCGGGGAGCGGGCAGAGCCGAGACCCAGTCCGGAACTCATCCCGAACCGACCGGGACTGGGTTTCGCCCCGCAGGACACGGTGCGTCCTGACAAGCGGGGCGCTCAGCGATGAAATGGCTGCGGCCGGAGGTCCCTGCGGGCAGCCGGGGCTCCGCTCGCCCCGGCAGGAACCGCTGCGCCCCATTCCCGGTCCCGTTACGGGCTCCGGGCCGCCCCCTCCCCTCCCCTCCGCTCCGCTCCGCTCCGCTCCGCTCCCCCCCTCAGCCATCACCGCGGAGCCGGGGATCTCGGTGCCGCTCGTGCCCGACGGGGGGCGCCTGCTCCGCGCGCCCGCTCCGCGCTCCTGCTCCGCGCGCCCCCTCCCCACCTCGCGCGAGCGCGGAGCGGGAAGGCGGCCTCTGAGGGGAGCGCAGCCCTCAGAACCGGGCCGGGCCGGGCCATCCCCCGAACCCTCCTGAGCGGTCCCCCGCCTTCCTCCTCCTCCTCTCCCTCCTCCTCCTCCATCCCGGCGGCAGCGAATCAGCCCGTCCCGGCGGGGCTTCCCGCCCCCGACCGCCGCCTCTGCCATTGGGCCGGGCCGGGCCTCTCCCCGCCCCGCTGGGCCGCCGCCTCCGCCGGGGCTCCCCGCCGCGGGGTGGGCGCGTTCCTGCGGCCGCCTTCAGCCTCAGCCTCAGCCCCAGCCCCAGCCTCAGCCCCAGCCGGCGGCAGCAGCAGCAGCAGCAGAGCGGGCGGGCCCCACCGCCGCCCCCGGGGCAGCACCGCCCCCGGACCCTTTCCGGAGAACGCCTTCCCCCGCCCGCGGGCGAGGAGCAGCGGCGGCGGCTGCGGGAGGAGCAGGAGGAGGCAGCGGCGGCGGCTCACCTGGGCCGGGCCGGGCCGGCGGCACCCCCGCGAAGCCCCCGGGGTTCCACGCAGCGGCTCCATGGCGACGGCGGCGGTGGAGCCGGTGTACGGGCTCTCCGAGGACGAGGTGGGTCGGGAGCCCCCGCGGCGGAGCCGTGGGCGGTAGCGGGGCTGTAGGGTGTGTGCGTGTGTGTGTGTGTGTGTGTTCTTGTGTGTACCGGGGTGCGGAGGCCCCGCCCGCCGAGGGCTTGCAGGCGCCCTTCGCCCCGCTGCCCCATCGCCATGGCCCCACGGGCAGACCCCGCCGGCCGGGCGAAGGTCGAGGGTCAGTCCGGGAGGGTTCCTGGGCAGCCCGCCCCGCCCCGCCCCGCCCCGCGGGGTCCCCGCAGCCTCCGAGCCCGGCAGCGCTGCGGGGAGCCGTGGCGGCGGGTCCCGGTGAGTGCCGGCAGCCACCGCCCGCAGCCCCGGCAGGTGCCGCCGCCCGGCCCGGAGCCCCGCGGAAGGAACCGGGGGTGCGGATGGAGTCCCCCGGCCGCCCCCCGCCCGGGGCGCTCGGCGGCGGGGTCGGGAGCGGGGCCCGGGGGTTCCCCGGCGGTCGCCGTGTGGTTCCCCGCCGCAGAACGTCTCCCGGTGTGCCCCGTCCCCCCGGCCGGCTCCCCGCCGCCTCCCGAGCGGGGCTGGTGGCGAACAAAGAGCCGGGGCTGGCGAGGGAGGCGCCGCGGGGAGCGCGGCTCTGCCGGTGGCCCCGGGAGGGGAGCGGCTGCTGGCCCGGTCCCCCCGCCCGGTGCCACACGCAGCCTGGTGCCGAATGCAGATGGAGCTCGGTAAAGCAGGCAGGACTGGTGATAAGGAATCGCCGTGTGCTGGCGTTATCACTGATGTCTTCTACAGAACCGTATGCAGCCCTGACAAATCAAATATGCACGGGCAGACCAGCCCCCTGTGTCTTGCTTGAATGTTCCAAATTTGTAGGTAATGCCCTTTTTTTTGTTTCATTGCCTTGCTGAGGTGTTCCCTTTGCTTAGCAGGCCCTGTAATGAAGCGTCAGGAAAGGGAAAAGCTGTGTGACTGTTCTGTGGGTTTTGTGTAGCAGCTGTCAGTATCATGCATGTTTCTTGCCTGCTTTGTATTTTTTGTAATAACAATATCACCTCCATTTTTATGGAACTAAACAAGAAGGACTGTCTGTCAGTCTTTTTGTGGTACAGAGGAAGCTGATATTAAAAAAATCTGACTGTAAAAGCTGCCAGACAGTTTTATTACCTATTGTATTTGAATGGGCACCAAATCTAGATGACTGTACCGTTCAGTTCTAATTGGAAAGGAGGTTCTTTGGCTAGAGTGGGTGTTTTTGTAAAAGGGGGGTGGTTCTGCTTTTGTTGATTTCTCAAGCTATGAGCACAGTCTGATTTAAATCCCTCTGCATGTGTGTGAAGGTGGGGGAGAAGGGAGCTCACTGCAAGGGCCTTGGGCGCTTGAGATAGCGAGCACAAAATCAGAGGAGACTCTTCTCCTCCCTGGGTTTTTCATAAGCCTTCCCGTGAAGACAAGGCAAGCTGAGAGCAGCCAAGGCTGCCGGAGTCCCCGGAGCAGCAGCCTTCCATGTACAGGAACACTCCCCTGTCCCCCTACCCTCCAGGTGACAGGCCCACTGCTGAGCCCTGCCTTCTGCCGGGGTGGGCTGGAGGAACAATCCGGGCAGTGGGACTGGCTGCCCCACTGTGGGCACCCCAAAACTCTGCCTTGGTGGCAGGGCAGATCCGTGCTGTCACAGGTTGGAGTGCATCAGGACAAGGGAGACCCGTGAGCCATCCTGCCGTGTCCCAGCTCACTGTCAGAGAACGTAAGGCTGGAGCCTGGCTGCTGCTTTGTTGTGTGTGTACTCGCCCTTATCTTTTGTCCCTGCCTCCCTCCTCGGCATATGCTGGTACTTGCACTGAATGTTAAAGAGAAAGGGATAGAAAGAAACCCCCTGGATGGGGAGGCCCAGCTGCTGGCTGTGCTGCTCAGCACCCCGCGGGGCTCTGGGCTGCAGGGAAGCTCAGGAGAGCAAGGGCAGTTCCTGCCATGGTGCTCACCTCCCCGGCTGCTGCTGGGACCTGGCCTGCTGAGGGGCACGGCTCTCCAGGGGAGAAGAGGTGTCTTGCTCACCTCTCGAGGTAAACCCAAGCCACTTGACAAAGAACTGCTTGGCAAAGCAAGCTTTTGCTCTTTTCCCAGTGGCCCGTGGATGCTGTAGCCACCTTACCTAGCAGGAGCAGTGCACGGGTTCTGTGTTTTCTGTAGATCATGCTGTAAATCATGATGGTGCTGGACACTTCATAGAACAGAGCATCTAAAAAGATGACGGGAGGCTGTGAATGGAAGTAGGGTGGAAGGATGAGAGAGAGGGCATGGAGGAGGAGGCAGTCAGAACTGAGCAGCTGACAGGCTGTCGGTTCAATGTGCCAGCAGCCTAAACCATTCTCGAGCCTCTGGTAAATGTATGGACACAGGAAAGCAGGGAAGGAGGAGATCTCCCAGGGGCTGGCAGCTATTATGCATCATTAAAGGTGCATCTGAAGAGTGGTTGAGAAAGGCAGCTCTGGTTACAGCTTCATTGCACACTGGCTTTTGTGGATCAGGACTTCCCGTTAACATTGGCTTGGACTTGGCTTGTTTCTATGTTCTGGAAAGCCAAATCTCCGCTAGTCTTGAGAGGCCAGACTGTGTGTGTGGACATGTTTAGGCTGTTAATTTTTCTTTGTTCCTGCCTCAGTTTGAAATACAGCTTGCAGGCCGGTTGGATGCTTTGTTTTTGTGCAGGGCCTAAAGCAGGGCCCTTTGTAGGACTGGCTGTCCTAGCACATTTGCTGATTGGAAGAAAGTAGTTATTTAACTGTAAGCTGGGCTCGCTTAATGGCTTCCCAGAAAAATAATAAAACCTTTTACAAATAATTAAGCACAGGCTTAACTTCTACTTGCATGGTAGATGTACATGGTAGTAGTCCTGCTTCGTGTCTTCAGCTAAGCATATGCTTAAGTGCTTGCAGAGTTTGTGCCTACATGAGTCTGGAAATAGCTGTAGCTCTCAGTGGATACCTTCAATCTGGACATCTGTTCCCATTTTGTTCAAATATTCTGATAGGCGTTAAGGCACTCGTTAGTTTTGGGATTCACTGAGTCACAGATGACAAGCCAGCCATTGCATTTACCCACTGACAGACTGCATTGTTCTTCAGATGTTGTTTGTATAAATCTGCCTCTTTGTAAATATGAGCTATTAAACTTTTTTTTTATTAATCTATTGGTAAAAATGAGCTGTAAATCAAATTATCTTCTAATGAGTTTTCCACAGCGAGGTGACTTCGGTGCTGGCACAGAGTGTCCAGAGCTGTGGGAGGGTCTCCATCCCTCCAGCTATCCAGAAGCCATCTGTGAGTTTGTTCAGGGAGTTCCTGAACCAGTGAATATATCAGGATGTTGATTGTTAGGAGTTACTGGAGCAATCTTGTAAATTTCATTTACGTTTAAGCCCTCTTTGTTTGTTTTTCTTTTGTTTGTTTGTTTTTCCTGTAAGAAGAAAGGAAACAATGTGACCTTTGGAGAACTACACCTCATTCATTTCAGTTTGAGTTTCTGGAGAATCCTGGAATTGAAAGGGGCCCAAACAAAATAGGAGTTTCCACAAGCATTCCCTTTCCCCTCCTCAGTGGGCTTGGGTGGAAGAAAGCCATGCAGCTTCTTGTATCTCGTTTGGTTGAATAAATGATGTGTCTTCAGAAAAGAGCATTTTTTATATTTCAAAATGCAAACAAAAAAGAGGTTCATATTTGAAACCTCTCTCTGCAATTCCAGCATTCTTTTTTTGATTTTTATTCAACTTCCACAACTTGTGATTGAATAAACTGAAATTACAAGCTTCCTACTGAGATGACATTTTGTCACGCATTAGAAATTGTCAAAAGGGAGCGTATGTTCATGAAAATATCTTGATGCATGAGATAAAATTGCATATGCCTTAAAATAAATAGTTCTGGATATAGTCACTGCAGCTTAACCTTTTTTCCTCATCTTAATTCCTGTGTGCTGTACTGGGCAAAGCAGCGGGTGTGCAAAAAGGGGCCTGAAGGGTTCCAGGGCCTCGGGAGCCTCCCTGGCACTCTGCTTGTAATGAAATGTGGTTTTGGTAAATAAAAGTAAAGGCAGTCTTCAGGTAGGAGGGAATGGTACCTGCAGGCAGGGTGAATTCCTGTGAAACACAGCATTGCCTACACTTTATCTAGCACCAGGGTAAAGAATGAAAATAAGATTTGCCACCCCAATGTCATGGTGAAGAACAGCTTGGGCAATGAGGTAACAAGGTCCGTGGCTTCAAAACTGTCACCTTTTGTGCAAACTGCTTCCAAAGAAGGCCGATGGGAAGCTGGCTTCTGTGCCTTGTGTTTGCATGTTCCCATGGGTCTGTGGCTCTGGAATGATTCCCCGGGAGGGTGTCTCATTCCCTGTAAGTGAATGGCTGCTAGTGAAGTTCACCTCTGTGTTGTGGTGCCTTGGGGAGATGGGGCTGTGAGGCTTCAAAAGGGGCATGGTATCACACCACTTACTCACTAACTTCAGTTAGGACTCAGGAAAAAGTTTTAACTCCCTCAGTTGGCTCAGTGACAAAGCAGTGACATGGTGGAGTTCAGTGTTGGATTTCTTTACTTTGCGTTTTAAGCAAACCTTAATTTTTTTAAAGTGTGGTGGGGTTTTTTGTGTTTTGTCGTTTGGGGTTTTTTTTGTTTGTTTTGTTTTGTTTGGTTGGTTGTTTTGGGGGGGTTGTTGTTTTTGTTTTGTTTTTATTTTTTGGGGTTTTTTTTTAAGTAAGCCAGAGGTTCCCTGAGCCTTCAGGGCGGCAGCAAGGGCAGCTTCCAAGGAGCAGCCCTTGAGCTGTGTCCCCTCCTGGTGCTGGGCTCCTGGAAGAGTGCAGGAGGTCTGGGCCCTGTGGCACAAGGAGAGCACTGGATGGATGCCCACCTTCCCAGGGCACTGCTGATGGGAGAGCAGCTCGGAGCAGGCCTGGCTCCTGGTGCAGCAGTGCCAAAGCCCATCTGCTGGGGGGGTGGGCCAAGCTATCTCTGAGGGTGCATTTGCCAGCTGCAGCTCAGTGGATCCAGGAGGCTTTTACCTAGAAAAGCCCCTTGAGTTCCAGGGAAGGTACACCTCATGGTGAACAACACCATGAGCACAGGCTCTTCAGAAAGAGAGCTCTGTTTCTGTTCTGGATGCTCTGGTTTTGTAAAAGCATAACTCTGCCATCAGAGTGAGAGTGGGGCCTCCCTTGGTCACAGCAGTGACATGGTGTCTAGTAATAAGCATTTCAGAATAGTGACTCTTTTATTGACTTTTCAAATGGCAAGAAAATATCTGAAATGGTTTTATAGATGCTAAGTGCATTGGCTTCCCAGGGATAGCATGTAAAACTTTAAATGATGATTAAGAAGTCCAGATAAGGAAGCATTTCATAAGGGAAAGGGCTGGCATATCTACTTGTTGTGGCATAGTAAGAAAATTAATAGGCTGTGGTTCTCAGTAGGTCAATAGATTTTTCTAAAAGCTTGCATTTTAACCTGCTTTTACTGAGTTATCAGCATATTTGGCCACTATCGCTGACACTAAGTAAATCCTCCTGTAAAATTACTGTTCAGACATTTAAGATGGTTTGTATTAAAATGTGGGTCTGAGGAATGAGGCAATGGTAGTTTTATGTATACAGCCAGGCAGGAATAGCTCTGTCTCTGCTGTCCTCCTGGGGAGGCTGCGGGGAGCCTGGCCAGGGCTTTGGGTGCTGGGGAAGGGACCCAAAGCATCTGTCGGGCTCAGTTTTGTCACCATCCGTGTTGTGGCTGGCCATTGGAGGGCACTGTATGATGGTAAATGGCAGCTGAGGGTTCTCACCTGGTTCTGCCTGGCTACCATTTCCCTGGGAGGCAGCTGTGACCCCAGAGCCCCACTCCTGCTGCCCCAGGAGCCTGCTCAGCCTTCTCTGTCTTTCGGGCTCTGTCTCTGAGAGGGTTTTGTGGTTTGATTGGAAAATAGAGCCAGGAGTGCCAGGTGAGCTTTCAGAAAGGGATGAAATGAACATCCCAGGCTGTTACGGGAGAGAGCTGCATCACTGCAGCATCTAGCATGGAGCTGTCTTCAGACAGCGAGAGGTTATTTATCCTCTCTGAACCAAAGAGAGCTCATTCTGGAAGATGGGCAATCTCCCCGGGTGTGTGAGGTGCAGAGGCCACAGCAGAGGTGGTGGGACTCAGTGCCATTTTCTGTGGCAGTGGCAGAGCTGTGGGCAGTGCTGCCTGAAGCCAAGGCTCAGCATCTGCTGTGGGGCTGCCTGAGTGCCTGAGTCACAAGGGCTGCTGGAGATGCAGCCAGCTGTTTGCAGCTGAATCAGGCTACACTGACAACCTCCTGCTCCCAGAGGATCATGTGGAGCCAGGACCTCTTCCTTAATTAAACTCTGTGGCATACGAACTGGGACTTCTCTGAGTGAGCTGGAAAGCTCTGGGTCTTTTAATAGCAGTGAGGGATGGATTATCTAACAGCTTCAGTCAATACAAAGTCACAGATGCAATATCAATGAGCAGAAGGGGCTTGATTTAGTTGCAGTTTTGTAAATTTTGGTGTTGGTGAACAGAGAAAATTCCACCGATTTCCATAACTTTCCTAAGTTTCTTCAGTTTTTGTTTTCAGTGCTACTTCCTCTTAAATGTTTAATTGTGTTGAGTAAGAGAGTTTTACTGTAGCAATAAAAGAAATGCTACTGGGCAGCTCTGTCCCCTTTTAGAAAGACCTGAGGTGTAATGCAGTAAACACTGTTATTTTGGGTGAGCTGGGTAAGAATGCAGTGGCAGGTTGGGTGACTTCTCCTGGGAGAAAGGAATGTGGTTTTACTGCTGGAGTGCTCAGCTCCTGCCATTTTTTTTGTTCCTAAAGCCTGCCCAGGGGTTTGCCTGCAGCTGGGTCAAGAGCTGGAGCTTGCAGAGGTCCTTTGCTTGCTGCCATGGCAGCTCTTGCCATTATGGGGGCCCTCAACTGCTGAGCTCCTAATGCTGGAGCTCTCCTTTTCCCTGACCCTTCCATCCTTTCCTTTTCCTTCCCATAAAGAAGAAGAAAAAACAACCTTAGGAAAGGGATCCTTTTCTGTAAAGAAGCAGCAATTAGCTGGTAATTAATTTAAAATGAGATTTGGTTAAATTGCATAGGCCTTGGAGCTAACTGCAGTTAAAATAGTTGAGCAAATAGGCAACCCCAGGCCCCAGTGAAGCCAATTCAAGAACCGAATTCTTGAAATGTATTATGAAATAGCTGTCTTCCAGATGGTGTCTGAACTGGGTGACAAACTCAGTTTGTATATTTGTAATTGTTAATTTTTTCCCTCCCTCCATTCTTTTAGCCTTAATTTTCTTGCACTGGCAGGATGAAGATATTTGTCAGAATCTTGATTTCTAGGAATTAGGGACTTTGTAATTGAAAGAAACAGCTTCAGCTCTAAAGGCACTGGCAGGATATGAGGAATAACTCCATGAATGAGTTGTGCTTTGCAGTTAGGCTGAAGTACCCTATTTTTGTGCCTAACTGCATGGATTAGTGTTGGTTATTGGTGTCATGCCAACTCAAGACAGGTTTTCTTTTTTTAACGTTGTTTAACTGCTGGAGAAGAGCAGAATTGTTTGGAACAGTGCACAATGATGCCGTTCTCTCTCCTTTGGCAGCTCCTAGTTTTGTATTATCCTGGTTTGAGGATAAAAGTATGTTCATATAATCTCTCCTTTTCTCTGTTGGTGTGTAATTGAAAGCAGTTCAAAGTCTTGCTCTTTTTAAGCATCTTTATGGCTCATAGCAGATCTTTGGAGAGATGGAACTGAGGAGTAACCCTCAATAGAAGACATCCTGGGATGACTTCCTCAGCAGCTGTCTGTCTAGTGAGTGGTGCTGTGGGGAAAAGCTCTGCTTGTGGCCTCTTCCTGGTGAGGCTGGACGTGGGGGCTCGAGCACACTGCCCCCTCAGCACCTTGGTGTCCATCCATCCACACGGGAGCTCAGCAGAGCAGCTCCAGTGGTGCTTTGCTCTGCTGTCCCCCAGTGCCTCTGGGGCTGGGTGTGGTTGTCTTTAGGGTCTTCAGAGGATGGGGAAACATTTTATCTTCCAAGAATGAAATGATCTGGAAGATAAACTAAAAGCCAGGAAGAGGTTTTTTTGGAGGGAGAGAGGAGAGCCAAAGGAAGTTTTTGGTTTCGTGCTGTTCTTGCAGCCCTCCTGCCAGGGAGGGGCAGGCAGAGGAGCTGAGCACCCTGGAAGGTGTGTGCCATAGTGAGGAGCTGGTGCAGCTCCTCAGGCACAGCACTTCACTACCTCCTCCACTGGCAGCTGGTACACTTGGAAACACTCGAAGTGCTTGGTATCTGCAGCTTTTGGGGTGGTTATCTCCGGTCAAGTCTTGTCACTTAATATTTTATTAATTATTTCCAGTACCTGCGGAAAAAAATGAACTCTTGGAGGTCAAGTAGGAAATAAATACAATGTTAAAAGTCAACAGGCAAGTTGAGGCAGGATTTGGGGATGAACAACACTTGCTTCCCCAGCCTTGGCCAGAGGAGGCACTTGTCCTGTCCATTCCCTGGATTCATTCTCCCTGGCAGGGCAGGTTGGTCCCAGCACTGCTGGCATATAGCTGCCTGGTGACAGTGACCTTCACCACGACTCACCAGTACTGGAGGCTTGTCAGATAGCACAGTGAGGAGGATGAGCCTTGTTTCCTGCCTTCTCCCTGCCTCTGAGCCTCATGGCCTGACCCAGCAGGAGGGCTTTCTTCTGCTGTAGTCTCAGCTCCTTGGCTAGGTCTGGTGCCTCTCTTACCCAGAAGGTACCTTCTCATTCTGTGGTCTAAGTAGCATGGTAAAGCACTCGTGGATCTTCCTCCCCGGCTCTGAGGATGTGCTTTCCTCTGTGCCTCATCCAGCTGAAGGTCTGGCTCTGTCCCAGGGGTGGTGGCTGTGCTGCTCCTGAGCCCCAGGCAGGGGAGGGTGGGTGCAGGGAGGTCCCTCAGCAGAGCTCCTTGTTCCCCAGGTGCTGGGGGAGGAGGAAGCGGGAGCTGGTTCCCAGGGACATCCTGTGGCTGTCCTGAGGAGTGAAGCTGTGCAGGCAGGGTTTGGTTCTGTCTATTGTTCTTTGAAGCTCTCATGCTGTAGAGCAGCCCCTGGCTAAGTGGTTACAAGCTGGGTGTGGGTTGGCTGTGAGGTCATTTGTCACCATCTGCCTGCGTGCTTTTCATGCACGACCCTGGCAGAACCCCTTTTGGAAGCTGTCAGAGCCACGGGTCCTTCAGAACCATTAACGAGCAGCCTCAAAATCCTCAGAGTTAAGATAGTAAACTTGGGAGCTAATGTGTTTCCAGGTCTTGTGGATTTCTTCTGATACCGTGTGTCTGCCTGCGTCGTGTCCCTTTTTTCCTTAGAATGTTGCCCAAAGTCTGGGTTGAAAGTGGTGCATATTTTAAAGCCTTTAGTCATGACTTCAGTCACAGTTGAGCTCCACACTGTTGTTAGAGAAGTGCATCTGACACTCGCTTGAATTGATTTAGCAAAAACTTGAGTTGTTCTTGCATGCTTCTGATGCTATTGAAATTTAATTTTATTTTTAAAATATTTATTTTATTAAAAGTTAAATTTTTAGTCTAAAACTTACACAAGAGGCAAAGCTATTGACCTGTGCAGCAAGCCCTGTGTGAGAGGAAGTTGGAAGGTGGGTGGTGAAATGGCTGCTGCAGCCTGCAACTGGTAAGGGACATCCCTGAGCACTGTGACCACCTTGGGTTTTCTGGTGACTTCAAGCACTGGGACTGCAGCTTTTGGAAAATGAAATTTGGGTCGTTGAACCGGTGTCACTCTGGAAGCTGGAACAGAGGTGCCGATAGTGTTGGCTGATGCAGGAATGCCCTGCAGACACCCGGTGTGTCCGTGTCGGCGTTGCTGTGGAAACCTCAATTTTAGCTCTGGTTGGGGTGTGCTGAACGCTCAGCATCCCCATGTCTGCTGGCAAGGTGAGGCAGCGTTGCTGCAGGCTCCTGCAGCCTGGGGTCACACGGGGGGCTGGGGATGTCGGGGCTGTCCCACTGCTGGTGTCTGACCGAGGTAGCTGTCCTCAGGAGATCAGCTGGTCTCCAGATGTGTCCCTGGGCTGCCTTTGCTTTCCAAGGTGCCTTCTGCCCACTTCAGTCCCAGCGAGGCTGTCCCCCGAGGGCCAGGACTCTGTCCCCATGATAGCCCTGAAAACCCAGGACCTCTGCGTGGCAAAAGCCACCCACAGCTCATCTGGACTCACGGAGGGTTTTTTGCTCTGGCGTTCACCTGAACCATATTTGCCTAGCAACAGTTTCTTTCATTTTGAGGCACTGTTTTTCTTCCTGCTGGGTGCTGTGATCTCCTTTCTGCTGCCGGTGTCCTTCCCCTGCTCCAGGTCCCTTGTTGAGCTCTGAGCAGGAGCTGGAGGAGCAAGCCCCAAGGTCCCTGCAGTTACAGACACTGCAGGAGCAGGGGTGCCCTTCTTCACCTCTGGACTTCATGCCCAATCTGGGGTTGCAGTCTGTGCCCTTTCAATCTCCTTAGCTAAAGGTGGGATTCATCCCATTTTTTTGGAAGAGGCTTAAGCCCTTCTCTACCATCCCACTGGCCATTAGCTCTGTGTCTGTAGCTTAGACTGAAACATACTCAGCCTTTTACTGACTCTGAAGAGGTTTTTTTTCTTTGTGAACAAGTCTTTCAGCCAAATGGAAAGACATTATTCCTGGTAAGGGGAAGCAGAGAATGATCTGCACAATGTGATCACTTTAGAAAAGCTTTTTTGCAGTCAGATATCCCCCCACACCTCTGTTCCATAAATGTTTAAAATACCTGAAGGGTACATTAAAGGCAGAAGGTGTAGGAGAGCACAGGACAGGTGGTATATTGATTTATTGTTCTCTTTTACAATTTTCTGCCCTCAGCTGTAGATTTCAGGGAAGACCTTAGCAGTATTTGAGAGCTTAAAATGTTATGAGGAGAGAGCACTTCGCTTCTGATCGATGCAGACCTATTTAGATGTCCCCAGCAGAAAATGGCAGCAAATTAAGTAGTAGGCTTTGCATGCCAGTGAAACAGTCTGCTGGGTTGGCCTGCACACTTGAAAATGTTAAATAAAAATTACTCTTTTGAAGTCAAGCACTGAGGTGGGAAAGACTGCTTGTGAGACTCTTCCACTGATTTCAGCTGACTTTCACAGTTCAGCAGTAGTTCTGGCTGTGCTGCAGCCACCATGGTGCATGGGCTGCTTGGAAAAGTACTGAACTAGGAGGCTGCTGTGCTTCTTCCTCTGAGATGATCAAAATCAAACAAGACAAAGCTGTTGCAAAAGGCTGGAGGCTTAATGATTAATGTTAATTTCTTGCTCCCATTACTGCCTTGCATCTCTGGCAACCTCCCTACTTTGCTGTGACTTTTTTCTGGTTTAGTCATCTTCCCATCCCTCGGTGACTGCTTGTTACATGGGAGGAACTGGTACTTTTCCTCCAGCACTGTTTTCTCCAGCCTGCTCATTCTGTCATTCCTGACAGTGTCACTCCAAGTTCACCAGTTTGATGAGGTATCCGAGTTTTGCAATTACTGTTTTGCTTTTCTTTTTTGTCTCTATGAAATGGGCTGTGCTTTGTGCCATGCTAGCAGCTGCCATCTTTTCCCTGCCCAGGGCTGGGTCTGTACCCGTTATATCAAAGGCCTGTGTGCAAATCTAGCCCAGATTCAGCAGGGATTAGGTAGTCCTGGATGTCAGGCTAACTCCTTGGGGTAGGAATTACTTCCATGGACCTGCAGAACACCACTAAAGTGGACAGTTCTGCTGTAGCTGAGACCTCTTCTTCCTTCTTCTGTGCCACAACACTGGTTTGAGGCTTGCAGGTTTTGAAGCTCACCTGTTCTGAAAACACTTACTTTGTGTTCAGCAGTGTTGAATTCATTCGTCTGACTTGACCTCTTCCCTTCCACCAGATGCTTCCATCACTCAGAGTCCATCGTGTCTGAGGTTTTTTTCTGGTTTTATATGTTAGATCTTCCTTTTTGCTTGTAAATTGTTGACACCTGTCTGGGTGGTTTTAGGGGATTGAAAGCCTATTTATTCTCCGGGGGAACGTACATTTGTTTAAATCACTTTCACTTTAGAAGATGTGTCTTCACCAGTGCTTCTGTATTGCTTTAGAACATCAATTTAAGGAGTCCTTCATGACTGAGCACACAGGATAAAATGCTGTCTGTTCTCAGTCTCGGTTTTCACAATTAATTTGTCTTTTGAAATGTTGCCTGCAAAATGCAAGTTGAACTGAGTTTCTTCGTAATGCTTTGTGGGGGTTTTATGAAAAAGCCAAATGTTTGACAAAATGTTTGGATACTTTCCTTAACTGAACTTTCTTGGCAATTGCCTGCGAGCTGTACGTGTTGTTTTTTGGAGGCCTTGTGTGCAGAGTGAGTTGTGTTTTTATGTGAGTTCTCTGTACTCTCCAACGTTCCCTGTGGAACCTGGGAGGAGAGGAGAGCCCTGAAGACTTTGTAAACAGACTTTGACTTGCTCGTGCAGTTTGTGTATCCTGGGCTGGTTTCCTTGCTGAACCCTCTGTTTGAACCTGGCAGATTGCAATTGCTGTGGAGATGATTTTTGTTGTCTGGGTGGTGTTCAGCTGGGAACAGGAAGGCACCTGGGTTGTATAGCAGTTCTGAGAAGTCTGGGTTTTTCCTTTTGCACCAACCATTCTGCTTGCCAAACAAATCTCAGCACAGCCACCTTCAGTCTCACTTTGTTTGGTGATTTAACACAGTCCATCTAAAGTCTTAACAAACAGAACAGCTTGCCCTGGTATGGTACACTAGCACTACCTGGTTTAGGAAATATTTTTCTTCATAGTCCCTTGTGATGGCTTCTCTGAACATGCCACAGCTACGTTCTCATGATTACTGATGAGGGTCATGGCAGTGTGGGTATGGGGATAACTTGTGCATTTCCTGAGTTTTGAGGTTCCTTTGAGCAACAACTTAAAGCTCCTTTTAGTCAGGTTTGAACACGTGTGTTGGGGGGGATAGATTTGAGGGAGGGATGGTTTGATTTTGTTTGCCTGGCAGCACTGGTGTCTATCAACTTGACTTTCTGCTGACCAATTTAGCACTTCTCAGTGTCCCAAGTTCCTTACCAGCAGCTGCATTTTCTGGAGCTGTTACCTGATCTTCTGGTCAGATTTTGCTATATTCAGTATAGGCAACCACCATGTGAGATTGTGGATAAGACAAATTGCAGTCCATAAAATGTCTAAAGCTGTATATTGTTTTGCAGCTCAACATTTACAAAAGCAGTAACCTGTTCAAGGAGTCAGTTCTGTGTCCAGCTGGGTTTTGGTATCTGCAGCAGCTCCTGGCTGTTGTTCTCACTTCGTTTTGTGCAGCCTCAGTAATAATTTAGAAGTGAAATTGGTCTCTCTGTAGATCATCCTGGTTATTTCTGAAAGGAGACATAACTTCATTTAAACCTGCCTGGAGGAAAATGACTTTGCTCTTCAGACTTCATTTGTTAATTTGTATTATCCTGAGAGCTTTTCACTGCTGTACTTCATTCACTGTAATATTCATTTGTTGTCTTGGGGAAAAAAAAAATCCCATCCTTGATTCGTGATGTTCTTGCCTGAGCTCTCTGAAGCTCTGCAGACAATTTCATGATGTGAGAAGCACACCCTCCCCAGACAGCTCTGTGGCTGAGCTCCATGTGCTGCCTCACAGCAGAGTATCTGCTCTTCTGGGGAAAGATGTTGGATGCTTCAGGACTAGGCTGAAGATTAATCTAAAGTTCTTACATCTAAAATAAGGAGCTAAGGTGCTGATAGTTATGCAGATGTCTGAGGTTTGTAGTCATGGGTTGCTGAGTTAGTTACAGTTAAGGAAACTAATATGAAACTCTGGATCTTGAAAACTTCATATGGGTTGTATAATTATGGGACTGCAACTGGTTGTGGTGAAGCAATACCTGCTTGTTCCTGACCCTGCCTGGCACTGCTGTCAGCACAGCAGATGGGGTAGGAGCTGTTGGATTGCCTTGCAACTTGGCTGAGGAGTTCTGAATGCTGTGCCCTCTGCTCCCTTCTTGTTCTGCTTCTCCCAAGAACACACATCTGTGCTTCTCTGGGATGTGGTCCTGCTCTGGGATGATGAATGAATGACCTTATTGCAGATCTTCTGCCATACATTGGGTCTGAATGTGGCGTTTGTTCGGAGCGTTGGGCCACAGTTTGCATCCAGAATGCCTGGCAGAACACAAAGTCCATCCTTTGTTTTGGATAATGAGCACTGGATATTTTAATGAGTGGTTCTTAGTCTAGTCAGTGTCAAGTACCATTTTGGGAACAAGTGACTGAGCTAACCTCTGAGCTTTGTCCAGGAACAATCTATTTACTTATAGGATTTCACAAATTTTTCAGGAGTTCCCTATGAGAAATTAATACAAATAATAAAAAAGAAACCAACCAAAACCCAAAGCCCTCAACAAAACCAAAACAAACAAGGGACCAAAGCCCTCAAGGGCTGAAGGGTGCATGGCCAAATGATTGCTGACACAGCTCTCCAGTTGGGTAACTTCATTTTTGAAGCCATTTCTTAACGATTTAACAAGTATTTTTCCTCCAAGCAGAAGTAATGCATTTTTTTTACCCGATCCTGTTGATTTGCTAGTGATGAACTTGCTATACTTGATTGTTTTAACTGTGTGTATTAGTTCAGGTGTGCCTTTGGCATTTTTGAGCCATGATCATACATCCTTTAATTAAAAGAAAGGCAGTAACTAAAAACACATCTTAAAACATATATGCATGCAAAATAACTTTTTGTAGTTAACTTTTGTCTGCATCTTTGCCTATCTGTAATGTATCCTCATGTGTCAGTGGACAGTGTTTGCTCCCTGCTTAGCTTCCTAAATCTGACCTAAGCTCAATTAGAAACTGAACAGTTCATATTTTGCTCTGAGTCACCAGAGTCCCCCGCCGTGGGAGCTTGCTAGTTAAATAACAGCTCTTTGCAAATGAAAAAACGAAATCTTTGTCAAAGGGCCACTGTGCTTTTAAGGTGAGTGGGGAAGAAAGGGGTGGCCCAGAGAGGGCAGGAACACAGACAGGGTGCAAAGCCCAGGCTCTCCAGTGATGGCTGTGGTGAGAGCAGATCCCTTCTCCATCGGCTTCCCTGGGGGTGTGTGGTTGGTTTGTCCTCCCCTGAGCTGGGACCGATGCATCCCCAAGCCTAGACATCCCTGGGGAGCAGTGGGTTTGCCTTAGGGGAGAAGAGGTACTGCTGGAGGATATGACTTGAAACTTTTCTAGGAAAAGAAACTTGATCAAGATGGAGCAGAGGCCGAAGGAGTGAACTGCTGGGCTGAGTGACAGCAGCACTCATGGAGATGTTAATGTGGTTGGGAGAGTTTCTTCACCAGGAAGGCTGGAAACTCCTACAGTAACATTAATTGTTAGCCTCAGTTGAGAGCTGGAAGATTTGATTTCATTTCTGGTTGGATAATAGGATGATTCATGCCAGAAAACAAATTGTGTCAGAAGCTGAGGTCTTTCTCTGAAAACTGACATTCCCAATTTCTGCTCTGAGCTGAAGGCTGCTGCTGCTGAGCTATTTGAGTGGTTAAAAAAAGGAGCAGCTGACAAACAGGTGAGATGTACAGGCCAGTTCCCTTCAGACAGCAGCTTTTGGTGTCTCTGCAGGTTTGGGCCCTGTCCTTGGCCTCTGGCTCAGTATCTCCCCATTTCTCTCCCTCTGCTGGTTTGCCCCCACTGCATTAGACTGAGCCGTGTGCCTCTCCCTCATCTCACTGGGGAAACTGAGGCACAAGGTACAGGGAAAGGAACCTGCCAGCATCACCTTGTAGCACTGCTGTCCTCAGTCTGCTGGGCCAGTCTCTCCTGGGGACAGATGGGTGCTGACCAAGGACCTGAATTTGCTGGGGGTTCTGCACCTTGCAGTGCCATGGTGCAGCAGCTCCTGGCTCTCCTGCAGGCCTTGCAGAGGGCAAGTAAGGAGAGCACTGGCTTGCAGAAAATGTCCAGTGGGCCTTTAGAGGGGCTGAGGTGTGGTTTCTGATATCCCAAAGTCATCATCGTATAACCAGCTCTTCCCTCTGGCAGACAATTCCCTGGGCCATCTCTCCTGGCCCCAGCCCTGCACTGGGACCCAGCATCTCCTGTCAGTCCTGAGCCTTCTGCAGATTTGCTTCTCTCTCCGCTCCAGACTTGGTTTCTTTGTATTTGGAAAAGCAAATTGTTTCTTTTCTATTTTGGTAACATTACAGAGTAATTAAAAACTTTCTTTTGTGCAACACGCACACATGTAACTATATATGTATAAAAACACAGATGTTTTGCCTTTGCCTGATAATGGAGTTTTGTCATTCAGCCAGGTAAATCTGGAGAATATCTCGTATACTGCAGGCACGGGAAGCTTGGAGAAGCTTTGCAACATGCATGAATCCAGCTCCAAATCAAAATCCAGGACTATAGCCTATGTTTCATCCTTTTTATTTTTACAGTTTATCGGTCATCCTAGGGAGCAAGTTTCAAACAAGGTCTTTCTGTAGTAAATTAATAGGCTGAGCACTGAAATTGTAGCTGAAGGTCTGGTGCTGGCAGTGCTTCCTAATTTTTCTGAAATTGCTTTTAGATGGGCATAGTGGATTTATTAGTGCTTGCATATTGCTTTTGAACATCTCTGCTTATTATTCACAGTTCAAACTAGATTGGATAGGAATACATCACATTGCACCTAACAATTTACTGTGATGTTAGGGAAGCAGTAATCTTCTGTGGTACTGTTCTCTTAATGTGCTTGAAGTCATCGCTGCTGAATGCATTGCAATGAGTTACAGTAAATGGATTAATCCAGGATTAATACTTCATGATTGGAAGGGGTAATTACTGATGTCGGTCATACTTGATCCCTGGTTTGAACAGAGGAGAAAAATCACACTTTAAAAAAGCAAAACAAAACTTGGAAATTTCTTTGCACTCTGCCAAATTTTGTTTGGTTTTCAAGAGATTTTTTTTTTCCCCTCTAGATGCAAACTGTGTCTAGGATCAGACAAGATAATGTATTATCTCTACAGTATTTTGCTTGTACATCTCTACAAAATATTTTGAAAACGAGAGGTTTAATTTATGTGTTCTGGTGAACCAAGATAAAGTACGCCTTACCCTCTGATAGAGCTGGGTTAGGTCCTTCAGAGCAACCCTCTAGTTGCCCAGAATCTGTTCACATTATGAAAATGTGCTTGGGACAGTATTTTCTGAGGCTGAGGTGCTGCAGTAAGCAGCTCTCCTTGTAGAGGTGTTTAAGGTTTTATGAGTCCCACTGGCATTTTCCTGTCAGTTTTCCTGCTGGCATGGTTGTTTTGGCAAAGCCTGTTCAAGGAATTCCTTGTCCTGCTCCTCCCCAGCCCTGCAGGTCACTCTCCAGGGGCAGCAGCCTCGGTCTGTGGGTTCATGCTGGAGTCAACTGGGTTAAAAATAAGCCTCCAATCATGCTTTCTTGTTGGGTTACGTTTTATTGAATGTGTGTTCTGTCATTAAACATTGCAGCCGTGGTTAAGCTGACTGTTTATGGTCTAAGATCATTAAATATCTAACAAGAGTATAGATTGTGGTTGCATAAACATGCTTGTGTGATCAGCTGGGAACTAATTAGGCTACTGGAATGAAGTACAACTAAACCTCCCCCATTTGATACAGTATCTTCTTTTGTACGTTTTGTGTGCATCATCAACTGCTCAAAAATGGTGACAAATTTAGTAAGTATTTGAGATTTTCACGCCTCTAAAAAAATAAATAATCTAAGCTGAAGATCAGCACTATACCTATGAATGTACACTTTCTGTGTATAAAATTGTAAGATACTATTTTTGTTTGTTACTTACACCTATTTCCTGTTTTTTCCCCTGGGGTAGTGTGAATATCTATGACACAATTGACAGTGGCTTTTTTAAATCATGGCTGTCAGTGACGTCAGGGTTTACAGGAAGAAAGCAACAGAACTTTCCTAAAGCCTGCTATAAACAAATGGTATCTCCAATATGCAATATACATAGGAAACAGTTGAGTCTCCGAAACATAAATATTTTGAAGTTTGGTCTTCTATCAGAATGTCTATGAAAAGAGCATGCACTTAAGAATGAAGCACCTGCCTGGATAATGGTCAGAAGGGAGGACATCCTGGTGATTTGCCTCCTGACCCATCTGCAGCAGGCTGCCTGGATCCTTGCTCACTGTGTGCAATTGGTATCCCAGCCCCTCTGCTGGGAAAGTTGTAATCCAAGCCATCACAGGAACTGATAGAAGCTTTAAAGCTGCATTTCGAAGTATGTGAAGGGTCAGGGATAAAATACATGTTGAGAGTGAGTATAAGGTGAGATCAAAAGACACTGGGTTTTTTTAGGGTGCTTGTTGGCCTTTTCTGCTTAGCTGTTGAATGAATGGTCTGTTCTTGAGAACTTTTCAAATTAGCTGTTGGCCATTGCAGAGGCTCTGAAGGTGCCTGCCCTGGAAGCAGGGGGTGAAGCCTCCCTTGCTGTGGCTCCTGGTGGCCCCCATGGCTGGTGATGTGGCAGTGTGGCTCAGGGCAGGCTTCCCAGCACCCTCTCCATCTGCCTTGTTTGAGCAGTCCTAAGATGCACCAGGACTTTCTGCTGTGGTGCATCCCAAGCCTGTCATTAAAATGTGTAATTATCCAATTACAGAAGAATCGTGCAATTTTATTTTATTTTATTTTTTTTAATGTTCTAGGCATAAACAGTGATATTTGCTCAGGCTTAAGCAGCCCTTGTTCTTATTGCATGGTTTTCCCTGGAGCATTTGCAATAAATAAATCTTGCCAAATTCACCAATCTGGTGACACTCACTGTGGTTTGAAGCCTCAAAACAGTAGCAGTAGTAGTGAGGTAATGATATTGTGAATATTCACATTCTCTTTAAATTATTAACAAGAGAGTTATTTAGGAAGCACTTTGGACCTGGTGCCATTCTGGGTGATGCTGAAAGCTGTTGCAAACCAGGAGGTGTACCAAAGCTCCAGTTAACCAGGTGAGTGTTCCCAGCAGTACCAGAGCTCTGCTTTCTCAGAACAGCTTTTGGCTGCATGCAAATGGAAGTTGCCCTTTGTCCATCAGCCCAGCGTATCTCCTCGGAGCATTGCACATGTAATTGCCTACAAATAAAACCCAGGCTTAATGTTTTCCTGTTTGTTTCTTAGCCACACTTGCTTTAAACTTGTTCTCCTACCTGCCTGATTCCTAACCACAGTTGTTCTGAGGCATTTTTTTCTGGGAATTCTGTTTTAATCTGTTTCCAAGTCATCTTTAATATAATTGTAGTATTATTATTTAAATTTGAGAACACCGCCTTCTGCTTCCTGCCCCAGTCTCATTTGCTGTTTGTCAGCAAACTTTGAGATGGAGCTGATACAAAGTGGGAGGAGAGGTTGATATACCAGAGGGTTGTGGTGCCATTCAGAAGGACCTGGACAGGCTGGAGCAATGAGCTAGCAGGAAGCTCATGAAGGTCAGTAAAGGGAAATGTGTGTCCTGCCCCAGTGGAGAAGGCCCTGTGACTCCTGGTGGATAACACATTGAGTCACCTTTGTGAAAAGGGCTCTGTGAGGCAGAGCATTGTCAGCAGAGATAGTGGAGTGTCCATCCTTGGAGATGTCAGAGCTGATGGGGCAAGGCCCTCGTCCAACCTGCCCTGGTGTGTTGGGCAGTGGGGTTGGACTAGAACATCTCCAGAGGCCATTCCAGCCTCATCCTTGCTGGGATTCTCTTTGAGGTGTTACATGGTGCTGGTGCATGGAGGCTTTCTGTTAACTCAGTGGACATTTGTGAGAACTGGTTGTTTAAAATACAGAGTTGCACCTGGATTTTTGTGTCATTTTGCATAGGAAAAATTAGGAAGATGATATTAAGTGTAGTTCATAATTTTTCACTTTAAAACTGTTGGAATTTTAACAGTCTGGTGGATTTCATTGTATCGAGAGCACCACTTCCAGATGTTTAGTGTTTTTTAAAAAAAAAAGTTCAGCTGTATCAGAGGTTGGCTTAGTGAAAGGTAAAAACCTACTTGTGCTGGAAAACCAGGCTGTTGTGTCCTTCTGTGACTTCTTCCTGCAAGCTCTTAATTGGGAATTCAAACCATTCTTCATTATTGGCCAAAATGCTTAGACACTCACTGGGGAACTGGATTTTTTGTGTTTCTCTTTGGGCTAATAAGTTTTGAAGTACTGCTCTCTCCTGTGTACTGGAAAGTAATAGATCTGTCCGGACATTGACCCGAGGATAATGAATATCTGAAATTAAACCAGCTGGCCTTGATTCACTCTCTGGTTGGCAAGGCTTTTGTGAGTGTCAGGGTCAGTGTAATGTAGTCATCCTACATGTAAAAACATAATTCCTTTATTTTATGGTAGTTTGTACTTAGAGGGCTATTTTTGCATGCCAGAAAGTTAGGTATTTGTTTAAAGAAAACTTGAGGTTTTAATGAATCATCCGAGTTTCTGTATTCCTTAGGGGAAGGAACAGAAGTTACTGTGGGATTTTGCTTTATCAATTTTCTGTTTAAACTTGGAGCAAATCTTCAATTTGGTTGCAGATCTTCTCGGCTCTGATCTCTGGTGCAAGATCAGGGTTGGGTGTTCTTTGTTTTTTTTCCTTTTAACACTAAGTCAATATAGGAAAGTTACTTCTCCAGTCACAGACTTCTGCAAATATGCCAGTACCTCCTAGTCAAAGCTTTGTTCATATTTTTAATAAGAAGCATATAACAGATGTTTTTCCTGTTTCTTTGCTGCTACCAATCACTAAAGACTTCTCTTGGCTTATCCAGAGAAAACCAGATCAAGGTTTCCTTCAGAAAGAGTTTCCCATGCCAGAAATTGATGATGTATGCAGATGATGCAGCAAACATATTCTCCTTCCTCATGCTGTGCTGGTTTTTTCTTCCCTTTGAGATACTTTCCACCATCTGATGCTAAATTAAGCAGATAGGAGTGACTGTTGTGCTTTTGATGGCAAACGTGTTGCTACTGTAAGCTTCTCAGTGACAGTCCTTCCTATGAGAGTCTGGCGTCTGCCTGCTTCGGTGGAGGAGCCAAGAAAATAGAAATCCAAGTAACCATCATGTATGATGACACTCCAGAATGGGAGTGAGCAAAGGGCAATGAGTAGACCTTGACAGAGGGCACATCTCCTCCCTGGCCACCACTCTGACCACCCACGAGCTTGTAGATGTCTGATGAGGAGACTGAGTCAAATGAACTTAACCTGATTGACTTTGATTGTCACAGCCTCTGCTGTTGGCTGAAGGGGTCAGACAGTAACCTCAGCCAGTGTTAAAAGCCAGGAAGAAAGCTGCTGGATAAGAGCTTTTCTTTACTGGCACAGTTGGATCAAGAAGATGCCTGTGCACAGCCTGTGTGAGACTACTGGAGAGTTCAGCGAATGAGGTTGTGCAGAAAACAATGTGTCAGATATAAATAGGTCTAAACGTTAAATAAGGAGAATGAAGTCTTGTGCAGTACAGCAAGTCCCTTAGTTTAAATTTCTTTTGCATTCTCCTGGGTATTTCTAAAGACCACAGGTGACCTGGTTTAAAATGCTTGCTGAAATTGCTTAAGTATGTCTATCTACATGGAGTTCTACTGATTTCTGTAAAAATAGATCACAATTCACCTGGAACACTTACTTTTCTTTTTAAACATGCAGTAAAAATACCTCCTAAGCAGAATTTCATGAGGTCAGAACTGTGATTCCAGCCTGTTATTTAGTGGTGTGCTTTCAGTGCTGGACTAGGAGTTGTGAGTCCTGGTTCCTAAACCCGTTGCTGCCTTCGATCTCCAAGTGATCAGTGTTTGGAGGAAAGGAGATCAGACCTGAGTTTGCAGGTTGCTGATGGTGATCTACCTGAAATGAGATTTTAATTTCTGTGCTTCAGCTGGATAAGTAGGTGGTTGTCACCTTGTGACCTTTACTCTGAGTTTGTGTCCCTGGGCTGAACTTCACAGAGGAGAGCAGAGATGTGGTTTACACCCTTGGTGCTTGTTCGTGTTTCCATCACAGAGCTGAGATATTATCAAAGACTGTTTGCAAACTTGCCACTGACAAAAATCAAGATTATTAAGATATCACAAGAATTATACTGCGACTTATCACGTCCTCTTGCTATGGCCTTCAGAAAAGCACGATGATGCCTGGGGGTGATGGGTAGGGCATCCCACTTCTGTTTCTCCCTCTTGGGCTGCCCTTGTGTTGGTTGATGTTAGGAGGTAGCTGCATGCCACAAGAGAGGATAATCTGACTTGGTAATGCTCTGTGTAAGATGCTGATGTGGAACAGCTTCCTAGAGTGTGTTATTTTTCTTTCATCTGTGATGTGGGGTGGTGTAATCCACCAGCAAATTGAAATAATAATGAGCACGACCTTTCTGCAATCTAACTTGTCTTCCATCTTTTGGATTGCTAAAAGATTTAGGAGTAGCCTAATGTTAGGCTTGCTATAGAAGACACCTTTGTGCTTTTTTTTTTTTTTTTTTTTTTTTTTAAGTAGAGAGTGAATACTATGTTTTGTTTGAAAGCTCAAAGCCTAGTTGATTTTCCCAATAACAGAGAGAATTAGAGAACAGTTTGTTTGGATGACTTTGTTTTTATGTGTGGCTCTGTGTGGTTTTTCACCCCAAATACAACAGTTAAAACATTAGGCGGAAGGTTTGTTCTCTTTTCCATTCTGATGTGTTTTGCAACCAAAACACTGAGTTAAAGATCTGTTGTCATTTCTGTTTCCTTATGTTTTGCAAACTTTCATGTCTAATAAAAATAGAGACAAAGTGCTCAGTAGATGAAACCAGATTCGCAGAGTCTCTGTGTGCAGGTAACTTTCCAGAGTGTTCTGGTTTCTCTGCCCGTCAGTGGAAATTTACCTCGCCGGCTCCTATCTTGGTTTTAAATCAAAAATGTCTCTACACAGAAGAAGGAAAAAAAAAACGCAACGCACAACCAAACACAAACCAACCCTGCTGGGGTTGGCGTTCAGCTTTCTCCAGGTGAAATCCTAGATTGCTGTCCTTTCACCTCGTCTCCCTGGTGATGGGCAGGCATTGCCTCCGTCACCCAACTCCAGCTTCCGCCTGGGCCGCTCGCCGCTGCGGGGCCTGGTGGCTCCTGGCTCTGCCTCGCTGTGCTCTGGGGACACGGCCCCACTTCAGCCCGAGGGTCCCAGCTCCCCACAGGACACAGCCCCACCTCAGCCCAGGGGTCCCAGCTCCCCACAGGACAGAGCCCCACCTCAGCCCGGGGGTCCCACACCACAGCAAACAGGCAGCGCTGGGTAAGTTGGGCTCTGGGGGTCATCTGGAGAGCCGATGGGAAGTTGGGTGTGCTCCAGGAATGGGGTGACAGCCTGGTGCAGGTGACATCTGGCAGTGTGGGAAATGTGATGGGGAATGTGTCCATTTGAGGGCTTTGAGGTGCAGGCAGTTTTATGTACCATCTGTAAGGCAGCTGTGGAAGAACACGTTAAACACTTAATCTTCTCTGGTCTGCGTGGCTTCTGTTCAAATATTGGTTTGCATTGATCCCAGTGCTGTGCCTTTCACACTTGTCTGTTCATTTACCAAAGCCAAGCTGCTGATTTTATGCCCTATTAATTGTTATCCTAGTGCTGCTCTCTGGGTGTACACCCTGGGTGCTGGGACTGCCCCTCAGGAGGCTTCTGTCTGCACCTTCCCTTCCCTGCACCGGCCGGTGGTTGCTGTGGGTTTCTCCTTGGGTGTATTTAGAACATACTGGTGTGTATTCCCAAATTTATGCCTGTGGCACAACTTTTTTGCTTCAGCTGGCGTGCACTGAGCTGCCTCCCCGGGGTTACTGCTTGTACGTCCCCACAGCCCAGGGCTCTGCCTTTTGCTTGCCTGTTTTCCATGTCATTGCTGTAACTCTTCTCTCACTTCCCAGCTCCAGGATAGTTTATTACTATGACTTTTTAATAAGTTTTACTTATATGAATGCTTTAACAGGTGTTAGAAAGTAGTTTGCTTTTTCTGAGCACTGGGTCCAAGTAAACATGTTGTTTTAAAAATTCATGAACAATTGCCAATCATGCACATAAATAGCGCCTCTTGAATTTGTAAGCACATCTGTATTCCTTTACCTGTTTTCTGAGGTGAATTGGGGTCTGTTCCTTGTCTGGCTTTTGCTATGTGATTGGCCTTCTGCTCCATGGCTTGGTTTCACGTGAATCAGATAAATCTTCTGCAATGGCAATGTGAATTGCAGATGAGAAAACACAGCCCGTGTAAAGGTTATCCTTCAGCACAGAAAACTATGTAACCTCTGACTTTTTGGGGGGAAGGAAGAATATACAAACTTCATGTTAATCATTGGACAAAGCAGAAGTAAGTATGAATGTGATTAGCAGTGGAACTCTGCATTAATATCTAACCAAGCACTTTATGGCACCTCTGCTGCAGTGGGTGAGGCCAGGTAAGGTTAGAGGGGTGAGGATGGGAAGGTAGAGGCACAAACAGCTTGGACGAGCGAGGAGGCTGCAGCAGGGTTAGTGCTTTGCTGTTTAATCTGAACAGCCAACCCCACCTTCCCCGTGGACCGGCACACCTTTGGATGTATAGCAGCAGTGTTGCAAAAATTTTGAACCAAAAGTATTCTGAACACCATGGTTTTAAATTCCCAGAGATACCCTGCGTTGTAGGTGCACAAATCCCGCTGAGGGTGGTGTGGTGTTGGAGGTGAGAGCTCGGGCTGTGCCACAGCCGTGGCAGTGCTGCCAAGGAGTACGTCCCGGGTGGGGAAGGCAGAGCTGCTCATTGCTCAACTCCAGCTCAGGAAGGGAATGGGGAGTGGCAGCACCTGGCATTTTAAGGAGACCCTTTCAGGCTTTGCAAGCTACGGGGCAACGTTTTAAAGCGATACAAAAATCCCCCAGGGGGCTGAGCTTAGCTTCTTTTTCAAGCAGTGCCTTTCAGAAATAAGCCCAGAATGCTCTTCAAACTGAACGGGAGTCGGTGCCATACAGAAGCGGCAGAGTTAGGTGTCTGTCTGCCTGGTTTGCCATTTCCCAGTGACTAACACTAGATGTTTCAGGCAGTGAAGGAACTGCAGAAAGAAGTTGAAGGATCTGCAGAATTGCAGTGCAGGAATTGCACAGAAAGCGGGTATGAAGTAAGAAGTTTTTCTCTTTGATACATGTTTTCAGCTCTCAGCAGAACCAGAGTGGTTTTTATATATCCACTTAGCAAGACTGAAGAAGGGGTTTAAAGATGGATGCAGCAGGTGAATTGCTGCTATTAGCCACTGGCAGTGCCCTAGCATTTAAGTCATCTGGGCATCAGTTCTCTGTGATTACTAAATATAAAAGGAGAAGGAAAGAATCCACCTAAGATGTAGGCTACAATTGGCAGGTGGTAAACTGTTGCTTATTTCCACTTTTACTGACTCTTAGATACAGTTGCCAGAAAATGCAACTTTTTTTCTGTTGGGAAAACTGCTCTGTGAGACTGTGTTAGGTTATTGATTACTTGTGAAAGTCTTTCAGTCAAAATACTTAATGCCAACCAATTGTGCTCTACTGGATTTGTGTGTATAAGGCCATTTTCTAGACAGTTTAAGGTCGTCTTTCTGTTCATGTTGATTCATGTGGTACCTAAAGCTATTTCTCCATAAAGAACTGTTTACAGTATTCTCTTGTGGCATCTGGTTGATTTTTAAGATATGCACAGGCTATTTAAGCAAGTAAAAAAAAAATCATCTTGGAGGAGAGTGTGTCCAGATGACACAGAACTCAGTGAAGCTGGTTTCCATGCTTGTGCGTAAGGACTTCCCCACTCTGGAAATCTTGGTGTTTGGAGTAAAAGTAAAAGGCAAGTCAGCATTTTCTAAGCTTAGTTGCAAATTACAGAGTGTTGTAGACTGAAGCCTTGTACTTCTGGTCATGGTGCCACATAAGTCCTTGCAGAGCAGTACTGGTTTCTAAGCAGCTGCCTCCACCCACCCTGCATCTTATTGATTTCTTCCTCCCCTTATCTTCCCCTTTGTTGGCATGCTGTTTGTGGGCTCCACAGGCTCAAGGTGCTGATCCAGGTTCAGAAAGACCTCAGTAGGAATGGAATACACTGGAGGGGAGAGGTGTTTAAGTTGGCCAGTAGAAGAAATGTACATGTAAACATGTCACTAATCTCAACAAGTGTAAGTGCTGCTTAACTAAAGATCAGGGCAGGCTCAAAGCCACAAAGGGATCACTTCATTTGGGAGCTGGATAATGGAGCTTCTCAAGAGTTTTTCCATGTTTAAAGAGCTTGTCTAGGCTACTCTCTGTCCTTGTGCCCTGGGTTTACAGGAAAAAATAAAATCCTGATTTTCTTTTCTTGTCCAGCCTTTCCAGAGAAGTGTGGGTGGAAACCTGTGTCCCATAATTGATGCTCTGCATTTCAAGCCTCTCAGTGCCTAGCCAAGCAATCCTTTACCTGATTTATTTGTTTTGGTTTTGGCCCTTGAGGTGAGATTTACCTCTCTACTGCTGTGAAAATTTAACTCCTTTCTGTACCTAGACACAGCATACTTGGAGATAAATGAAGAAATTGGGACACAAGGAGCAGGCAGAAGAGTATGAAAAGCTCACTCTTTTCCATCCCCTCAGTCTTTTGGTTCCCCCAGGCAGTGTTCCCAGCTGAGGAAGTGGAGATCAGAGGAATACAAATTTGAGGTGTCAGCCTGGGAAGCTGGGAGCTGCTGTTAGTTCCCACTGCTACCCAGGGTGATGTTTGAGCAAGCTTAATCTGGGAACCCTTCATCTATATCACTTGAGGTTTGGTGTGGTCTCACGAGCTGGAATAGTGTTTTCCCGTGCTTTTTATGCATGTGAGTGCATCACTGTTTTAAAAGTTATGCATATTTCATGCATATGAAAATTTGAACAAGCAAACATTTGCAAAAACACTGTTTCTGCTTGGTAAAAACAGTATTTAGCAGAGATTGAGAGCTTGCATGCAGGGAGGGAACAGGGTCAAATCTGATGGATGGATTAAACTGTGAAGTGAAACTTCAAGTATGTTTTTTCAGAATCCATCTGTTAGTCTGGAGCATTATCTTTTGTGTCCTGCAGAATCTGAACTGGGGATCCTCCAGCAGTTGGACTTCATCCTGTTCTGTAATTTTTTTATTTGGTTGGTTGGTTTGAGTTTTTGTAATTTTTTTTTAATTATTATTCAGTTAATAATCACAGTTTATTTTAATGCAGAAATAAGATGCCAGTGATGTAGGCCTCTGTGGGAGGAAATCTGAGTAGCATTGATAATCTAAATAACTGTCAGAAATCCCTCTTGCCATCCCTCTCTACTTAGTGTTACAACACATCCTTCAGCTCTTCTTCAGTAAGGTCAGAAGTGTCTGCATTTCTGAGGTTTTTTCTGTGCTGTCTTCTCTTAATGAAGGAGTTGTCTTGATGGCAGTATACAAGTTCTTTGCCTTTTATTTATCCAAACCACCCCAGAAGACCAGGCGTGCTATGTTCGTATTACAAGGTTGACAAAAATATAATACATAAAAAAAAATTCGGTTCCATAGCTACTGACATAAATCCAGCGAGTTGTCCTTTTTCACGTATTGTTTTGTTCACCTGTCTAGTAAGCTGTAGGCTCTTTGGGGAAGGAACCTAAATCTCTTAATTAGGAACTACTTGAGGTAGAGCTAAGTGCTGCTGGAAAGAATGCCAGCAAACAAATTTCAGAAAGGATTTAAAGCACTGAGCTGTTGTTTTAATGCCACACAACGACTGTCTCAGGATGAAACCCGCCCTGCAGACAGGTTCAGTGAGACTTGTGTTCTTCTTTCTCTGAACCAATCTGTTTCTGACTTATTCCAGAGGAATGGTATTAGACTGGAAAGGTACAGCTTTGCTTCTGGGGTGTTTCTGACCTTCCTAATAATCTCAAGAATCTCGGAGCTAACGAATCTGTGTCTTGCTTTTAGTTATCTAAAGCAAATGCAGTAGGTGTAGTATGGTCATGCCAGCATAAACCTGTGGGACAATGTTATTGTTTTCTGTACAAGCTTCAAGGAACAGAGTCTCAAATTACTGTAATTGAACCTTGTATCTTGCAGTTCTGGAAAGCTTATCAGAGGAGGAAAAGGTATAACTGATACGGGTGACTGCAGAACCTGTTTCTGTAGGGTCCTTTCCAGATTCAATTTTGGTGGCCTCTTTGTGTAACAAAACTTAACTAATCAAACTGGGTGTAAAAAAAGAAAAGAAATAAGGTTTAGAGTAACGTTCCTCAGGAACTTAATATAATGAAGTGATAAGCTGAGCACAGGGGGATGTCCCGGTGATACACATCTTCAGAATGCCATGTGTCACTGAAAGGTGTATTTGATCTCTGTCTGTACCAAGGTGGTGAGATAGGTTTAACAAAATGTAGTTTTAAGGATTTATTTTTAATCTCATGCCCTTTTTTTGAACTGTAGACATCTGGTAAAAAGGTTTTAGCATTAGTGGAGAAAAATGTTATGAATATTTTCCCTTGTGTTTGAATAGACATCTTTGGATTCTAATTAGAATGACTTTCTGTGGAGAATGGATCATTTGGGATTTGAAGTGGCCCGGCTCAGCAAATCGATGTCTTTTTTTACTATTATTGTTGTTATTTCCATGATGTTATTCCTGTTGCCTACCTAAATCTGCTTTTATTTAAATCTGAGCAGCTCTGACTGGAGGTAGATGGTCCTCATGTTTGGACTCAGACTGTTCTTTAGCAGATAGTGTGGACCTCCTTCCAAGATATTCTTTTCAAAATCCTATCTGGGAAAGACTCCTGATATCAAAAGGCTGAGAGTTCATTCACAGCTTAACCTCTTGCAAACTGGTATTCAAAATGAATTACAGGATAAACATTAAACCAGTTTTCTTTCTTCTTAACAGGAGGAGTCTCGTATCCTCAGGGTAAAGGTGGTTTCTGGCATCGATCTAGCGAAAAAAGACATCTTTGGAGCGAGGTAGGTATTCTGCATTGACTCTTCTGTGGGGCTCAACAGAATAAACTTACAGCAAGGATGTTTTATAACTGATTGCTCACTAATGTGATGAGAGATCCTATTGCATGATTACAAGCAGTAACAACTATGATCTGTGTGTTGGCAGGAAAGCCATTAATCTCCTCTCCTACCACAGGAAATCCTTTCCGAGTTCACCATAGTCTGCCCCAGCTCTGTGAGTGTGTGAAGAGCAGTTCAAACTTTGGCAGTGTGTGGCCATACTTGGGTGACTCCCCACTACCTCCTCTGGAGCCCCACACAATGCAAGCAAGACCAGAAGCAGCCATAGCCTCCACCTTGTTTCGGGGAGCTCTCCTCTCCTCTCCTCTCCTCTCCTCTCCTCTCCTCTCCTCTCCTCTCCTCTCCTCTCCTCTCCTCTCCTCTCCTCTCCTCTCCTCTCCTCTCCTCTCCTCTCCTCTCCTCTCCTCTCCTCTCCTCTCCTCTCCTCTCCTCTCCTCTCCTCTCCTCTCCTCTCCTCTCCTCTCCTCTCCTCTCCTCTCCTCTCCTCTCCTCTCCTCTCCTCTCCTCTCCTCTCCTCTCCTCTCCTCTCCTCTCTTCTCTTCTCTTCTCCTCTCCCCTCCTCTCCCCTCCTCTCCCCTCCTCTCCCCTCCTCTCCCCTCCCCTCCCCTCCCCTCCTCTCCCCTCCTCTCCCCTCCTCTCCCCTCCTCTCCCCTCCTCTCCCCTCCTCTCCCCTCCCCTCCCCTCCCCTCCCCTCCCCTCCCCTCCCCTCCCCTCCCCTCCCCTCCCCTCCCCTCCCCTCCCCTCCCCTCCCCTCCTCTCCCTCTCCCCTCCCCTCCCCTCCCTGCTGGCTCTCAGCATCCATCTCTCAGGTGCCAGGTATTGAAGTCTGACTCAGCAGCCAGGCTGTGAATTGTCTTGGGCTCAGACATACCCAGATGTCACTGCTGTGGTTGCAAAGGGTGGTACCTTGTAACCACAGATTGATGGAATATCTGAAGCTGCCAGGGAGCCCTCAGGCTTGTTGAGTGCAGTTCAGAGAGGAAGGCAGCAAGAGCATCCTCTCCTGTCCAGCTGTGCCATGGGAAGGCTTGGTGGGATGTACTAGTGTAGCAAAGGGTCCAGAGGGAACTGTGCAGACTTGGTGCTTTCCTCTTAGGCTAGGGCAAGGCCAGGTTTATGTCCAGTTGAGCCTTGAACCCCCTTGTACATTAAATGGGCTATCTGAGAGGGAAAAGTTTTGGGCACCCATAAGGCAGTCTGCATATAACTGCTGCCCTGTTCATCTGTGTATCAAAAGTTCAGCAGCCATAGTTCGTGCTGTCTTTTGGCCAAAGTAACACTTGTCAATCAAGAAAACTGGTTTCAAATGCCCATGTGGAAAGATACAGATACAGACATTTTGTATGTTCCCCAGTCTTTTGTTTCAAAAGAATTAGTCACAGGTATAGGAACAGCTTTTCTCCAAGTCTAGGCTTGCTGAGCAATGACTTAGAGAATCAAATCAGTTGCTAATTGGGGGAGAAGCTGGTGCTGAAGCCAAAATGAACCAGAAAGCATTAACAGTATTTTTCCCAAAGGTTAATTCAAGTTTGATGTGGTTGCTGTCTCAGTCCCTAAGTGTAAAGGAATTCTTTCCTGCAAGTGCTCCAATCTACATAGAAGTTTTTTTAGTTTGACATTAGTGGTGTCCAATTTAGCTGTTATTGAAATGACTAATTTCTTAATGTATAAATGAGTCTCCCTGTGGGTTTTCCTGTATTCTTTTAATGATCCTTACAAATTGTTCATTAGCTTGCATATCTACCTTGAAACTACATGAAAGCAGCCATTAAAAGTTTATTCAACTTTTTTTCTTTTTTTTTGCTGAAATTTGCAACAAACGTTCCTTTGGTAGCTGATTGCAGCATATGGTAAGACAAAGTTGTTTTTTTTTTAATTTTCTTTTCCCCAAATCTGCTAACTTCAGCTTTTGATGCTGACCAGGAGCAGCTGATGTAGATGTAGTTGGGCAGCCTGTGCTTGCTGAGGAGATGTCAGCTCTGTTAGTGGTGTGCTGGGTCCTGCTGCAGGAGTCCTGCTGCTTGCTCACAGCATCCCTGGCTCCCTCAGACTCCTGCAGCTGGTATTGAGATGCTGCAGTACCAGGATGAAAGAGAGGAGAAACAAATTCTGGAGAGGTGATGGGACTAAGGCACCGAGGAAACAAGATTCCTAGTGCAAATGCTAACCCTAGAATTGCCATATTTATATGCTAACTTTGCTTTTTCGAGGTCGTGTTTAACTTGGCATTTTCATACAATTACAGATTTTTGTTTTACTTGATATATTTAATTGGCTGGACTTGATTTCTGCATAATTGCCAGAGCTTTACCTTTTACCACCTCATTTGAAAAAAGCAAGGGTAGTGGTTGGAATATTGAATCTGCTCATTAAGAGGGACTTTATCCAAATATTGAAGTGATGTGACAAATTCACAGAAGCAATCTGTGAGAAGTGAGAAACTTTTTTGTGTTGATTTGATTTGTTAAGGGATACATTGGAAACTCGGCAGCTGACTACCCAGCACTGTAGTGTCTCTTTTGGCCATACTTCTCATTGAACTTTTGTAAATATTTAAGATGTTGTGTTCGAAAATACTCCTAAAATTTGCTTAGGAATTGATAAATTGTAAAAATACCTTATCTTTCAAAATGCACAAATTTAACCTAAGTGAAATTTGAACTGGGTTTTATTGATGTAGCCCTTAAGTATTTAAGTATATTGGTCTCAAGTCAATAGGATTTCCATAAAACCAGAGAGTTAAAAACATATTCCCAACTTATGTTTTGAACTTTGTTTTAAACAGCTGTTCAGTACAAGCTGAAACTAACAGCATCATTTGTTACAGTCTTAATGAAATGCTTGCATTGCTCTGTTGGCAAGCTTTCCAAAAGTTGGGTTTTTTTGGCTGAAATTGCAACTTAATATTTCTGTATGTTTTAGGGTTCTTGCATCCCTTGCTGAGATATAAATATTTCATGCTGCTGGAATCTTAAGTAAGATTTAAGGTGCAATAGACAGTGTCATTCTAACATAGCTATTGAGGGTGTATTGTGTAGTGACTGTCCCACTAGAAGCTCTCCAGAGGATCAGTGTGGAGCAGAGGATTTGATTCTTACTTGGGGGTCTTGAAGAGAAACACAATGTTTGATCTAGGCAAGGTGATAAGGAAATTTCACAGGCATTAGAACTGTGCACATAGGTTTTCACTGTGTAGTGTAGGTTCAAGATCCCTAAACAACAGCAAAACTTGACACTGCAATTGCCCAGGCCACAGCTGGGTTGGAGCTGGAGCACCCCCAGTGCCTGCAGGGTGAGGATGATATTATTGTCCCATCAGCCCAGAGGACACAAGGGGTGTGCTGCAGGCAACTGTCCCTCCTCCACAGGTGGCCAAGCTCCTGCTTGTGGGTCCTCACTGACACTTCTGGGATAGGGACAAGTACATTTTTTATTTTGTCTCTTCAGAAATTAAATTAAGTGTTGAGGACAAATTCCTGATCTTTGTAGTGTCCTTTTTGGGACAAAAAGGTCAAGTGGCTGCTAAATGTTTCAGATTGTTGCACTTTAGAATGAGTTAATCTAAAGTGGCTTGAAAACATCTTAGAATTGCAAAGTGAGAGCCCCAGCAGCTGGTGTGCAGGGCAGAGTCACACAGGGCTTTAGTGCTGGGGCAGAACAGTGAGTTACCATGTAGCTGAGGAAGATTAGTTAAATACACAATTGAATTGTGTATTGCATCTCAGTGGGTTTTCCTTACCATTTTTAATCAACTTTACCATTATAAAACACAGCCCGTAGGCTTGCAGAGCCTGGAAGCCATTTCTTGCTCATTTAAATCCAAGGAAAGTCTTTTACTGGTGCAGAGCAGTGCAGAAACTAGTGATTTTCTTCTGGAGACTCCAACAATAAAGAAAACTCAATGCTTTGGGGGTTTGCTTTTTTGAAGTTCTTTTTGGCTTGTGAAATGATTTTGATAATAAATAATCATATACAAGACTTCAGGAATTCATAGAATTATGATTACAGTGATGCAGAGTACAAGGTGGTGGTTAAACGTGGTGAGTTTCATCTGTGTGGGTTTAGTTTAGGGGGCTGTAAGTGGCTAGCTGGTGGAGCTATAAGTGAGCTTTTTGTAACCTGCTTTATGTTTTGACATGGAAAATTACAATTCTTTGTATGCGGGTGACTAATAAATATTGCAGACTGGAATTTTGTGAGTTCAGTATCAGCTTTGCATGCTTAACTCTGAAAGACACATTACAATCTCCCTGTCTATACTGACATGCATTTACCACCTGACAGATGCTGTATTAGAATATATATGTTATTTTACACTGATTTCCTTTTAGTTCCCTCTCAACTTGTTAAATGCAATGTCTTAATGCATTCAGCTGGTGTTTGTATTCTGGTATTTATTTAAGTAATACAAATTACAATGTGATTAATTTGTTGTGCAACATGGTGAACAATGATTATTTATTCCTATTTGGTTTTACTCACGTATTAAGAATGATGCTATGAGTATCAGGATGACTGAGGCTGCACTGTGCAAGTCACTGGGCACAGCTGCAGTGACAGCCTGGAGAACCATGGAGGATAAAATGAAATTTCCTCTCCTGAATACGTATTGCTGAAATCCAAGTAGAATGACTCGTGTAGTGGTGTGGTCTGCTTGCTGACAGTCTGCTGCAGTGGACAAGTTTCTATCTTTCCCAGAAGGTACACTCAGCATTGACTTGGCATTTTGATTGGGGTTTTTTCCACTTTTAAATAAGTGAAATATAGCACTTCTGAAGGCAGCACTGGGATGGCAGTTGGGTTATTTGTCACACTGGTGAACTGCTTACACAGTTTCTGCATAGGCACCCAAATCCAGTCAATAATAAAGGTGAATGCTTAAAAAAATGAAACCAGCAGTTTTTGTAAAATACCCTGTCTCATATGAGTGCAGTACAGCACTGCACAAGTACAGTCCACTTTGCTGCCTCTTTAACACCCAGCTCAACAAGGAAGGGCTTTTATCCATAACTTCTGTTTTCTTTAAAATTATTTACTCTACATAAAACCTGATAAAACTTTTTTTTTTTTTTTTTTTTTTGGTGGTGGTGGGCCTAACAAAACGGATTTTAACATCAGCTGTTAGTCTAAAATTTTATCCAGTAAAATGTTCTATTAGCTAGATTCATAGAAGTAGTTTTTTGAGAAATGTTTTGGTAGGGCAAAATGGTCTTTGTTGCCCAGGTGAAAATACTGCATATGTCCTGTTCCAGGGAGTTCCTGGAGGTGCAGCAAAGCCAAAATACTCTGTGCTGCAAACTCCTCAGACAGCTGTATTCAACAGAGCTGCTCGGTGAGACTGCAGTTGCTCAAGTAGGATGGACTTCATACTCTGTTTCTTTTTCCTTTGTCCAGTTGGGGAAAAAAAACCAAAGGTATAGAAAACCACTTTTCTGTTGTTTCCAGGCTTTGAGAAATGGAATATTCAAAGCAGTACAAATCTACTTCCTGAGTTTTGTGCAATGCCATTGATATGTCAGTGTTGAGTGTTACCTGTGCTTGCTCTCTGTAGCTGTTTCATTTTCTCATTTTCCCTGCACTTGCTATGTTTTGAGGGAGCACTGGGCAATCCAAGTTGAATTTCACTGTGTACTTCACCAGAAATAAGAATCAAATAAGGCTGTTGGTCACAGTTCCCCCCAGGACGTTGTCAGTGGCAGTGCTGAAGAAAGGTCAGGATACTGTGGTCTCTTGGTGTGCCCAGGTGTCCTCCTGTCTGCTCCAGCACCTTGTGTCTTCCCTGCACCATAGTTTGTCCTTAATCTGTCACTTTACCTGCTGCTGTTTGTAGGGTGACTGGGGTTACAGCCTGGGGACAGTGGCTCACAGCCTGGCAGAGTGAGCCAGGAGCTCCAGGCACATCTCAGACTACAGCCTCAGAAGATGTTTTGGGCTCTGCTTCAAGAAGGAAGGGCCAGAGAAGCAAAGACTTGTCTGAAATGTATGAGTGAGCAGTAAAGGGTGATGCTACCCAGAGGTATTAAAGCCTGCTCAGAAGGAGTCCTGTGGATAATAGGTGTTTTCTCTGTGAAACCTGAAGGTTGATTTTTGCCTCGTGAGTGAACTGTAGGAGCATTTGGCTGCCAAGCGTGGGGATGGGGTGTATCTGGATGTTCACCCCATGGGTGCAGGAGGCCCCTGGGGCAGAGTGGGTCTGGGATAAAGGTGCAAGTTCACTGTCAGTGGCTGGCAGCAGAGGGCACCAGAGAATTTCCTCAGCTTTTACCACAGACTAGGACTATCATGGCTTTTCCAGAAATCAGCCTCTCATGGTTTTCAGCCTGATCAGTAGGATTTTATATGAAGAACATATGCATTATGTTCTTCAGGATGCACTGGGTATGTATTTCAGCAGCAGTAAAAGGAGAAATGCTGCTTATGAGTAAGAAGACTTAATAATAATTTCTAAAGTTTGTAGCGTCAAGTGAAAAGTGATTTTCGGCAGATAATTGCTGAGTAGAAAAGTCTGTGTAGAAGTGTACACATTTTAAATGGTTCTCATTGTTTGAGGAAAAAAAGTTCCTGCATTCAGACACTCACTTTTTTTACCTGCTGTTTTTGGTTCACCTGAAGCTGATCTCCTTAACAGAAAAAAAGGCACATGACAAGATCTCTTAAGGAAAACCTTCTGGTTTTAAATATTTGGGGCAGAACTTCTGCCTTTTCTTCCTCTTTTACTGATCACATTAAATCACCAAGTGGTGTGGACTGAAGTCGTCAGCAGCTTCCACTTTTTGCATATTTTTTTATTATTATTTTTCCTCCTAAACTTAATAATGTCGTATATCTTACAGTTTAAGATTTTCAGTATCTGACAGTTTCAACAGTCCCAACATAACTCTATTTTTTTCTTCTCTGATAGATGAATACAAACATTGCTGCTCCACACCACTGCATGAGCCTGTAGCCAGGTTTTTATCTTGTGTACAACAGCCACAGATGATATTTTGTTACAAAAGCCAGCAGGTTTACCCAGCTTGTGCAAATGCCATGCTGGCATGGCTGTCAGACTTGCAGAAACTTTCTTTTTGTGGAATTTTTCTTTTGTGTGTGAAGTATTTCTTTCTGTCCTGAGTTTTCAGGCTTGGGGTTGTGCATGCATTTAAGGATGTCCAGTGCTTTAGTTTTCAAATAGCTCTTGTTCTGTTTTCAGTCTTTATTTAATGAGAAGTAGTACTTATGTTACCTTGGGGTCTCTTTCTCCTTTTCTCTGCAGCTCTCAGATGAGCTGAATATGCTTTACTGCTGTCAGCTTTTCACTGAAGTGCCAGTCAGGCTTCACTCCTTTAAGTTCAGAACTAACTATTGCAAGTTGATATTTTCCTTTCAAAAAGGAAAATTTCCCTATTTTTCAAGAAGTAGTAAAACCAATTTTCATTAAAGAAACTGCGAGTAGACATTTTTAAACAAAACAAACAAAAAACCCCAACAGAACATACCACTTGTCTCATAATCTTATGCTGTTCTGTGGGTCTGAGTGAAATGAAGGCATACATTATTTCTTTAAAAGAAGAAAGTACTAAAGTGTTTTTTGAGGGAAAACTTTGAATCTTACATTGCAAAATAAAGTTGCTGTTCAGTTATTAATTTTTGAGTTTGGCTTGAGCCAAAGGTGTGAGGAGACTGTGATACTAGCCTTGGCAAAACTAGAGAAGTTTCCAGAAGCATTTCTCATAACACCTGGCCCTGCCTCCAGCAGCTGAGTGGAACTGGAGCAGCCAGGTGTGTGTGTTTGTGGCCAGCACTGGGGATTGAGGTCAAAAGAGTGATTGCTGATGAGCCACACATGTTGATGCAATTAAAGGCTGATTTCTTTCATTTGGAGAGGACTGGCTTTTGCAAGCTCCTGGCAGTTGGAGCTGACCTTTGCAGAAGCTGCTGTGATCCCTTTTCCCTCTGGCCATGCCCTGCTGGTGTGGATCTGTGGGCTTCCAGAAGGATGGGAAGGAGGTGGTTTGGAGGACTTGATGAAAGCTGCTTGGTAGCTTGTGGATGTGGTGCATGGCCTGGCTGCAGCAGGAGGGACAGGAGGACACGACTGCCTGCTGCTGGGGACCTTCTCCATGGGCTGTGAGTGGTGACTGGTGAGGTGATGGCCGTGGCTGAAAAGGTGAGTTGATCCTGGTTAATGGCACCAGCTTGGGGGACAGGAGAGCAGGACTGGGGGCAGCCAGCCCCAGGGGGATGTTCTGCCTGGAGGCTGTGGCTCCAGTACAGATGTGGGAGCTGTAGGAAGCTCTGGGCAGCATGAGCCATTGCAGTATAGGCAAATGTGGAGGGAAATGCAGAGTCTTCCAAAAATAACTGCTTTGGCACTAGAACTTTCCCTCATCTCTTCTGTGAGTAACTGGAGCAGGTATAACTTGGTGGTTAGTTTTTGTTCAAGTTTGGTTTTTTTTTCTGAGCTGGCCAATGTAGTTTCTGTTGTGCATTAAGACAAATTCTACATGCATTTGTCATTGTCAGTGAACTAAAGAACTGAGCTGTTTCCCTCCTCACCTCCCCTGCAGGAAATGCAGGTTTAATATTTGCAGAGGATCATCATTCAAGATGAGTTAATCCAGAAAGTTTCATGTATCCCAGTGACTCTTTGTGGGCATAAAAAGCAGGGTAAAATTGCATCTCAGCTCCATTTTTGAAATAATTTTTAAAATATCACCTCGAAGTTGGCTATAGTGGCATGCAATTTATTGTTTCGTGCCTCCCAATGTGACCTGAGAGAAGGGAAAGCATCCACCCAGCTACCCCTGTCCGTGTTTTAGATGGTCATGAATTGTGGAGTAAGCCTCCAAAGCTAATTTTTCGATGCAAACTTAACCAGTATGCTTTAACTCCTCATTTCCCTGTTTCTGCCTCAGAAGACTCCTGGGCTGGCAGGGGTGGTGCTGGGGTGCAGGAGCCAGCCCATAGCTTGCCCGCTCTGCAGGGAGGGGGCACAGTGTGCTGGCAGGCAGATTGCCAGGAGCTGAATGTAGCTGCCCTCTTCCAAGACAAGAGCCCCTCTGAGGAGCAGGTTCACTTTTCCCGGGGGTCTGATAGGACCAGACTTGCTGCTGGGTCCATGAAGTGCTGTTCTGATTGAGTTTCCAGCCCCAGGCAGAGTGTCTGTGCTCCCTTTCCCAGTGTCCCTCATCCTGCAGGGCCGCTGCCTGCTTGGCTGCTCAGCTGCCACTCCATCTTGCTCTAAAACCTGCTTGGTGTTCCCCTGCCCCCCCAGGACAAGCAGGACAGTTATTACTCCATAAACACAGTCCCACGGGTGGGGTGCAGAGCAGTGTGCCTCTGGGCCCCAGGCCTTGTTTTGGAGCCCGTGCCAAGAGGCAGTCAGTCTGTCTGTACTCCTGGGGCTGTGCTGTGAAATCATCGTCGGGTGATCTCGGGACAGGGGGGCAGACACAACTTTGGGTTCCCTTTTTTAGTAGACTCACTAGATCTGCAGAGAGTGCACAGTGTGTGCCTGCGTGTAACCCTCGTGACTGGGTCATACCTAAGGAGGGGGTGAGGCCAAACTGTGGGGGAAAATCCATTCTGTTTCCTTTTTTCTTTCCCCTTCCCGACCTCAAGTAAAGCTCTCCTGGGTCTGGTGTTGATTATGTTTCTACAAAGCAGCATTTCTATTGGATTACTGAGTTCTGGGCTGCAGAAAACTGAGATGCTGCTATTCCTGTTCTGAAAATAAATAATGTCCTTGGACTGTTTTATGACTGGAAGGTAAATTAGAAGGTACTTCAATAATACCTGTCAGGAAACATAGTACTAAATTTCCAGAGGAGCAGCAAAAAACCCTGGGTGGGTGGCTGAGTCTCCTTTTCAGTTCCTTACTCTTCTGGACAGTATGAAGAGGATTGCAATCTGGGCTTCTTTGTAAAGACCTTTCAAAGCAAATATATGGAAGTGGTGCTCTAGAACTATTTATATATATATATATAATACCCTATTTTAATTGAAAGTTAATGTGAATAAATAGATGCAGAAATAGATGAATAACCAATACAATGCACTTAAACGCAGCAATTTCTTTAAGCCTGTGATGTGTTAAAGTGTTGCACTATTGTTTACAGGTCGTCAGAAGATACAATGTTTTTCTGGTAACATCTTATCTATTTCATCTATACTGGTAACATTTTATCTATTTCATCTGTACTTGGATACTTTACTGTAAAAGTGTGCACAAATTAAATGCATAACTTCCAGCATATCAGGGCTTTGAGAATTTTCTTATAGTTTGAAAAGTTTTAGATTTCATTTAAAAGCTTGTTTCCCCTAATTTGTATTTTGAACAGAAGCCCAAGACCAGGGTTGGTTTTCAGGAGCTGATTCTGATTTGATCATACAGAGTAATCCTGTAGATGGTGGCTTCATCCCCTGCCACTGTCTTCCCTGGTACTTTCCTTGCCAGAAGGGGCAGTTTGGTAAGATGGAAAGTGTGATGGTGAATCTCATCAAAACCTCATTGCTACAATGAGTAATAGCACACAAGAACAAAACTGAACTCCCCCTCTCAGCGGTTTTTGATTAGTGTTCTTGTTTGATGATTCATGTCTGCAGCCTCTCTTTGCCTTATTTGAAAGCAGCTGCCTTCTCTTTTACAGATGTAGCTGCAGAGCTTTGACAGGCAACCACGAACCCTTGTACACACAAGCTTTTCTTAAATCCATCTTAATAAACACAACCTCATGACAAATAACCATCTCTGTAACTAAGAAATTAATCTCGGATGCTGACTCATGGCAAGTGCCGTATCATTTCTAAAGTAAGGAAGAATTTTCTTGCTTTTTCCTCCCATGGCTGCTCAGTGTGTTTGTTACAAAAGGTGCTATTTCTTTTACGAAGAGTGCCTCGTGCTTTCAAGCTTTCATTGAGTTCACCCTGTGCCGCCCTTCAGCGCAGGGGTGGGGAGCGTGCCTGGTGGGTGCTGTGGTGTGAGGGCTGAGGAGCTGCGCTGACCCTCGTTTCCCGCCAAAAGCTGCTCCTCAGGGGTGCCGCCATCCCGCTCTGAGCGCCTCAGAGTGTCTGTGGCCTCGGACTCTAAAAAACTGTGTTTTAAGTGGGTTGCCATGTTGTGTGTCCATGCCTGGGCACTGGCAGGGGCACAGTGAGGCCCCCTCTGAGGGCATCTGGGGCTGCCCCAGACCGGGCTGAGCCGGTTCCGTCCGGTTCTGCCGCCACCTCAGCGCTGGGCCTGTCAGGGAGTCCGCGGCACCTCTGGGCAGCGCGGCTGAGGGGCTGCTGGGAGACAGGGAGAGACAGCCCTCTGCACATCCAGGTCAGAAAAGCAGCACAGAAAATCACTCTGTAAGTTGGCTTTTATTTCTTTCCAGCATCTTGGACATCTGACTGTAAAATGTGGGGAAATTCCAGCCCTTGGTGTCCATGGGTGGTGGGGGAGCAGGACTGAGGTTTGTGAAAGAGTCCAGTGCCAAGGAAATGGGGAGCCTGAGGAAAATTTCTGAGGAAAATTTCTGAGGAAAATTTCTGAGGAAAATTTCTGAGGAAAATTTCTGAGGAAAATTTCTGAGGAAAATTTCTGAGGAAAATTTCTGAGGAAAATTTCTGAGGAAAATTTCTGAGGAAAATTTCTGAGGAAAATTTCTGAGGAAAATTTCTGAGGAAAATTTCTGAGGAAAATTTCTGAGGAAAATTTCTGAGGAAAATTTCTGAGGAAAACCTCTGAGGAAAACCTCTGAGGAAAACCTCTGAGGAAGTTATTCACTCAGTCTTCAGAACAAGGCTAAGCACTGGATAAAATAAACCGGGATGAAAAAAACCCAAAGGGGCATGCAGAGGCTACAGCACAGGAGGCACCGAGGTTGTGCTTAGCTCTGTCCTACACCAGCTTCCCATGGCAGGTTGGGACAGGGCATCACTCTCTCAAGTACTGCTAAACCATACATTTCTGTTTAGAAGTTTACATTGAGTTCTGAGACAGTTGGTGTATGTTGGGTTTTTTTGTTTTTTTGGTGTTTGTTTTTTTTTTTAAGTAGCTGAAGATCTGGTCTTTGGTTACTGGATAGACAGATAACATCTCTGGCTTTAGTGATGTGTTTGCTTTCATCAGCTGACACTGCTTCAGTTCATTTTTGTTAACATTGAAGATAACCCTGGCTCTTTTGCAGGATATTTGCTGTTGCACTTGGCATGATGTATGTGGTTTCAGAGAGACAAATTTAAAGACTTTGGTGTTGTAAAGCTGTCTCAGTGGATGCTGGAGTTACTTGGGATCTGCCATGTAAATTTCTAGTGATAAGTTATATCGGATGAGGAGGTTTTAATCTATATCACTTTTATTTTTCTGGTCTGGTGGCTACGTTCCCACTAACATACAGTATGCTTTGGGGTGTTTACAAAATGGCTTTCTTCAGTAGCAAAGCTGATGTTGTTTCATCTGTGCAAAACGAAAGAGGTTCTCTCGGAAAGGTACACACGAGGCTTGCCAATGGCAGCTGTGCCACTCTGCAGTCAGACTTCTGGAAGTAGTATCCCTGGAATAAGTGATTTTCAGTGTGTTCTTCCTTGCTTCTTTATGCTCTTTAACCTATGAGAGTGTTTCCCAGACTGTGAGGTGGGTTTGAATGGTGCTGAAAGGGAGGAGGAATCACAGTGAAACCTACTCATTCTTAGTAAAGACTCTGTGTGGGAAGAGGATGAAATAGCTAGAGAAACAACCTTCCTCCCTGCCTGTAAGGGTATTTTCTCACCTAGTTTGTGTTGCAGAATAAGGGTCACTGAATATATTTAGACAAAAGATATCTATCTCCTTATTTTGCACTGAAAACTTCATACTTAACCAGACTATCTTGAGTTCCTTTCCTTTTAAGTCTGAATCCAGGATTTTTTTAAGCTGAGGCTATTGGAAGTCTGGCCTTGGGTTATCTCTACCAGCTAATTCAACCTCTGTTAGCAAGAAAATGAGGTGCTGCTCATAAGTTTCAGTTTTACTGCAGTAACTAAAGATTCTTCAATATCAGACTTCAGGCAGGAGGATTCCCAAGTTTTTGATGTAATAGCTGACTGCTCTTATGCCCGTGACCAACTTGGTCCCTTCTAAACCTGGCCAGTTTCTTAACTGCAGTGGATTCCACAGACTAATTATAAGTTTCGTTTGCTTTCTGCCTTATACTATTGTCAACGGCCATTTTGTGTCAGGATTCGGGATCTCCCTGCAGGAGCTGAGGACATGGGGGGCTCCTGTGACCTGTGGGTGGGCTAACAGCCCCAGTGGCAAGCCAAGCTTTCTGAGGGGGAGGTGACAACTTACACTTGCTAGATCTGTACTGCCAGAGTCTTGCTTACACCTCTCTTTCCATTGCTGAGCAGAAAACCTGGCAAAAATAGCTAAGTCATCTTCAGCTTGGTCCTGTGAAATGGCTTTCCTTGTCCCACCTGCCACCGAAGGGGGTGGCAGCAGGGAGTGACCACAGCAGTTGTGTCTGAGAGCCTCATCAGACCTGCACATCGTGTGCTGGGGACCAGTCCCATGGTCCTCAGCTGCTCATCCCATCTTCCACTGATGCTCCCACCAACCAGCACAAGTTTAGGAGGCTTTGTGGAGACCTGGATGAAGGACTTAGTCTGGGTTTATGGCACCCTAGACAGAAGGCAGGCAGCTTAACCCAAGTTCATTTCTCTGTTTACTCTCTTGCTGTGAGAGGTATGTGTTATGTATTTGTTGACAGAAGCACGTGGTGGGGCGAGCCAGCCAGCTTCTAGCAGTAGTGCTCATTTAGGTCACTTAAAGTGTCTCTGAAATTGTGGCCGTTCTTGCCTGTTGGTGTAAGGCTGGATAAGCCTGTTCCTGAATGCAGCCAGCATACGGGGCATTCCTTGGTAGGGATGCTGCCTGGAATTCCTGTGTTGAACTTTTCTGTTCTAGAAAATGGGTGTCAGTGAATTTTCTTCCTTTCCCCCCCCCTCCCCCCCCCCTGCTAGACTATAGAACTATAGATGTTTTGGGAGTGTGAAACAGCATAGGAAGAGTTCAGACCTAGGGCTGATGTGTGCAGATTGTCTGTTAGAGCATTAACCTTTGCCTTACCATCACAAAAATTGGCCTCAAGGAAAATGAAAATATTTCCAAAAGGAAAAAAAATTTTGAAATGTTTACAAAATTTCTTTGTGTTCTGTGAGTTTTTCAGTACAAGAAAAATGTAAACAGATTCTGGTCTTACTCTTTATTGTAACACAACATTTTAAAGGAACAGCCTAGGAAGGTGGAGACACTGTAGGTGGAGTTTGATAGATAATTTGTAGCTCCCTTTTTCACCCACAGGCACTTCTTTGCAGCTGCCTGTAGTGTGAGTCATTATCTCTAGCAGCAATTTGAATCAAGTCTTGCTAAATTTCTTGTAGCACCAGATGAGGTGAGATTTTATTTGGAAAATAAAATAGAAATAACTTGTGAGGCCTGTAAAATGACTCTGGGATTTAGTACGGAGAGGTGAGATTTTAGGATGCTCAGACAATGGATTGCAACTTGGACTTCTCAGTGAAGACTGAGGTAAGGTTTTCTTTCCTTCAAAGCAGACGTTCTTTATTGTGGCATGGTTGATCACTTCAGGCTTTGCTTTAGTTATGGTACGTGAGACTTGTGTGAAGATGAGAGTGAAATCCCATTTCTTTTGGAAGAACCCATGCTGGATTTTACATGGTACAGGCAGGAAGATGAACCCCAGAAGGCTCATACTAAAGTGAAAAAAAGTGTTGGCAGTGAAAAAATGCTGGCATTCCGTGTGGTTAATTTCTGTGTGTTTTCACTGTACTTCTCTCTCCTGACAGGAGCAGGAGTGGGAAAATTTGCATCAGAATCAAAGTTATTGACTCCAAATAGCATTGTTTTTCCTACTCTTCATAAAACTGCTCTTCTTTGTTGGAAGTATCTCATTGCTACCCTAGCCTTACTTAATTATGCACATTCGGGGCTTCTTTTTCCATCATCTATTTGAATCTAAACCCAAAACAAAGCGGCAGGATTTAAAAAAAATATTGATACCTCCTTAAGCTCTGCCACGTGCATGCACACACAGAGTTGTCTCAGTGTTTACACGAGGCTGTAAAACACTTTCAAGTTCAAGAAAGTCAAGCCAAATATAACCTGGTTTAGCCCTCACATTACTTGATGTTTATGGGGCTCCTGTAATTTTCTGGAGGTTCACCGAGATGAGTATTTTTGAAGATGGTATGTTTTACTGATCTGAATTTGTAATTTTTTTTTTCGAAGGCATATTGGCTGTAGAAGTATATCTGTGATGGCAGATATAGAGCACAGTCTGCAAATTTACCTGAGTGTCCTGTTGGAGTAAGTTAGTCCATACAAAGGGCTAAGCTGCCATGGGCAGAGCTAATCCAGGTACCTTCACACATCTTCTTCTGCAGCCGTAGCACAGCTGTATCTCTAGGGGCTGTGTGTATGTGTATGGCTGTCAGCACTAAAAAGATTTAAATGGAAAAGGTTTTGAAATATTGAGCATAACAGATCCAAAGAAACATGCAGTGGCCTTTAGGCTTTCTTTTCCATCATCTATTTGAATCTAACCACAAAACATCCAAGAAATCATCTCCCATTTATCTCCAGCGCTAGTATGGTAGTGATGGGGCTCATTTCTCTTTACAGAAACTGACTTTAAAATCCTGCTTAGTCCTTTGAATAATAATACATACTGAATGGTTTTGCTGGCTCCTGATATTAGTGGGTGATGACATTGTCAAGGACAAGAAATTTAAAGCATTAAAATACTATAACCTTTTAGACTTAGTATAGCTGTGCCTAGAATTTTGAGGGGTTTTTTCCCCTCCCTTTTATTGTGGTGGTGTGTTTTATTATGAATGCACCAGAGCCTGGGTTTTTTGATGTAATTTCTGCAGCACTGTCAGGAGAGAAAGAGCCCTACAGCAGATAAACCTCACCCCCCTTCTGCTAAATCTTCACTATAAAACCAGCTTCTCTTTCATCAGGAAATACCTAGACACATAAAGAGGGTATTATAAACTTACTCTTTGTCTAAATTCAGGTTTATTATCTCCTATTGTTCCTGTTGGGTTATCCCTTCAGTGGGACATCCTCCCGGTCCCAGTGACCTCACTGGCATTGTGTGGCACTCTGTCAGTCTGGCATCTCTCTTTGTTGGTGTCCCTGGTGTTATAATCTTTCTGTTTGAAAGCTGCCCAGCGCAAAATCAGGTTTGGGACTGGCTGTGAGGAGCCTGCCACCTGTACTGTCCCCTGGCTCCAGACTTTTGCTGCATTTTCAGCATCCACTTTCAGCTGCTACAGTAATTCTAGTATCCCACCTGTGTAACTTTGCACTCTGATATTAATTATGTTAATAGATGTCAGCAGCTTTCTGGAAGACCATGACTTTGTCAATTATCACATTGCAGGTTTCATAATGATTGCGTTTTAACAGTGGTATTGATGCAAAAAACCCACAGATTAAGTTTTGTACTTTTAGTTTTTTATGTTATTACTTTGCCACATTTCTTCACTTAAACGTTTATGCTCTTCCAAAGACAAAACCAGTTCTTTTCTCAAAGCTATGTCTATAGTGAGTTGTCCAAGCAAACTGCAAAACTGTTGTTTGAACATGTCAGATAGACAACATCATCTACATGAACTAAAAGGCTTAATTCTGCTCATCCAGTGACACACTCAAAGTTGCCTGGCATTCAGGTTTAAAACCTGATGCAAATCAGCCATGATTCAAATCAGAGATTGACATTCACAAGGAACTGTGGAATGAGTTGCTTTATTTTAAAATTATTTTTAGAGCACAATGAAAGTATTCATGCATCACTTGTAATTATGGGCACCAGCAGTGCCACATGGGATTTTTATAAAGCTCTTCTCAAGAATGGATCTGTCTTCCTTGAAAAGTCAAGAAAACATTATTTCATTTTAATCACCTGCCTCCTCTCTTTTTAATCCATCCATTTCAGAGTGAAAATACCTAGTAAGTCCAACTTCAAACTCACCTGAGTCTGCTCTCTGTCCTCAACAATTCCCTCTAACCTGGCTGGTTTGTTGTGTTCTCTGAGAACTCAGCAGGCATCTCATTTATTATTGTGTCTTCTGTGATCTGGATCATCAGGATTTCCTTTCTTTAGCACTTCTACAAATCCTGTTGTTGGACAGGAATGTGGCATTTCCTCTTGTCTTCATGTACATGTCATTCCAGTTTGCTGATAATTTTCCCCATGATTTTTTTTAAGGATCAGGTGCTATGTTTTGTCCTGTGAATTTTCCTCAGTTTTACTGATGATGTTGTCATCTATAAATCAGTACCAGCTTTACCTTACAATGATGCCCTGTTCATCTACAATACTTGTTTGTAGATGGGATATCGGGGTGCAATTAGTCACTGCAAAGTTCCTTCAGTGTTTCTACTCCTAACTAGGTGCTTTTTGTCTGTTCTCTGAGATACCTTCTATGTCTTTTGTTACTGTAGTTATAATCTTAATTATGGATCTGCTGCTTTCATTCTTTTCCTTTAGTTCTGCACCAGTTTGCTCAGTGCTTTAACTACATCTGGTCTCAAGCCTCAGTTGGTCTGTCAGCTTTTGCTTTGTAGCTTTAGTTTTTCCCAGCCTTTCTGAAAACTTGGTTGGTTGTATAGAGGTATTAAGAGCCACGCAGGAGACAGTGTGGTACCACCTTCTGAGAGCTGCTTGCTGTGACTGGTGGCTGTCTGGTAACAGGCACTTTCTCTGCAGGGCTGACTATTGCTGGGTGCTTTTGTATTCCTTCTAGGTAAAGTGTCTGAGCCTATGGTTGAGTAGATTGTTCCCACTGTGCAGTCTCTCTGTGAGAAACCCAGGCAGGCTGACTGTATTTCATGGGCATTCTGAAGTTCTGAACCTTTCATCTTCATTTCTTGTGTTTCTGTTATTCTTTCTAGGAATCTAGAAACAACTCTCTGGTTTGACCAAGCAGTTTGTGTTTGTTTTGTTTTGGGTTGTGTTTGATTGTGGTTTTGTGTGTTTGGGTTGTGTTTGCTTGGGTTTGGGTTGTGTTTCTGGTTTTGGTGAAATCAACATCTGAGAGCAGGTGTTCTAGCAATGGATCCATATATTCTGTTTTCATTACCAGAGTAGTTGAATGCTTTGCTTAGAGTTTAATAGCAGTAACTCTTCTAAAACAGGCGTGGTGTTTGCCATTCCAGGCCTTGGAATGTGCAGTGAATTCTTGTTGTCAGAAGGCTCCTAGTGCCATGTATGTTCTCATTATGCAGATGTTTTAATATCCTTGGTCTCTTGCCCAAAGATGAGTTTTGAATTTCCTAAGGAAATTTTGCAGGTAATGCTAGAGTTCAAGAGGATGAGCCTTCATCTGGGACCAACACCAGAGGTTCAAAGATGGCATGGCACCAGGGTGTAAAGTTTAAAGTGTCAGAGTATATTCTTAGTGTTAAAAAAGTGATTACTTACTGTGCAGTAATGCCTCTACAATGACAGCTCTTTCAAGTCTCCTCCTCTTCAGTCAAAATACACTCTGTCAACATCGGCTCATTGCAGCTGTCAGGTGTTGTTGTACAAGCACTATTCTGTAGTTTTTGGAAGTTTTGTTTGGAAGTTGTCTTGTAAGAATCAGTTAGGTGTTTTATGGGAGGGAAGTGAAATCCTTGTGGAAGTATAAACATGTAATTTTATCCGTATTTTGAAAAGCAGCATGGTTAGATAAAAGCTGCAGTAAATATTTACCTCACCTTGATTCCACTTACCAAGTTTGCTCTGGATAATAATTAGAAATAGAAATAGATTGCTTCTGTTGCCCAGAGCTGTGAGGAAGGAAATGCAGTTGTTGCATTGCCCGAGTAGCCCGGGTGTGCTGATGCTGTGGGTGTCAGAGGACACTGGCATCTGGCTGAAGTGTCAGTTCTGGATTTTGTGAATTCGGCATCAGCCCTGCTGGGCAGAGCTGATTTCTGCAGACAGCTTGGAGCATCTGCTTCTTTCTTGTTGACATTTGCTGTTTTAGTGGGTTTATGAGCTGAGTCACAACCCTGAAACTAATACATGTTCCTGAACTCTGGGGGGCTAGATAGTGCAGTAGAAAGACACTTGAGTCATCCCATTTATTTTTCTTTAAGATTATCTAATTTAGAAAAAAAAAATGTATTGCCTTATTTCTATATAATTTGGACAGCTAACGTCACTGCAATTAGATGGGATGGAGCCCTGTCCCCAATGGAACTGTCTGAAACCTATAAGCCATAACAGTTGTCTTGTTTTCACTGAGCCCTTTCTTTGAACTGGCTAATGTAAAACCACAGGTTTCTCTCACCAAAGATGTAGGTCAAGAGGACTGACTGAAATGCTTCCTTGAGTTTTTGGCTTCTCTAATATTTCTTAAACTAAGAACCAGTATGTATGGCACAGTGTGTTTTATCTGGACATAGAAGACACCCAGGTTCATGATTTTGGAAGCATGTCTGATTTTAGCCCTTGCCATGACTCTGTGATTACCATGGTGCTTCATCCTAATAGAGAAAAATTGGGTTGGGAAGGACCTCCAGATGTCCCCCTTGCTGGGACACCTCCCACCAGCCCAGGTTGCTCCAAGCCCCATCCAACATGGCCTTCAACATTGCCAGGGATGGGGCAGCCACAGCTTCTCTGGACAACCTGGGCCAGGGGCTCAGCACCCTCTTGGATTACTTTTGTGTCCATACTAGTTTATTCCATAAGGGAAAGGTTATACATGAATGTGAAACTTGCCAGTACTGTGGAAACCACACTAGCATACCTAAGGTTGCTGTAGCATGTAGGATGCCCTTCTTCAGATCTTGTGGAGTCCTTTAACACCTAGAGCTCCCAACAGATGCAGTGTCCTTCCACTGGCACTAGGAAGGCTCAGATTTTTTCCTGATTCTTGTTTTAAATGGACTGCCACATGCATGCTCACGAGCAGAAGTCTGCAAGCAAGTGGTTCTTGTCCATAGTAATGCAGCAGAGCTGCAAGTTAAAGTAGCTTTAATATTATGGTCAGTATTTAATTGAGCATATTCAGACGCATATTTTACGTGTTTCAGTAGCTCACTGCAAATATCAGGGTTCACTGAGAACTCTTTCACTTTAAGTGTTTAGAACTGCTATTGTTATCTATCTGAATGACAAATTTATAATGAAATTATATTTGGCTGTCAAATTATATTCCCATTAAATATGACATCTTCTCTTGCAGTGACCCATATGTGAAGCTTTCCTTGTATGTAGCAGATGAGAACAGAGAACTTGCTCTTGTGCAGACAAAAACTATTAAAAAGGTATGTATTCACTCTTTTGTTAATGCCATTGTTTTGGAAATGTTAGCAATACTGGAAAATAGATCTGTAACTTTATACAACACTTAAATTGTTGCATACATGAATAGCAATGGTATAATTTTTTCAACACAGGATGTTGTTGAAATATGAAAATGAAATGAATGAAAATACATTCAAACAGAATGTATTTTTTCAAACGAGAATAAGAGAACAAGTGCATGTATCTTCAGTGTCCATGATCTGCTAACAGAAAAGCAAGAGAAAAAAAATTCCAAAATGGTGCATATTGTTATTTAAACCTTGGGCTGTCAAATCTCATTGATAAAAGAAACAGTGAATGATACAAAGTCATATTTTAATTATAATTTCTTTGACTTCAGGTAAAAATTATCATTCTTTAATGATCCTTTTCAAAACTTCCATTTTCAAGATATTTTCCTAAGATGGGCATTGAAAACAGCTGAATGATAGAAGATAAGCTGTAATAAGAGTTGCACTGAAAATGTTATTTTTAATTAAAACCCGGATTATTTTGTTGTTGTTGTTTCCTAACTTCTTTCCACACAAAAATTCCAACAATGAGTATTGGTCATTATCAGGGCCCTGAGAATTTTTTATATTTTCTTTTTGTTTCTAAACTTAGTGGTAGTGATGGCAGCAAGGAAAAAAGTCCTAACCGCTGTGAAAATACATAAAATATAAGCAGTTTTCAATCAATGATCAAACTGACATTGCAGAACACAATAATGAGGAAAATTTTGTTATTAAAACACAAAATAGAATGGTGCTGTTCTTAAATCAGAACATTAGGTGTCATGAGAAAACCGACATGAATTCCAGTGAGCCTGAGATATGAGCCTGAGATGGTACGGATGATCTCCAGAGGGCCCTGGCAGCCTCTGCCTGGTGTGTTACTGTGACTAAAGCTCAGGGCAGTCTGGGCAGCAGGGCCTCCAGGACCTGAGGGTGCAAGGATCCTATGATTTTGAGAGAAATCCTTTGTAGCTGTTCCATGAAATGGGGAAGGGGAGATAGGCAGGCAGTGTGGCATGGATGTTTTCTTGCTTCTTTCTTTAATTTATTACATTTTTTAAATTGTTTTTCAAATTCTTCTTAAAACAACACTGCCCTTCTTTGCAAAGGTGTTGCTGGTGTAAGAGCATGGTTACTAAAGATTTGACATATTCATAACCTACACATTTGAAATGGCTACAGTGCAAAAAGTCATGAGAATGTGAAGTGAGAGCATTACATCAGAGATAAGTCTGTAACAGAGATAAATCTGCTGATTTTGCCAGCTTTGGAATCGTATGAAAGGAGAATAAGAAAGACCACCATCAATAAAAAACTAAAAAACAAAGCAAACAGATGTGGAAGATGTGAAAGTGTTGCACTAATTGTATCAAGGAAGAGGGAACTTCAGGGATCTTTGTTGCCCTGGAAGGAAAAGCAAAAGGACAATGTTTGCACAACAACCCAACTGTAGACAAGACTGAGGATGAGACAATGACAACGATGTATTCCTGCATTTGCTTTTTTTCGGTGTTTCTTGTAACTGTCACTTAAAGCTGCACTTTGTCAGCCAGGTCCATAGTAGTGATATTAACTCATCTGTTGGGAAGTTCCAGTTAGTCTTTTCTTGTTTGAACTGTTTAATTTTGTCTCAAGACTTCTGCCTCCAAAGCAGTAGTCTTTTTGTTCAACTTGCAGTCTCTTTTTTTTTTTTTTTATAAATAACAAACATTCTTAGGATAGCTTGATTTTTTTATTAAAATAATTAACAAAAACATTTAGCAAAATCAGGCCCAGGAATGATTCTGAAAAACACTGCCAGTTACCTTCTTCAGCTCTGTAGCTTTTCTTTCAATATGAGGGCATCTGACCCTTCACTAGTTTCTTGGTTTTCTACTCATTTTTGTCTGCCTCAGCTCAGTGGGTGGCTGTGTGCTGCTGGCTCACAGGAGTGCCTTCAAGGAGGCAGGAGGGGATGGAGTTTCCCCTTCTGATCCTCCTTTTACATTGGCTGCACAGCTGCTGATAGGTGTCCTGCTGGAGAGCCAGACCTTGCTGTTATGTAGAGCTTAGTAACAGCCAAAAGCATGGAATACCCATTGTTCCCTTACTCTGAAAAAATAGTTGTCAGAAAATCTTCAGGTTCATCTGGTGTGATCTGTCTATTTTGAATTTGAGACTTTGTTCTGATTTACTTCCCTCCATGCATTTAGTTATTCCAGCTGTAAAATTTGAGTATTCCCTTGTGTTTCCTTTTGGAATTGTGCTCTGAGCAGCCTGCAAGGAGCACTCTGCTTTCTGCAGTGGAAGAAGTTGTCTTTGCTTTTGCCATCTTACAATCTTGCAGAATGCTTGGTATTGTTTTTTAAAATTCCTGCTGCTTATGATGTCATTTCAGTGCTTTGAAAAGTCTGTGTGAAGGTGTTTTTGTCCTCAGTTTGACTCTGCTGAGCTCTGAAGACTTCACTTGCACATCACTTGTGACAGCATTTGTCTGTCTGCCCATCCATCCTTCTCGGTTGTTCTGCCTGTCCCACATGGAGCACTAAACATGATTTCCTATGTCTCCACAGGCTGAGTTTCCCCACTGAGCTTCATTGCTTAGTAGCATCATTTCTTTCCATGTGCTCATTTTATTTATCTGGTTGAAAAACCTGCTTTGTGTTTGTTCTAATATCCTGTGGAAGACGTAGCTCAGCTTGACTCTTGGCAGTTCTTTATGTGTACAGTGCTTGCCCTTTTTAGGATGTAGCTCTTTTTGCTGTCATTTCCCTGCTATTATCTTTTATAAAGTTATTCATTTATTTCTGGAGTCTTTGTTCTTTGCAAGTGTTTTTCTCCTTTGCTAGGATTTTAGTGGTTTTACTTTTTTGACTTGACCTAGTATGTGTTCGACTTGTAAAGGTGGAATAAATTTCTGCTAGTTACCAGAACATCTACCAAAAATTCTGCTGCCTAATACATCAAGTATTTCCTGAAATTTGTGTTTGTGGTTAAGCAGCTTTCAAAATTAATGCCTCATTGATGGACAATAGTGCCCTCAAATTTGGTACATGACCATGCTTCATTTGTTAAATTACATGGAAACTCTCTTGCCAATAACAGCTGCATTTAATGAATACAAGTTTTCAAAAAGTAACCTTTTTTTCTTATTTTTTTTCTGCAGACATTTGTGCTCCTTAAGGCAAATAAAGCTGAAAGTTTGTCTGCCCCAACCCCTGTCTCTGCCCTTCACCTATACTAATTTTTTTCATCTGCCCTTTGCAATTCTCTTTTCCTTTAAGAAAATATTTATTGAAAATATGAATTATTTTCCTGCTCTGCCATAAGATTATTATAAAATTGAATGATATAACAATTTTGATGGGTGGAGAGCTGTTTTTTACTGTCAGCTCTTCTGGTAAATCTCTGCTGTGCGAGAGAATTATTTAGTTTGAAAAGAAAACCATTCACTGTATCATACTTGTTTTAAACATCCTGTCTTGAGTTGCCAGAATTATTAATTTTGTAGCTCAAATATATATTTTTAAATCAGTTTATTTCATGCTTGAACTTCCTTCAAACTGCAAACTATGTGCATATTTTATTCTCTACCTTCTATTCAGGTTATTAAAACCAAGTTAAAATCCTCCACAGGATTGGGGAGATTAGGAAGAGTGTCATACTTCTTCCTTTTGGTTTTTTTGGGTTTTTTCTTTTTTTTTCTTTCTTTTCTGTTTAATTTATAGTGTAATTCTGTCCTTTGTTAGCCCACAAATTGACCTTTTGCTTACAAAAATATTTGTTGGTTTTTTTTTCCCTTGAGTTTAAATAAATCTAGAGACTAAAATGTCTTCAGGTTTAATTTCTACAGGTTTTCAGTGATTTGTCTTTTATGCATAGAATCCTATTTATACTAAATCTATTTTAAGCTTATTTGACTCAAGTATCCTCCCACGTTTAGTTTACTCAGAGAACTTCTAATTAATTCAATGGAAATATTTTTTCCAATTTTTTTACATGCTACTTTTCTTTTTTTTCCTAGAAAATTGTTATTTGCATCCATATTCTGATAGCAGAATTGCAAATCTAAAGAAATTTAAGTATGTAAATATATTTTTCTTTTACAGACACTGAATCCAAAATGGAATGAAGAATTTTATTTCAGAGTAAGTTTTGCTTTACTTGGAGTCATTACTATATAGTCACTGGATGCTTGATAAGGTTGGGAAGAACCTTACTTGTTTGTTTTCATTTTAAAAATGCTTGTCCTGATGTAATTGCTCTTCTGTTTCTGTAGTGATGGAGTGATCATCAGAAATTGGCATAAAGTTAATCTAGGAAGACTGTTTCATGGTTTTAAATTTAATTTAGAGGAAGTTTTTATTTGTCTGACAAATAAAAAATTCTTTTTACATGATAATATGTTTTTAGCAGAGCATGTTTGCTATGATTTTGAAGTGTTAATGCAGTGGCAAATTATAAGTGGTTTCCAAGATCTGTATGAAATTAAAGCCACCATGGCAAAAAATAAATAAATACAAATGTAGAGAAGGAAGATAGAAAAAGTAATTTCTCTTGGCCTTTATGTTACTGGGCAAAAAAGGTCAAAATATACATCATTTTGTAGTTAATTTTAATCTTATTACATCTTAAATGAAAACCAAGTTATAGCTAAAACTGGGTGATTTTATCAGAAAAAAAATTTTTAAACATTTGAAGGGGCTGAAATAGTGATTATCAAACCAAACATAGCATAAATAAGAAGGGCAGCAACAAATTTGTTATTCAGTGGCTGCAAATATTTTTTCAAGGGAGAATGACTTAGTTTTAATGCAGCTGTAGCTTCCACAAAGGAAGGCTAGGTAGAATTTCAGTGGCTTTTAAAATTTAATCTTAGACAGCTGTGTAAGAAAAGATGTCATTGTAGATGTGAAAATGGGTGTTGTCTTGAATGCTGTTCCTAGAGCCTGAGCAACTGCCTGCCTTGCTCACAGGAGCTTGAGAGAGTTCCCACCAATATCCCTGTTAGTACACTGACTTTGGAAGCTTTGGTGCAATCTTTGTTGTTAAAAATGTACCAAAGACCTTTTCTAGGTTTTTCTCCTGGGCTATGTGCATATACAAAATCATCTTTATCTAATGAAATATATTGATTTTAATAACGTATATAGAGAGAAAAATAGGATTTACACTTAGTTACACAGAGTCCATAGGGACTGCCTTGGTACCACATAGTGACTGGGCCTAAGGTTTTTCTCTTTTCATCACCATAATTTCTGCTGATTGCACCTGGGCTGTACCCTGGGACAGCTTAAGCTACCTGCCTGTAAACGTGCAGTGGAATTTTTAATAATTGAGTTTTTCTAGTAAGAAGAGAGTATTTTACTGTGAAGAGATTACCATCATGGCCCTTTCACAGAGAAGGGAAAACATTTTAGACTATTCATCTATTTGAAGAGATTTCAAGCTCTTTCCCAAATTGGATCTGGACTGCAGACATGACTCGGAAACGGATAAGCACAGCTCCTTGAACACTGGTCTCATAACCATGCTGAACTGCAAGGCAGACTGTAAGGAACAAAGTCATGTGCTTTAAAGTGAAGTATATTTTGTCAGGGTTAAGCAGTCTTGTATATTTTGCTTATAATTTTAATCAGTGTTATTCAAGGTAAGCTTTTTAATAATTGGCTTTGCCTAAGAAAAGGCAATACACAAAACTGCCTCAGTTCATGTTGCCTAAACTGCAGATAACAGATCATAGCAGCTCTGTTAAAGCATCCTGAAAATCCTAAACAATAATGTGAATATATAAAATAATGTATGCCTTTTTCTGTGTGTCACAGTTTTCTGGTTTTCTCAAAACTGGGAAGTCCATTGAACTATCATTCTTCCGTAGTGGAATACTGTTTCTAAATAATCTTAATTAAACAGGTTGGACATTGTGACTGAAAAAAAATATCAAGTGGATCAAATACTATTGAACTTTTTTCTTGTTTAATAGTGGCTGTTTTGCTTTCCTGCCAGAGTTTGTGGGTTTTATTTGTTTGATTTTTCCTTTTAAATGTTGATAGTCTTTCTGCTTAAATTTACTTCAATCTGAATAATTTTCTGGAGGTAGATTTGCTGTTTTTAAGTGTTAGAGAGACTTCTGTTGGGTTTCCCATAGGCATATCTGATAATGGGGCTAGAAATGGTGTGCCTTGGGCATTTCAAAATCCTGCACTGAGCACAGCAAACAGAGCTCTTAATGTGAGGTACTAGACTATTTCTAGGTGCAGTAGGGTTTAGAAACAAAGTGTTCCAGTTTAGTAAAACTAAAGATTTACATAATACCTGTTAGTCCTGTTCTGTTGCCTTGGTTTAATCACTGCATGAACTAGTACCCATACGTTGTTATCATCAAGCTAATGAACTTTAAGTGACATTATTTGAATTTTCTCACAGGTAAACCCAACCAATCATCGCCTGCTGTTTGAAGTGTTTGATGAAAACAGATTGGTGAGTGCTTCTGATTGTGTTAAATAAGAGGCTGCCATGTAAGACAGCTTATGAAAACTTACACATTTTAAAGGTGTTTTTTTGTCTGCCTAAATAAGTGTGCTAAAAAATGCAGATAGAAGCACAAGAATAATCTGATTTGGGGACTAGTAAGGTATTAAACACAAAAGTAGCAGTTTGCTGGAATTGAGCAAAGTGGTTCTTGCTTAACTCACTATTTTGACAGAGAAAAACCTCATCAGTGCAAATCCACAATGTCCCAACCTTTGTTGTCACTTACAAAGCAGGTACTTCACCCCCTGATCATTTCAGTGTTTTTCCTGTACCTTTTAATACTTCATCAATTTTGGGGGATATGGTTGGTAGTGCTTCACCTTGTACTCAAGATGTGAGTGTACGAAGGCTTAAGGTAATGGCAAAATAATGTTCTCATGTTTTCACGTCTCTGCATCATGATGCCCACCATATTGTTAGTGGTTTTAATCTTGAACTTAATTTGTCTGATGGAGTAATTCTTCTAGAGATGTATTCCAACATCTTACTGCTTCTTGGTTTTGTTATGATTAAGTAGATAAGGTTTTCACACAGATATCCATGGAGTGACACTTACTAGGTTAAATGGTTAAATATGCCAGTGCAATGGCATGCTGTGTGAATGGCTTTTTTTTTGTCTTTTGAAAATTGCAGCACCATCTCATTGTTCATGAGATCAGGTACAAGCATTTTCTTGGTTGGGCTGCATATAATTTCTGCCAAACTTGTTTGCTTTGTGAGAATGAGGATCAGTGTTGGGAGGATATTTTATTGAAAAAAAACTCCCATGAAAACATCTGTCTTTGAAAAATACATTCTTTTCCTCTGTCTTCTTGCTAAATGTACAGCAAAGAAAACCAGACAGTCTGTACTTGTCTGAAGGGAAAAAAAGGACTTGGCAGCCAACTGATGATTTTCTCCTTTAGGAGGAAGGGAACTGGTATATTTGTGATAGTGTGTCTCTAGAGTGGGCTGACTGTGAGCGTATTTATTGACATACAGTGATGATAATGCTCTATTAAAACTGTCCCATACCTTCTGATCTGAAAGGAGATCACTGGTCCTCTTCCTATGGCAGATGAGGCAGAAATCCTGGGCTGGTGACTGCAGAGCAGTGTGCATGGATGGCCATGAGGACAGCCCTGCCTGTGCCCTGGGGGGCTGGAGGCCTTCCTGCTGGGGGAGGACAGAGCAGAAGTTGTGGAAAGGCTTCTCTGTCCTGCAACAGAGGATGTCATGCAAGGGGATGTCTGTGGGTGACTGGATCAGGTGGCAGTTTGGGAGATTAATCCTGTACTCAGTGAGAGTTGAGAAATGACAGTTTTGGCATGCTCATTGCAGATGTATTGCTGGAGATTTCATGTTTCTGTATGCAGCACGGGCCTTAATAATGGCAAATTAAGTAGGACTTTGTGGCTGAACCATTTTCTGTTCTTCCTGGAATCCTACTTCTGTAGGCAATCTCCCCACGGGCTCATAACCTGCTTGCAAAGGCAGCAACCTGTGTTTAGAAGCTCCTTGCTTTCCTTCCAGAAAGTATTGAGCTATTGACAAAGCAAGTATGCTGGGGATTTGAGAGCTGCAGATTGCCATCAGGTTACATTCACAGAATGAGGGGGCACTGAACTGATTATTTTGACTTTACCCTGGAATGGTTACTGTCAATCTTTGCCTGGGTTTTATTGCAAGAACTTTTTCTTCTTCACATTCCCATGTTATAAAAACACTTTCTGTCTTTGTACGTCCTATACATTGTATCCCTCAATCCAAACAGAGACTATATGATACAGACTTCATTTTCAGTGCACAGAGATACTGTGTCCTTCAATAATACATTTATCTGAGAAATAAAACTAATACCAGCACCTGTGCTTCCACGAGGCAATCCACAGTACTGTTGCTGTTTAGGAGCTATTCATGTTTTTCTTCTTCTTGGCTCATAGTTCACTAAAAACAATAGGGGATTGTGCTGTCTGTTGGCAGCTCCATGTTTTAAGCTTCCATTTCTCTTGTGATTGGTCATTTTCTGTCTTTTAAAAACAAGCTGCTTGCAAGCAGAGGTTTAAATGTCTAGATAGAGTGTTGATTCTCCACCTAGAATTTTTAAGAGCTGTTGACAAAACTTAGCCTTTCAAGTTCTCTTAGGGAATAAAGGTCCCTGTCTGAAATGAAGCTACATTCCTTGCTAAACAGTTTCTTTTCGGAGCACACTTCCCATGTGAGTGTCCTCAGACCACGGAGTTTTGGTGTTGTGATAGAGCTGATTTAGGGTGCTTGTTTTACGTTCTGTTGTATCCTGCCTGTCCTTCTGATGAGGTCTTTTGGCTCTCGGAGAGCATAGCTGCAGTCTGTGCTGGCAGTCGTACTCGTGGTAATATTGCTAACTTTCTGGCTGGAGGCTGGCCAGCAATGGGCAGAGTTTCTGCACGGTGTTGAAGGCAAATCGGTACAAAACGACATGCAACACCCGTCTCCAGTTCTCACTCGCCTTTCCTGCCTGGTAAAACTGAAAAAGAAGCTTTGTCTCCTGCCATCTTGTACATTTCTGCTGCTTTTACTGTGTGAGATATCTTTGCCGTGTGTATGATTGCTTTGTTTGGTGGGATTTTTAGTGATAAAAGGGACTGTGCAGGGTAGTGTAGGTTACATTGGTGCTCACAGAGACACTATAAAAGTTGGGGCTTTTTAGAGGCAAGAAGTTTGTTGCCTAATGTGTTATGAGCACAGTTAAAATTGAAAGCATAACCGTGCTATATTTATTCGTGTTCTGCCATGGTAGTCTAATGCTTTAACACATACCAAAATGTTAACCTTGAAATGATTTTTCTAATTTGCGTGTGGAGTTGACTTAAACTTTTAACACTAAATTAGAGTGGATTTGTTGTTGTTAAATTTTGTGTGTGTGCTTTATACGAGTGTGCCTTGTGAGTATGATGTGGTGTAGATTTATAGCAGTGCCGAGTGTGCCTCGGTGCCTCAGTCAGCTGTGAGAGCTCTCCCGCTGGGGCCGCTCCTCTCTGATGGAAAAGGAGCAGCTGTGAAGGTGCTGTTTCAGGCTCTTGCTGGCATTAACCAAAAAAAAAAAAAAAAAAAAAAAAGAAAAAACAAACCCCCCAGCAGCTTACATTGGAGAAGGGGAACCAGGCCACGTGACTCCCACCATCCTACCCTATGTCACAGTGTGTAGGAGCGCTGATTGCTCTTACCCAATCATGCCTGGAATGCTGCTTGCCACTTGGGCTATTTCTGCTATCTGTCGCTATCAGGGCTGCAGTGCTAACAGTTTGGCAGATGGAACACTTTTTCGTGGAGTTTATGTCTTTGGTTTTTAACTTCTGGCAGTGCCTGAATTGTTGCTGTTCTCCTTCTCCTTTTCTCTCTGTAAAACCATGGCCCACCGGCTGCGGTTTCATTTTGGCTCTGGGCGAAGCAACACAGCCCCCGAATCAGAGATCCTCGACCGGGAGAGAGAAGATGACTTTTTCATGGCATTCCACACTCTGCCAAGAAGGAGCAGTCCTCACGCTTTCTCCCGGCACGGAGCAGATTACGGTGGTGGTGGCGAGTTGCAGGAAGTGGGCTCCTTGAAAAGGAGCACATCCATGTTTATTCCCCAGCTGCTGAACAGCATCGATGTGCGTCCCACCAGAAGCTCGTCCATGCAGATCTCTCTCCAGCGCAAAGCTGTGAACGGCTGTGCAGATGAGTGCACAACCCTGGAGTCTCCTGAGGAAAAAACACTTCCTTGCAAAGTCTCTGACTTGAGGGAGCATTATGCACCCCCTGCTGAAGACCATTCTTCTTCTCCTAGCGCTCCAGACGTGGTTCCTGAAGATTCTCCACCCAGGCTGATGGAAGAGCTCGGGCAACAGATTAATGGAACTGTTTGCTGTAATCGCAGAATACTTTGTACTATTCCTCCCATTAAGCAGAGTGAGGATGCTTCATCAGCTGCCCGAAAAGGTGAGGCCAGTGAAGCAGCTTCAGGTCTAAACATAAGCGGTGTGAGGATTCAGCATCGGGCTTCAAGTGCAGATGTGCCACAAGTTACTGTGCTGCCCTTTGGTACTGAGGCTCAGAATAACGCTCCCACCCCTGAACTACGGCGTTGGTCTTTGCAGCATGTGCCAGATATGTCAGCAAATTCAGGGAAAAAGCTCTTTGTTCTCCAGTTACAGCAGCCACAGACAAGTGGTATAGGTGCGGGAGGCGAATATAACTTTGGTTTTACTGGAACAAAAGGGGACAGATTGGTCAGGTATCCTCGGATACGGCTAGAAAGGAGTACTTCTTACCCCGTTCAGCCACCAACAGAAGAAATTAGCTCCCCAGGTGATGGATTGAATTCAGAACCCCATGGAAATGGCAGGAGCGGGTCTAGAAGCAGCTCGGTAGAGCGGATTCCTCAAGGGCAGGGATGCTTGTTTAAAATCAGACCAGATCAAAACACAAGGCAGCAGCACTTCAGGATTCTTGTCACCCGTGGTCCTGAAGAACAAGGTCAGGTTGTTGGTAAAGAAGGTCCCGCAGCAGCCAGCACCGCAGTAAGTATGATGCTGTGTATGCTATGCTAGTAACACACAGAGCTGCTGTGCAAAGGCCCCTGGGCTAAGGCAACTGAAGCTCTTCCATTGTTAGTGCTAGAATGTTCTGCGTGTCTCTGGAGCAAGCCACGAATCATCTCTATTTCTAATCTAACATAACTTTGCTCTTAGTTATGATTACATCCAGTGTAATATTTTGAGATCCTAATGTCACATGTTTCTTAGTTCACTGTTACATCAGCTGGAAAGATTCTTAAAAATCAGAACATTGAAATGGCAAACTAAGCATTCGTGTTAATTTAGTTGTCCGGAACCTAGCTGCATGAATACTTCATGAACTCTGCCTCTAAAAAGTGATAGTTTGACACCTAAGTGTAATGCACACCTGCGTACTGCCGCACAATTTTAAAATGTCTATTATAATGCAATAGGAGCTAAGACTATAGAAACCATACAATAATTCTGACCCAGATATTGAGTTAAGGTGCCAAGAAGTTTAAAAAAAAAAATCTTAGAGGTAGTTGGGATTTTTTTGTTTGTTTGGGGGTTTTGTTTTTTTGGTTTTGCCTTCTGGAAATAAAAAACATGTCTGGTTTTTTGTGTGCCACAAGTCTTGATCAAACAACTGTACAAGTGACTCGGCAGTAAACTGTCTTGTTTGTATTTGTCTTGATTTTGCTTTAAGGTGACAAAGTTAATTTTCTGGTTTACCTTTGTTATAATGGGAGAGGATTGATGGTTTGTTTATAAGCCACTTTTAAAAAGACCAAAGCAGGTCTGAAACTTTAAGGGTTTAGATTAGTCATTTGCTTAAATTGCTTTACTGTGCAACTTAAGACTGCCCACTTAAGTTCCTAAGCTCAGTGATGCTGTATATAGAATAGTAAGCCCTCTGTCTCCAGCTGTGAAAACAGATTCACTAGCAGAGATTTTGGTCTTCCTTGCTTGTGTGTTCTTATTCTGTGCTTTCCCTCAGTGAAATGTGGCACAGAAAGACAGCTGCTCACTGCAGTGAGGCCAGGTGATGACTCTGCAGCTTTCCTGTGGAAAAGCTGGTAGTCTCCAACTTATTTCAGTACAACTTTCTTTTTAGCTCTTCAGTAGGCATTGTAAGTAGAAAATCATAGAATCATAGAATAATTTGGGTTGGAAGTGAAGTATGCCTAAGCTTGGTTTTTTTCTAAAAAAAAAAAAACAAAACACCACACCAAAAATCCCCACACCAACCTCAAAATAAATGTTAAAAATCCCTGGCCAGCACAGGTTTCATTTTCGTCTGGCTAAGCTGGCAGTTCTGGTAAGTAGTGTATAGTGTCTTTACTGCCAGCATGAGAGCTTTTCAGCAGGAAAATTTGGAAAGCAGGAACTTTCCTGATTCTTTTCTTCATTTGACTTAGATGTATGAGGTACAGTATGTTAAGTGTTCTCATACTAAAATGAGCCTAGATCTCGTTCTAAAAATGAAATGAGGAAAAATTTTTTTTCCCTCTTCCTATTTGTTATCCCATGTTCCTTTCCAATAATAGCTGTTTGTGGAGAGCCAATTCTGTAAGTGGCTGTAGTGTGTCAAACCCAGCACAATAGCATTGCAGGTCTGCATGATGTGCAGAGATGTGCCCCAGTGTCTCTATAGTACTTCTCATTTTCCTAAAGGACCTGCCCCCAAAGTCACTCCTTTGATCTTCACTGAAATAATGACTTACATACCAAAACCTACTTCAGTGTTTCCAGAGGAGAATTATGAAATTTGTTCCTACGTGCTTAGTTTTAGTTGCCATGTGAAATCAATTTAGTCATCCATGAAGCATGGCAGACATAGAGGCACTCAGTCCAAATGGTGCTTGCATGCTTTAGTGCAGAAAGTTTCAAAAATAAAGAATTAATTGAAACAAAACTTCTTTGTGGTGGTTTCTCATATTTGTAGTAAGCTCAGAAATACTGTGGGCAGAGGTGACTGGCTAGGCAAGATGCCATAGGAAATGTGGGGGAAGGAAAACATTTTGGTGAAAGTTTTGCTTTATTTTGTCTGCATATAAAGCATTCTTTAGGAAGGTGTCACTTTTAATCTATCCCACAGAAGTTTGTTTGGAGAACCTATGATGCTAAGTAGGGTGTGCCTGCAATATTTGTTCTCTTAAACTGAAGGGAAAAGTTGCCATGTTTTATAGTTATTAGTGTTAAAAAAAAAAAAAAAAGTCAGTTCTGGACTCTTCTAGTTAAAGAAGTTTATGTGTATTTGATTGATCTAGGGCATGGGCCTGGGGCTGTAAGCAGCAGCTGCTACAGCCTTATTTATCTTGAGTGAAAACATTCAAGCGGGCGTCTGCAGTCCTGCTGCTACCAAGTGTTTATGACCTTTCAAATATCTTCTGTTTTAGGCAGAAGTGTTTTTGGGCAAGCAGGATGTATTTCATTACAAGTCGCCATAAAATATTAAGTAAAGTATGAGCTTGTGTCCAATTGTGAAAATCTGTATGTGGAAGCCTTGTTACAAATTCTTTTGACTGCCGTGATATTTTATACGTAATGCAATAGGCTGTACTGCTGAGTGTGAATATGTGCTGTGGCATATAACAAACACATTGTTTAGAACTTGGGCACTGAGTGCATAGCTGTATTTGTGGGAAACACTTCAAAAATCTCATGTCTTGGACAACTGTTTTAACAACTTGACAAAGGCATCTTTGTTGTGATAAAAATACAAAGAGCCTTAACAAAATGTTGTTGTGGTAATATTGAATTATATTTAGTTAAGAAACAGAAACTCAGTTCTGTGAGTCTGCATTTCTCACAACTCCGCTTTTCCTTTCATAGAAATAATTTTAGAATAAATATTGTTATGAAAGTACAGTGAATCTACTTTCACTTCTGAGATACCAAATGGGATTGGGTCATGCAAACCAAAAAGAGCAAGCTGGGACAAATGCCCAAAGGGACAAAATTCTGTGCTACACAATGCCTGAAAGTTTGAATGTGGGCAACCAAGACCTGTGCCTTGTTCAGGCTGGGGCCGTGTGGCAAACCAGTGTTTGATTAGCTAAACCCTTGACAAGACACTGTCTTTGGCAAAATTTTCCATAGTATGAGAGCGGAAGCAGGGTTAGGTGAACACTTGCAGTGTATGTGATAGCTTTCAAATGGACTACATGGGAAGTGGTTAAAAATTCATCTGAAGAACTGGGAACTCAGTGGAATTAAGGAACTAGAACTCCTGCTCCTCTGCTGCTGCCTCTCCCAAAGGCTGTAATCCACTGCCCTATCTTAGTCTGCCCCTTGTCATAGGTCATTCACAGCTTCGTGCTTCTGTTGATGCCCTGAATTTTGGTGGGGAAGGGGATTCCATTGGTCTAGTGGGAATGCTTTCCTGGGAGACCTCTCCCTGTCTGGCAGTGGGCTGCAGATGTGTCAGTGGTGAGTTTTGTGCTTCATAGAACCCCAGAAAGGTTTGGGCTGAGAGAGACCTTAAAGCTTATCCAGTTCCAACCCCCTGCCACTGGCTGGGACACCTCCCACCAGCCCAGGTTGCTCCAAGCCCCCTCCAACCTGGCCTTCAACACTGCCAGGGATGGGGCAGTCACAGCGCCTCGGGGCAACCTGTTCTGTTAAACTGATCCATTTGATTAAAAAAAAAAAATTCTTCAAAGACCCATTTTCAGACTTTGTTTCAGGTTAGTTTCTGCAGTCCACAAAGAGGGATCTTGGTTTTCAGTCTTAGTGTTGCTCCTCTTGCCCACTCCTGTGGTTGTTCACCAGCCTGTCTGTGACACAGTATTCACTACTCAATTTAACACCATTCATCACTGCTAATTAGCCTGCACCCTAATACTATTTTTAGGACTTCAGTTAGTATGGGAAATGGCTGTGCTTTTGAATTGGAGGAAAGCTTTATTGGTTCTCTTCTAATTTCTGAACCAAGTCTAAGTGTCAGAAAATAAAGAAATAATAGGCATTTCTAGAACATAATAAAGGTTCCCTTAGGTAGGTGTTTAAGATAGGCCAAATGAGTAGTGTTATGAACTTCCTGTCTCTCCACTTGGCGTGTGGATGTCTATCTGGAAAGCCTCTGTTTTGTGCAGATAAGGACTTTATTTACATCTATAGGTAGAGCTGATAAATTTCTATCCCTCAAATCTTTGTAGGTTTTCTGTCGAGCATGAGATCAGTTCTTCTCCCCTCCTATCTCCTCAACAAACCTACTCCTAGGTTTCACTAAAGCAAAAGTATCTCCCTGCCACAGGATTACCATTCTTCTCATTAATTTCTGGGTTCCAGCCTACTTTGGGCCTTTTCTTCATCTGTCATTCCATCCTCTGCCCCCTCTTTTTTCCTTCCTCCAGAAATCACCTGGGCCCTTCTTAATTAGCTTTTCCATCAGCTTGCACATCTGTTCTTAAAATCTTTCTGTCCTGTAAGGAGCAGACTGTTGTGTTCAAACACGTGCAGAACAGAAGCTAATTTTATTACTTGCTTTCTTTTTTTTCTTTTGGTATTTGAATGAAGCACAAATAGTACATTGCCAACAGTGTAAATTATCTGATGGAATCAAGAAATCCATATGTGATTTTTCAGAGTCAAGAATTGGCCTGTCTGCCTTTATCCCTATACCTGCTCAAATTCCCCTAGAAAGTGATTCTGGATTTCATTAGCCTTCTTTGGTAGGCATTTTTCTTTTTCTCCCTGAAAGCTGTAAAGAAAAAGATGAAAACTTTAAGCAGAACAACTGGAAATAACATCACTTCTTTTAATACAAATAATGAGCTACTTGCTCCTGGAAAAAATTGCGTGCTGAATTTCAGTACACAGTGATCACTTTGAAGTTGAGTTTATAATGCCCTTAATTTATAATTGAAGTGCTGACACACTCTTAACACTGAAGATGCCAGCCAGAGCAACTCTGGTATAGATCTAGCCACAGAAAATAACATAATAAGCCAGGTAGAGAGTCTTGATTCCTTTTTGTTCTATTTAGCTGTTTTCCTCTTTGAGAAAAGCAGTCAAGTAGTAAAGAATTTAGGAATGAGCATGTTTTATGGCTGTTCTACTTCAAAAGGCAATTTTAAATCCAAATCTATCCTGTTCAGTTTCTAGACCAAACCTTACTGTAAAATGTGTTACTGGATGCTTTATTCTGGTGCTCTAATCTGATATTTAGTCTAACAGGATGGCCTTGGTAGCTTCCGAAAGTCAGCAGTTGTGAACAGAGAAATAAAACAATAAAACCAGCAGCATGATCATGCAGGTTTCTGTCTCCAAAAAGAATGAGTTAATAAAAAGGAAAAAAACCTCATCCTCAGTCTATTTAAATCTTCTGATATCATAAACCTAGCAAAGTGCTGGGCTGTTTCTTGCATCTGTGGGAAACCCTAACTGCAGAATTCAAGGCCCAGGCATTGTCATCACCAAAGCAATATTTTGGGCTCCAGATCTGTCCTGTGCTGACTCCTCCAGGGGCTGGGGCTCCAATGTGCTGGAAGTGAGTTGAAGGAGAATCTCCCTTCTGACTGGATGAATTGCACAAATAAAATACATACTGCACTCTGTGTTCTGCTGTGAATTTTTAGCTTTTGAGTTACTTTGGTAGAAAGTTTCAGCTTCCCTTTCATCCTAAGTCAGACAGAATAACCTCCTGGGTGACAAGCAGTTCTGAGCTGTATTTTATGTATTCTGGAACAAATAAGAGAATGTAACCTTTGTTATAAGGTGGGATTTTTATCTCCAGTAAAACAGATTCAGCTATAAAAGTCTATCATCTGACTGACCTTATTTCCAGTTACTTGTTGAAGTTTTAAATTCTTCATCCAGCTTTGTGAAGAGGTGGTTTCTTAACAGTAAAGAAGATAAAATCAGTTTTTATATTAAATAGGGCAAGAGGAGCCTGCTTAGTCAGCATTAACTTTAGTACTCAACAGATTGCTGGACACACACAAGCATCAAACTCTGAAGTATGGTATTTTAAATGTTTTCATTATCGAAGGCAAACTAATTAAAGAGCAAGATATTCATCAAACAGTGAAAATCCTTTCAAACAAACAAACAGTAGAGGCTAACCATAATCCTTCTTGAGAAAGTTATCCTAAGTTTTACCTCAAGTATTTGTAACAGTTCGTGGTTTGTTGTTTTTGTTTTTTTTTTAAAAGGTATTCTGCCTTTAAAATTGCTTCTACCCCACATCTTGTGAAGAAAAATGCACAGCATGTTAAGATGTGAGAAGAGCAATGTTATTTGAGGGACTATGTTAAATCACAGTTACCAAAAATATTTTCATGTTTCTAAATAAAATTTAAAGCATGACTATTAAAGCCAAGAATTATATTCAATATATTTTGCACATATCATCCTGGATAGTGAAAAGCTCATCTAATTTACATTTTGTGTGTTTTAGCAGTAACACATTTAGTACTTGGTGTGGCAAAGACTTTAAATAACAAATATGCCAGCCATTTAGTTGCTTGAAATCTGCTTGCGTGGTTTTGTAGTCACAGAATCATATTACCACAAGGCATTTTTTTATCTTCAAATTCCATAGAAAGGGAACTAAAATTTATAGTTGAAAAGCTGAGCAGAATCTCCTTCAGTGTACTCACAGCCTTGTGCTTTCTACCCAAATGTTTGGAAGTGGAGGCTGCTGTAGTTGCTGTTTTACTGACACTTCATTATTTTTAGAAACTCTATCAGAGCGTGCTTGCCAGCACACTGAATTATTATAAACAGAAGTGAACTGTACTTGTTGGGAAGAGATGGTGGTGTGTCTGGTGATGCAGCTTGCAGCTACGGAGCAGAGTGTTTACTCACATTCAGCTTCTCAGAATTCAGTCATCTATAATTTGGGTTTCTTGCCCTAGACAGATCCATGAAAGGGGATTTTTTGTAATAGTTGACATTTTAAGGTCTAGGATTACAAAGAAATACTCTACAAGGCACACTAACCAAGCTACAGTGCAACTCTGAAAAATTTTATTTATATATTTTACAGTACTTGTGACATTATCAGCTGTTCCAGTTCACTTTCAGTCTTGTGGAACGTCCTTTCTGATGATGCCAGGCGTGTGACTTGCTCTGGAGTGAGTCAGAACAGGCTTCTGCTCCCTGTGGCCAGAGATAAAACCTACCAAATATAAATGTGAAACTAGGTGGGGAGGAAAAAAAAGAGGGGTAGGAATTGCTTCCTGTGGAAAACCAATCATAACCACTGTAAACTGAAATGTTCAGTGAAGGTAGCAGAGGTGTCTGTGCTGGATCTCCTAAGAGGTCCAGCTCACGTTTCATCTGTATGTGTTGAAGACTCAGGCAGCAATATAAGGTGGTGGCTGGTTGGTGTTTGGCTAAATCGTGGCCAGTGCAAAGTTGTTAGGAATTCTGCCACTGACTTCAGTATGATAGAAGGTGCTCTCCTGAGCTTCCTTTTACTTCTCCATAGTAATTCCAAAGGCTTCAGCTTAATGGCTCCTCTAAGGTAAAAGGCAGCTGCTCAGCCCAGCTCTGCAGAGGTTGTGGTCACTGTAAGTTACTCTGTGTACAAACATGGAGTGAAGCTGCTAAAGAGTGGGACAAAATCCCAAACCATCATCACAGTGCAGCAGTTCCAGCCTAAGTCCTGGTTGAGACATGGCAGCCAACAATCCTTCCAGACAGGGTGAGGGGGACAGAGAGGGGAGCAGGATGTGAATTTGGGACAGATCCAAGCTTTATTGAAACAGTTGACCTTCAAAGCACAATGTTATTTGGTAGCCACTAGGAAAGCTTGCCAGTCACACACCTACACTGCAGAATTTTTTTGCTCAGCAGCAATTCTGTAGGTCTTAATTTACTATGTATTTCAGTATGTTCTCTAAATTTCTGACAACTTCAGAAGTGGTAGCAGGTCTTCCAGTCCTCAGAATTATGTCTGTCAACTTCTGCAATTACCAGTCTTCCATAGGAACTTGAAGAATTTTAAATTCTTGCATATTTCAAAGTAAAAAATCATTTTGGCTTGTTCATATATTGGCAACACGCTGCAGATTGTCTGCTTTGTCTCCTCCTCCAGATAAAATGCAGGGGGAAAAAAATAGAAAAAAAAAACCCCAAACCATTCTGAACTGTAAATTGAGCTTCCTCTGAATATACTTCTCTGTGAGAGAGATTCAGTAAATGAATGCTACCAAATGAAGGAAATGTGCTGAACGCGGGTGTTCATCTCAAAGGACAATCTGTACTCTGAATAAAAGGTTGCTTCTATTAGCATAGCAACCATCAGGGAAGAAAAACTGTTTTGAAGGAGACGTGCAAATCTGTATGCCTTTTCCTGATGTTTTCCAGGCTGGTACACCTTTAAAAAAGCAACGAGATACTAATGTACTTAATATTTGCTTTTTTAATTGATTTACATTTAGAAATATCTTGAAGATTTTATCCTGATTCCAGGATGAACAGCATTATGGTTCATTAAGCACCTCAAAGATAAGACATTTTATTTTAAAACTAACCTGATTCTCAATAGTAGAAAACGAATCTGTGATTCCTTTTCTCTCTTAAGTTACATCCATTAAATGGTCTCCGTGTTTCTGGTACTGTTGCCCTTTTTTCTCTGCGGATAGTTGTATGTGGTCACATGGATGGCACTAAAAAAGAGCAAGTAAAATAAGAAATATTAGTAATCGTAATTGAAATAGTTTAAAACATAATTATCAGTTTGGATATTATCCGGGGCCTAAATATACTTTTTGTGAGTCAATTCTGGGCATAAAACTTTAATAATGAAATAAATTATATTTCCATTTTCAAATCATTACCACGTCTTTGAAGTCAGGCTGCATACTGGCAACTTCTGAAAGCTTTTAATGATACATGCAGTGTGAAATGCATAAAAAGCAGCAAGAGTTTGGTGCTTAAAGGCCCAGCCAAACGGGTTGTCATAAATCAGTTAATCTGTGGTGACGTTGTTTGAGATCTATTACACATTTCAGTTTACTGAGTTAAGATAGCTGATCTTAACTGAGCAAGTAAAATATAATTTTTAATAAATAAAATATATTTTTTTGTTCTTTGCAGCTGTGGGATTTGTGGGCAATGATACAGTAGCCGAGCATAGGAAAACCTTTCAGTAACATTTGTGTGTGGAACTGGCCTTGATTGGTCTGGTTTTGTCTGACTTTATCATTTGTTGGTATCTTTTTGACCTTGCAACTTCCTCCCTAATGGAAACATCTTCGGTGAAAGTAAACCATACCTGCTTTATATTTAGTGAGAGAACTGAAAATAAAACTGCGTGTTACTGTTGCCATCCCCACAGTAAACCCTGGGGTGGTTTCGTCTGGAGGCATGAGCATTGCATTGTACTGGTTCAGTGATGTTTAGTTTTCTGTTTAATAAGAGAAATAGAAAAAAGGAGTGGAGAATTTAGTTACTCTACCCACACAGGCTTGTAAATATTGTGAATCTGGTACAATTAACTAACTGCCCAACTTCAGAGTTGTTGTACATAAAAGAAGTCAAATATTTCAATTTTCCTTTCAATAGCATTTTTATCCCAGGGTGGGACCTGATTTCTTTGAAAGATATCAAAACTACCTAGTTTTCCTGATACTGAAAACTGCGTGTTACCGCAATACAAATCTAATTTATTGCTTAATTCCTGTGCTGTAAAGCCCACAGCACATGGGACCAGAGCAGGAGGTTAAACTTCTACCCATAGGGGATGCAACAAGTTGTGTCTGCTTGAAAGCACCATGTGGGAGAACAGCCCTGTCCTTTCTGGTAGCAAACTCCAGCTCTGTGGCTACTGTTTGCAGAACACAGCTGGTCCCTGGGAGCTTGTGTGGGACCTGTTTTTGTTCTGTGACCACTGTGTGCTACCCTGAGTCTGTTCCTGGGAGCTGGGGATCTGTCTGGGGACAGAGCAGCCATCGCGGGGGGCGAGAAGGCTGCTGACCCCTTTGTGCTGCCCTGTTCAGGCAGCAGCTCTGCAGGGACTGTCCCTTCTGTCCGCAGACTGCTGAGCTCTCTGCCCACTTTTTGGGTTTGTTGCTGTATTGAGCAGTGAGCTGGGGCAGTGCTGGGCTGGGCAGGTGACCTCAGTTGAGTTTCTTGTGTCGGATGCCAGCCAAAACAGATGGAGAAGGGGAGGCTGCAAAGAATTTGGAGTCACCAGTTTGCAGCGCCAGCTCCATTCTCCATGGAGCTGATGTGTCTGTTTTCCTTGTGTTGTGTTCCCTTCCACAGCAAAAGCAGTTTCCTTCAAATGATTTTTTGTTAGCTCGGACTTGGAGAAAGCTCTTTGTTGCCTTCTGTTATGTTCCTGAGTTTTATGGGGATTAGCATTTCTGACTGGACATCTGCAGCAAATACTTGTGGAGTTGTGGCCTTCCTGTTTTGTGGTGTAATCAGATTTTAAATATATAAACATCAACTATGAGTGCAGAATTTCAGGATTCAAACAAAATAGAGTGGTAGGTGGTTTGAAAAAACTGCACATAGCACAAAATCAATTTTTTGATGGTTTTTCTTTTCTGTGTTCTTTATTTTTCGACCTAGGAGATTATATTATCAGTTCACCCCACTGCCATTTTTTTTTACTGATTAAAATGTGAGTTAATAATTACCCATCATCTTGCAGTAAATATTATTGACGGATCTACATGAGCCAGTATCTATCCTTCTCTTGTATAAATAATCAAATAAAATAATTCCCAATTCCATCAGACACATATTAGAGAAGAAAGTCGTTGACCAAATGAAACGGTTAAAATCAGTATGGTTTTGGTTTCCTGTAATAAGATATGAGCTAGGGTAAGAATATAGATTGTTTGGTGTTTGTGGGTTGGAGGGGTTTTTTTGTGAACTCTACAGAAGGTAAATCTGAGGAACAGTCTAGTAATAGCATAATTCATCAAACGCTCCAAAGGATAAACTAAGACCCTGTGTTCTTCCTCAATGCAAAATACAAACCCAATTGCAAAGGGGCTTCTGAACAAGTTCCTGTAAGGTAGCATGGGCATGTTTGGGTCAGCACTGGAAACATGAAAGACCAGTAAGTCAACAGCATTCTGTCTCTCCTTTCTGTCACAGACAAATGTGTTATTTCTTGTCTTACATATTTAGCAGATCTCAAGATTCTTTGTCTCAGCAATGAAAAAAAGGGGTGGAACATGTATTGGTCTAAATGATCAAATTAGAAGCTTAGTTAACTGTCCACTAAGCATGATTTCAGTGGCCTCAACTTGAGGTGGTTTTCTGTTTCTCTGGTCAGTGCATAGCTGTGTTTCCCCTCAGTGTAATGAATTCTTGTGTGACATAAACTTGGCTTTTAGAATTCTTACCCTGTTTTTTTTTTCCTTGCCATTCTTTTCCTTAACATTAGGAAAATCATTAAAGCAAAAATATTATGTCAAATATTGCCAAGTCTGATGCCTTCTTGAACATGAGCACTGCCTGGATCAGCCAGTTGAAAGACCGTGCTTAGTACCTTTGGAAAATTTCATCTGAATAAATGTCAGCATACTTCCTCAGATTCCATTCTGCTATCTCATTTCTCTGCCTCCCAATACTTTCACAACGTTTTTTTTTTTTTTCCTTTGTCACCATTCTCTTTTGTTTAACCTCAGTCTAGGATTCTTCCACCAGCCACATACCGAAAGGACTGCATCAGGGTCCAAGATAAACATGTTGATGGGTTCTAATGTAATATAGCTGAGTACTTGGAGAAGGTACTTAATGTGCCTTCTGCTCCCTTTCATCCCTGGCAATTTACAGGGCACTCAGACATCGTTTAGGAGGAACAGAATTTTTCAGAGTACTGCTGGAGCTCTAGCATGTAGTTTTTAAACAAAAGCCTGGTCTTGCATTTTTACCAAGACTGACTTCAATTACAGTTTTCCAGAGGGTGGCTAATAAAAATTGCACCTTCAGCTTCCCAGAGGGAGAGAATTCAGCTTTGAGGGGAAGGAGCTGTAACTGTGGTAGCTGGACATACCCCCAGACCTCAGTAGGAATTGTAGCTGGTGTAAATGTTAGTTGTTGTTTGTCTGCCCGTACAGCCAAGTATTTTATTAAGAGTTCGCAAGGGGTCAGATAAACATTTAGTGGCTTTCAAAATCTGTCTCTGGTCATTTGAGTACCTTGTGTTATGTGGTCAAGTTACAGTGAATTTGAAAGCACTGAGGAGATTACTGGTCTTTCACACTGCCTTGAACTGCTTGTAGCAGCTTATGGCCAAGTGTATAGCATGTGTAAGGAGAGTATGAAATAGCAGAAATCAGTGTGCCAGCTGAATGGAAAATGGGGGACTTTTATTTCACTTGGAGTCATGTTTTGTTATATTTTGCTGCTGCTTGGGAATGAATACAGTAGTGAACATCTTAAGAAACAAATTCTGGAATAGTATTTAGTAAAAAAGGAATATTAAAGCAGCATAACGATGTGTGATGGATGACTAAAAATACAACTCTTCTTTAAGAATTTTTTTGCACTGTTGAAACTATGCTTTGCAGCCGTTCTTTGCTTGAAAATTACTCTGATTTATATAGAGAGAGCCAATAAACTTGACCAGAAATTATGGAAGAGCAGCTGCAGAGAGAAGAATCAGTAGTTAGAAAATTGACGAGGTCTACAATTCTGCTTGCTCCGGCGTGTGCATGCAGAATACATATACATTATGGCAGTGAAATGATGCACCACTAATCCCTCTATTTTCTGAGCTCTTTATTAAAATAGGAAATACAGTTTTTACTGACTTTACAAGGAAGAAATTTTGACTTATGGATTTTTTCAGTTTTGTTCCTGTTCAATTCCCAAAGAAGTCACAATCTTAACATTTTTCAAAGGCAGCTGCATTGCAACAGGCTCTAAACCTACCCATGGTTTCCCCCATCAAATCCTAGTGTAAAGACAACACAGGAAAAAAGATTTCCATCATACTTTTCAGCTGCCTTCTACAATAAGCAGCAGGAGGCAAAGGGTAACATTTTAAGAGAAGGTGATGTCCATTTTTAGCTTCCTGCTATCCCGTTGCCAGTCTTTCAGCATGGCTGCAAAAGTTGCCAATGTTCTGCATCTTGAGCTCTTACGTCTCCTGGCTCTCGGTTGCTGCAGTTCTCTGGGATATATTATAATCACTGGGATAGATTCTGAGGGAATATAAGTCCCCCTGGCACACCACAGCATTTGTACTGTTACGGTGCTTGGCTGTACTGAGGATTGGATTTCTCAATTGTTTTCTGCAAGAAAGCACATACATTAAAAAATTGGTCATGGCATATGAGTAGTGAAATCCAAAAGTCTCAGTAAAGACTGAACTGCTTGATGAGGAAAAGAAACAGAAAAAGTAGGGCATCTCTTTGAGCAAAATTAAAAGGTAGGATAAGTAGATCAGTGAAGAAAAGAGGAAATTATAATAGAAACACTTAAAGGTCTGTATCATTGAATGGTTCATACTGTCTGCAGTACAAGGTGATATTAATGAACTGTTTGCCAGATAATTATACTGGGTTTTATCTGCTTAATGTTGTACAACATAGCAGCTTCCCAAGCCTATCCAGTGTTAGCAGAAATACTTCCCAGCTCCAAGTATACTTCACTTGAGAAATGCATTTGTGATAGTTCTGTGAATTCCTGGTTTTTGAAGGTGAGCTATGTGTGCAGCAGCAGTTAATTTTGGAGAATTCTTAAAGGAAGCAAAATACCTGTTTGCTAATACACAAGGGCTGAGTTGAAGCCCAACAGGCACCTGTGTGGGAAAGGTCACAGAATTCACATCTCCTGCGTTCATGGCAGGTAACTTGAAGCACACAGCTGACAGAAAGGGAGTTACTGCTGGGGGCTTTGGTCCCCCACCCTTAGGGGCCTGAGTAGATCTGGAAATACCTCTGTCCAACTGAGCTACAGCTCCTTGCTGACAGAGGGAGACGAAGGCATCTGCCTTTCTGTGCTGGAGGTCCAACTGGGCTAGAACAAAACTTGACCTGGGTTCTCAGGGTTTCCAGTCTTTGCCAGTCTGTACTTCTGAAATGTGTTTCTCAGCACCTTAACAGGACTGCTTTGGATTCTACAACGATTGGGTCTGATGCTCTCCATGTAACTGTATTTCCCAAGTTGTTGTGAAATGTCATAGCTGTTTAGTCATTTTCTTCACATGGTCACAAAAAGGATTGCTGGTGTTTTCTGTGTCCAACAGTCCATTGATTTATCATCATTTTTTCCATTATAAACTTGGAATTTCAAGGTACCCGTATTAATAGTTACCTGATACAGGTAGCTGTGGGTAGGCTGTGTGTCAGTTCACAGACACTGTGTACTGTAGTGTGCTTCTGTGCATCCTCCCCAGGGCCTGCCCTGTCCCAGGCCAGAAGCAATGTTAAATATGACTCTGAGCAAATGAAGAATTTTTGGGCCTCTCTGAAAGTTCCAAGTAATATAATGCAGCTGTTAGAACTTTGGAGAGCCTCTCTTCCTTAGAACAATCCTTCTGTTGTAACCCTGGCTTTATTTTGCTCTCTAGCTTTACCAAGTTAGCCTCTCATCTAAAATTTTGCAACTCTGAATGAACTCTGATTGTTGTCTAAATTCTATACCCTTCTGTATACCAAAATGAAGAACTGGAATGAAGATTAGATACCAGGGACAGAGATTCTCTAGTGAATCCTTCTGCGTAGTCTCAAACATACAGTATGAAAAATGCTTTGCTTTTATTCTCTGTACCAATGCCACCAATGTGGCAATGCTGGTTTATTTTTATAAAGACAGCAGACTTCCAGGTTCTTCTGGACAGCAGCACAACCCCTGGGCTGGCAGCCACCCCTCCTGGTTCTGCTGCACCTGCAGGCTTGCTGAGGGTGTGTTCTCACATCATCCAGGTCACTAAACATCCCGAGATGTTTAACACCCCAGCACCCAGTATCCCTCCCCAGTGTGTACCACTATTGGGTGGCCTCCAGCTGGTAGGTGGCTCAGAAATTTTGACTGCAACGCTTTTGCATCCCAATGAAATGAAAAGGCTTTGACTTGCAGAAAGTGGGTTACAGCATTGTGTCATAGTGCTGCTAGAACACACGGATACCTTGTTTTAAAATACAGCCACAAGGTGCACCTGCAGGATTGCACTGGGTGTAACCTGGAGTTACTTCATGTAACTCTGTCAAGAAAAAAGTGTTTTCAGCAAAGCTGTTTGGAAAACTGCTCTAACAGTGCAGACCTGCACAACAAATGCAACAAAACCAGTGCAAAGGAAGCCGGTGAAGGTTGGGCTGTCAAAATGTGAGACCTTTACATGGAGTCTGGGGATGTGGAGAGGTGAACTGCTTGGGACAGGTTAGAGATGTCTGGAGTTGTTTGCTGCTCCCCTTGTTGCACATGGGGATTATGGGAATGCTCTGTTAGCATCACCTGCTGAAATTACTGACAGAGATTGGAGAGGAAAGGCTTCTCCACTGCATCACAGAGAAGATTACTTTGCAAAATTGCCCCACCAGCTCACAGCTCTTACTCATCCTTCTCCATTAGGGCTGCTTCTAATGCTGAGAGATGGAGAAAAGTTTGCCCAATCTTTTTTCAGCTGTGAAAACTGAGGTTAAATGAAACAGTACAGCTAACTGTCAGCCCCAGGGTAAGTGTATTCTATAATACAGCTGTGGCTGTCCAGGTGAACTCCTGCTGGTTGGGCCATGAGGAGCTTTACAGGGGCATTTCCTTTAGGAATGGAGAAGGGTATAAACAAAACAAAAGCTGGTAGGACTGACTTCAAATCAATGCACTAATAAGGCTGTAGGAACTTACTGGTAAGGGTTCTGCTTTTTGCCCTATTTTTGTCTTCCATTTTGCAATTTGAGATTGATTTCTGTCATCAAGAACCTACAACTCTTGCAGCATTACAACTCCAGTACTGACTTCTTCTGTTTGGTGATTCCCCAACCTAATCTGAAGTACAAGTCATAAATTCATAGCTTCACTTGTTTGTTTTAATTTGTCCCTAGAGTGATTTCAGCTCTTGCAATTGGAGTGAAATGACCTTACACACAGTATCTTGAATATTTTGGAATTTAGTGGCACTTACTTGACTGTAACAGTGTGAGTCTGTAGTGCATTTCACTTTCATCTTATCACTGTGCCTCGCTGTTCTTTCTTGAAGAGCTATAATGAAAAATCGTAAGAATATTTCATTTCTGTTATAAGATTTATTTATTTTTTTGGCCAAGAACCCCTGCATTTCTTATAGAACAAGGGGCAGAAACTATCCTAACACATTTAATTTATCCTAGACTTTTTCTACCTGTTCTTTCATTTACACACACTGATTCTGTTCCTATTTTTGAAATCCTCTCACAACTCAGACCCATTTGAATCCTCTCTCAGGCATGAGCTCCCCCTTTCTGCCAAGGCTTCTGCTGTACTCATTCCCCATTTGGTCTGTTCAATATCTAAAGAAAGTTGTATTCTCAGCTTTTCAGAGCTGTTAGTAATGCAGTAGTACTGGTAGTAGCAGGTGTTCCTTCTCTCCTACATCACCAATTTTGCCTTTTCTCTCTGCTCCCCAGGTGAGAGGTGGGGAAACAGCAGCTGTTTCCAGCACTGCTCTGTTGCACATTGCAGTGTCACAGGGAATGGAATGGAAAGACATTTTATTGTAATGAATGGAATAAATCTTTAACTTGCAGTCTTTTCCCTGGCACTGTACAGAGGTTTTTGGATGTTGCTCGTGTTTCAGGAATGTATAAGATATTGGCAGAGGTGCCCGATGTATTTTATTATGCTTAACTAAGCAATAATGATGCAAGAGAAAAACTTAATCTCTGGCTTGCATACTCCATGTTGGTAAGGATCTAGTTGTCATGGTTGTTGGGGCTTGTGAGGAAACAGGCTTTCCTCACTCAGCTGTGACAATTTTGGAGCACTACTGCCTCATGTCTGAAACTGCCTCTTTAATGTTGTGTCTTCTGTTTCTAGTTTGATTCATGAAGAGCCTCTGTCTGCAAGTTACATGTTTTTACCTTCTCAAAGATAATTAGTTTTGAGCAGACATACATAAGTGTGTGTGATACCCCGGGAAACAATTGTGCAGTGTCTCATCATTAACTGTCATTAATCTATGGAATTTATACCAGAGGGTTCACAGTAATTAGGTTTTACAGTAAAAGTGTTAACAAGTGATGGCCATGGTTGAATGAGAATAATTTCATTCTGATGTGCAGTAGAAGTATACATACAGAATAACACATATATATCTGTTGGGGTCTATTAATATACCTGAGATACTCTGTTTTTTCTTTACCAAGTTGTTGCAGAGCATTGTACACTGAAAATTTTGAGGAAGAGTATTTTTTTTAAAAAAAATTAATAAGGGAAGGTAATTGTTTGGGTAAGAAACCATAAAAGCTTTTGGGCAGTGAGCATTGGAGTTGTCACCGCCCATTTTACACTACTGCCTTCTCCCAGTCTGGCAGCAAGGCAAAGGATGGCAGGGCTGGGGCTTGCAGAGAGGAGCAGAGCTGCTCACGGTTTCAAATTCCTGTCTGAGGCAGAGAAGGCAGTCAGCTCTGTGAAATCCAGAGAGGACATTAATGAGGAATCTGGGGATTTGGAGAGGCTGGGAACAGCCAGCGTGTCTCTGCTCTGCTGTTGGAACAGCTCCCTGTGCAGGCAGCATTGGTAATGAGAAAAACATCTTGGAGGTCGATGCCTTTCCAAATAGGACAGCAGTGAGTGGGGACTGGTGGAGCTGCTGCTCCACGGTGGTTCTGCTTTTAAGAAGGCTGAGCTCAGATTTATGAATATCTCTTTTGTCAGTATTTGGAATGCAATTAAAAACGCTACCTTTAAAATATAAGTTCTTATAATTAATCACAGTGCTACAAACTGTAATTAGTTCTAATCTAATGATTTCTAATCTGATAGTTTCAGTGTTAACTCTTTGTTCCTTCTTTGCCATGTGTTCCGTGCAGAAATAAAGCATGACTTCTGTATGTGGAAAGCTTAGCCTTACTTTTGTAAGCTCGGTACACAAAGCTCAGTACAGGAATAATTTTACAAGAAAGAAAGTGACTCGTTTGGCCTGATTTCCAGAATCAGTGACAGTTTTTTATTTTAAGCTATTGTCATCATGATTGTGGAAGGAAGGAGAGACCTCAAGTGCAGTTAGCCAGCTGAGCTGCTTAGGCTGCTGCCTGAGGTGTCCTCTTAATTGAGACCAGAGCTTAAGGGTCTGCTGTAGAAATCTAATGGGTGAAACACATCTGGAATAATAATGATTTCAGGGATTGCCACAGAAGTAGTCTTTGAATTCACGTCTTGTTAAATTCGATTGTTCAGTTAAATGTTTGCAAATTCAGGGTAACTTTTTGTTTTCTTATATATTACTCTGAAGTGATAACTGTATTTAATTTTAGCTCAGATTTTAAGATATGACCATTCAAGTCTTAATTAGTCTGAACATATTTTGGTTAAGAATAGATTAATAACAATCCTTGTGGTCAGGCTGCATAGATTAACTGCAAAAGTATAGGAAGTTTCCATTATCATCAAATGGAAAATGGAATTTTAGTGATGCTTGGAAAGTAGGAAGTACTGCTGAAAATAATTTACTGAAGAAAAGGAGAGGTTGCACTGACCAGCGACAATTCCTTTAAACTTATATAAATTAAAAGGATTTTGTTTGGTTAGTAGGAAGGGAGAAAAAAATCTGAAACTTGCCACCTATTAATTTAATTTGGGTGTTGACCTTTCATCAAATTATAAATTAATACAAGAAAATTATCACTGTAGCTTTATTCATGTGAATGAGATCAGGGAGTGGATATGCCTCAGGTGTAGAGAGACATCTGTGATGGCTAATTAATATTTTAAGGTTATAGTCAAAAGAAGTTAAAAATCAATGCACTTTGTTTCAATTGATAAAATCATGCTAGCTTAAAAAAAAAACAAAAAACAAAACAAAAACAAAAGCAAATTTAAACAAAGTCTCTTTTATTTTTTGGGTCCCATTCAGTAAAAAAAATTCCGTGTTCTCCCCATTCATCTGTGTTATCATAAATCTAAGGGCTTTGGGAGCTAAAAGACAAATCATGGGTTGCATGAACCTCATGAACCTTTTTGCCAGGTTTGCTGAGTAGCTGAGCCTTTGTCTTGGCCCGGGACGCAGTGCTTGTGAGCAGGTTTCCCTGCCCTGCCAGTGTGCTGTGATGGGCACTTCTTGACAGAACAGCCAACACGCCTGATGTGTTGGAGTGCACAGAAGAAGCAGCAAAGGGATCTTGCACTAGTACTGCTTTTCTAAAAGATCAGTGCTTAAATAATAGTTTATTTATAAATCTGCTTGGACAGATTTAAGTTTCTTAAATAGACAGGGTGTATTTATATCTGTGCCAAAAAAGAGAAGTGGTTGCCTTTCATTTAGCAGGAAAATGGGCAATATCCAAAGTAATGAGATTTTACATCCTGTGTACAAATCAGTAAATACCAGATTTTAAAAATAATTTCTACCAACACAAAGAGTCTTGATCTTTTTTGTTACTTTCAAATATCATTATGGTAAAGTGGGCTTTTCTCCTCCTTTCATTCCAAATTAAAATGGATAGTGAGAAATACTTGTCAGTTTGTGATGTGGCATACAAAATAAAAATAAAACATTCTGAGAACTATATCTTTGCCAAGCAGATTGGTTCAGCTTTTCACTGACTTTCTTCTCTCTACAAGTAAACGTACTACACCAAACAAAACCCTTCTGGCAAATGGTCATTGAGCACAGGATGACATAACTTTGTACAGTTTCTCTGGAGTGTTAAGGACTAAGTTGGAAATTCTGGGATAGCTTTTGTTATAGTTTGGATTTGCAGCCTGACTGCTGAAAGCCTTTAGACATTCCAGTGCCCCTCCCTGCCTGGTGCTTTCCAGGCTCACCTGGCCCACACAGCACGTTTTCTTGTAAACCTTATTTCTTATGAACCTGAAAAAATAAAATTGGCAGTGAGGGTTTGCTAGCAGCTGCAGTTTCTTGCTGGTGAGCTACCTTCTCCTGTTTACTGCTTAAAAAGATAAATCACTGCTTACCTCTATATATTGTTGAAGAACGACCTACATAAAGTAAAAGCTATAATGTAACTTAGTAGCATCATTGCCTTGCCAACAGCTCTGAAAAATAGTACAGTAATTCTGATCAGTAAAATCTGTTTCAACTTGTAGGTTGATAAGCACCTGCACCCTGTGTCTTCACTGTTAAGGGTGGATTACTCACTGTCGAGGGGTGGGGGGAAAGATCAGGCTTGAGGTTCAGTTTTACAAGACCCTAAGTACTGGCAAAGATTGACCATATTCATGCTAGGAGTAGCTGAGAAAGTTTTTTTGTTAAACTGTTGCTGCAGTTCACAGGCAGAGCCAGACTAGAACTGAGGATTTCTCAGTCCCATTCTAGACCACAGCCAAGCAGATTTTGTTGGTTCAGATGCTTTTTTAAGTCTGGGTTTACTTTTAACTTCTGAAAATTTGGGCTGGGTAGGAGTGAAAACTTTTAACGTGAGTCCACAATTTGCACAATTCTTACAGCCCAGTTTCCCACTGTGGTCACAGCCAGGCTGCAGAACACCTGCAAATCCCAGAGCAGATCAGTTACTCAGTGTAGCTGCAACAGGTCTCATGGGCTCTAGATGTATGAAAATCAGATAAATACATGGTGTAACTAGAGCATGTTTGCTTGCAGAATATATCAGATATCTCAGGCTTGGTTCTTGCATGTAAATTCCCAGCATGTGTTTCTGTTGAGAAAGACCCTGAGGGGCTTTTGTAGACTCTCCTTCTGTCCTCACCATCTGCACCAACCCATGGTGGGGTTTCCTCCCCAGCTGGGATGCAGAGGAAGGACAATTTCCCCACAGAAACTGTGAAACTGCATCCACGTCAGGTCACAGCCTGTTTCTAGCCAACCTTAAAATTGTCCATACCCAAGAGTTGTGGTTTTCTTGAACTAAGAGCTGTATGGACACATCTAGAAACAGGCATATCTTTTCTTCTGAGTAGTTAGCATTTGAGTAGCTGCATTGAAGCAGGAGGTGGAAGGTATTTGGTATTCACCAATGTTAAGGAAGAGATATTAATTCTCCGAAAGTCCATGCTCACAGGTTTCTCCAGTAGTTCCTAGGGGAGGATTAGTACTAATATTCTGTAATGAAAAATCTATCAGCTATTTTTAGTTACATTTGGGAAAAATGCAAGCTCCTGGGTGCAGATATTCTTTTTGTGGTGTTCCATGGGCATCTATCACAGCAGTGTGTGTCTTTGCTTTGGTGGTCATAGGACTTTATGCTGTCTTTGTAGGAGAAACACAATTCTCATGATGTTATCATATAAAATATGAATTTTAATATTAAACTTAATGCTCTGCTATGAGAAATATGTAAACATGGCTTTGGAGCAGCAGTTTGCACTTCCTGGAATCCCGTGCATAGTGTGGTTATAAATAAGCAGCAGGTTATTTGGGAATCACTGGGGCTGATATCTGGTATCATAAACAGTATCTGGGAGAAATTGTTTTCCTTGACAGACAGTGATTTTTGAGGAATGCAATGGGCTTTATTTGGAAAATTCTTATTTGCTTAGTGAGTACCACGTGTACATCAAACACAGTGACCAGCTCCCAGAGCAAACAGAGAGATGCTATTTAATTACTTTGCACCTCATCTGTTGTCAAAATTTCATCCCTTTGACTGCTGGTGATAATGTTTCCAGTCCAGATCAGATGTTAGAATCCATCACGTTTAGGCAAGATAGAGATTTGATTGATAAGTGTGGGATTGGCACACACTGTTCATGTCTCATGAGCATGGCAATCATTGTGTATTTGTAATCAGTGGGACAGGCTTTTAAAAATCCTTGGACACAGCTGTGCATAAGGGAGTTTGTGCCAGTGCTGTGTGACCCCTGTGTCAGTTTAGCCACCTCTGTATGCTTGAGTGGTCCAGTCCTCAAGTGGGAAGCACAGGAATACTCAAAAGGTTGTAAGGGTTCCCCACAAAGGAAGCACTCTCAGATAAAATAATAGCATTCTTAAAAACAAAACAACAAAAGTTCTAATACTTTGGTTTCTGCTTGGTAAAATGATAAAATAAAATTTTATTTTGGGGAAAACCATTTACAGTGCATGCAGATCAATCTTCTCTGTTTGAATGCTGGGTTCCCCTCCCTTCCCTGTCAGGTTTTCTTTAAAAAAAAATAAGAAAGAGTCCCCAGGGTTTGACATGAACCTTTCAGCTGCATGGAGAACAGTAATTTCACTCTGCTTTTTAAAGTGTGTGGAGGCTAAGCCGTGGAAAGAGTAGGTTATTATTTTGTGCTTTGAATTATGCATAGGTTGTCAGAAGAACAGAATTTCATCAGCACCTAATGTACATGCTGTGGACTAAGAAGCTAAAGAAGCTAAAAAGCCTTTTTGGAGTGTCACAGAAAATTCTCTGCTGAAATAGATAAATTATAACAACCAATGATTTACAACAATAAAGGGCTAGAAACCTGCAATTATAAAATAATGATCCTAAGCCATCTTTGGTTTTGTTTCATTGTGAAATTTATGTTTATAATTTTTTGCTTTTCTGATGTAAAATTGCTCATTTTTCTGCTTTTTTTTTTTCTATTTGACAGACTAGAGACGACTTTCTGGGTCAGGTGGATGTGCCACTTAGTCACCTCCCGGTAAGCACTGCTTTTGTCTTGCTGTGCTCTTTTTTGTCATCACCAGATGTGAAAAACACTGATGTTATGTAGCATTTATTTCCATAAGCAGTCCAGTTCAGTTTCTGTGAAGCAGTTATGGGCAGCAAAGCCTCACTGTGCAGAGGCTGGGGAGAAGAGGCTCCCTTTGCAGGGGCAGGGAGCACAGACAGTTTTTCTATCTGTTAGGTTTCTCCACAGCCAGGATTCACTTCTCAGCCTGATTCTTCCTTAAAATCCTTGCCTGGTCTGAGTCAGCTGATGAATGACACGTGGCCAGCAGTCTGGATATCTCTACCAGTGGTGATTATTGTCCTGTTCACCCTCTGGCTTCTTCCTTTCCATCATTTTCCCTTAGGGTTGAAAGTTGTGTTCTCCCCTGGCAAACTCCATTGCATACAGAACTTGTATTAAATACTTTTTAAAATACTTTTTTTGGATCCTATTTATCTGATTTTCTGTCTAAATAACATACTGTTAAGGTTATGGGGTAGAAGCTCTCTCTGGGGAAGTGGAAAGTACATTTCAATATTGCTTCAAGCCCTGTGAACCAAAGGCCCCAGGCTGAAGGCAGAGGAACTGCTGAGCCAGCATGACAGGATCTGAAGATGTTACCAAAATCCAGTTCTGAAAATGTTAGAATTTACTGGAGTAAATTTATTGGTTTTGTTATTGATTGAAAGTAAGCTTACCTGAAGGACATTCAAGTAATGACGGAAATAGTGAGAGGTCTAGGAGTGTCCTAGCATCTAGCATATTCATCAGTCACTGGCACCAAGACATTATTGATAATAATAATTAGAGAAGCCACTTTTAAAGCCAGGCACTGAGACACACTCATGACTGCAGTTAGCAACTTGCAACAAAAATCCAAAATTAACTTGGCAGACAATGTTTGTGCCAAAAAAGCATTTCTTTTGTCTTTTTTGTACTCGTATTTTATCCTTGCTTCAAAGCTGAATTCAATCACTGATAAAAGAACTGAATTAGAAGGGCACAGGGCACAGAAGCTATGAAATTTACACCTCATCTGTTGTCAAAATTTCTCATTTTCATGCAGTTCTTTCTCACCTTCTTTGGAAACTGTAAAAAATACACTTTCTACTTCACAAAGCTTTCTAGTAAATTCTACATATATAAATATATATATATTTATACAGTGATTATTTTATGCTTGTTAGAAGTGTTTTCTGATATTATATAATGCTTTGGAAGACTAAACTTGTCTGGATGTGGTTAATATTTTTTAAATGCTGTACACATTAATTCTACTTAAATTTGGAGGGGGTTTTTTTGTATTTAAGTGGGCGGGCATGGGAATGGTGTCAGTTACTGAAAGTGTTTACCTCAAAATGAGGTGTCAGTTTTAGCATGATTGTTTCTATTAGTACCTGCACTTGACTTCTTGCTACTGATGTCTGTTACTGTGGGAGGAAAATGCCTTTGTAATTACTTTCACAGTGATGCTTATTTAGATATGTATGTCTGGTTTGGTTATCTTGAGTCAGGAAGCTGTTGTTGTTGACTTATAAACTATAGTCATTGAAAAATAGGATGGAACAATCAGAAATATATTTTGATGAAAAAAAGACGTCATTCCATTTCCATGTGAGCTGTGTTGTGTGGGGTTATGTTATCCATAGGTGTGTGTATGTTTCCATGTACATGTATGCAATCTAAATGGCATAACTAGAAAAGGTCCTCCAGTGTTAAGCTAGCTGTGTTCTGCAAGCATTGAACTATAAGATGCTGAGGGACATATTAGTGCATGCCTGGTTTGCAGTCCAGTAGTATTTTGAAATTCCTTTCTAGTAAGCATTATTTTTAATAATTAAAAATAGATCTGTACACATCACACGCTTTCTGTGAAGTGTTCTGAGGAACTTTTTGTTTTCCTTTCATATTCTGTAGGAAGAGAACAGCTCTCCTCTCACTGAGGAGAATTAGGTAGAACATGAGCATTCATCTCTCTTTCTAGCTCATATTTGGGTAAAATGGTAAACTTCTCCAAACCACCAGTCTTCTGCCTTTACATAGAAAATAAGACTGTAAAGTTTCCTAGGTCAGCAAAATGATGGAACTTTGCAATCCACAACTTCCCATTTCTCTCTAGGCTCACTAGAAACTGAATGTGATTCCTCTACAAAACCCTTCCATTCTCCGTCTTCAGAAGCCACTTTTTTCCCCAAAAAATTCCTCTGGGCAAACTGTCAGTTTGTATCTCAGCACAGTCCTTTCTGTAGCTGTAAGGTAGCAGTGTCTCCACAGGGTGCAGGTGCTTACCTGCCTGCCCAGGCTGTGCTCTCATCATTTTTTCTAGTTAGTTATTTACATGGTTATTAAGGGGTGTGTGCTACTTTGACGCTCAGGGAGGGAAATATACTGTGTATATACGTATATATACATCCTTCCAGCACCTTCATAAGAGACATGATAGTGCTTTTATCAGCAACTGTTTGCTTTCTCATCCTAGCTGCACTGCTGCTTTGTTTGTCAGAACCTGTGTTTTCTCTAATACTATCTAATTACTATCTACAAAATTTGTTGAAAATGTACAGCTGCTTATTTTATGTACACTACTGATAGCTGAGTACTAAAAAGCAGCACTTCTCAATCAGGCTTGCTTTGTGTCCTGTTGGTTGGGTTAAAATCTACTCTGAAAAAATGGGAAGTCTGTCTCTCACAGATTTAGGGGACACTCAAGGCAGGATAAGAGTTCAGTTGGTAGAAAGAAAGTCTGTGGTATTTGCTGTAATATCTGAGATAATATTGGGATTGATATTTAAGTTCTTATTTACTTTGAAGTAGACAACAAAGCTTTTAATGAATAACAGTCTGAGAGGTAGATGATTCTGCATTTAGAAAGGACTCAAAGTATTCTTACTTGTAGGGCTAGGGCTGGGAAGGGATTTACAGATGACACTGTTGTATTTTTAGTGGATGGCAGATGGGTCCAATGCTCTGAGAACTACACACTAACTTTGTGCTCATTTTGAGAAAGTTTGGTGTTAATCTGAGGTATTAGATCTCTAGTAGTACTGGAGCATGGGTGATAACATGCTTACTCTTTCAGTGTAACACAGCTCATGCTGCCAGTCATGTCAGCCTAAATTGTACAATCCATTAGAATAAATTACCCCCAACATCAACAGATTAAATATGTATACAGATTTCTGGTTCTTTTTTTGCTTGTCATTTTAAAATCCCTAGGATTTGTACCAATAGCATCTGCATTCTCACAGACATGAAGAATGTAATATATTTGGTAAGAGAGATGAAATTATCACGTAATAAGAAGTTTTCAAGATCAAAGGCTCTATAAAGCTGACAATTAAATGGAAATCAGAAGATGTAATGTGTCAGCCTGATAATATTGTTTATTTACATCATAAAATGTTATAAAAGTCTTAATTATTTTTAAAAGTCTTAACTGCTTTGAAATAAGAAATGAAAGGCAACTGAGGAGTTTCATTTCAGTGCTTTCTAATGTGCAGAAACAATACTGTTTCAGATAGATGCACCCTTCTCTGGCACTGCTGTTGGGCAGCTGGAAAACACTGGAAGGGGATTGTTTAGTTGGTCTTTTGCAGCTTTTTATGAATTGTGGATGTTGTGCACAGTTAAAAAGGAGAGCTGGTGCAGCCCACCACTGGTATTTGCAGTGACATCTTGTGGGCTGCTTGGTAACACCCTGGGAGAGCTCTGCCTGCTAGAATTTACCTTCTCACATTTCTACTGCATCTGTGATGTGAATGTTCTGTATATGTCTCTGCATTTGTGGGCAAGCCCTTTAATGTGACTTTTTTTTCTTAAATGCTTATAGACTGAAGACCCAGCCATGGAAAGGCCATACACATTTAAGGATTTCCTTCTCAGACCAAGAAGGTGAGGGGGAGTACCCTTGCATTTTAAAACATTTCTTACTTTGAGGTTTTTTTCTTTCAACGATTTAAGGATTGTTGAATGAAATGTACTTCCTTGTCTTCTAGCCACAAATCTCGTGTAAAGGGTTTCTTGAGACTGAAGATGGCTTACATGCCTAAAAATGGTGGCCAAGAGGATGACAACAGTGATCAAAGGGATGAATCTGAGGTAAGGTATAATGCTTGTTATAAGGAATAATGCATTCAAGTTATTGGAGAGCCAAGTGTAATTGTAGAAAAAGTTATACCTTGAAAAATAAATCCCTGGTAGCAGTGTGAGTAGCAGCTTTCTTTCCTCTGCCTTTCAGCTTTTTTTTTCTTTCTTCTTTTTGAACTGAAACTTGGTGTTTTCTGAACTATTTCAAGTATTTCAAAGTATTTCAGCTGCCACAAAGAAGTCTGAAGTCTTTGCAACTCAGTTTTTGAGCAAGTGGAAGCAAAAGTCATGCCAAGTAGATGACCTCAAAAAGTCTATGAAAGTAACTTAGAGAACATAATGGTCTGTATGTATTAGCTACCTCTTTTTCACAGACCATTGCAAAACAGGTGTTATAGTGTTTTTATTTCCTTGGCAGTATTGACTCTGCTCATGCAAGCACAGCAGGTTTAAAGACTTCTCAGCACACTCATCAGCCATCATCCCTTTTAAGAGTTAGTTGCAAACAGGGCTGACAGAGTGAACGTCAGCACAGATTTCCCTGTCACCTGTCACTTGGGAATGAGGGCTGTCATCCCAAGCCATATACCTCTGAAATCAGAAGGTCACACTTGGTTCTCTTTGACTTCTTTACTGGGAATCTGCACCTAGCCACCTGCAGAAGAAGCTGCCACCCAAATAATTACCTGCCACCCAGGTAATCCCTGATGAAGTGGCTGAGATGGGGCTTTAGAGGTTTTGTCATTGACATGAGCTCCGTGCTGTAACCACAGAGCCTTTTTGTATGGTTTATATTTAAGTCTTTTTAAACTTTTCTTTGGAACAACAATGAAATAACTTCTCTTTAACTTTATAATGTTTTCATTTTATTCTTTTTTTTTGTTTATTCCTAAGCATGGGTGGGATGTGGTTGATTCCAATGACTCCACATCTCAGCGTCGGGAGGAGTTACCACCTCCTCCACTGCCTGCTGGATGGGAAGAGAAGGTGGACAACCTGGGACGGACTTACTATGTCAACCATAACAACAGGACTACTCAGTGGCATCGACCAAGTTTAATGTAAGTGGCTGTGTAGTGCAATGTTTTGTGGATGGGTGCAAAATTATTGATAAGGGAGCTTTTTCCCAACAAACATAATTTTGAATTTACAAATTCAAGCTGAAAAAAGTCTTACATGGGGCTGTTATCGAGCAGCTTATAGAGGCACACTTCAGTAACAGATAATTCATGATTTTGGTGCTGTACTAGTTACTGAAACTATACTTTATTCACTGAAGAATTTTCACAGATGTGCTAGTAAATTGAGAGACAAAGTCTGGATATCTTTAGTTAAAAAAAAAACACCTATTTTTAAGACCCTTTTTTTTCCCTGTCTCCAGCAGATCACGTAAACACATGGGTATTCTGGGAAATTCTAGTAAATCTGAAGGGGCGGGAGGGAAGTCAGTGCATTAACAATAGACCTTAGACTATTTGGAGACAGATGTGGAAATTTTCAGTAAGTAATTTAACAGGAATAAATTACTTTCTTCTATAGAGACCATTGTAAAAGTGAGGAAAAAATTCAACTGTGCTTCAAGCTTTAATTAAGTTAAACTGAGGTACTTTGATCCTGGTTATTATTCACTGTAAATACTGAATTACCTGTGTACACTGCTTGTGCTAACATGGAATTCCTCATCAAGCCTCCGCTAGATGTTTCTTAGGAATGGGTTTATAAAGCTGTGCCAAGCTTACTGTTTGAAATGTGTAACTGACAGTGTTGAGACTTACACTGAAACCCTGTGTGAGTTACACACCTTGCATTAGTCTCATGTGGTGACAAAAGCCTTAGTGAGGTTTGGAAAGCAACGTACAAAGTAGGTGTTTTAGTTTAACATTTGTTATTTTCTTGTTCTTTTCTCCCTCACGTGCTTCCATCTCCCCACTACCCAGTGATGTGGGCTCGGAGTCAGATAACAACATCAGACAAATAAACCAAGAAGCAGCCCACAGGCGGTTCCGCTCCCGGAGACACATTAGTGAGGATTTAGAACCAGAACCTACGGAGACTGGAGACGTTCCTGAGGTGTGCAAAGGTCTTGGCTTTAAGAAGCCATCTGAAATTCAAGCTGATGTGTTTCTCATTTGTGAGCTAATTACTGTGCAGCACACACTGTCATGTTTTAACACGGGGTTTGTGGAGAATGCCTGAGTAAAATACCAGTGACACAATACAGGTGCTAAGCAGAGTGCTGGACTGCCCAGGTCCCATGCATTTGTGGGTGCCTGATAAGGTATCCACAACATTAAATGCTATGCAGGTGCTGAGAGAAACATTTATCATTCCAGGCATTGCTTGTTATATAGATGTTGGCAGAAACACTTTGAATATTCCACTTCCAGTAACAGTGGAATAAGTTGTAAAAAGAAGGAAGCATACTAACTGGAACTGCTGTGCCTGTCAGTTTTCTTTAGTGTCTTGATTTAGGGGAAAGAGAAGCTCCCGTGTATTTTTCCCTCAAAATACATGGTCTTAGAGTTCTGCGATCTTACTGATCACCATGAGTGTTTAACTTATGGATAGAGTAAATAAAATAAATGTGGTAGGTATTTGTACACCCGTCAGCTTTCAGAAATATATTACGTGAATCACAGACAGAATGCCTTGTGAAAGCTGGTTTTGGTTCACTAAATGTTACTCAGAGCAACAAACAGTTCTCTGAACACATTGTTGCACTCCTCACCTGTTACTATTTGATTTGCAGATATTAATCAGTAATTTCTTTTATATGCTTATCCTAAATTAAGTATGTGGTCACATAGAAGGCTGAGGTAAAGAAGGCTCCATCTGTCTTTATAAATCCTTAACGTAGGTTCTTCTCTTTTGTTAGCCCTGGGAAACCATTTCAGAGGAGGCAAGTGCAAGTGGAGATTCCTTAAGCTTGTCATTGCCTCCTCCTCCTGCATCTCCAGTGTCCCGTACCAGTCCTCAGGAGCTGTCTGAGGAGCTGAGCAGAAGACTTCAGGTCACTCCTGATTCCAATGGGGAACAACTCAGCTCTTTGATTGTATGTGACTTGCTGCTCTTTCTGTGTAATCCTCTGTTACTGTAATCTTCTCTTAATTGACATAATCTGAATCATTTACACAGATGGGTTGTAATTGCTGGTCTCAGGAAAGCATGAACATGCAGTTAAAATTATCTTTCAAAAATGCATCTGCATTTCACCTTAAAGCAAACTGTCTTGAAAAACAGCATTCCTCAGTTTAGATTTAACATTTTCCTCTGTGTAAGTTTAACTTCAGACTATTCTACTGTTCAACTTTCAGTGAAACAAAATATGTAATACTAAAGAATATCAAACTAAGACTTTCCAAAGGAAAGGAAAAGCCTACCCAGTAAATTGGTATCCTAACATCCTTTTGGGGGGGAGTATTATTTATGTTATATTTATAGGTGCCCTAATGATCATTATACTATAGCACAGAGTTCTGTCTCCAGCAGTTAGTTTGGTTCATATGACATTTCTGGCTAAACTCCAGACAGAAAACTCATAAGCACTTCTCTGCCATTTGTTAAACAGTAAACTTTAAAGCTGTTCTTAATATTATTCTTGAAAAGTAAGCTCAGCATCATGTACTCACATGCAAATTTGTAAATTCACTATTCCTAAATTTCCATGATGATTTTAACAGATTATCATCTTAATATAATCATTGTAACAGATGATCTCAGCAAGGCTCTCACTGTGGATTTAATTCCAGTGAAAGTTCTGCAGAACTTGCTGCTTTCCCAGCCCCAGGCTCTCATGTCATAGACAGGAGAACCACACACTCACCCCTGTGCAGGACTGGCATCTTCTCACCCCTGTGCAACTACTGAAAAGAGAGGTGAACCCCTGCAGTAAGCTGTATGCAGAAAGCTGTTAGCTGTAGCCTAGTGAATTTCCAAGGACAACATTGCTACTATTCAGACAGAAGTTTTACATTTTCCATATATGCTGATGCTCCCTGCAGGTTCTCTAAACTGTCTTCTAAAGGTATTTGAAAATAGTTTTTCAAAACTTCCATGGCATTTTCACATCCCACTGTGTCTTTAGCTAGTCTTCCCCTCTACTGCTGCTTCCACAACTGTTCATTTTCCTATGTGTTTTCCCAGATGGAATGGCCTATCCTCTTCTCTTAGATTGCGTCAATAAAATATTGTAACTCAGATGCTGAAGATGAGTATGAGATGTGTATCCAAGGACTTTTCTCCGTTAATATGAAACAGTCCAGGATGGAATGCTGAGAATTAAGATTTTTTTTCTTTGCTTGCCACACTTCTGTGGAAGTGCTGAAACTACAGACACTGAAACAGAAATATTATTTTTTAAGAGTCAGGAGTAAATGGGAGAAAAGCAAAATTACTGAATAAAACCCCAAGTTTTATGACACCTTAACTTAAAGACATTTTTTTTTTCTTTTTTTCCAGCAAAGAGATCCTTCTTCAAGATTAAGATCTTGCAGTGTAACAGACACAGTTGCTGAACAGTCTCAATTATCCTTGGTAAACCAGAGCTAACTTCTATTTCTTTCTTTTTGTTTGAACATTTCTGATTGTGAATAATACCTTTTCTTAGCTCAGTTTTAGTTAGGTACAGATCAGTAACCAGAACGTAGATGTCACTATCCCAGACTGTGATAGGTACCAAATTAACATCATGGTCAGCAACCACAGTGAGTTCATTTGTGAGAGAGAAAAACATTTTGAGAGTGAGAGCCCAGCCACGCCAACTGTACTTATCTAACAGAGAAACTCAGTTTTCTAAACTCCATTTACAGTCCATGGAGAGAGAATCTTCCCAGGGGTGTTTTCAGCTGGGCTAGGAGAGGGCAGCAGCACCATGGAACTGTAGTACCCATGGGACTCTCCTCTCAGGTGTATTTTTGTGTCCCATAAATTGATTTGACTTGTAATATATAATTGTGTGTAACAACACTGAAAAGGATTGGTGTTTCACCTACTTGTCAAAAGGAACCTTTTTATTATAGCCCTCGTATGACAGAAGTGAATCAAATTGCATCTGTTGTAGTTTTTTAATCTGATTTAGGTAAGCAGCTGCTTCTGCAATTTTATGAAAGTAGATTTTCAAACAGGAAAACATACAGAAATGTTTTTTAATAAAATATTCTCATTCACTTCATAAGCACTCCCCCCTTCGACCTGATGAGTACAAGGTTGTACATATTTTGTCCTACAAAGGAGGAAGATTGCAAAGGCTGAGAGACTAATTAAAAAAAAAGATTTGTAAATCTGAAGTTTTATTCAAAAGCATATCTTGCACAATTCTATCTTAAATTATACTTCTAGGATTTTTTCTCAGTTTTTTATTAGAAATATATTCCGTATGACTACAAATTGCATAATTCTATATCTTTTTAATGGAGATACTGGGTAAATACAGTATATTCGTAATATATACATTAGTAATATAATAGAGTATATTATTATATTATATATATTATATATATAATGTATATATTATACATAATATATACATTAGTAATATAATACAGTGTATTATATTATATATAATGTATATATTATACATAATATATACATTAATAATATAATACAGTATATTATTATATTATATATTATATATATAATGTATATATTATACATAATATATACATTCGTAATATAATACAGTATATTAGTTTGTTACTAAAGCTGGTGTCTCTGCTTATTCTTTCTGTTGCTGTTGTACAGACATTTAGACAGTGGAGTTTTTCAATTTAATTTTTTTTCATATGTTCCTGAAGTTGTTTACTGTATCTACATTTGCTGCTTACAGATGGGTGTAGTAGCTGTTGTTCAAAGATCTGCCTCTGAAATACTGTCCATCTCTTTACTTTCTCTTTTGGGTACAGGATTGTTTGGTTTGCAGTACAGTTATTCCCTCACTGTCTTCTCTCTCTTCTGGGCAAAGCTGGCTCCTAGTGCAGGCTGTGCCAGAGGTGTTCTGCACTTGATGGAGTCTGGGTTTCTTGTCACGTGAAGGCTGAGTTTCTTTTCCTGGTGTAGTCAGATGGGGACTGTCTGTCACTTTATTACTGTTGAACACTCGTTTCATTAGCAGATATTCAAATCAACAGAATTGAAAGCACTGCTCTGAAAGAAGGATGATTTCTGATCTTAACTGTATTTAATCCTTACTAAGCTAATGATAATTTATCTTCTAGCAACTAAACACATACTTTCTCTCTAAATACAATGCTCTTCTTGGCAGTATTAATTCTTACTGAAAATTCAGTGTCATCTTTTTCATCTGACAATGTCTGTGCACTCACTGATGACCAGAATGTACCCATTTTGTTTTAAAATACCAAGTTTATGGGCACAGCATGCAACATTTTTTGAAGGAAAGAAAAAAAATCATGTTACATTTAGAATAATTATTGTTATTATTGGCAATACTGAAAATATAGAACTGAATACAAGAACTCTTGAAAATAGTTCCCTTCATGGTTTTTATATAAGATTCTGACATTATTATCAGTGCTTGATGACTTGGGGGTTTTTGCTATTATCTTAAATATTATTTCTACCTAATTGCTCTCTTTTAATCAACTTGTCTGTGATCCTTAATCCTAAATATATAACAGTAATCTGAGACCTTCATCACTATCTGTTACTTATCTGTAACATTAATTATCATTTAACAGCAGAGTGGTCCATCTAGGAGAGCTCGTTCTTCAACTGTCACAGGTGGTGAGGAGCCAACGGTAATGACACTCTTTATCAAGCATTATCTCTAAATAAAATGTGGGGACATTTAGGTCTTGTACAATAGGGAACTTTTTTTCACAAAGCAGCAGTGTGTTGAATGAAACACAGCCACTGAAGCCATAGTTTTGCTGTTGTTGTTCCAAATTTGCTGAAAATTTCTCAAAGCACTGGAAGGTCAGTGTGTCTGAGTGCCATGGATATGCCTCTGGGTTTTAACAAAGGCATCTGAGAAATGGAAGATACAACACCTTGTTCATTAAAAACAGAAAGAACCAGAGCTTAGAGGCATCAAATCAGCAAATGTGTAGCTGTGGTTTTGGCCTGCCTTTGTCTTCCCTTACTCTCCTTTAAACTAATTAATTTCAATTCTTGAAGGTGATCTTAATCTGAGAAGCGTGCCAGTACAGTGACCTGCCTTATAGCTTTTAATGGTCTTATTTAATGCCAGTTTTCATTTTCCAGTAGACGTTCAGCAGTCCAAAGATGAATTTGTAGCTTTGATCATTCAGTAAAATTCTGGAAGTGCTTTTCTGGAAGCGTAATGCAAGGAAAGTGTGTTGAATTTATGTGGGATCTGTCAAAACAATTAAGTGTTTTTAACCTGATTAAATGGCTGCTGAAGCAACTTATTTCTTGAAAACAGTTTTACAATAACTATCATAAATACCTTTTATGAATAGGTGTGCACCTATTTATTTATTTTATTTAAGATTTGTATGTTTTCTATTTTTACGTGGTAATGTTAGATCTTAACTTGGGTGTTGATGCACCATTCTGTAATACTGTCTCTGTTTACTGGACTTTTTGAATTTTAGAATTGGGAGAGCATATTTGTGTTCTGTTCCTGCCAGAAGAAAATTTTTGTCCCCGCAAAACCTGCCTGACTTGCTAATCTTGAGTTAAAATGTGTGCTTTGTTGAAGTGTAATGAAAAGGTCTTGTTGACAGAGCATTTTGTCTTGATTATACTCTTTAGAGCAAATACCAGTATTTTTCTGCAAAAAACTGAGTCCAAAATTCACTGAGTCATAATTAATACAGCTGTATGATAGACGGTTTACTTCATTGTATCGCAGCTTCCTAATGGGGCCCTCATCCCTGATTTGTCTTAATTCAGTGTGTGTTTATACTGAAGCCCAGACCTTTGGAGGATTTAGGAATTAAACAGGAAACCCATCCCTCTCCCCTCCTATGAACCAGGTGGTTTACATCCGTGGGGCTCTCTGGGGAGCAGGCCCAGGCTGAGGACTCAGGACCAGGGATGGCAGACACAGGGCACTGGTGAGGGAGCAGCAGCCGTGCTTGGCTCTTCAGCCTGTCACCAGTGCACTCAGGAGTCCTCCAGCACAGCAGCAGACCCAGAAGTGGCATTTCCTGGTGGACTGCTCTCATTACTGTTGGTTTGCACTGCTGCTGGAGAGAGTGACAGGAGGAGGACACCGACTGTGCTGAGCTGTGCCAAGCTGTGCTTGGTCTCAGCAAGCTCTGGGGCCCCAGGAGGCTGTTAAGGGGCACGTCCACACGAACAGTACCTGAATTTGTCCCCCTGTGGCTCTAAATCTGAGCATTTGTATAGTTCATAAGATATTGATAGACTGAATATTACTGTGGGAGTGAAAATGTTGCATCTGCTCTAGATACAGCTGGGCCAGGGGCAGAAGATGAGTAAATCTGTTATTTGAGTGTGTGTAATGAAGTAGGTGTTGATGGCTGTAGATAAAGTCCACATTTAGGTAAATATATCTGTAGTTATTAACCACTCTGCTTTTCAGGATTTTTTTTGTTGGTTTGTTTTAAAGTCCCCAAGGACCTTTGTCATTCTTCTGTGAAGAGTACATTGTAAAACTGAGTAATTGAGTAAGTCCCATTATTAACCCAATGAGCAAGCACCCTACATGAGGTGACAACAAAAGATCTAATGTTCTGTACAAAACCTCAGTTTACATGCTCTGTTTCTCCTTTATCTAGCACAGCAGCACTTCTCCGTGAGATGCCCTGAGGCTGCAGAAGTGAAAATAATAGACCTTTGTGTTTATACAGGATAGCATGTTTTCTGTGAAAGGGCAGGAGGAAAACCTGACAGTAAATAAGAATTGGTTGTGCTTTAGGCTTACCAACTAAAAAAGGTTTTTAGGTCTTGGTTTGCTTGGGCTTTTTTTTTTAACATACAGCAAAATACTGTCTGATATAAAGACACAGCTTTAACCTCCCTTAAATATGTAGTCCTTCATGAGGTGAATTGGATTAATGAGCTCTGGAGTAATTTGACATGTAGAGCAGATGAGAATTCATAGTCTGCATGTGTTTCTTAGTCACATTTCCACACTATGCCCAGGAACTGTTAGCAGACATTTAGTTTTACAGTCAATCTTTTCTTCAAACCGTGATTTTAAGTGAACCATCTTGCTTCTTGCAGGAAGACCTGGTAAAAAGCATCTCCTAAAAAGAATACATAAATCTTATAAGCAGCTTTTGGCATCTTGGGCTCTGATACAAGTCCTTCTCTAGCTCAGATGGCAGAACTATTTCTTCCTAATCTGAACACTGCCATTAACATCAGCTCAAGGCCTTGCAGCCCTGCAGAAAATTTGATACTCAGGTGCAAGAAGCACAGTAAGTTTAGCAGAGGAGAGAGATGCCATGTACAGTGCTACAGCCTGTTCAGAGGAAGCCATGCTCAAAGCAGACTGCTAGATCAAAGCATTTTAGTTAATTTCCTTGGCATTATGAAGCTGCCAATTTCTAAAGGAACTGGTGTTACTGGTGAGGAGTTAAAGCACTGCACAAACTGGTAAGGCACTTCAGGCACTGGTTTTTACTCCCTCATGTGATGAAGGCCTTTAGGTTTCATCATTGTTCTGCTATCAAGGCAGGTACTTTGAAAGAGTGAAGCAATCTCTGGCATTATAGTCTTGATAATTAATAAATGAATCTATGTTTTATTGTGATTAATAATTAAACCAAGTGCATACTTAACCAAAGATACAGACACAGACACTGAAAAGCACTTTGCATGTGCCAAGCCTTTGATGCAATTATCAGGACATGGGCTTCCTCAGAGGGTAAAAAGTGTCCTGCAGAGCTTAGCAGCTTGGGGATGGCAGGAGTTCCTGATCTCTCCAGCTCTTAGTATTTACATCAATCACTTGGGAAAAACACCTATCCTCAGTATTCCCACTTTCTTGTTTGCTTCACTGACAGCCAGGATACCTGTTCTAATAAAGCTTAATAAACACAGAAATCTGTGTAGATTTGTTCAGGTCCAGAAAAGGTCAGGGTTAACAATTTTCTCTAGGCTATTTTTCTTCAAGAAGCTTTGCCATTTGTGCTGCAATGTTTTTTCTTTCTCTTCTCTGTGTCCCTGAAAAAGATGTCAAGTTGGTTTGCTTAAGCATTAAATATTTCCTTTACAGGAAGCACACAGTAACATAATTATTGTGTCGAATAGTGACACAACTTGTTTATTGATAATCTGTGCATTTGACACTGGTATCTTTATCCATATGTTTTGATTAGAACATCTTTCTTGTGGAAGTTTTAGTAAAAAAAAACTTTTTTTACAAAATTTGGGGCTCTAAGTTTAGGGTGTATCTTGAGTCTTCAGGAAATTTAACCCTGAATGCAAACACTTGTACCTATAGCAAAGTGGCTAAACTTCAGTTTACAAACCCACAATAATTTATTGAAGCTGATTCAAGACACTGTGGTAAAGAACAGACCTTGGGAAATGTGATGTGACTGCACGGTTACTTCAATTCTTACTTATCCATAGGAATGGAAAAGGAAAACCCAAAAATGAATCCAGAACAAATAAAACATGTACATTTTAAGAGAAAATTATTAAAACATAAGTTCCTTTTTGTCATTATGTGCAATCTACAAATTAAGAAGTTTGAAAACCTATAAGCTCAGCTGACAGTGAATGTGTGCAAAGGTGAATCAAAAGATCCATTGTGAGGAATAATGCTTTGCCTCAGAGGTGCAGCAGACAAACTCCTATTAAATGAAACCAGAAACCGTATTTTCCTGCATGTTTGTTGTGTGGACAGTGTTGTAAGTTAACAAGTTCCTTTTTTTTTCTTTTAAATGGACTTACAAACTACTTTCTAATCTATTATAAAATAACAATACAGTAATTTTTTTGTCTGAGCAGCCTTCAGTGGCCTATGTACATACAACCCCAGGCTTGCCCTCAGGCTGGGAGGAAAGGAAGGACACGAAGGGCCGCACCTATTATGTCAATCACAACAACAGAACCACCACATGGACACGGCCAATCATGCAGGTATGAAGAGCTGGAGTAGTGCTGAGTTAAGACAGCAAATCCTTTGTATATGTTGGGGATCATTGCAGTGGAAGCAGCTCCTCAGAACTCTGAAATTTAAAAAAAGATTCCGCAGCACTGTCATGACAATTCAGGATAATCACAAAAACTTGCAATGATTGGGCTTTTTTGTTAATTCTTTTAACTATGTTAAGGTACTGATTGAGCTGATTGCTGCAATGGAAGGAATTCACAGAGGTACATAACATATAAGGAAAAAGGCAAATTAATTTCTAGGATTGAATGTGAAAGTTGTGCTTATCTATTAGTAATATTTTTCCAATGCAATTAAATACTTGATCTCTAAGAAAGTGTATTTAATATTTCATCATCATAATAAATACATGTATCATTTTAAGTGTCTTAACTCTGGGTGAACTGTTCGTGATAATGTGCTAACCTGGTTTGCTTCTGGAACAGCTTGCAGAAGATGGCATGGTTGGAACCACAGCAAACAGCAGCAACCATCTCAGTGAACCCCAGATACGGCGGCCCCGCAGCCTCAGCTCACCCACAGTCACTTTATCTGCTCCACTTGAGGTGAGAAACACTCTTGCCAAGAAAGATCACTTGTGTCTGACTTCTCATTCTTTGCTGGTCTCCTAACTTTTATTTTCTTTAGCAGTTTTCTGTCTGGATCTTTACATTGTACAATAGAGCTTTGTGGTCACTGAATGGTGTATTTTATATATGAATGTTTGGTTTGATCAGTTAAAATGTAATCTGTGTGCATGCCTGAAACACGTGGTGCTGTGATTCCATGTGTTTAGAAAGTCAGAAATACTTTTCTAGGTTGAAACACTTGTTTTGCTGATGGTAACTTTGAAAATATTACATGCAACTGAGTTTGGAAAACCTTTGAATTAAGATACTGATTGCATTTTTTATTCCTTGTCTTTCAAAAGGGTATTTAATTTATTCTAGGTATCTTTAAAAGTAATTCAGAACACTGATAAATGATGTTCTCTGCAACCTACCTGAAGAACCTAACTTCAGTGGCTTCTTATGCTGTCAGAGACAATGTGTGTTTTACTTTTCAAAGTGTGATTAAAACTCCTGAATCGATGAAACGTGGCTGTGTTGAGGAGAGGAGGTTCTGGCAAAGCACTTGAGACTTGAGCTTGCCTTTCAGGGCAGTATCTTTCTCCATAGCTACAAAAACAGTGTTCTGTTCACTTCAGAATATTCAGCTAAACAGTTTGGTTCTTAATTTGCTCAGTGCTCGCAAACCACTGGGGTGCTAGAAAGCACAAAGTTGTCATCTTATACCCACCTTTGCATTGATTTAAAAAAAAAAAAAAAAGAAAAAAAAGGAAAAAAAAAAAAAAGCTAAAGTGCAGACTTATTAACATCTTCAAAGGATATAACCACAAGAAAAAACATCACTTTGACTTTTTCAAAAGTTACTTCTTTTGTTTAAATAGTAATTTTATTGTAAAATGTTCCACTTCTTTATGTATGAGACATGAAAACCTTTTATTTAATGCAAAATATTTTAAACAGTGTCTCTGAACACAGCAATCTAACTGCATTTTCCACAAATGCAGCTCAAAACTATAAATAAAGCTAGAGTAATTTTGTAAAAACTCACATTGGTGCCTCATTTTCTAATATAATGCTAAAAAATAGTAATTTAATGCAGGCTAAGTAAGAGAATTGCCAGAATGAGCATATTGAGATTTACTGATTCTTAGTAATCAGCAAAACAAGAAGAAAAGAAGCTGTTATCACATGTCAGCTAGTGAGAGGGTGTTTTTGAAAGTAACTGGAAATTACAAATGCAAACAAGATTTACACATACAACTTCAGCCTTGTTTGCAGGCTGTGATAGTCTGTGTTTTCAAAGGTGAGTAAATCCAGATACAATTTGTCAAGCTGTTTAGGCAAATTTTTTAAAATAGAGCACATCATGCAACTTCAATTTTTAACCAACAGGCATTGATCAGTCAATCAGTGTTGTGGCTCTGGTCATTTATTTTTAAAAATAATAAAATTGTCCAAAATCTGTAATTGCAAACTGGTTTTTTGTTTTTTGGTTTTTTTTGATGTTGTCTTAAGTTCATATTCAAGTTTTTTGTCTGAAGTTATGGTTGAGAAATGCATTGTCAAGTGGGTAGCATCACATTCAGGATAGTCTCTTGTTGTCAGTTATGCTGCACCATGAAGCATAAAGCAATGTTTTGGGGTTTTCAGTCATAAAATGAAATATTGCAAGGCAGTTGTAATAAAATATCTAATGAGATGTGAATGCTGAGGGCACTATCATTACGCAGGGAGGTGATAAGACTCAGAATCCTTCCCAGCAAAAAGCTCAGGATGTGATAAGGAGCAGAAATGGGCAAAGTTAGCACTAGGTAGTCAGCCCCAGCACTTAATTATAGTATTAATTGTAGCTTGAATGACAAAATTTTCTGTGAAACCAGTTTTACCCTGTTCAGAGTACTGAGAGCCATTTGACAGATCTTATTGTCTTTCCCTTTCCTCAGGGCATGAAGGACTCCCCGGTGCGCAGGGCGGTGAAGGACACCCTGTCCAACCCCCAGTCTCCCCAACCCTCACCCTACAACTCCCCCAAACCTCAGCACAAGGGTGCTCAGAGCTTCCTGCCCCCAGGATGGGAGATGCGGATCGCGCCCAACGGCCGCCCCTTCTTCATCGACCACAACACTAAAACTACCACCTGGGTAAGAGGAATTGGAAATCGGTTGCCATCTCTTAGGTGTTCCTGTGTTCCAGCCTTTGTAACCCCCACCTTATTGTGCCATTTGTCTTGTATCCACGAGGGGATTTGAGCAGCTAAATAGTGGAATCCCTTTAGTGCTGCCTCTGCTGCACTCCGAAACTTTCCTGTGCATATCCTCCTAGGGTTTGGTGCCTTTATACACCACCTACCAGGCAACAGTGTTCCACGCTGTGTATTTGACCGTTTAATACTTGACAAACCCTTGCACACAAGTACAGTCCTTTAAACGTCCCAACGTTGTGTTTTAGAGGCATCCAGAGCAATGGAGATTCAGGGTGTTGTTCAGTTTGAGACTGCCCATAACTGTATTGTTGCATTTCACTGTGACTATCTCTGGGTTTTTAACTCATGTAATGTATGCTGTCTTCTGCAGTTACCAGAATCCATTGGATTACTCCGCTTTATGCCATGAGGATCCATTTTTCAATAATTATGCAAGTTTGGTCAACAAATTGAAAAAATAAAATTACACTAGGGGAAAAAAGTGTCAAAGACAACACAGCAATTCACATCAGCCTTGAAACATGAGCTGAACTTTGATTTGTTAGGCACCACTTGGGTTCCCAGTGACCACTAGTTACAAGTTGTATTTTAATGGTGGTTCTTAGTGCTGTTCCTAGTGCATGTGGCTAAATTACAGGAATGGAAATCTCAAGCATTTCTTGTCTATATTTTTCTTCTGTGACCTATTTTACTTGCCCCTTTTTGCTTCATTTGGACATTGATGTAATAATACCTGTGCATTACTAAAAATGTAAGGAGCTCATTTTCATCCTTTCTGAGTCTTTTTGTGATGGGGTAGCTTATTTCTCCAGTGCTTTTAAGAGCCAAAAATGATCATATGTATCTAAATGGCACTTACAGGAGTGCCTGTGCTCCAGAGAGCAGGGCTGTGTCTCTGGATGTAGCACACTTCCCAGAGTCAAAGCCTTACATCACTACAACTAACTCTTAACATTTAAAAAATCATTTCAGTATATAAATGCTAATAAAGCATGTGATACATCCAAATATTATCATCACATCTATCACTTTTATATATTTTGTGTTCTTACCAGAAAAATAAGAACAAATTAATAACTGTAATTGAGGAAGATTTATGTTCCAGGCAATTTAGTGCTTGACTTAGTGTGTAGATCTAACTTGGATTTGTTGGATCTAACTTGATCTGTTGGATTTACAGTTCTGTATTTCTGTTACAGGAGGATCCACGACTGAAATTTCCAGTGCATTTAAGATCAAAAGCATCACTGAACCCTAATGATTTGGGCCCTCTTCCTGTAAGTGACAATGTGTATGTATTTTAATATATACCTGCTATCTTGTGTGATCTGGTCTGTTCTGGCAGTCGTGCTGGACACGTACGTTGCTGTCATCACTGTCCTGAAGAGACTAAAGCTGGGATTATATACAGCACCAAAAAGCTTTATTGTTACCTGTGAGTCAGTCAGGCATTTCAAAGCCAGCCCATCATGTTTCTGAAATGATTGCGTGTTTCTTTGCTTATCTGGAGCTTCGAAGAAACATACCATGGTTTTATCTTCATGTTCTTTTAGATAATTACCTGAGTGTTTTAGGAAAAAATGGAGCAGATCATTCAAAGCAAGTTCTATGAACATACCAGCATATATTGGCATTCAGAAATTAAATAAATTCTGATTTGGCAATGAAACTTCCATATTCTGCAGAGAAAATTATCATTTTAGTGTAATTTTTGTCATACTTGTAGCCAAAGTATAATACTGATTAGCAGCCATGTCAAATACAGATCTTTGCTTTGTTTTTAAAAAGCTGCATCCCTAATGGCAGAGGAGTCTATGAGGAGTCACATTTTCTCTAAGGTGCTGGTTTCTTACCGTGTAGTGTTAACTGAACTCATTGCCTCATCTATACTAAGTGTACTTCTAAAAAATGGCCATGGCAATTGTACTTGGAACTCAGGAAGCCTCAGTGACAGCAAGCAAGGGATTGTCACGAGCTTTCTGAGTGCTCCTGTGTGTTTTACAGACAAGCTGCCTGCAAACAGCTGTGGCAGCAGAAGGGGCTTCTGCCCACTCAACAGGTCATGGTAGATTAAGTTATTTCAGTTTCAATAAAAATTTTTAATTGTGCTCATTTTCATTGAGGTGTTAATCCATTTTTGAGTAAGAGTGACTGCAGAACTTAACAAGAGTTTCTCAAAGATTGAAATTAAATTTCTCATCTATGTTTTATAGAGTTCTTAAGGTCATATGGAGCATTCAGGTGGACAGTGCAGGCAGGACAGAGCTGCACATAGTGCCAGTGTGCCATTTCTTCTCCTTTCTATATTGTACTTACCTGGAAGATGAGCAAAGGGAAGGGATTTTGAAAGGGAAGAACGGAGGACTAGGTTTGACATTCTTGCCCCACTCTAATGGGATCCTGGCTTATGTATTTACAATAAATAACTCACATGTGTTTCAGAAGCAGAAGCTCTCAAACCAAAGGAGTGATGGACAATCTCATCTTTGTGATCATTTTCTCATTGTAGGCAACGGGTACAAATCCTGATGCACAAAGTTTCCACTTCCAACCTTAAAAAAAAATATTTACTGTATTTGCTGTGTAAATAGGCATCTCTGTGGATCTTCCAAGATTTTAGTCTCTGACATAATGCATCTGTGATCATTTTGTGTTTTCTACCTCACAAGCATCTATCAAACTTTTTAAGTAGGTGTGGATAATGTGTTACTTCACGCTGTGTGAGAGTGGCAGTATTTCACTTATTTTCTCTCTGTTTTTTTATTTCCCAATTCCAGCCTGGTTGGGAGGAAAGAATACATTTGGATGGAAGGACGTTTTACATAGACCATAGTAAGTAAGCCCTCAGGTACTACAGCAAATAGACAAAGGGAGGTAATAAGTATTGAAGTGAAAGTTTTATAATTTTACTCTTCATTTAGGAAGCCAGGTGTTGATATGTGGAGACATTGATACCAGAGACTTAGTGCCCTCATACGGTACTGTATATTCACTGAAAGCTTGCTTTTAATTGGCTCATCAAGCTTTGTCCCTCTCTGACTTGTGAAGCATTAACATTTCTTCTTTGTGGTTTCTTTTGTTCTTGTTGATATTTTGGATTTGTTGTTGTTGTTGTTGATGATCCCATGGCTTATTGCACTTAATAAATTAAAATATACACTAGGAATAGAAAATAAGATGAGAAAATATCATATAGCCACAACTGCATATATAGGCAGTGGAGAAATTAGCACTGATAAGTACTCTTCCCTCTCTTTAAGAAGGTCTTGTGGCAGTGCTGATTCTGATCTTATTTCCTATTTGTAGCATGTTAAACTGCACCCAGCCCATTAATATGATTCAGTTCTGTTAGTGAAGTTCTAGTGTAAGTGATGTTTCATTGTAGACTTGTCTTACTACAGCATCTCAGAACTACTTGTGTGAGTTTTTGTTGTTGTTTGAAATCAAAGCAGCCCAGAAAGGTTGGGTTGTTTCTTCTTCCTCTCTTTTTTTTTTCTTGTTTTTTTCTTTTTTCCTTTTGTTTCGTTTTGTTGTTTCAAGACTCCAGCAGGACTTTATAATGAGATATTTCTATTGATGGCATAATACTTACAGAAAGGGAGAACTCACAAAACCACTAGAAGAGGGAACATACTCTCCAAAAGTGAAAGAATTATAATCTTAAACTGTTATACATATAGGACTGTATCATGTTTTTCCATCAGTATCAGAAACACTGACTCTGATCCTTATCTGTAGTTGTATATATGACATTATTAAATCATTAAAAAACACTCAGTAGTCCATACCTGGGATAAACTGGCCATCATTTCATTCTCTGCTGAAACAGTTAAGATGCAACAAATGTTATCAGTTTCATTATTAGAATACAAGGTAAATGTTAAAAGTGTTGGCAGAGTTGGCTCCTATTAATGTCCTGGTTCCCCAGGTCCATTTTGTAATTTTTCTGCATAACTATCCAGAACTGTTGTCCTATTTTTTAACTGTAAAAAGTCCAATGCAACCAGCACAGAAAACCTCTCCTGTGGAGCAACACTAACTGCTATTAAGCATGCCATATAGACTCATAAAGCATAGTACTGCTAAAATCATTTAGGTATCACTTGTAGCCTGAAAATAGAAATTTTTTAGATTATAATTGTAAACAGTTCTAATTTCTGCAGCAGTCAATCTTTTAATCAGAAATACAGTCTCTATTCTCCAAGATTGGTCCTTAGCTCGCTAAGTCAGCATTATTTAGCATCCATAACTAAAATAGTATTCTCTGTTCACTGGAACACTCATAGGAGCCTTGTGGGAAAAAATCATCTACTTGTACCATGAAGGAAAACACAAAGGTTTTCCAGCTGTATTCACAACAGTTATTGGTGGCTCACTGACAGAGGGGTGGACACATTAAATGGGTTCCCCTCCAAGTCTGTCTTGGATCCACCATTCTTCAATATATTCCTCAGGGATTTGACCAATGAATTAGGGAGAATGTGCTCATTAGTTCATTAGGAAACAACAGTGTAGGAGAGGTGAGAGGTGCTCACTATAACAGTATGAGAAAATAGAATCAGTCTGGCAAAGTGTTACTGTCATGTGAGATAGGATGCTGCTTAATAAGAATTGCAAAATATTACCAGAATGGTGATTTTCCCAGAATGGGAAAAATTAGCAGAACTTTGGTTGAAAAGGGCATGAAAAATATCATCAGCTGGACATGATTTAACTCATTCTGTGATGTATCTAGAGGAGTGTTTTCAATAAGACCTGAAGCATCCTTCTGATCTCCTCACTGTAATATTCTGGGGAAAAATCAAAGATTTGTCAGTAATATTGTACACCCTAAAGTAAGACAATAAGAAAGAATTCACAAACTTTCAGTAATTTCCAGTTCTGTTATTCTTTTCTTGGTAGAAAATTACCACCATGATGTGTGGCTGTCAGTTGCAAGTAGGTACAAGACATTAATTGGTATATAGCCAATTTCCTTGTAGAAGAAAATGAGACTAACAAGTTGAAGCGAGAAGGAAAAGGGCCAGAGGAGGCATCATACCTTCCTGGCAGGCTCTGGTCTGTGGGTCTCATGTGGGTTCTGGAGCTGTCAGCCTAACAGCTTTCCTGCTGGATTTTGATAGGCATTAAATAGCCTTAATATGTAAAAGAAAATTAAATAGCATTTTAATATTAACTGATAGATCAAATTTGATTAAATGTGCTTCTCATCTTCTTGAATTATCTTCAGTTAACACTTAATGAATGTCACCTTTCAGATCTCAGTCCCTTTTAAAACTACCTTGGGTTGCTCAAAACTTACAGGTTTTTTCCTGCTATAGAAATATGAAACATATTTGTGTTTTAATGTCAGGGGGTTTGGTTTTTTGCTTTAACCAATAGTAGCCATAAAAACAATATTCACGAAACTTAGTATGTTTATTCCCAAACCCACCAATTACAAATATTAAAATCTGAACTACTATCTTAATACACAGGCCATAAATCAAAGCAGTGCACCTAGCAAGCAAATGTGTTGTTATTATTACCCTTTCAGGGAAGGAAATTGATTACTTTAAACCTTGCCACTGCAGGTGGCATCTAGTTAGGGTTTTGGAGCATTGTCTTACTGTTGCAACATCATCATTTTGTTGTGATTCTATTGTGTTCAGAATCTTGTGAGGAGCAGTTGTCTGGAGGCAGAGAGAGTCTCACCATGGTCCTGTATAACCTCACCATACCACCCTCCTGGTGCTCTTAGACCCTGTAGATGAAAAGAAGGGGACTCTGTGTGTTACTGCCAAAGTCTCCTTTGCTCAAAATGGAATCAGCTCTAGTTCTGTAACCAGATGGTTCTGCCTCCCTTAGTAGTCCAGCCAATGCCTAGGAGTTTCTCTTTTTCAGAGAGATGTTAACTCCTTCCAAATTTAAGTACAGGCTGTCCTTTAAAAGTATTACAGATTTTGGCTGTCTTTATGCAAATTGTAAAAAAAGGAAACAGTCTTTCATTTGGCAAATTTTTTGGATTTCTTTACCTTTCAGGTGTGAAGTCTGTGCATTTCTAGTATGAGTTGAATCCCAGACTGTGTCCAAACAGAATATGTTTACTGCTACAGCTGAAACACAAGCAGTGTAGATGCACTGGATTCTGCTGTAGCTTTGCATTTTTGAGTGTTTTCAACTAAACAGTGTGATGGGGTTTTGATGTAGGTGGGTGAATACAGCCTTTTCTAACCCTGAAATACTAAGTTGTGGAAATGTTAGAAAAAACAGTTGCAGGGATAGAAAACCAACATACGTTCTCAGTGCCATACCAGAGAAGTAATGATATAATTTCTTTTGTTATTTACAGATAACAAAATTACCCAGTGGGAAGACCCCAGACTGCAGAACCCAGCAATCACTGGCCCAGTAAGTACTGCTGTATTTTTTTTTTCCATTAAATACTGTGACTCACATAGATTTGGAAGAGGTAGGAAGCATTGCTGAGCAGCAAGTCATGCCTGTTCCCCAGATCTCCTGTCCTGTGACTTGGAGTGTCTAGGAAACATTGTTGGGCAGTAGATGTGCAGCAATCAAAACAGACTGAGGGTAAAAAATGTTAGTTCAAATAAATTACATCTAAAGTAATGTGTCAAATATTCCTCAGTTGTGAGGTTTTTTTAAATTTCTCCACAGTTGCTTATACTGTAAATTACTTCATATGGAACAAACAATATTAAATCTTTGCATCTTATTTTTTAATCCTCCATTGTGTTAAAATAGCATGTTTCAGCAGTAAACTGTATGAAGGGAACGTGTCTGCTCTGAATCATAAGTTTGAAAGCATTTGGAAATTTCAGATGAAGTGTGCTGAGTACTAGACTGTAAGGTTTTAGGAAGGTTTTAAGGTGTGGGATAAAGGTTCATATTTACCCATTCTCTGGGTCACTACTGACAACAGAGTTTTAGTGAGCTGAAACACGGTGCTATTAATTTTTAGATTCCTGGTTAGTAAAAACCTGCTTCCCTTCAAAATGGGAGAGTTGGGACTATGTGGCTTCAGAGTATAAAAAGGCTAGAAATTTCGTCTCTCAGTTTTTAAAAGACATAAAATTTTCTGAAGATAAACCAAGAGATTTCAGAATATCACCCTTAGAAAAAAGAAATACATGCTTTTAATTTAATATCAAAATGGTAAAACATTTAATATGTACAGTTATTTTTTGACCTTTTCATGCTGGTTTATGCCACTTTATGGTATCCTGAGTGAGCAGACTTTCATCCCCGAGGGATTTCCAGGCACCAAGAATACCTTTTTATTTTTGGTAATTTTAAGGCTATCAGGACACAGCAGATGAACTACTGTATGGTGTAACTCCTGTTGCTCTTATTTATTAATAAAATTAATAGTAATGACTTACTCGAACATAATTGCTTTTGAAGTGATTTATCCATTTGTGGCGTACTTAATACTCTGACACAGAGTACCTTATACAAATTCTTAATTATTATTTTCCCAGAAATGTTAACCATAAATGAGACTATCTGGGATACTCTGTTTCAAGATGATAAGGGTCAATAGTGATCCCAATTTAGTAAATAACAGTTATTTGTGCATTTGTTTGGGTTTTTTTAAAGGGAAAGCAAGACCAAATGCAATTTACAGCCTTGTAAGCATGAAGGATTCATCTTAATATTTGCAGTAGTATTTTTGGTGCCATGAAAAAAAACCAAGAGCTATTCAAGTTGCATTGTGCAGTAGAAACTTTGAAAAATTATTTAATGGCTGTAGTAATGTCATATTATCGTCAGAGTAAACTGATTTAGTTTGATTTTTTTAAATTATTTTTCATGTCTCATTGTCCACAAAACTCACACAGAAATATTTCCACCTCCTGCTCTCATCTGCAGCTAATCATGAATCTACTTCAAGATCAGCCCATACTGTCCCTCCCACAAAATCCCAAGTATCTCAAGTATCACTTGGCATGCTTGTTATGTCCTAACGAGGTACATGGATGGCAGCAATACATCCCCGGGTTTTTGTCTACATTAATTTTTTTTTCTCTTTTTCTATTTCTGAAGAAAGAAAATGCAGGTAAATAGTTGATAGACAGAAGAACTGAGTCAAAAGTTTTTATACCTTTTAACTCAAATTACATACTGAGAAATGGGAAAATTTGGCTGCTGTATTTCATGCACAGTGGGTTTTATTAGATGAATGTATGGCATACATACATAGGTAGCCTGTCTTTACATTTCCTTTTTTGTTTGAATCATGTCAGCATATCAAACTGCTAAATAATCTGTGGAATAATGGAATAATCCGTGTTTCTGATTCTCTCCCTGACAGGCAGTTCCATATTCCAGGGAGTTCAAGCAGAAGTATGACTATTTCCGGAAGAAGTTAAAGAAACCAGTGAGTAGAACTGTGCTGCTGTGTGTGCACACAGTAAACGCTTAGTTAGTTGTCAGAAAAAAGGAAACCTGCGACAGCTGTTTGAAGTCAGTTTTATCAGAAAAAGCATCCCTGGCTCAGTCATGTTCCTCTGTTCATCCAGTCAGTTTCTCCCCTCTTCATTCAGAATTCAGCTCCCTGGGCCAAATCACAATGGGTATCAGCTCTCTCCTGTTCAGACAGGACTTCTGAAATATTTTGGTAGTCCCATTCTCCTTTATTTACATCTCTGCATCCCAGTTCTGGTATGTGTGGTGCTGTAGGTGTTCTTATTGTGAAACTGTTCTGGCCTTTACGGGGATGTGAGTGAAGCAGTTGCATAAATCTTGTGCATTTGTTACCAGTTTAAGCTAAAATGCCCTTAAAATAGATCATAGTAATATCAACCATTTTTTATTGTTTGTTTCTTATTTTTCTTGTTGATTTCATTGTTTTGCTAAATTTCATGGAAATCTCTGGAGCCACTAAATAGGAACTTACCTAGTTCACTGTGTGCTGTTTACTTGCAGACTTAGAGAGCACTGCAAAACAAAAATAAGGAGAAACTTAAAACATCAAATGTCTGCTCTGTCATTTAGTTATTACCACTGATCAGTAATTTACCTGAAGAGTTACTTACTGAGACTAACAAGTATCATATGATCTGCTTTCACATAGGCTGATATACCAAACAGATTTGAGATGAAACTACACAGAAATAATATTTTTGAGGAGTCCTACAGAAGAATCATGTCTGTGAAGAGACCTGATGTACTAAAAGCCAGGCTCTGGATTGAATTTGAATCTGAAAAAGGACTTGACTATGGAGGTGTGGCGAGAGAATGGTTTTTTCTCTTATCCAAGGAGATGTTTAATCCCTATTATGGTCTTTTTGAATATTCAGCAACGTAAGTACATTACAATATTTCCATTCATAAGGGATATGCACATTAGATTTTGCATAAGAGGCAAAGCTTAGACTGGAAAGTAGTTGGAGAATCCCTTGCGGGGCACCAGGATGCATTCTTATCAGTCAAATTTCTTATCTGCTTTTCAGAGAATCTTTCAATTTGTCATTGGAATCCTCATAAACCTTTCCATTATTAAGATAATATTCATTATTGCCTTGCTTGCAGCAAAGTGTAATTTTTATGTGCAGTTTAAGATACTAGTAAGAAAACATTCTTTATCCTAGGGCAATTGTACCATGGGCTTATGCATTATTCCTCTCCAGTACCTTCAGATAATTCAAGAACTAGAAGCAACTACTTCAAAAGAGAATCCTAACATTTTAAGTCCTGAAATTTCCCAGAGTGACTGATCAAGCCCAGCAGGAACAGAAGCGAAAGCTTAAGCTGAAATGCCACTGATGGCAAAATTGTTCTCAGTGGTGCCAGGTTTTGTCCTTTGAAGGAGTTAGCACACCTGCCACGGGTGAACCCTGTTACCCCACAGCAGGACCTGCATTTACCTTTAGTCTCAGATAATCTTTATTATCATAGTGGAGCACTTTTGGTGCCTGCAGACTGTCAAGTCCTGCTGTTGAGAAGCACAGGGATAAATTTTACTGTTAAAAAAATTAACAAGAATGGCCCTAAGCCCAAGTTATTTATTAAGATATCTGAGTATCTGTATATTTAAAGACTTGGTTATTTTGATATTTTTTTTCTTTCCCCAAAAAAGGGACAACTATACACTTCAGATTAATCCTAATTCAGGTCTTTGTAATGAAGATCACCTGTCGTATTTCACATTTATTGGCCGGGTGGCTGGTCTGGCAGTGTATCATGGGAAGCTGTTGGATGGTGAGTGCTCACACTCTATGACTGTGCTCCTGCTACTGGATTGTTATGAAATTACATAAATCACTTAAATAATTCAGACATTGGAACGGGCTGCCTGGGGAGGTGGTGGACTCTTCGTCCCTGGATATATTTAAAAAGAGACTCGATATGGCACTCAGTGCCGTGGTCTAGTGACTGTGGTGGTAATTGATCAAGGGTTGGACTCGATGATCTCTGAGGTCCCTTCCAACCCAGCCTATTCTATGATTCTATGATTCTATGAATTCATATGCTTTGGAGTGCAGTGTTTCTGGAGACAAGGGCTGAGAGAAAGTAATGGAATTAGAACTGCTGGGAAATTGTGTTCCTGATCTGAATAGTGATTCAAATGTTATAGTGTCTTAACAAATATGTTTCATATAAAGTTTTGTTCCTTTCTCCACTTATGTTGAAACTACAGAAATCAGCATTGCTAAATAATCGCTATCCCTAAAGGAAAATCACTTCATTTGTATCAGCCATTTTCATGCAAACCTGCAGCCAAAGCAGTTGCATTGGTGTCAACTGCAGCATATTTTGACCTGTAAAATTATTACTGAATGATTTAATGACAAGATATTTCTGCTGAACTTTAAAATCCTGCAGTAAGCTAATAGTAAACTATATTTTATTTAGCAATAGTGCAGCATATAGAAGAGGAAGTTTACCATCCTATTTTTCCAGCATCTCCTTTGGGAAAAAAGAATGCAATTTTAAATGGATCAGAGCAGCTTGAGCTTAATTCCACATGTTTTGCCTCCCTCTACCATTAATGTTTGAGCATCTAATGGCATAATTCCTGTACTTAAAAAACTGGATTTTCTGTGCCTGAGTAGAAATGAGCCTGCTGTGTTAACTCGAGCAGTGATAGCAGTTACTTTCAGGAGGTTTCCTCCTTGCTGACACACTAGGAAGAACTGTCGTGTCTTTCCTGAGTTGTATCTGTGCATAAGGTGAAAATGCAGCCCCATGGCAGTAACACCTTTCCCTCTCTTTTAGGCTTCTTCATCAGACCCTTTTACAAGATGATGCTGGGCAAACAAATAACTCTGAAAGACATGGAGTCAGTGGTAAGATACCATTTAAACCCTACCAGTATTGGCAATTTCTGGTGGGGATATTTATAAGAGCTAACAATTCCAACAAATTGCTTAGTGGAAAACACAAGGTCAGAGCTGCAGCAGCTTTAGACAAATACAAACATACTCTTGAAAAAAAACATATTGTCCCTGCTAGGAGAGCTGTTTAAGTACTAACAGTGGTGAGGAGGAGAAGAGATGAGACTATGCCAGTGAGAAACACAACATAATGACACTGCCAGCCTTTCCAGTGGCTCAGCTTTCCTCCTCTTCCAAGTGGTGTATAAATTGTGTTGGAAAGAGTGTACAATTTTATCAAGAAGATACTTTCTAATCAATTATTTCACATTGTTATTTACATATGTACCTAACAGACATGTAGAGACAATTTATTGTGTTGTATGACAAAGCAATTGTAAGTCAATTCAGAAAAGTTACATGAATCTAAAAATGCAGCATCTAGGAAAACTATATATTAAACTATATATTAATAAAGTAATCTTATCTTGCCCTGCTGTACAGTACCTGTGAAAATAAATTAGTTCTCATCTTTTCCAGCCCCTTGCAGTTCTAGATGGTTTTAGTTGTTCAGTTTAAACTATGCATTCAATGTTCACATTTTCAAACTTTAATTATAATCTGCTGTAGGATAGTGAATACTACAACTCTTTGAAGTGGATCCTGGAAAATGATCCTAAAGAGCTGGATCTCATGTTTTGCATAGATGAGGAAAACTTTGGACAGGTATGACAAGGTTACCCTGCAAGTCCATATATCCATCTTAATAGTTGTTACTGCCAAAAAACCTACTTGCTGTAGTTTCTTCTGAACTATAATGAATTTGTTTTTTTCAGTCTTATACTGCATGGTGACATCATCCTCAGCAAATCTGTGCTTAACCATTTGTGTAATCTGTTTTTGTTTTTCTGCTTTACATTTTTGTAAAAGTACAAAACACTTTCTCTGTGGATTTAAAGTTGGTGGGGTTTTTTTCAAGTATTCTGAAAAATTAAAAGGCATTTTAAATTTTTAAGGTATTTTACCCTTACCAAAATGGAGTATGTTTTCTTTACCCAAAGGAACCTGCTGTTCAGGACTAAAAGTTTTCTTTGGAATGGTTTGCTCACACTGATCAAGAGCTCAGTCATATAAGTGACCATATTATAGTCTGTTCCTAGCAATGACGTTTTTAAATGTGGAATGTTTTAATATCTCATTAGCATAATAATTTCTTATTACTACTTATAAAATTCTGCTCAAAGAGGGTGGATTATTTGAGAAATATGTCCTGAAATCATAATGACTATTGTGTTTTGGGATTTTTTCTTTCAAAATACAGACATATCAAGTCGATCTGAAGCCAAATGGGTCAGAAATCATGGTAACAAATGAAAACAAAAGGGAATACATCGAGTACGTATACATTTATGGATTCATCCTGAGTGTAAGCAAGCACAGGTGTACTTGTCTTAGAAGTTAGCCTCCTGCAGTTACTGTAGTTTATACAGCAGTAGATTGTCAGAGATCCTTTGAAAAGAAGCCTTATTCTTAACATTGTTTATACCCTAATCTCTAGAAAGTTTGAATTTTAACTGCTACTGTTCTATGAATTGCACTACTGAGGGGAGTCTGTGACATAATAGGAATTTCTTTTCTTGCTCGTTAGGGCATGAGGAACATTCAAGAAGTGATGAGATGCAGACATCTGCATCTACATTACTTTATGATGCCCTCCTTGCCCTGCTGAAGGGGACACACCACCTGTGCCCAGTTCCCTGCCAGCTTTTGGTGGTTGCCCAAGTGCCAAGCCAGGGAATTTCCAGAGTAGGGATGAATTCCCACCCTGGGGTTGGCAGGATTCCCTGAGGAACTGCTTGACTGCAGAATACAAACAATGCACATGTGAACACTGAGCTGTATCTAGAGAAGGAGTGAGAGTAGGATATCTGTACAATTTCTGAAGTTTGTGTTTGCTCACCATTGTGGTCTTCATCCAAGGAGGAACCCAGGAACTCTGTAAACGTTTAAGCAGTTAATCTTAAACTTCCTCAGTTTTTCTGCCTACTAGAATGTAAAATAATAAATTCAACTATACTTGCTGGCATTTTTAATCAGTGCCTCTTCAAAGGTGAGAAAACAGCATTCATGCAAACTAGGAGTGAAACATACTTCAGCAGAAAAGGAAGTGGATTTCTAGAGCATCATTTTAGAAACTGTAAAGGTACTGGTGCTGTAGGTGGTTGGCCTTTACACACAAACCTTTTCCCTTGATACTGCACTTTTTATTCATCTATTGATCTAGTTATAGGCAGGCCATTATATGTAATTACATCTATCCTCACAGTTTGTAGATTTCATTGTAGCTATTTCATTGTTACTCAGAGCTCTAGAAGACTAAAATGTCTAGTCACGTAGGTCCCTTATTCTAACAGTAAATAAATACATCATCTGGAGTCTGGATTCCAGCCTCATTTAGAAAGAAACAAAACCCAGTGCAGATTTGCAGGCTCTTCCAACCCACAGGCAGCTCCCAAATTTATCTCCATAGCAACAGGAAAGTTCATACCAGGCAACATGACACTGACACACTAAAAACTCTTGGTGACGTAGAGAAGTCACAGCTACGGAGCATGGAGGTATTTGTTGTGTAGAGCTTGTGTTGCACACCAAAGTGAAAATATTCATGCTGTCACTTGTTCACAGTCACTGTTCTTTTCTACAACAATCAGTCACATGAATAAATTTCAGCAGTTAACAAAAAGCTGCTGGGTTTCCTTAACATCAGAGGTGGCAGGGAAATGGCTGCAGTTGTGAGACTCACACTGCTAGGGGCTGTGAATAGCTGTCAGAATTTTTTTTGCAGTCTTCTAATGAATTTGCTTTCCTGTTTCTCTGATGCAGCCTGGTCATCCAGTGGAGGTTTGTAAACAGAGTTCAAAAACAAATGAATGCTTTTTTGGAGGTAAGGTTCTTTAAGGTTTTTTTGGGTTTTTTTTTCCTCAAAAAACCATTATTTTCAATGCATCTTTTTGTACATCAGTGCCTGCATTAAGGGAGTGGGAAACTTAGCATAACCTCACAAATTCTGGAATGCTTTAGGTTTGTGATGTTAATTTTACCTTGTATAAGAATATATGAATCTCTCTTATGAGAATAAGATCATTCTCTTTCAAGCTGAAATAATTTGAGCTTGAAATAATTTAGTTGTTTGTTTGTTTTTTAATTAGGGACTTGTAACTCAGCAAGAGCTTAAAAACCCTTCTTTGTCCTCTCTTGTTCAACTAGTTTCCCTGGAGCGTAAGATCCTAAGATCCCTGGTTCCAAAGATCCTGTTAGATAAAATCTAATTTTATGTGGTATGAGAATTTTAACTTTACTTTGCTTTCTTCTAGGGTTTCACGGAACTTCTTCCTATTGATCTGATTAAAATTTTTGATGAAAATGAACTAGAGGTGAGTTTGTTTAATTGATATCCAGGCACATGCTCATCACAAAAAGATGCATCTTGTTCTAGGCTCATCACTCAGCACTTACACATCGTAAGTGAATTTGCAGATAAAGATGCTTTGCCTATAGTGGGAAATGAGCTTTTTCTCCCTAAGTCATAAATCTGTTGATCACATAAAAGCACAAAAAAATTAATTATTCAGTGAGGTAGTTGAGTACACACATATAAAAGCATGTAAATAGGTTACTGACATCATAGAATGCTAGAATGGTTTGGGTTGGAGGGATCTAAGAGATCTTCTGAAGTTAATGGAATTATGCCTATATCAGTCATATTTTGAGTGAAATGCCATCACAGATGCTGTTGCACAAAGCACACGTACATCCTAGTGTACAGTGTTTCTCCAGTAAAGGGAGCCCCTCTTTGAGCGTTCTCCTGAGGAGAAGGTCAAACTCTACACTGCCATTTACAGGTGTAGTTTTTGGCTGGCTAAAGGGTCAGACACAGCGGGAAAGCATAACCTGTTTTTTCTCATGAAGTGTGCAGGGAAACACAACACACACTTGGATTCACAGCCTAATGATTTGCTTCCATGTGCAGTTACTGATGTGTGGCCTTGGCGATGTTGATGTTAATGACTGGAGACAACATACAATCTACAAAAATGGTTACTGCCCAAATCATCCCGTTATCCAGTGGTTCTGGAAGGTAATACTGGCTTCTCTGGCTGTTCCTAACAGTTATAGTTCCTCCATTGTTTTGCAGAGTCTGTTAAGAAATCTTTTTTTGTTCATGAAAACTGCTGAAGACGAAACACATCTGTGGTACTCACGAGAGACTACACCAGAAGTAGACTCAAAGTTTTCTGTGGGAGCTTCGGTCTGATCTAAGGTGTCTTGCAGTATTGATGAAGTAAAATGCTTTCATGAGCAGTATATGTCCTCAGAAAACCTACTAAAAGATTTTCTTCCATAACAGCTGTAGGTTTTCAAAGGGATTTCTGTTTTTCTTGAAAATACCACAATCTTCCAGCTTTGTCTATGGACTTCAAACTTTGTTTCTGGGTTTCTTTTATCCTTTTTGTGGCCATGGGAGGTGCACAGGCAGACCTGTACCTGTACCTGTAGCAATCTGAGAGGCCTGGGTCCAAGTTCCTGCTGTAGTTCAGCATGGGCTGATGTTCTGAAGCTCTGCAGTCTCTGGCCAATCTCCAAGTCTTGTCTGTCACACAATGTCTCACTGCGGTGAGATGCTCCTGGTTTAATCAGAGAATCCCTAAGGTGGGACCCGTGTCACCTTGCTCACAGGTCCATTTTTTTTACAGGCTGCTGCAAATGGATAATTTCCTCAGGTTTGTTTTTTTTTAACAATGCCTCTGACAGCTGTGCCTGCAGGAAGGCAGTGACTGTGTGTGTTCCCAACAGGCTGTTCTCCTGATGGATGCCGAGAAGCGGATCCGACTGCTGCAGTTTGTGACGGGGACATCACGTGTGCCTATGAATGGATTTGCTGAACTCTATGGTGAGCTCCCTTGGCCCTGACAGCATGGGAAATCCTCTTTCTGGCTGCCAGGAGCACAGTGAGGAGCAGTGAAGTTTTGTGCCCCATCAGCCTTACCTAGGCTCTCTCCTAGCTCCCCCAGGAAAAACCTAAGCTGGCAACAGCAATCATACCCATCTCACGTGAAGAAGAGAAGAATATGTGTTTAACAACTTTTTCAATTTTCAGTCTTAATTACTTCTTTTGCATTACACATACTCTACACACAGGTACTCAGATAAACTTAACAAGCTAAGCGGGCTTGGAAATAAAAAACCACACTCCTATTTGCTTAATGCCATTTTAAGAGAGTTTTTACCACATATTTTGTACCAATTGAAAAATGCAGCCTCCAATTTATGCGAGCATTTAATGTTGAAAAGAATGTTTACAAAGCCTCTGTAGTGTCCAGCAACTGATATTTCATATGATTTTCATTTCCAACCAGGTTCAAATGGTCCTCAGCTGTTTACAATAGAGCAATGGGGAAGTCCTGATAAACTGCCCAGAGCTCACACATGGTAAGTCATAAAAGCATAAAATTATACAGCCTTGTTGCACTGTTACACTGCCAAGGAAGGGGGAAACTGATGGCTGAGCTTGTCTCTAACCTACTTTAGCCCTGGATTATACAAATTTTATAATATGGGATCCTCTGAAACCTACAGCCATGTGTTCACCTGCTGAGGCACAGCACAATGTGATGTGACACTGAGTCACAGAGCAGCCCAGTTTCTCCTCCAGCATACCCCAGGATGGGAGCATTGATATATGTAGATATATCAAGTTTTACTTCTGAAGAAAACACCAAATAGCAACAAAAAACATCCAAAACTAAACCAACCTCTTTACATTTCAATTGCCTGTTAGATTGTACAGGACATTTTCAAGACGTTCTTTCAGGTGTTTATTCTTCTTTTCCCCCTATCCTATACATTTAGAAAGCCTTTGCTGAGCCTTACAAAACCAGCCTTTTGACAGAGAGGAAATGTTTTGAGTCAAGTAAATATGCTGATGTAGGGGGCTGTCTGGTGGTTTTTAAGAAATTGCCACTTTCAGCTCTAATGAGATGGCACACAGCTCTTTCTGACAGCTCATTTTGTTGGGCTGGTCTGTAGGGAGCACCAGCATTAGCAAGGTTTGCAAAGGACACCCTGGGGATTGCCCCCATGTGGACACTAGGATATATTCTCTAGTAAGGCTCCCAAATTCTTTAACCTTGTCTATTTCCTTACAGTAAGTGCTTTTCAATTGATTATTAAACAATTCTTTTTCTTCTAAATTTCAGCTTTAACCGCCTCGATTTACCTCTTTATGAATCTTTTGAAGATCTGAGAGAGAAGCTCCTTATGGCAGTTGAAAACGCTCAAGGATTTGAAGGTGTGGATTAAAACATTGACCTTTTCCCCCCCTTTAAGCAAGTTCTGCTCGCACTTTTGCGTTTGACTGACAGACTGGGAGTGACTCTGGCAGAACAGCTGCACAGTGCAGGTTCACGGAGCAAACCCTTCAACAGTGCAGTTGCCTGAACCCAGATGCCTGAGCTGTCACCCCTGGGTGGCTTTTCTGACGTTTCCACAGATCACCAACTGCTTCATATGAACTCTGGTCACATTTCAGCAGGACTTACTCTATTTATGTTGTGCCTCTGTAGGCAAAGACCTTAATAAATATTTTACATAATTTCTAATGACAATGAATGGAATTAATCATTTTACAGGTATAGTATTACAACTCATGTTTACTTTTTGATTTAGGCATTTTCAGATTTTATTTCATTACCATTAAATATCATATACTTGGAAAAATGAGCATTTTTCTTAATTTCATACTAGACTTGATGCCAGTGTCATTTCCTCAAAGCACATTTTGAGCCTTGTGTTCCCAGACCACTAAGAAAGGAGAAAAAAGCTATGTTGGAGATGTTCTCAATGTGGGCTGTATATCGAGAGCAACTCTCTTCGCTGAGCACATAAATATTTTTCTGTGTCCAGAAGTATGGACTGGATGTTGCATTTTTGTATAAATATTAGAATAGTTACAAGTCAAAGGAGAATCATAATATAGCATGCCAAATCTCATGGTTCAGTAAAGAAATTGCCTCATTATTGGTAATATTTACATGTACTATAAAGGCATTTGGGGCCAGGGTTGGCATTAATCATTTTAGGAAAATATGCTTAACCCTGTCATCTTTGTACAGTGATTCTTTTATTACCCTTTCCTCTTTACTGTTTGCAATGGAGGCATTTTGAATTAAACCTGGCACTATGTGATCTGGCACTATAGCAAACAGGTCTGGTTTGTCTCCTATTTGTATGCATTTGCTAATGATATCTAAGTAACAATGGGGGTTTTTTTTGTTTGTTTCTAACTGCACCAACTCTAAAGGCACTTTATGTAACACATGGGAGTCATATCCATTTTTTTATCATGAACATTAATGTGATTATATTCCTTACTGCACATGTCTTTCTGGTGCAATATCTATCAATTGTGAATTTGGCTGCTGATGATGTATAAAAGAAAAAAAAAAACAAACAACAAAACAGATGTTGAGCTCAGCCTGCAGACATGTTCCTCAGCAATTGTTTTTGTGGTTTATTTTTTACTTAATCACAAAGATTTATTTAATATACACTGCTATCTAATCAATAATCTAATCTAATTACTGTTACCTCTGACATGTTGCATGCTTGAACTATAATGTCTAAGTTGCATTTCTTTTGTGACAGATTAAAAGTGAAAGATTTCTATTTCATCCACCGAAGTGAAAAGGTTCCAGTGCCACCCAAGCAGGTTTGAGGGTATGGCTTCACCAATTTCACCTCCAGGTCTGCAGGTCATGCCCACCTACCTCCCTGCAGGGAGGCTTTTCCCCAGGAACCCTGTTAATGCTCGTGGAGAGAGGTGACACCACGTGCTAGAACAGAACAGCACTGAATGCCAGCAGCTCTGGTAGCCCTCCCCTTGCCCCATGCAGCCTATAGCCAGGAGCCATCAGCCCTTCTGCAGAGCCTTTAATACAGTGACACTGCATCTGAAGAGGCTGGGAAGAAGCCCTAATGCTGGTAATATTCAGGAAAAAAAAAAGTTTGAAGAGCTAATACATGCACAAGGAAGGTTACGTTATTATTTGAGCACAGTTTAAGATTTGGTTTTTATTCAGTATGTCTCCTGACATTCCTTTCTGACCTTTTACGTTTGCTGAGTGAGCTGGAAGAGAAAGTGAACTGTGTTTGAATTGCTAGAGAAACACCCCAGCAGCATCCCACTGCTTGTGGGGCTGTGGGAAGGTGGAGACTTGAGGTCCCTTGAGGGACGCTCCTGCTCCAAGATTAGTTTTCTTCCTGTCTTAGCCTGGAGGATTTTTGGTGCAGCTGGAGGGTCTGTTCACATCCAGTGCCATGTATCAGAACTGTAAGAACACCCGAGACACTTGGTTGTGACAATGAAACATGACTTCATGGGTAGATGGAGGCTGTGACCCAGCAGTAGTGCAGGAAGGTAGAAGCAGGGTCAGGCTGTGGTTAGGAATCTTCCATTCCTCTTGGGATTTTGCCTTGGTCCCTCCTCTCACCCTCTAGAACAGGTCTGACAACCCCTACATGCATCAGAGCCCTTTCCACTACCTAGAATTGCATAGTCACATCTGGCTACAAGGGAAATCTTTGTAGTTTGGATTCTTTTTTTCTTTTTAAAGAAAATTAAGAATGGCTTAACATCTTTTTGTATCCATCCTGCTCAGCTCCACTTAGCTCACAAACCTACAGACACTCCAGAAGCATTCACTATTCAATATTCACTATAAAAATTTGCTATTAAAATAGCAAGACAAATTTGTATAAGGATTGTAATCAATGTTCATTTGGACTGATGCAGTTTACTTGAGAGAGGTTTTAATTTTTAGGAAACAGTTTGATATTAAAAGCCATCAGAGTCCCTGAGGGTTTGCCTGGAGGGTGGCAGCTTTGAATACAACACCATGAGACCTGACCCAGCCCAGGCATCACTGACTTGGCACGTCAAACACACAGCTCCCTGACAGCCCTGTACAGCTCATGCTGAAATCTGCAATTTTGGCTTTCTTACAATCAATTAAAATAGTTGAATACCTTGAGGAATGAAAAAAAAATATCTGTCTAGGAAAAAAAATGTAGCTAAATGATTTTCTAAATGCAGCTACAACACAGAGTGCTAACATTCCTGCTGGATTTGCACTATGGTGCTGTGCCTTTCTCAACACAGTCCTGATACTTCAGCGTCTGCACCACAAAATGACCCAACAGTATTTTGAAATGTTCTATTCAGCTGCTTTTTTAATTAAAAAGTGGTAATTCTAAAGACAGTTCCTAAACCATTACTTATCTGCTCTTCAGAAGCCCTTAAGGCAAAATAATTGATAAAAATTCTAGTCACAGTACAGTCTGCATCTGTTCCCTCCTGCTCACACTGAATCTCCCAGCTCTGCACCATGTTAGGCTACAGTTACCAAAGGGATAACATTTTTATCATACCTAGGTGATTGCCAGGACTAATTATCAGTAGGTAGAGTAGAAAAAAAGGAACATTACCTGATCAGACTTTTTAAAAGATTAAAAAATGAAAATACACATTTTTAATAAAACTTTTCCTTTTTATATGTTAAATGATAATGAAGACAAAACCCTGCAGTCTTCACCCATCTGTTATGATGTTGCACTAAGAAGTGATGCACATTTAGAATGCACGGAAAGCTTAAAAACTGGAATCTAACCATATTAATGTTATAGGCCATGGGACACTCTCACCATCAGCACAGACCATGTTTGTCCTGTGTCTGTCCACACATACCTCTAGCCATCTGCTTGTCCACATTCATCCTCCCCTTACATGTCAGGTTTTTTCCTTTTCTACATTATTTTCACATAAACTGTGCTTGGTTTTTTGTTTTCCTTCATTTTCAATATGCAGCTGTAAAAATATACAGTGTGCCGTCGTATCCAACAGTACCTGTGTTGCATTTCTCTCCTCTAACCTGTTTTGCTGCAGTTAAAGCTGCTGTCGAGCTGCTCACCTCCCCTACAGATCTGTCCCTGCCCCGCAGCACTGCAGAGGTTATAATTCTCACAACTCAAGTGGAAAACTCCAGAAAATGATGTTGCTATGCTCAGTGTTGACATAAATTCTGAACCAAATTTAAAATGGAGATTATTAATACTTGCAAACATGCAAAAGAATCAAAACATTCCAGATTAAATTAACAGGCTTGTGGGGGTTTTATATATAAAAAAAATCACCTTACATTAGAAGGCTGTTCAAAATCATACTAAACTACCTTAAAATTTCTTTTTAAAGAATTAGTTATAAATAATGCTCATTTTCACAAATATTGCAGCTTTAAAGCAGTTGGATTTGATACACTGTGGGGAAAGAATTTGTTCATGGGCAAAACTAATTTTTCCACTTATTTTCTGAGAAGCAGTGAAAGAAACTGTAGTTTGTTTTCCTCACAGCAAGAGCTCAATGTGATAAAATGAAAATGTTGTAATGAAATGATGCAACTTAAATATTTAATAAAGAATTATGGAAGCTACAGCATTTTATACTTCAAATATATCTTTTGTCTAACTGAAGCTTTCTTTTGTTTTCTTAAAAAAAAAACCTGGCAGCTGCCTTAAGGTCTGGATTTGCAGTCAGGCTTTCACAACCCGAGGTGTGGTTTGGGGAACAGATGTGCAGTCACATCTGTACCCAATTTATTTTTAAGTAATTAAACACACCATCCACAAATTTCAGCTTCTGCAGAAGTGTTTCCCCCAGTTTTTCCCCATGATCCTCCCTGCATTCCTGAAGCATCACATTTCCAGCTGAACAGCAGTGCATCCCTGAGGAAAGCTCAGAGTGGACTCGGGCCCACCAGAAGGCACAAGGCAAGGGAGCTTTCTCTGCAAGGGTCTGAACAACTGGTCCCTGGTTGTGCAGTGTTCTCTACAGACCTGTCAGCAGATAACAAACAGAACCTGCACCTCTCCCTGCTGACCCATGTCTTCTCTGTCCCATCACCATTTCTGACAAGAGAACTGCAGCAGCACTCCATTAGACTGACACCAGAAGTTCTGTTCACCAACTCTGGTTCCACAGTGCCCACACACAGCCACACACTTACAAACTTCCCCATTTAAGCCATACTTGGACTAAAGTGTGCATGTTCTGTCATTTTTACTGAATATTTCTCTTCAGAGCAGCATTTTCTCCAGCCCACAGTAATATCTGTACTACAGAGGAAATACCCTGCTTGCAATAAACTTGCCAAAGTTGAGCAGGAGTCTACACCTTGGTGAATTTGTTTTGATTTTCAGTGTTAAAATACCAATGATCCAGTACTAAAACAGTACTAACAAAGGAAACAGAATTGCCTTTCCTTTTAATCCTAACTTAAACCACTAATTAAAAGCCAACTACAACAAACCCACACAAAGAAACACAAACCTAAATAAGAGGCAACCACAAGAGATATTTTTATGATTCTGACTTAGTAGCTCAATTCAAGAACACAGTGAAGTCCTCCTCACCTCATACCAGTGCTTAAGAGATTTGCAGATGGACTAAATTACCTGTTAGTCTTTATAAACACAGAGTCTGTGTAACAAATTATCTTCTGGCTTTTGAGTTTCACCTGGAACACAGCCTACAGGCACCACTGGTCTGACTCGCACTAACACAACAGGAATCTCATAACAAACTCTTACAGTGACATTCAGCTGCAATTCGCTGTAGAAAAAAAAAAAAAAAAAAAAAAAAAAAAAACCAAACAAAAAAACCAAAACACTAAAAGGCACAGCACCATACGCACCTCCCAACACACCCCATCTGCTTAAGGAAGTGTGCAGAAACTGGGAGAGGAACAAGGGCAGCCAAGGCAAGCAGGCGAAAACTCCAATCGCCTGGGATAGCTGCTGTGAATCACCTCACCACAGAGCAGCATCCAAGTTACTTTGTATCCTCAAGTGACACACTATGTAATGCTGAGGCACCACAGTAATCAAGACACTTCAAAACAAAAGTTTAAAATCAAACAAAACGCACATCAACATCCTCCCAGTGATACCTACATGTGTGTTAATGTTTCAGCATGGTTACATCCAGCAGGTTTCCAAAGAAAACCAAAAGGAGTGTTTCAAGTGGAAAGAGAATGCCTGTGCAACTTCCTTCCTACAGCTAGGAAGGATCTGTTGCCCATGAGAACCACACAAACCAACCCAAAAAGTCCCGTACTCAAACCCTAAACCTACACACCATCACTCTGCAGCTGCCTATAGTCATTCCTATTTCCAGCCCCAAAACTTGGCTGCTTCCTGCCCCTGACAGGGACCAATCCTGCACTACCCAAATCAGTTTCCTTTCTCTCTTGTAAGCTTATTTGCATTAATAAAAGCCATGACACCAGAACAAATCAAAGGTCCAGCTGGACAAGTATCTAATTTGTAGATTCTGGTAAAATAGCCCAAGAGTCAGGCAGAGAGTTGCTCTGCCAGCAAAGGCACTTTCAAACGAGTCACAGGCAGCTCACAGCCCTACTGCAGCCATGATGGCTTTTTTTTCTCTGCACAGAAATAGCAGTTTTTAAAAAAATCTATGTTATTTGGCTGGATTTCATGCATTTTCATGCTGAAGCTTCTGCTTGTTCTGCTAATTTGGACTAACTACTTGCCGCATTTTGTCACATTTTCAGGCTCACTATGTCCTGGTGTGCGTGTAGCTATGTGCACATCTCTGTGCCACAAAGGTTCTCTGCATGGGCTCTGTCACTACTGAACTAACTGGAGGACACAGCCTCCCTGTGAAATCAGTTTTTAAACAAAAGATAAACTTTGAACCTTGGACTAAAGTTAAAGGACGACAGAGATGGGTACTGGATCAATACTTGGCAAATATTAGTCGCATGTAGTGGGCAGACGCTTCTCTGCTGCATCTCTAAATATTTCAGTGTGCTGATGCACAGATCTTTAGGTTTAAGTGTGTCTTTACATGGAATGAAAGCAAAAAAAAACAATTTTGAAGCAGCTAGAAGTTAATATTTTGTGCATTTCCTTCCTCTCCAGTCAATCTAGAGTGCAGGAAATTGGGAGCTACTTGTTCCAACAATGACAACAGTTTCCCTACCGATCCACCAAATTCCTTTGCTCCAGTGCTTTTACACATGTGAACAAGAGCTTTTAGGAAACTTGTATAGCTAGTTTTAAAGCATGCTACTCCATAATCAAGCATGCAGATGGTTCACTGCCTCCAATTAATTAATAATAATGTAAATAGAAATTTTGATTACTCATTGTTATCTCAATGGCTTGTTACAGCATGTGTATCTTGGACTCAGTGTTTCCCAATTGTGCCCCTAAGCTTTTATAGAGATTAAAAAAAAAAAATAAATAAAAAGAGCATGCAATCCAGAGCATTAATTACTTTTTCCTATTTGTTACTTCACAAGGAGAAAGGAAACACCTCCCTGTTACTTCTTTCTGCTTTTTATTTTTAACAACAGGCCTGACTCTAACAAAAGAGTTTGCAGGTTGTCCAATACCCAGGATAATGAACCCCTGAGATAGAAAGGCAGCATTGGCCCATGACAGGAAGGAGCCCAAGGTAAATCAAAGAGTCTCCAGACACCACATTATTTGACAAAGCTGTCTTGGTCTGCCCAGGGCAGAGGCACTGTACCCAGAGACTACAAACCCAAACAGTCCCAGTACAGGTGCAAAGGCTCTGTGCTTATCTGCTGTTAGCAACTAGTTTGGCAGCATACTAGCATAGAGAAGAAATTATAACTCTAGCAAGATTTTTTAAAAAAAATAAAAAAAGAAAAGCAACTATCTTTAGATTTTTTGGACTCTAACTTCTTAGAATAATGGAAAAGCTCATGTACTGTTTGCTAGGAAAACTTTTTATGGTGAGCTGTCCCCAGCACTGAAGTTCCTTCAGTAGCTTTTAAAACACAGAGACATTAACCAGGCCTGAAACATAAAGACAAACACCATGTGGAGTTGGTATCAGTTATTCTAAACCAGAAATGTGAATTCCTGGAAGCAAGATTTTGCTTCATCTCTAACTTAGATGAAAATCAAGCCAAAACAATGCCCTTGCTTCCCAAGGACACCTCTTCTCCTTGCAATTGTTAACAGCTGCTTTTGCATCAAACTTCTTTCAAAAAACTCAGATTAGGCCCAGTTCCCAAACCTCTTGCCTCTGATGCATTCACAGACACATAAAATCCCTGAAATACAGTTAGGTATTTCTGCTTATTCTTACTACAGCTATTTGTGGCACAGCAAACACAGTTTTCTAACCGCATGACTACCAGTAGATCAGTATTTTTTTTCTTTCTGGTGATAAAAGCATAATTTTTCACCCACAGTAGCTGCACCTGGCAGTAAGCACAGAACAGGACTTAGTTCTGTGCAACATCAATAGGAACATTCCTTCCAACTTCATTCCAAAAATCCATATTCTTAACATTACCTTACACAGCTTTCACTTGGCTCTACAAGAAAAGAAAAGATTGAATAAAGCATACTACATCCACTCCTGAAGTTTTTAGCTCTCATTCACAACATCTGAATATATGGCAACCCTTACACTTGCTCCTCTGTTCACAGGACAAACAGCTATCAAAACCAAGCCTATCAGTAATACCTAAACTCACAGAAAACAAAACAGGCAAAAGCAATTCAAAACACTTCAGAGGGCTGTTATTCAGCACAGTTTATCAAGTGAAAGTTCTTACGTTTTTGTATTGAACAACAGTTTGATCTACAGCAATTCCTATGAAAATATTTCTGGTATGGAACCATGCATCTTTTATCCAGAAAAAGAAAGCGGGCAACACACAAGAGCATTGTGGCACGGGGAGTGAAGGAAGAACTAGTGAGACTGCTAGTATAAGGAACAGTCCACATCAAGATGCCAGGGAAACAAACAACAAGGGAAGCAACATACAAGGGAAACAAACACTATTTCCAGAGGATCCAGAAGTCTAGAAGTCTTTCTACACCTATTGCATGCAAATAAAGGTTACCTGAGAAAATCCAGAACATTTAAAAGCTTAAAACAAATTAATATTAGCATGAGTAGCATTTAACAGAGAAAACTCAAGACTCATTTGGCTGTCGCAGCAATGTTAATTTGCCGAAAGAACTGTCACCAGGTTTTCCTGTTGGACAGTTGCTACTAAAAAAATTTTCCTTTTTTCTTTTTTGCCTCTAAGGCCAATACATATATACACATAAATATCCATACTGGCTTTTATCTGTGCCACTGCCATCTGTTTAAATAGTTTTATTTGAGCACATCTGTCCATCTCCTGAAGGACAAGAGTACAACGACCAGTCAGTCAGTTCATCTGGTCATCGGCTGAGCAATTTGTTTGCTCTTGGCTATCAGTTTCTACCGGCAGACCACAAGAGGGGTCAGGAGGGTAACACCCAAAAATGTCAGCCCAGGGATTCAGCAAAACCTTCCACATTGTGAAATGTGAATTATATCCTAAATTACATTGCAAAGCCTACTATAGATCCTTGAGAAACTACTAGAGACAAAACTGACAGCTGCTGCCTCCATTTTGTTTTCTCCTCTATAGCCTGATATTTGGTTATATGAAGACTTCCCATTTCACCCCTGTCAGCTTTAGGTCTTTAACAACTTGTTAAATTTCTTGCAAATGCAAAAAAAAAACCCCACATCAGGCAGATTTGCCTTCTCTACCATGGCACCTTCCAGATGCCTTTCAAGTTCCCCATGGGATACACAGTCATTTTCGTGCAAAAGCACTCTCTTTCCCAGTATAGTATTTGGGTTGGTTTGGTTGGGGGTTTTTTTGCACTAACTTCTATGTTATTTTAGTCTGTCACACATGGCACAAGCTAGGTAGACACATTCATTCATGAGGTATAGCTAACAAGATAAGTTTAGTAGTTTTAACAGCCAAGTCAAATGAACTTGTTAAAATGGTCACACGTGGAACATAAGGTCTGCTGGACTGAAAAATTTTATCCTTAAAGTAGCTGAACTAAAGAAACTGAGAGAACATATTGATTTATTAAAAATTAAGCCCTTAATCCAATCCAATTTGCTTCAATAGCTTTGAAGCTTTTTGTTTGAAATGTTTTGTCAAATGATGCATTTCAGGAAAACTTTATTGGAAGAAAACCTCACTCTCCAGGGCAAAGGTCAGTTCTTGCAAGGCAGTGTTTGACACTGTGTAATTAGAGATAACTGTATCCCCTGCCTTCCACCACAGCATATTCTGGGCAAAATCCAGACCCTGTGGAAACCACCAGGAATTCTCTGCCAGCAGTGCTGCCACAGGGCTTTCCCCAGAATATTCTCCAATTTCTGTAACTCCATGTAGGTCCAAAAATAGGCAACCGCATTACCAGTTTCCTGGAGAATGTGAAAGAGCAGTGGTTTTGTCTGATGTTATTTGGTTTGGTATCTGGTAGTTGTGCAGCTGATCCACAGCAGCATATCTGCTCAGGCTGGGAGCACACTGTCCAAAGAAGTGCAGTCTCCACTTGGGGTGAATTTCAAGATCTGAGTGGATAAAGCCCTGACCATCTTAGTCTACTTGAGCAGCAGGTTGGACTAGAGGCTTCCTGACAGCCTTTCCAACCTGAATTATCCTACAATCACACGATCTGACTGTGCAGCTAATGCTCAGCAGTCCCACCAGCTGACAGTGATGCTCTTTTCCTTTGGGGTTTGCCCTCGTGGTGCCAGGGCACTGCTGGCCCCTGGCCAGACTGCTGCCAACCAGCACCCCAGACCACTCCCCTCACAATTCAAACTCATGCCCAAAACTACTCCATCCTAAGTGCAGAAACTAGCACTGGGACACATTCAGTTTCATCTCATTGATGACTGCAAGGCTCCAGTCTATCTAGATCCCTCTGAAAGGCCTCTTCTCATTTGAGTCAACATCACCTCCCAGTTTGGTATCATCAGCAAACTTGCTAATGGTGTCTTCAACTCCTGCATCCAGGTGACTGATAAAAACACACAACAGCTCTGTCACTAGGACTGATCCCTGCCTGAGGAACATTTCTGGCATACCACAACACTACAATCTTCCTGTGAAGCTAACCTAGCTTCCAGACATCATCTAAGAGAAGTTCCCTGTATAAAAACAAACAAACAAAAAACCCAACAGAAACAAAAAATCTAAGAGGTGGTCCAGTGCTCATGGACTATGGGCCCCTAAGCCCTCAAACACATTTTCTCAGGGGACATTGCTGACTAGCTCCCTCAGTAACTTAAAATTTGCTCTCTTGAAAGTCATGATAGGAACTCTGATGATCTTTCTTTGTCATTATATCAAAATTTTTAAACTCAACCACTTCACGATCTCTGTGGTCAAGACAACCACCTACCATCACATCTGCCATGAGTCCTCTGCTATTCACAAAAGACAAGTCTAGGAAGACACCTTTCCTAGCTGGCTCACTGAGTACTTGTGCTGAGAAATCATCTTCAGCAAACTTGAAGAAATTCCCAGACTTTCTTCTCACAGCAGTACAGTACTTGTGTCTGGCCAAGTCACTCACCAATCCTAAATTAAAATGGAACTTCATGTTCCACTAGCATTTAAGAATTGTGAAACAAGCTGTATCTTGCTATACAAACCACCGAGTTTCATGAATCACTCCAGAGCGTTTGTTCATTTACCCAAAGTTAAAGCATGGCACTGGCTTGCTGCTTACAGAGAGCTGATAAGGATGATTAATGTTTAACATTTTCAAGTTCTCCTATGTGAAATAGCTCCAACAAGCTATCCATGAAAATACCCTCCCTTAATTCACCACCCTGTAAAGACACATGCATTTTCCCCACCAGAAGGCATGTTTCACAACATTAAAACATGTTCCTCTCCACATGGGTAGCCACACAGTACCAGAGTGTACCTCAGTTCAGCTTGCTCTCAGTCTGCTGAGAGGGTCCAACCATCCCGGTTACAACCTCTTTCATCCCAGAGGTACCAGAGAACTGTGCTTGTATAACTCAACAGCTTCATGCAGCTGCAGCAACAGCAGAAGCTCACAGTGACCCAGCCCGCTGCTGGGTGTTGAAACAGCAATGAATCTTTCTAGAGAGCAGCCCTTGCCCAATGCCACCATGAGAAGGGAAGCCCTATCACAAGGGTAAACAGCAGTCCAGGCTGACAAGTCCTGGAGAATAATACCCACAGTAACAACCACATCTGAGGGAAGGCTTGTGCTCGACACGCTTCAGAGCGAGTAATCTTTAACAAAGGCAGACTCCACGGCAAGGGTCCAGGCTGACCCCACAGCCACAGGAGCTGCTGGTGGCTTTGGCACTGCAGAGACAAATGCCACCTTTGCACAGTGCCAGTCCTACCACACCATGCTAGAGGCAGCTGCCCGACAGAGAAAGTAGGATACAGTTCTCATGTAAGTTGGGGAAACACCAGCTAATATTGGGAGGAAATAACCCACTTTCCACTGAGGATAAAAGATTAAGATTTGTACATGTGGTGTTTCATTTTTTTCCAGTTGTAATAAACCACCTCAGAAGAAAAACAAGTTCTCAGGAGTGCTCTAGGAACAACAAGGTGAGTTTGAAATTTCATTCCATACAGAACCTATCCTGCAAGCTTTTTTTTTTTTAACTTGGTAAGCACAGAGAATAATCCTTGAAAGTAAATAATGTTGAAATGACTGCATAGTTTAAGACTCTTCACTTGAACATGAGAATAACTTTTACCTGATCTTTACATGAACTCAAGCCTATCTTCTAATTACAATAAAAAGTTCACCAAGATTATGAAAACAAAAATGGCATGCATTGAATTGATTTCCAGTATAACAGAAAAACAACAAGATTGTGGAAATTGTTTTATTTATTGTCAGTAGGAAGTTTCATCTTTTAAAATAATAATTTTATAAAGCAGAAAATCTAGGCTTTTTCAGCTAAAGATGACTCCTCTTAGACTAAGTATATATATTGAAAACACAAAATCGTAGCTTAGGTATATGCTTTGTGTTCTGAGCAGCAACAGCAAGGTAATATCAATGATTCAGCAAAAGGGGGGCATCGTATTGCATTATGGGGGCTGCAGGGTGGTTATGAAATATAATCTCTAGTAGTAACTATTGTACTCTTAATACAGAGACATTGGTTGAAAAAAATTACTGAAATATCTTGATGGTATCTCCAAATAAAGTTGCTTTCAAGACAGAGAAATCTTAAGTAGGCAGTTGTTGCAAACCAGAGTTTTCTTCCCTTCTCCCCCATTTTGTTTTTGCTTTAAAAAAAGTTCACTTCTTTCACAAGTGGATCTTCATGTCCCAATTTAAATAAATTAAAAAAAAAATACTTTGACCAGCAAACTAGGTCCTCTTGCAAACACTAATACCAACATAATGAGAATTTCAGAAGCACAGAAAAAAAAAATCACGTCTCAAATTCATTTTTTTATATGTATTTTGAGTATAACATTGTATAATCTGAAAGACTAGTGAGGTTGTGATCATAAATATAAAACCATAGATATAAAGCACTGGTGATCTGAATCTGTATGTGATTACATAAGCAGCTAATTCCCATTAATTGTATCCAATTCATAATAGCTTAAAAAAAAATAATAAAGCCAGGCATTTTTCTTAGAGCTCATGCATTCTACCACTTGTCTGCCATCCCCACACAATGAGACATTCTTCCTTTGAGCTCAGCTTCCTCCTTTTGAAAACAATCCCACATTTGCAGTGTCATGTATCAGTGGTCTATTATAAGAACATGCACAAGGAACAGCCTTATTATGAAAAGTTCTGGCAGGTATTTAGTGGTGATGTAGAGGTTAGCATGCTCTTTATTCTCTAACCACAGCAAAAGCATGCCTTGAAGCTTGGTTGAGAATACTCAAGTTTAAAAAAAATAAATTAAAAAATTCCCAAGCTGTAGGGCACAATGCCAAAAAAGCATTTATACATGCCACCAGCCCTTACACCACTCTGCTTGAGAAGCCTCAGGACTCCAGGTGGGTCTTGCCACTTGCAATGCACCTGCTCTGCCCCAGCCAGAGCCATGTACAGCCACCTGATGTGCCCCAAAATACTGGTCTGCAAAACACTGTATGGCCTGCAAGAGCTCCTCAGCAAGTCATCTAAATTTAGCTTCATTCTCAGCCTCACAACACACCAGAAAACATCGTGACTGGCAGTCCTTTGACCACTGCTAAGCCACACTGCTTAGTTAGTAGAGTGCAAACACCCAAACCAAGAGGTGATTTTGAAAAGGACCCATTATTCCATCCTGAATGACCTCAACCAAAACGCCTCCCTTCCATTCTGAATACAAAACCCACAGAAGTGATAGGGACCCAGACATCATCACACTTGCCCAGGCCATCCAGAGGCCAAAACACAAAGCTACCTCTGATTCTATTAACCACATCCATTGCTATATTCTGCCCTCAGAAACACCAGGAGAAGGAGCACAGGGGGAATGACACATCACAAAAAACAAGTTTTCTGGTTATTTCCTCCTGATCCAGCTCATTTCCTAACAATATCCATTCAATAAAGGGCATCAAATCTAAGGCATGCCAAGAAAACACCACCTCCAATTTTAATTGCTGAGTACTGGAACCCCAGAGCCAGCCCTTTACAATCAAGGATTAGAAGTCCACTTACTTTTCAGTTGTATGATCAGTCACTCCAGCTGACTCAGTCCAGAAGAGCAGTTTCAAGATCTCCAGATCTGTTATTATTCTGCAAATTTAAGATCCAGTGCAATAGGTAAGCTTCTCCAAGTTACCAGAGACAGTTCTGCAGAGGTAACTACCCCAAGTATCACTTCACAGACTCAAAAGTTTCTGGAAAGGTCCCTGAGCCACCCTCACACCTGAACTCACTGATTACTTGATGATTTCCTGCTTGCCTGAACACCTGCCTAAATTCTCAAGCCTTATTCTATAGCCTGTAAAGTAGATCAATAGGTTTTTTTCCAATATTTTTGTTAAATAATGTTTTAACTCTCAGTGCTAGTCCAGGAATTGCTACTGCTTCATTTTTTCTTGAGATCGAGATCCATATTTCACTCACCTGTTGTTTCTACATGCAAGTTATATGCAGAATTGTAAACTACTTGAAGTTACTAGTTGCTAACTTCTATAGTCTTCTAAGCTTACAACTGAAAATAGCTTCTGCTTACTGGAAGAAAATCCTTTCTATGGAATTCTCCAGTTACCAATATAGCAAATAAACTTTTTTTTTTTTTTCTTTTTTCTTTTTTTTTTTTTTTTAAAGAGGGAGAAAGCTGTCAACTCCTTTCCAGGACCAGCTTTCTCCATTTAGGCCTTTTTCTCTTCACAGCAGAAATCTCTTGACACGTAAGAACTAACAATGCCTGATGCTCAACACCTGTGCTAATCTAAGCAAATAAAGACCAGCTGCACCAGGGCAACCCATACCCTGCTCCACAGACACATTCTGTAGGCAGGAACAGGGATTACCCATAGGGACAAAGTAGAAAAAGAAACATTTTGTTTAAGGTTTTGAAATCAGAATTTTGTGAAAAATACTTTAGTTCAGCATGGCTATGGCATCCTGGACTGGAGTAATCATGAGAAATTCAATTTAATGCTGCATAGGATAGTAAATGAGTTATTAAATGATCTGATTATACTGAAGATGTCTGTTTAAAGTTTATGTTTAGTAAGTGAAGTGTCTGCAATGTCACTTAAAATACTTAGTGACAACTTTATTTTTATCATCACTCTATAATTCCAAAATATTGATATTATAGCTATGTAGTTTTTCTGTTTAACTGGGGTTGCAGATGCAGAGCAATATAGAATAGGAAAAAAAAATCCACTAAACCCTGCCAAACTGTAGCCTTATCTTGGCTACTTCTTGGCTTTTATTTTATATATGTTCAGCATTTAGGCCAGCAGTGGGGAGTTCTTTTTCCAGTCACCTTTTGGCTACGGCCAGGTCAAACTGGCAAGGAAAAACAGGTTGAAGTGTCAACTTGGAGTTAACAGTGACTTGGAGTCACTGCTTCTGTGACTTTTCAAGAAAATCAATTTTACATCTTGCCACTTTACATTGCATTTTTTACATCTTGCATTTTACATGCAGTTTTTATCAAAAAGTGTGTGAAACACTATACTGAATCCCTGTTAATTGTGCAAGATGAAAGGCCTCACCTGAGGCACAAGAGAAGGCAGGGGAAAAGCACATTGTGATACATCTAGAATGAACTTCACCAATGACCAAGAAGTTAAATTAAATAAAGATTAATTATAGTTGGCTACAGAAAGCCAACTGAACTTGTACTGAATGTACTGAACACCCTTTCCACCCTGATCCTAATGCTCCTTACCACAGACTTTTCACTAACGGCTTCAGTGGCGGCTGCCGGAGTTGATCTCATCTGCACAATGTTTCATCCCCATAGAAAGCCTGACATTTCTCTCAAGAAAGGGACACTTTGGTCTCAGGTTCTTATCCCAGGTGGCAAGGACGGTCTGTGCCACCACAGACCCCATGCTGTGGGGACACCCAGCATGTCCGGGAGGCACCCACAGCCACCGCCTGCCCGCAGGCTGCCTGAGGCAAGATGGCGCCCAGGGGAAGTGGCGGGGGAAACAGCGCCGTCCTCCGCTCAGCGCAGCCCTCCCGGGCAGCCCGCCTCCTCCAGGAGCTGGGGACACTGCTCCGGGGGCATCTCTGTTCTGAGCTGACGGGTTCTGATGGGTAACACATTGCAGGCCACTCAAGTCTCTCCCTGTTCTGAGGATTTAAACAAGGTTTTAAATTGCAAATATGAATAAAGTTGCTTATCCTCATCTGCATCTAAGACCTTCATGCTGAGCTTTGTCTGCTGTGCTTTGTGTGGAGCTCTCACACAGCCACGATACCTGGTGAGGTATTACAGTAAATGAACACATAGACCAGAGGAGATGGCAAGTGCTGAGTGGGTTTTTTGTCTTTTCTGAGGTTGGTGCCACAGGCCACTGTTGAGCAAAGGTTTGATTTACTATGGCAATTCTTGAAGATCAAAATCCTACTGGGATTTCGACTCTAAAATGATTTAAATCTTGCAATGCTAGTCTAGTCATTCCTAGTTCTAAGATTAAACCTTCTGTCCCCCCTGCATGTAGCTTGTCAGTACCTCATGTGGTATGGAGAGACTGAAGCCATGGACAAGAGGTCCAGGGGATACACATTTCTCTGATCAGAGAACCAACCATCTGTGTGACATATTGACTGAATTCCACCCTTTTAATGGCTGCCAGACAAAAAGAATCACTACACAGCAGCATACTGAAATGATGGTCATTGATCCAAATTCAGAAAAATACTGTACAAGATGTGGGACACTGACAAAAATCTTATCTTCTTTGTACATATCCATTACAAAGTAGTTTACTTTGCTGTGGTTTGTGATTTACAGGATTAATGCTTAGCCTGAAATGTGTTGGCTGCAGCACTGTTCGACAGGAAAAGGAAGTTCTTTGCCTTTGGTAAGTGCTGAGGGACAGTTAGCATCTCAGGTTGATGGAAGCTGAATAGCTGACCTGGACAAAAGACTTAGAGCTGAGGAACCAAATAACAGTTTTCATTACGTGAGGAATGGGGATCTCCTCAACTTGAATTCCCAATGTTGGATGTGCCAATGGTGAAACATTATGGGGAATGACAGGGTGATCTAGAGCTGATGTAATGAGTTTGATGATTGGGAAACTCAAATCAATTTAGTTTACTGAGCCCCAGTAGAAATTGGAAGAGAGCATGGTTTCCAGGTTAAATACCTTTGCTCTAGTTCATACTGCTCTAAGTTAATCTTTCTCTATCTAGTAGTCAGAATGACCAGAACAGGTAATCTTTAACCACTAGCCACTGACTTACAAGGGTCAGAGCGTTTTCCCTTCTGTGATCCTTGCTGTCCTAGAACTACATATGCTTCACCTTTGTCTATTATATTGTGGTATTAGTGATAGTAAATGTGCTTCCTTGAATGCTGTGAAGGCTGCTGCACCCTGAATACTGCAGTAACCTGGGATAAACAGTCAAATTCCAGATATGCCTACTTGGACCCCAGGAATTCCTGTGGCAATTTCATCTCAAAAATCAGATGGTCATATCCTAAACTGATATCAGTCAGCAAAGATTCACCTAAATTAATAGGACACAGAAACAGTTACATTGTTAGATATGTGTCAGTTTTCTCCATAAAATGATCTGTTTTAAACCTATGACCCAGATTTTTCTGAAAGTTTGAACACAAGCCAGCCATGCCCACAGGTGGTGGATTGTTACAGGATTTTTCCATAGATTAAATAGCCAACCCAAATCAGTTGAAGAGTATTGATTATACGCTCATCAAAGATAGAGCTGGAGTGAAGCCATAAAGATACAACTCAAATTCTGATAAGTGAATGGCCATTAGTGCAATAGTTCTGAGACTGAAATCCAGGGAAGGAAAATTTTTAAATATTGGTGCTTCAGATGATTGCAGAATTGGGGCCTCCCTGGACTGGTGCCTAATTTGTTCCTTTTTAAGCCTCTGTGCCTTGTAGCATCAGATTTCTTAGATCAGAGTCTTTTGCCCTAACTCCCTCCTCGACTGAAGGTCTAGTTTCCCTCAAAACTGAAACTCTAAACTGCAACTGACTCCCTCAAATCTGCAAATAATTTTAACCTGAGGCTTTTGACAGATTTGCTACCCAACATGAGGACTTCCAAATGAGCAGGAGAAAACTCTTCCTAAGCCATTCACCTCTCCCCACTCACTCTGCAGGCTCACTGTGATCTTTGGGTTATTTTTCTTTTCATATAAAATTCAGACTATTCTGATTTTAAGCATAGGGGGGGAAAAAAAAGGCATGAGAACTGCTTCAGGTAAGCCCCTTTCAGGTCATGCAATGAGTCCTGATTTGCAAGTCTCCAGTTCAAACTGAATGGTGAAACTGACTTTTGAAATCTACTCAATTAACAAAGCGATTGTTCTTTTTAAGCCCTTTCAAACGGGCTTTCTAAATGAGCTTTGTTGAATACATAATGTATTTATGATAAAAAGTAGTCAGCTGCAAAGAAGGTTTACTGTTCCAGTCGAATCATTACCCCACACAAATGCTTGTAGGCCCACATAATTTCAAACCATAGCTTCTTAGTGTTTGTTAAATCTCCCCAGAGTGAAAAACTTCCTAACAGCCTAATTTTTGCCCATGTGATATATTATTATTCCTTCAGTTTGAGAGCTGTTCTTTCACTCTTTCCACATAGGAAAGACTCCATTCCTCAGATTTCTAATTTACTCATAGTATCCTCTATTTTTTTATATCAGAAAAATTATAGGAATACACTCTTGTACAGATCAAATTCCATTCTCTGTATAGGGCCCCTGTAGTCAACAGGATCTATGAACATAAAATGAAATCATAGAATAACTTACGTTGGATGGGACCTTTGGAGGTCACAGGGTTCAGTCCTCTGCTCTGAGCAGTGCCAACTTCAAAGTTAGACTGAACTTCAAAGTTAGATAATTTTGCTTGGGGGCACATCTAGATATTTTCAAGGGAAGAATTTGGCCCTCAGATGAACATGCAACATGTGTTGCATTATTTGTCCTTGTGTCACCTCCAGTACCATTTAAACAAATCAGATCCTTCTTTTTTTTTTCAGGAATTTCCAAATAATTGGCATTTAATTGCAGAAAATTGGACCCAAACCAGTCTGCAACAGTAATGAATGTTGCAATGCAGTTTCAGGCTCTCACCAGTGGCTCCATGTGTAGTGTGCAGTGCTTCAAACTGCAGATGGCCATATTGAGGAAAACAGCTTATTTTTCAGAAATACCAAGTGAGTGGTGTTCCATCTGTGATTAAAAGTAGAATATTTTAATCCTTCTCTGCTGTTTTTGGACAACATATGGTATTTGGGGTTTTTAAAAATTTTATTTGAAGTATTTTGCTCTCTTTTTATGATTAAGCAAATTGTCAGATACCTTCTGCAGACTTAAAATGCACATCCATATTTTCAGATAGCCATATGGAGTATGCACACAGGAATCTGGTACAATGATACAGGTAATTCTTAAATAAATATTCTTCCCAAACTTTCCTCTACTGTTACGGGCAGAATCTGAACTAGTTCTAGTATTACTAATAGTAATTCTGCCATCTTTGTTCTCTGTGCACATGCAAGCCCCAAATTAGAGACTTTTCATTAAAAAACAAGCAGTATCAATACAAAATTAAAATCATTATCACTTCAGGAGGGTTTTCTAAATAGATCCAGGGTAGAAGGTAACACAAAAGTTTGAGAACACCATCAAGCAACCCCAACCACTGGGACTCTAAACAAAGCAAACAGCTGTAACAGTGGCTATATTTCTCCAAATATTACAGGAAGTCAGTTTGCTGTAACAATCACAGCACAGTCAGGCCCCACTTGGCATGATGTCTGCATACACAGGCATGTGCTCTTTTTCTTTTCCTCTCTCATTTAATTTTTTGCTTCCCTACTAAATGTCACTGGTTAGCATTATTAATTTGTGCTTTGTGCTGATTAAAGTCTTTTTAGGAAACAGCCAGAGATAGTTCTTGCCATGACAGATTTGCAGCCAAACACATGACAAGCTAAAGGAGAAAGAACTTGCCATAAGCTGGTAAAGATGAGGGTGTTCTCATGGCTTTGCAGTTCGTTTTTTTCTGTTTCATGGCATTGTGCTATGTGTTTGAATCTATAATTTGCAGGACACTTCCACAAAAGGAGAGCTGGTTCCTACCGGCCTATCTCTTTGCACGCTGGCAGTGGAGAAGGAAGGTATGTGAACAAGGACAGGAGCTGCATCTCTCTTCTGTCAACGGTGTAGCTATATCAAAGCAGGAAAGCAAGGAAAGTGCAAGACATGGAAAGTCTTCAAGATTTGACTTTGACATTGACAAGATTTTTTTGACTGATGCTGGATGGACCAAAACCAGTAAAGTCACCTCATTCCTCACTTTTGTGAAGTATTGCATTGAAAAAAAAACTTTTTAAAAAAAAAACCACTTAAGATTGCTACAAAAAATTTCTTATCTAACAGAATAGAAGCACAGTAAAGGAATCAAGCAACAAAATGCTATTGTTTAACTATCAGGAAGGTTATTGTACTGAAGGTGTGACTTTAATTTATGTTTAGAGAAATCTCAGGCTTAAATCCCATATTAGCATTCACAAAAAATGTGAAATTTATCATGCCCTAAATTTGATGGTTTATGCAGTGATCTAGTTGATTATCTGGGAGGTCCTGAAACATGTTTAATTCCTAATTTTACCACTGATATTCAGTTAGGCTCAACTGAAGTCAGGGTTCTTCCCACAGCTCATAGGTGTGCTGGAAATTAAAACCCACTAAAAATGTGACAGCATCTTTGAGAGTTCTGACAATTCCTGTGCAGAAAAGACAGTAAATCAAAATTTTTAAAATGAAAAAAAAAAAAAAGGTTGGTAAGAGCTAGCAGTAAGATAAGAACCTTGATCTGAGGAGCTGATGAAATCAGTATTGCTGGAAGAAGTAATCAGTTAATCTGAACACAGAGTAAACACCCTTCATCTCAGGGTTCAGCAAAGCAGGCAGCTGAAAAAGAAACCATATTTTGTATTTTTCCCTGCATACATATGCTCTGCTGAAGGGATACAGAAAACTGAGATTTCAGAGGTTTTTTTTTTACATTCCTCAGTCTGTTTGACTAAAGGTGACTCTGGCTCAGTGCAGTGAGGGCCACCTCCCTCCCCCAGATCAATATTTTAATACGACTTATCAGAAAGAGAATGAATTGTTTACTTTAAAACCTCAGGATCCCATAAAGGGCAAGGGAAAGGTGTTCACTGGAGACAGAGACTTTCAACAGCTGACCACTGCTGGGAACTCATAAAAGAAAACCAAGATCTCCAAAGACCCGAATACAGTGATATTCAGAAAAATGTCATGCAAGAGAATCTCAGTTCTGACAAGGCCTCACGACATACCAGAGGATCACTTGGCAGTTGTGTTAGATGGTAAGTGCCTGCCTCTGCTTGACTCATGTGAGGAAAAGGAAATTATAAAATACATTAACAAAAATTAAATTGTGCAGGTGAATTTTGAATACTAAGCACTTCAGCATACCAAAATATCTGCAGATGCCTGTGGCTTTTCTGTGTAATGTAACAGGATTTACCATTTTGTACATAGTGATCTCTACCTGAAATTCTAAAGAGATTTTAAGTGTCAGTGGGTAAACCAGCCTAAATGTTTTTTGTTGTTGTTTTTTTTTAAATGGGTAGCAGCAGAGAAGCTGACAGTAAGTGTGGTTAGGCTTCACCAGGTTTACAGTTGGAATGCTTCCAATTTTGGATATACAAAAAGGACAGGTTCTGTGACACATCGAGTCACTTTGTGAAAAAACATCTTGTTCTTCACAGTCATCTTTCAATAATATTCTTCATATTAATGTCTAGCAGAAGAGAAGCAAAAAGTGGGGGTTTTTCTCTGTTGTTTATACTTCGCTTCTCATTCTTTCATTACGTTTTTTCTTGGAAATATTCCTGTTAAATTACTGGAAGCTTCCATGTAGTTGTGGAACTATAAAAAGGCCTGCTTGCAGCTGCATCATTTGCCTGGCTACCTACTGTCATATAAATTTCACAGTAAAGTCTAGAGGCACTTCTGGCAGGACTCAACTGCTCTTAGCACTGTACCTACCAGTGATTGTCAGACTTCTTCTCAGAGAGCTTAATTAAAGTAGGATCTGGCTTGCCCTTTCCTCTCTGATGCAGCCAGAAAGCTGAGTAAAACATTTATGAGGAAAGGGAAGGGGAAAAAACACTGAGATTGTAATGAATTAGAAAGCAATGTACAGTACTTGTGTTCCTTTGGCATTCATTTCTCATTATCAACAGCTACAGCATAGACACATGTATTAAAAACAGCCTTGTAGACCTCGGGTCTACAACTGCAAGCTGCATCCTGACTAGACAGAATATGTCCTGAGTTTGACTGTGTATGTCATTAATTAATTCAAAAGATTTCGTGCCATTTTGATGCACAGGGTGTGCTGCAGCTGCTTTCCTTCCTTGAGAGGTGTCTCCTTCATAGCTGTCATTGCACAGTGGCCTGACCTGTGGAGCTGCAAATCTTCCTCACAGTTCTGTGTATGCACTCAAATGCACAACTTTTTCTCACTGCAGCATGTACAGATTCAAAACACAGACCAAATCATTGAAAGATTAAAAGCACTTGGAAAAGTTTCAGCCCTGCTTGCTTCCTTGGCAAGGATGGGAATGACAGAGCAGTTGCTGTAATAATCACATTTGAAAAACAGGTAACCAGGCAGTGAGGGTTCATTTCTCTGCTCTTTACCAGTCTCAGAACTCTACTCGCATGGCCACTTCATGCTTTCACTGAGGTATGAGTAGATGTACTTGTAGATCAGTAGTTAAATAGGTCCAGAACCCTCATGAGTCTTCATTGACCAGCCAACACTGGTTGAACTAGATTATATTTAATAAAAAGATCCAGAAAAAACATAAATTTGGAATAAAAGGTACGGTTTGGAGAGGAAATGCTAGTGACACTTCACAGAGCACGCTGGTAGTCCTGGGGTATCCAGCACACGCAGCTGGCCAGCTCATTTGCGTGCATTAGTATCTCCTCTCTGCTGACACTTCAACTTTTGATGCTGGTGACCTGCATATTAACACCTGTATTTGGAAGATGTGCCCTTTATATCACTTTATATCAATTAATCACATCCTGTCACAGGTCCTTACACTGTCTGAAACCAGAGCAACTGTTTCTGCAGGATCCCTCAACCTGCATTCTTTTCTTTTCTGGATCACTTCCTTCAGAGCACTACCTTCTGCTCTCTCAAGATCTAGTGTTTCAGCTGAACTAGAGGCAGCTGCCCATGCACAATCTCTTATTTTGAGGCACACAGAGGTGTGCTCAGCACCAGCTGCCCTGACTCAAGCTGGGGACTACCCCTCCTGCTTACAAAAGCTGGTATTTGAAATGGTGACCACCTCTCAACAAGTACAGAAAAGTGATTTTTCTCCATAGCTGCACCATGTTCAGCATACATACCCCCAACATTTAGGTTTTACAAGCAGCTGGTAAGAGAGATTTGTGCCTCTCCCTCATTTTTCAGCTGGAATGCATGACGGGAGTGCTGACAGCAGACTGAGAAGAAAGCAGAGGTGTCAGGCTATTAGCATGGGGCAGAGACACATCACCGGGGCAGTGAATTAGGAGAGACAAGGAATGAGACTGACAGAGAGGCAAACCCACAAGAAGAGCTCTCAGAGGATTGGGGAGTCTGCTTTGGAATGCTTTAGCTTGCTTAACAGCCTTTTGCTAAAATGCAACTGGGTCCAGAAAACTACTTGAGAGTCAAGTTCTATTACATATGGGTAGCAAATGCTCCTGAATATGTAAAACTGGGAATCCATTTACTGTTCTTAAAAACAAGCAAAAAAAATGACACTGAGAGTTCCAAAGGATTAAAGCAAGATGTTCTGTCCTCATCTTTTGGCAGAAACAGACAGGTCCATCCCCTCCCATGGTGCTTCTAAGCAGTACATACTGCATTGTTTTTTTTGAGTCAGAATGTTTGAATTTTCAATAGCTACAAGAAACATTTTGGTACTCAGCATGTACAAAATCTGCCCAAATTCACACAAAATGGAATATTATTTTTTAAAGGCTTTTGGCTCTCCTTGCAAGACTTTTAACAACTTCAGGGGAATACTCTTTGGTCTCTTATTTTTCTCCTTTTTTAAAGTTAGCAAACATTATTACAATTATTTTAATAATAACCTGTATTATTATTACAGGTTAGATGCTAATATTATTTTGTTATTCCTATCGACTAACGTTTGCTACGTAGTTTGCACTTTCATAAAGCTATATTATATCTGCATAGGTCTGGGTTTCTTCTAGTTAATGTCCAATGTAATCTGGCACAGATGATCACAGAAACTGACAGTCTTTATAGACTGAGGAAAAAACAGATTCGTGGAAGAGTAAAACACAAAGGCTTCCACTGTTCACCCAAGCCCTGGTTTGTAATCTCCTCCCTTCCCTGTGCTCCTCCTTCTCTGTTTTCTCTGTTTCTCTCTAATGTCATCATCACATCTGAATTTCCATTGCCTTGCAAATCACTGTGCATCAAGTGACCCTCAGCTACTGTTTCTGTGCTCTTAGTTGATCCCTGACCAACAGGATCCCTTATGGGATTTTTTTATACTCACTGAGGACCTAAAGAAATATTATTAGACTTGTAAGCTAAGCAAACATAGAAACACACTCTGTCCTGTTAAGCCTAAGAAATGGAACACTACGGCCATGTGTATGCCAGTTACACTGTTTAATTCACTGTCCCATAGCTGCTGATGTGTCAGAGAAGAACTGGCACTGAAGAAACAGGCGAAGTGTGACTAGGACAACAGACTCTCTTGCTGATGTGTTAGTGGACTAGGTCTAAAATGCTGGTAAAAACAAGTATACAGAAAACAAATATAATCTTTAGCATTGTGATTCCTGAGACCTAACATAGCTCTGTGAAAGGCAGGTACTTACTCTGAGATGTCTCCATCAATAAGAGAAAGCCACAGGTCCTTGCAGAGAGTGATTCATCCCTCTCTTCATATATTTGTCTCTTAGGACAAAACTGATTACTTTCTCAAGGTGCCTGCCCACCTCCTTTGCCTGTAATGGTATGCTGAAAGACACTTAGCTTTCAGAATACTACATCTAGCTGAGACAAAATATCCACCCCAAAAGAATTTGGAATCCTGTCTCCCTCTTCCTTGGTGAGTATCCTGACGAGCAACATATGAATATGCATAACCATGGTCTTTTCTATGTGTTTTGCAGATCTCTGAAGCCTCCATGCTAAATTCTGCAATGTGTGTATTTTAATTATTTCATGGAATAATAATCTGCTACTACCAGAGCTGTGGAGTGTGACAATGGTGTTTGTGTCCAGTGTATCAAACGCCATTATCACACTAAATAGCTACTGGCAGACAAGACATCAGTTCAGGAAAGTGTGTGAACTCTAACAATACATTTTCCCATCATGCTGAGGATTAAATAAGCTTTTTACACTTATGTCAGCATGACTCTGCCCTTTTTCTTTTGTCAGCAAACCCACCATAATATCTGGGAAACACATACTCTGTTACATGCACTTCCAGTTGCCCACTGTAAAGCACAGGAGTTACCTTAAGGAATCCTCATCATAATGTCATCAATTAAGAATGTGGATTTCATTGGGGTTGTGATGATCACTGACAAACAAGGCCAGACTGGGATTTTCTTTTTCCTGTTGAACTGACCAGCCCAATAGGACACTGCAGCTGATTAGCTGGTGTAATGAAATTCCAGCTCCTATTCTGGCACTATGCTAAATACACATTTGGAACACGACACTTCTCAAACAGAACACTTTCAAAATTCTGATAAAAAAGCTACTACTGCTAACTCGAAACATCACTTATTCAGGTTTCAGGTGCTTTCAGCTCTGTTCCCTTCCATGCCACAACTGTATGTATTATTTAAGCACCATGCTCAAGTCGATTGTTTTATATTCCAACCCTACTGTTTCAGGAATGGCCACGCTTTCCTCATAGAAATTCTTCTGAAAGCTATTGTAAGGGATGAGAATCATCTGTAAGAACTCTCAAAGGGTTTAATGAAAGCCAGGCACCAGCACGGCACTGAGAAGCCTAAATCCCACCAAATAATCCAAGATTTAGACTCACAGAATGTTGCACTCTGATTTGCAACAGGAGTGGTAACCCTAATATTCATCCACCTTTTCTCTGACTTGTAGTGCTCAGCAATCAGGTATGCATAATGAATAGGAAGCTTCCCACAGATGCTGTGTGTAGAGTGCTGCTGGAAGAAAGCACAGATGAATATGTGGATTTTATCATTTATACATTATACTGCGTTTCTATTTGCAGACAATTTTATTACGCAGTGTTGCCCAACAGAACATCTCCACAGAGCTGCTTAGTTTTATTCCCTAAACCTTGCTTATTTCTTAAAGTTATTGCTGTTGAACAGTCATTATCAATGTGTACTCCTGAAAATTAATGGAAGAACTACAATGTTGTATATGAAAACTGAGTTCCAGTCTAGATATTTCTCAAAGCACTACCAGCACTTCAAATTATCATAACATACCAGGCCTCGACAGAGGAACCCAGAATAGGTTTCCTAAACCTTATACACACTCTAATCACTCTTTTCATTCACCATTTTCTTTTGTGACCATCTGTTCTCAAAACCTGCCCTGCCCCTCTGTGCAGTCATCTGATACAGAAATAAGAGGTGGCTGATTGGCAGGTAATCCAGTAGCCTCCTGATAAATTAGTGCAGAACAGCTCTTGCAAAAAGAAGAAGGTAAAGCTTTCTACCTACAGAAAGAAGATAGCCCTTTTGCTGTTGGTATTCTTCCCCTTCCAACACTGGTGTCCCAAAGAAGAACGGAGCATAGCAACAGGGAAGGAGCAGGGGCAACAGTAAAGCAGGTGAGGTGGGAGTGTGACAGTGACATGTGAGTGCAAGGACCAAGCAAGTGAGATGGGAGGCCAAGACCTTGAGCACAGCCACTCATTCACCTGTTCCACTCACCCTTTTTCTTGAATCCCTTCTCCAACTGGGAAGGCAGAGATCACCACCTGTGCTTCTAATCCCGTTCACATTGTCCCAAGGGAGAGAAAGTCTCTTGGGAGAGGCTTATGCCAGGTGCTTATCCACTGCTGTGCCACTTCCCTGACATAACCCTTCCAGTACACATTGCACCCATTAGCCTCCCCTTCCCTGGTCCAGTTTTGCTGTCAGGAACAATAAATCTTAATCTTGGCTACAAGATAAAGCATGAATGGATGGATAAAACACCCTGATGTTATCCCTCCCTTCTGATGTTTCCTACACTGCAACTGGGAGCTCATTCAAACACACTTCTGTAGCAGCAGTATCAAACTTCTGGTGTGTGCCATGGAGCCTTTCTGCTGGGTCCTGAGGATAAATGCATCCCTGCTATGTCCCTTGATATGGCCCTGCACATCAGTGACCTGCAGCTGCCATACACTGAGCTGCTGTGTGCAGGGCACAAATCTCACCACAACAAACAAGCAGTTCCCATCTGATCCCCTGTGTGCTGCTGTCACAAGACCAAAAGCACATCTGCTGTGCTTGGGGGAATGTGAACACGGTTCATGTAGTGAGCTTTTAGCTTTAGAAAAAGCAAAAGCCTGCAGGTTCTTTGTGAAAAGAGTAGAACGGGAAAGGTGAGGACTGGGCTGTCCTGTAACACAAGGTTGGTCCCTATCCTTTGTGTGAAAACAGCAAATAAACAAATTGGAAAGACTGATGTAATGGGCCAGATCCAAAACATCTGGCACAGACTGGGCATCTGTAAGACCACTAGCCATTAACACTCCCAAGGAACACTGTTCTGCCTCTGCTGCAAAACAAGCAACCCCAGTCATCCATAAATGCAGCCAGAATGGAGCAACAGCAAGGCTCCCTAGCCAATATTCTCCTGCTGTCCAAGACTCAGGAAATCACAGTAATTTCACAGCCATGATATTTCATGGCAGACATACAGTGAAATCAGCAGAGCTGCAGATAATCATGGCTTATTTTTCAAAAGGTCTTTGCTGAGAATGAGCTTCTAGCTGAGGGAATTCTTGTGCAGGTGAGCTGGGGGGCAGATGTGGACAAGAGAGATGGAATTCCTTTCTCTTTTCTCTGGCTTTGCAGGAGGAAAGTAAAAGTGGCCTTGTCTTCAAGGCTCTCCGTGTTATGGTTTTGCAGTGGCTATTTTTCTTCTCAGCATTTGACTGAGCAAGAAATGAAGTGCCTTCCCTCCCTCAGCATGCCTGCAGTGCTTTCTAGAGAGCCTGCACCAGTCTTGCTTGACCTCCTCCTGATTAGTGGCACTGAGATTTTCCTTATCTGAAGAACATCTTATGCTGTTTCTCTCCTCTGACTCAGTAAGCCTCATGTGCTTCTTGCCTGAGAACAATATCCAAAATACAATAACAGAGAGAGCTGGAGATCAAGTCTGTCATTTTGGACTAGCTCCATGATTAGTAATGTCATCACAGCTTATTCCACATCTTTTAGGGGTGCAAAACATGAATCAACACTGCTGGTACTCCTGTGGTGGAATGGCAGTACAGGCTCCCCAGCTTCTACTTGCAATGTTATTGAAGAAAACCCATTTAAAATATTCAATCAAGCATACATGTAGGCAAGCAGTTCTTAACCTTCCCCTGGTGCTCTGTGGCAGGCTAGCAGTGTAGATTAATTCTTTCTCCCTATCACTTACTTACTACCATGCTCTTAAAACTCAAAAATGAAAAGCTCTTTACTGAGGCTTTTCTGCGGAGCAACGTGACCTTTAAAAAACCCACACAAGTAATAGATACACTGGAGTTTCTTGAAGAAAGGAAAAAGAGAAATTAAGGCATAATGGAGCTGCATCCCTGTGGTCCACTGTTAGGTCACGTGAGGTTAAGCTGCAGGCGTCACTCTGAAAATTCATACAATTTTCTCTTGCTGTGTGGTATAAGAAATGGACTGGGAAACATGCTGCCTGGTCTCTGATGGGGTCTTCCATCTTACAGCTCCTTGAAGTGAGTCATTCAAGGCACAGCATTCAAAATACATTGGCTGCCTTCTGAAGTTGCACCCTCTGGTGTCCTAGGACCAGACTATTTAAATTTTAAACTCTTTATATCCTGACACAGAAATGTCGGTAAGGAATTGAGGATGTTTTTGAGAGGGACCTGCATAGACAAGGTATTCCTGCCCCAGAGTTCCTACCTGCCAACCAAGTCAGACAGGAGGGCAGGACAGACAGCTCAGAGAGTGTGAAAGTCGATGGAGCAACAAGGAAACAGAGACAAGGCAAAGACTGAACCCTGCACTGCCTTTAGATACGCCAATGAGCAATCAGCTTTAAAACTTGTCAAGATGGCTTTAACCTGAAGTAACCAGTCAAGCATTTTCTACTTTTGGTAGCTATTAATGTGTAATTATTTAAATGTAATTGTATATGAAGCTGAATTCAAGGGCAACGACTGAATTTTAGCAGAATCACATAGCATTATTGTAATAGAAGCTTTTGTTCTACTACAGAAAGTGGACTGCTTTGCATCAGTGCATTGTCAGGTTTTCTTATTATCATCTGTTTGACTTTCCACTGACAGAAATTCAGGAATTGTGACTCACACAGTGTTGTAATACACCAGCAATATAGTGTGTCTATTAACAAACAAAGTATCTTCAATAAACTCCTGTGCAGCAGGAAAGAATCCATTTTAGCTGAGTGTACACCCATTTAATCCAAATGTGATGAGTTGTTTTTAAATAATGCTCCAATAATAAAATGAAAATTAAGTTTTCAGTACAGATTTCTAGTTGAAAGATAATGAAAAATGTCAAATTCACCAAAACAGAAATATAAGCAGGACGTGGCCTGAGTTCTTAGTTAATGCTCCATCCGTGGGGCAGAGAATCCATCTGAGATTAGCCACTCTATCATTCCACACAAGGATAGTATCAGTTTGACCCAGATTTTAGTCACTCAAAGTTTTCTCATTTTTTTGGCATCATACATTCAAAAACTCATCTTTCAAGTAAGTCTTCCATATCTTTAATTTTACGTGGACTGCAGTACCACCTTAATTTCTGCAGTACCATTTTCTAGTTGATCTCCTCCACCTAAGGTAGCAGAAAACTATTACAAACTCAATTTCCTCAGAACAACTCTGGAGAACCGCATCCCATGTAACAGTAGGAATGTAAAATGCAGATGTCTGCCTCACACTGCTTCCTTTTCCCTCAATGGAGAGCCACAGGCACTTTTTTGGCACAGTTTAACCTATCTCTAGTGTTTTTCAGATGACCTGAACTTTGCTCTAAATTCTACTGAGAAGACCTCCACTAACCATACAGGATGACAAGTCTAGATGTTACATCTACATTGCAGTCAGATGAGTTTCTGTCCCATGTGTCAGCCAGTTTCCAACAGTTTACCCTTTATTTGGCACCCACTGCTTATCAATACGAAGCAGAACCTAGTCTGAAATTGCTTTTATCTTCCTCAGCACTGATGGGACTCTTACACACAGGTACAGGTTTCTGGCACCACCTGTTATTTAGTAATCACAGAGGGATAAGAAGTCTGACAATGTTCAGTGTTTGTGCTCTGTGATAGACAGTGCAAGGTTGGGTTTTCAACTTCCATCTCCAGGAAACTTGTTGCAGTCCTCTGACATGCATAGTTACCCCCTGTGGGGGTCCACTATCTTTTTTCAGTTCTGGCCCTGCCAAGGCATTTTGCAAAAAATATGACACTTTAGCAGACAGGTACTGGCCCCATGCAGCTGCAGTTTTCCTTCAAAAACCAACTCTGTGCAACCAAGAAAAGTCATTGTACATATTCCAGTTGAAAACGCTGCAAGGCACTGAACTGCTTCCCATGTGTAAAGGTTTATTTCAGACAGTGGCTGTTTGGCAACATGCAGATTCCAAACATCTATCCCACAATAGGACTGGTGCAAGCATAACAGTACTGTGCCATGGGGTTAACTGTAGATTCAAGGAAGCTTGCATGGAAAGCCAGGAAGTCTATGGAGAATTGAAAGACTGACTGTCTTTAGGCTCATGAAACCACTTTGTGAGGACCTTACAGATGCTATCTAAACTGGAGGGCAGAAGGCAGATACATCCAAACATGAATGGGTTAGTCTTGTATTAAAAGACACATAAGTGGGAGAAAAAAAGCTAAAAAAATAGGATTATACTAGGGTTACAATATGCAAAAATCTGTGAATGAAAACAGTTTTTCTATAGCAGCCTGAGCAACAAAGCTGTGCAAAACTTCTATGAAGTTGTATCTTAAATGTATTGACATTTACATAGCAGCTGAACCCACAGGGTCACTGGCACGGATGGGTAGAAGGGAAGATGTACTCCGGTGACCTATGGTACACTCAATGTCCAAGATTCAGAATGTGTACACACCAATGGGTTGTAAGATAATCCAGGCAGATGGCTTAGTTTGTCTTCAAAACCTTGCCCAGGTGTTAAATCTCAGGTACCAAGACCATAGAATCAGCTCCTTTCTTTGTTGTTGGCATCAGCATCAGCATGACTTCAAAATAATGTCAAAAAGCAAAAGACTAAAGTTATTCCCCACCAGGGCACCGGTGCCTATCACTACTACATATCCTGGAGAGAAGAGTTCACAAGATGGGACAGTGCAACTTAGTGCTCTGAAGAAATGAAGTCTCTAGATTCTCTTGCTTTCTTGGGCACTGTTTTCTTTACAGTTGATGAGTTTGGTAGAATTTTGCTTTTCATGGATGTTGTTTTCCTCTGTTTTTGATGAGTGGTTCGGAGAGATTTCAGCCCCAGCATCTCACAGTACTTATTGCACTGGTGGAGGGCTCTGAACTGCTCAATGAAGGAAATGGAGCAGTTGCCTTTAAAACCTTTGTATCTGTAGCAACAAAGAAAAGACAAAGCCAAATGGGATTTCAAGATGCATTTTCAGCACAGGGAAGCAGAGTATGACTGTTGACTCATAAGCAATTTGAAAACATTAAGCAAGTCTCTTCCACTCATGCTGTTTTAAGCACTGACTGTGACACAAAATCAAACGGAGCCATTGAGAGGTGAAGGAAACCAGGTACTAAGTAGTGGCAGAAGAGCGAAAAGGGTTAAAGAGGCATAGTTCAGTGGCCTGTGTCCTCGCTATTATTTTTAATTTCTTTTAGCTGAGACTATAATTGTCTGCTGGCTGACTTTGTCTCGGGAATATCTAAATGAAATGCATACTGTCTCATCCTCCATTAACAGTTCTTTCAACCACCCTGAAGAGGCAAGGTTGCCACACAAGGTGTTGTCAGAACTGGAATCTGTTTTTATCCAAACGTGAATACAACTTCTGTGCTGCACTCCTCCCTATCTTAGGCTTGACTACAAGATCCAAGGAGCCAGGCCCCTTGGGGAAGAAGGACTCAAGAAGCATTCCTGTGGGAGGCAGTCTCACCTGGCCTTCACAGCTCCCAAGATATCACCCTATCTCCCACTGAGACCTCTCTCTTCTTCAGTGGGCTAGCAAAGCCCAGGGGTAGGCAGGATGTGTACATCCCTCTTCTCCTCACCCTGCCATGGGTTGCTGACATCTCTTCTGGTGCCTGTTTTTTAAGCTGCATCAGCTTTTTTTTTTTAAAGCTGAATCTGGTTTTTAAAGGAACAATTTTTTGTCAAACTACCAGGATGAAGACGGGAGACAAAAGACCAGGGTGCTCCCCTCCTTTTTCAACAATCTAAATAAGTGCATGTTCTACCCTTTTCGCTTAGTTCACTGGACATGCAATGCCCTGAGATGTGAGCTGTGATTTACCACTATATGAAAAACAAACAAACAAGATTTAGCACTGAAATTAAAACAACATGCTCATCACACACTACTCCAGAAAACAACTTTCCTCATGCATAATGCATAGGAAACACTGCTGCTCTGACAAGGTCAAACTCTTTCTGATGGACAAGCACCTTTACTTCAACATAGCTTGGAAAATTTCTTCTACAAAAAAAAATGGTGCCAGTGGTGAAAAATATAACGAAATACCTTTCAACAAAAGGGGATGGTATCTGCCTCCATTTATATCTAGCAGTTCTATTTTGCATTTCAAGTGTTCCTCTACAGAGGACAAATAGAAAAGTTGAAACTTCAGTCTGACTGCTCTCCTAGCATCTGTAATTCCACCCCAGGAGAACAGAAATTTCTTTGATGGATAATGCAAATCTGGAAGTTTCTCTAGTGCATGTTAAAAATTAAGTGCATGTTAAAAATGATATTTATTGCTTGTTGAGACACATACCAAAATGGTAATGCATATTGGAAGTCCCCCTTACAGCCACCAGAAAGTCATCTATACATTTTGCTGCTGCTTTTTAACACTGTCACAATTGCCTACCCATGGAGGATGGATCCTAAATCATTTCAGATAAGCTATTGAAGCCATGGTGAGGAACACTTTGCAGATAATTGTAAGGTGAACCACAGATCATGATCTTCTAAGGAATTAAATTATTGCTGGCGATTAACTTCAATGAGAAAGACTTTTGGAGTTCAATTTTCTCATCATAAGCATTTAGGAGTCCTTTTTGTCTTCTCATACCAATATTTTATTTTCAGATTCTTCTGAGGTCAGAGGTTTTGAATGTTAAATATGTATTTCAATGAAATAAAGCTCCAAATGTATTTCAATATGATTTGTCATGTGAAGCTGTTCATACCAGAGAAGGTTACTCTCTAAGTTGAACAGGCAGTAAGTCTGCCCTTACCTAGAGAAGGCACTCAGCTAGCTTACTAGAAAAAGGCAGATGGACCTCAAAGGGTTAAGGTTTTTTGACGGTATGTGTTTGTGTACCCAAAAGAAGCTTAAGAGGAGTGTCATTGGTCCTTCAGGACTACACCCTGGAGCTCAGCAAGACAATGACATGTTCTCTCCCTTCTTTGTAGAAATAACACTATACCTGCACTCCTTCACTCCAGCCAACGGGGATGCGCTCCAGACACAGCCACAGAACTAAGTTCCACAGGGAAACATGCCTCTGCTCAGCAGGAAAATCTCTTTATATCAAGCATTGATCCTGATTCCAGAAATGCATTAAAGCAGAGCAATGCACAGACAGCAAAGAGCACTAACTTAAGAGTGTAATGGTTCTATTCCTTTATCATTAATAATCAATTAACTGTTGGGTCTTTCCTGTGAGTGGCGATGCAACAACAGCTGTTATCTTCCACTGTCCTGGTGTGTCACCCCTGGATGCCACAGCGGTGTGTGTCACACAGAGGGAGCTGCCGAGGTGTGAAGAGGTGAGGAGGCTCTGTGCAGGCAGCCTCCAGGGAGCATGTGCTTCCTCTGATATCTGATATTCTCCATTTCTGCTGCAAGACTGATTGAGAGGCTTTGTTTCTCCTGCACTGTGTGTAGGTGTATTCCAGCAGAAATATTAATGTTATCTCCAGAGCTATCAACTAGATGAGAAGTTTCACTGCACCAACTGCTGATTATTTTAGTTTCAGCTGCAAAATGACTGTGTGCTCTTTCTCTTGTTCTCTTTTTTCATTCTTAGGTAGCCATTTTGCTGCAGCTAAAGGAAAAGCCTTCATATGTTTTTCTCATGCTGTAGAAGTCTGATAATACTCATTTCTTTGTGGAAATAATCTTGGAATTAATAAATGGAGCTAAGAAAAAAAAAATCTACTTTTCTAATGAAGTAAATAAAAGTCTGTCTAGAGGGGTCTCCTACCTGTATTTGTTATTTGCCACTTCCTGTGTGTCTTTGAAGGAACGTCTAAACAAAGATCTAAATATCTAAACAGTAATATTTACTCAGAGGATCCTATGAGTTAGACACATAAACAACTGAATGCTCTGCTTACTATTTTACCTTTAGAATTCAATAAATGCCAGAGATATTTGCAATAAAAGAAGATAGATATCTTGTGAACATGAGACAGAACATTTATATTAAAAACATGCAGTTTTATTATGCTAGCTTTGCTCCTAAGCCAAGCAATCCTCATTTCACTTCTCTTAAAATAATAGGTTTGCATTTGGTCCTGTGGCTAAAGATGTGGCCTAGGTAACACTCCTTGTCCAGTTGGGAAGCTGAGAGGCACTAATGAGCCTCGCTTGGCTCTGCAGTGTGCAGACAGCCCTGAGCCTCAGAGCTGCCCATAGAAAAACTGATCTACAGGTGTGAGACCAAAGTTTCCAGATGAGTTCTCCCAGCTGTTTGCTAGTCACTGCTTCCATATAGCTCCTTTGTGTGCTTCCAGATGGCATGATTTCTTCTGGAGAGACCTAATGAGAGACCTGCACTGCTTTAGTTTGCGGTATGTGTAATGGGGCAAAAGTCTCCCTGAGAGAATGGATTCTAAATTGTGCAGTCCACATGGCTCCCATTTGTTTTGTGTTCAGTAACACCTAACTATTGACCATTCCAAGCCCTGAAAAATACCAATCTGTTACCTTGCACAGCAGGCACTATTAATTCACTGACTAGATAGATAACTGATAACACTCAGACAGAATTCCATCCCCAAACTTGACAGCTTAGGGGTTGACCCAAACTATATCTTCCTTCACTCTGAACAGAGAATGTTGGGCTTGTCCCCACACTTTAATACCCCAATGCTTCTTGATGCCGTGTTGAGTAAAAAATTTGTCAGTACCCTGAGGCCACACAGATCTTCAGATCCACATCTAGCAAACAGCACTCCTGTTATCATCATGACTGTGGGGCACTACACTGCTGATTCCTTCATCTTTGTTTTTAGCATTTTTGATAAATACCTGGGCACTTGGGCACAGCTGCTGAACTGGCTCACTGTTGGCATTCAGAAGTCAGTCACTGTGCTGTGTTATTTTTGTTTACGTTCTTCAAAGAGTCTTCTCAATACCTTATTTAAAAGATTGCTCGCCTGGCTCTGGTGCACCCCAGTGGCTACATTAAAATTACTTGCTAGGCTTTTCGGTTTCTGGTTAGACTCCGCCCTCTAGTGGACAGAAACTGCACTGCAGACACTTCAGCACACGGAATAAATGACCTCCTGCTTTGGGTTCGTTTGGTTTCTAATTCACTGGCAGAACAGACATGGAAAGGATAAAAGATAAGAATTGCTTTGGAGAGTGTTAATTGTTGAATACATCAATCTCTCCACAGCCTCTACAGGAAGGAGGAGAAAGCTGAGGACAAAGGATACATAAATACTCATCCAGGCATGTTTGCTCAGGCTCAGAATATGAGTCTGGACCCCCAAAAAATCATTAACAGCTATAACCAAGGCTAAATATAGTTACAAAGTTTTAATATATACTGTTTATGGTGCCTGGTTTACAGGAAACACTGGAGGATAAATGATGGCCATGAATAATTCATGACAGTTGCCATATTGGCTTTTGCAGATTCATCAATAACAGACTGTACTATGACACTAGGTTATTTGAACACTCAATGATACTATATAGAGCATGGCAGGGGTGAGGGGGGGGATGGATTCTTTCTCAGTTTTTTTTTTTTTCCCGTGTTCACAAGTTCAATCATAGAGTGAAATTAGGATTCTATTTGTTTCAACCAGGAAAAGCATGGATGTTCTTCCATTCATCAAGGATTACAGAAGCATTTCCCAAGTATATTCTGGTGTGCCCTGATGTGACTGGCCCAGGCTCAGAAGAACTGGAGGCAGAGGACCTCTGTCATCAGTGAGATCATTACCACTGCAAAGACTGGGGCAGGAAACTGGGAGTTTCTACAGCCAACTACACAAAAAAATCAGCTTTGTACCATCCCTAACAATAGAGTTAAAATCATAAAAATTGCATAATATATTATTTACTTAGGTAGGACTATACTATGGTATAACGAGAAGCTTTAATTAGCCGAAATCTAGAAATGGAAGAAAGTGAGACCATGAAAGGCTTATATTTTTACACATACGCTTAAGTCTCTCAAGAAAGACCTGAAGCCATTGCAAAACTACTAGGAAACAGGCCTCTATAAATATTATGAACAGATCCTTTGCTATAGCTCAGAATTTCTGCTTTTGAGAGAGATGGGAAAGAGATACAATCAGATCCCTGAACGTATTTCCTTTTTATCAGGTAAGGGGCTCACACAAAGCTAAACAAACATCTTCCTGCTATCCATGCAGCTAATAAGAACACAAGCTCAAGAAAAGCTTACGATCATTGCCTGCTATAAAGCTAACTCACATCATTCCAAACTGAGAAAAGAGTCTTTATAAAAGCTTGTGTCATAAATACATACTCCAAAGCTTTGGTACTTTTGCTGGCTGCAAGAGATTTCAGGTGTGTTCTCTCGTGCAGTCCCTGCACCATCCCTTCAAACTCCTTGCAAAAAGGGCAATATAAACTCCATCCCCTTTCAGAACATCTTCCCACAGGACTGTGGTAGACAACCTCTCTTCTTCCAGTGGAAGAGTAAGAGGGGAGAAGGGTCACCTCAGCAAAGGGTAGCAGGATCTTGTGGTAGGGATAAATAGGTATTGGTACTGACATTGTCTTTGCATTTACTGGGCAAGTGCTAGTGAGTGCAAGCCCAGCTAGAACTCTGGCTCCAGCAGCATACTGGCTTTGAGATTTCCTCCATGGTCAGAAGCTCTGGATGGCACAAACACCTTGCCTCTCATTGCAACCCAGCCTGGAACCAGTGTTGGCCCTGCATTTTCAGCCCTACCTTCCTCCAGCTAGTGTAGCACCAAGTGAAGTGCCTTATTTGCTTGTAGGTCACCAGAGACTTTGATTTCACCCATGAAATGCACTTTGAGTAAGCCTTTTTAAAGGGAGGCACGAAGGAAAAGCAAAGCCCAGTCTACCATAGCCTCATTCTTTCAGAACAAAATTAATATGTTTTCCTCACAGGCAGGCTCACATAGATACAAACAAAATAAGATAAAAGAGTCAGATAAGGATTGTTTCCTTGCAAAGTTAAAACAATAAATTTCCAGTGCACCCTCCCCCAGCATATTTACATGGTGAAGAGACAGATGAGTAAAGCAGAGCCATGCTGTTGAGAAACAATTTTTCACTCACCCCTTGGCCGGTGTTGCTATGCCAACGTCAGTTAACTTCATTCCTACACCTACAAGGCAGCAAGGAAACAGAGAGCTTATATTACACTAGAATTTCTAAGAATACCTTCAACATTCAAGATTACTACATATAGAGACATTATTATTTATTGATTCACAATTTTAATTATTTGTCAACATTTTTTCAAAATATTTTAAAGTGCCCCAATCAAAACCAAGACATTTATGCTCTGTGTCACTAGCAGTTTCTACAAGTCAGCCTCACACCAGCAGTTCACAGACAGCATCGTTTGCTTCCTGTGTAGACAGCCAGTGGAGGGAAAAGAGTAGATGACTGCATATTGAGAAAAATACAAAATCTTTGTGTATGCACCTGCCCTCAGATGGGTATATTGATTCATGGGCCTCATGGTTTCAATGCTTTGCAAACTTGGTCTACAGTATTTATCAGTAGGAATTCTGTATCTGCTATGCTAATCAAATAGCAGTAAGTCAGTCAATCCTACTGTTAATTCAAAAACTCTTTCTCATTCAGTATTTCCAAAAACTTGGGGGTTTTGACCTGTCCCTTCGTTCTCTTGTTTATAAGCAAAACACATTCCTGTGTGTTCAGTTTTTTTCTGTACAGGAAAATTATGGTCTCAAGACAATATTCTCCTTGGAGAATACCTTCAGAAATCTCAACAGGTATCTCAAAAAATGCAGCCAAATGAGAAGATGATAAGAGAGGTAGGATGTTTTCAGCAGCAGCAGGTATTGTCCTTTGTGGCAGCAAAAATAAATAGGGGCTCAGATACCATTTTTGCTCTTGTGCTTCCCTCAGGGTATGATTTTGGGGTTTTTTCTCCCTTTAAATTACTCTAGGGGTCTTGCTGAGATGTGCTGTTGATAATTTTCCTGTCTTCTCTTGTTAAAGAATATGGAGTATTTTCTAAGAATCCACCTTTATTTGGTTTCTTTTAACAAGACCCTGTCTTTCTGTTTCAAATACATCTGTCATGCTGTGTTGGGTGCAGGCCCAGCACCTCAACAGTTAGGGGGAGTCACACCCATGGGAGCAGAGGGGCAGCATTTAGTAAATGCAATGAGGGCATTTAATCCCCATTCTTTTTTTGAAGAAACACACTTCTCCAGCCCTAGCCAGGACCTGAATGTGGAGCATTCCACTGCTGAGAGCCTGTTGATAAGGACTTAAATATAAGAAAAAGTGAAAAACTAGGATTAACAACTGGGATCTTTAATTCTCAAGACATTTCATAAACCTCTGGGAGGTGGTACAATAAACCAGACTTGACTCATAGAGCGTGCCCTGATTTACTAGGGAGGCATTCAGAAGAATAACTCTCCAGTGAAGAGTGTAAGGTTGGTTTTTGCTTTTCTGAACTGTCTTCTTATAATAACATAAATGAGGTAAAGACTCCCGTTCTCTGCTGATTAGATAAGAGTAATACTGCATAGGTTTATGTTTTATGCCCCGGTGCCATGGTAGGCATTTAATGAATGCTTTTCTGCTGCCTAGGGTAACATACCCACAAATAAATACAGTGCACTTAGAAGAGGATATTAATAAAATATTCTAATTCTCCTACATTTTATTCTGACCTGTATGAGACAGTGTATAAAACAGGCAGAGGGACAGGGAATTGTCTGTTCTTCTGGAGAAGACTCTGCCCATTCCAAGATGAGGGAAGGAGAATGGGCAGCACTGCCAATATCACTCAGAAGCCAAGAAGCTGCTCAGAAATGTCTCTTGAAGTTCTGCAGTTGCAGGGATTGACTGTGAGTGCTCACCAGCCTCTATCACAGGAAAGACACTTTACTGCCCCTATTCAGACAACTCACCTTGCAGGTCAGTGACAAGCAAGTTCCCATTGGTCTTCTCATAGACCCAGTGCTGGAAGGTGCAACACTTCTGTCCAGCCTCTGAGTCTCTTCTCAGTAAAGTTACTTCCTTGCCATCCCTGACAGAGTATTTCACAAATTCCCCAATCAGCTCCTCCTCCACTGTTGCATAGGGGATGTTATTAGCAGGGCGATGAACAAGAAAAATAGGAATGATCCTGAAATCAAGGTATAAAAACTAATAAAATCAAGAAAGTTCTGTCAATGAAGGAGCAAGAAACAGATAAAGTGGCCAGTGATCTGAGACTGAATGAACAGATAACAAGTCTTGGTTTAGACAGGAGACAGCTGGAAAAAGACCGGGATCTTCTAAGTAGTTCTAGAATATAATCATATTATCTTCTATGTGATTATTTCTTTGGATTACTTATTCAGACATAAACTTTCTCAAAGTATGCTTGCTAATGTTGTCCTACTACCTCCCAAAACCTAAACTCTGCACAATACAGGGTGCTTACTTGGGAGTACCACCGCTTTAGCTGCTCAGGTTGACTGACAGATGATTCAGTCTTTGTCAGACACTAAGCACCTGCAAACCTGACCCACTCCAGAAAGAGCTTCGCCAAAGACCAATACAAAGGGAGGACCTCTCAAACTACACTTCTAAAACCTGACATGTCCAAAACTAGCAAACACTTTTGATAATGAAAATACAAAGCTCAATGAGGATTGAGCCTTCTGGCCTAAGCTTCTTTGTACGTAGAAAACTTGCCTCAAGAGTGACTTCATACCAGCTTCAGAATAATCATGATTTCTCTCAAGATTTCATTTTTAATAGAAAGTTAGAAGGCCTGACTTAACCACTCCTGCTGTTACTAGATAATACCAGGAGTATCACCTACTGGTGTTACTTCAGTAATGTCAATAATTGCCTCTGAATTTATATCAAAATCATGCCTTCTTCCTGCTATCTTTACTCTTTTCTATTCTTCTGTAATGGAAACAGAATCTCTCTCACCACCTTGATACTCATTATTTAGGTCATGACCTCAGCTGTAACACTGTTCTCAGCATTCCTCTGTCTTTAGTAATTTCTCCTATAAGTCAGTGGGCAGCTGTGCTATTGGACAATATATATGTGCATTTATGTACATGTATATAATATATAAAATATGTATATACTCACTCTGGTACTTCCCCAAAGCCTTCCAAAGATTTAGCTTCAGCTGCGTATATCTTTGCATACTCTCTTGCAGTATTTTGGACATAGCATTCCTGTGTTAAAACCAGACATACTTATGGAATATTACTTAAAACATCTAACAGATCATCAGTTCAAATATTTGCAGTACAGCTTTTCCCCATGATTCTTGTTTACAAAGGGCAAGGCAAGCTTACCTGCAGTGCTAGCTTGTAGTTCTTTTGGACTAGATCATCCTTACTTTTGGTCCCATATGTGATAGCATTGTGCACCTTGAGAACACAGAGGTGGCCAGGGCTGAACACTGGCACAAGGCCCTGCATCACTTTGCTGCGGAAAGCTTTCCGGTGCATGCCTTCCCCAAAGTGAAGCTCTTCTGTGGCTATTATTCCATGCAGGTTCCCACCAAAATAGCTGTCACTGATGAAATCTTCTCCAAACATGAGCTGCTTGAACTCAATTTCTTCCACACCTGAAATACAATACCACTTTGTTCTATACAAATGCATTTCTCTATAGAGTACTACAGAAAATGCTCAGTGGAAATTGAATATGTGGCCTAAGGTGGGGCTGGGACTCTGATCCTCCAAATGGAGCTTCTTGCCCCTACTTCTTAAAGCCAGCAGGGCAGCCCAGGCTCATAAGGAGAGAACACAGAGGGCAACACACAAAAAAACAGAGGTACAGATCACAAAATCTGTTCATAAAACTACTGGGGGAGTTGTAAACTGCAGCTTCAAATTAACATGAAGTAAGGCAAACTGACTGAGATCTAAAGAGGCATTAAGGGAATACAGAGATCCTGCCAACTCTGCATTTTTGGGAAGACAGAGGGAGTAATAAGCTACTGTGCAGCTGTGTATGTAGATAGGAATTTAAATGTAGAACACAGCTCTGTGCCCAGTGTGCTCAGAGAACATTCCTCTGAAGTTAGACTGTCTTTTCAGAAAAGCCACAAGTCACTGGTATAACCACAGCTTGTTTTAGCTTACAGCTTGGAATGTTTTCCAGGAAAGATTATGCCAATGTATTCATAGAGGCACTCAGCTGAAAGAGGTCTTGGTCCTTATCCAGTATGACCACAAGGGACACATGCCTTTCCCAGCACCAGCCACATTCACTACATCAGCTCCAGTGCTGCAGACTGGCATGTTAAAGTGTTTCTTTTCAATATGGCAAACACCAGATTAAAAACAGGTTCATTAGCAAAGACAGAAGAAAACAGCAAGATTTTTATTTCATTGGTAACTTTGAATAAGAACCACATTTGTATAAATGACCATGTCAAGTTCCAAGCAAAAAGTAAATACATTAGTTTTAGTGATCTTTATATTCAGGACAAATTGATGCAGTAATACCCTTCTTATCCCCCTACTTATGGATTTTGAAGGTGTCAGTAGCATAAGAATGTGTGCCTAAGTTTGTTATGCCTCAACTCAATCAGGATTATGGATTTCACCCTTTTAATTGATCGCTGGAATACAAATGGTAAAAAATGTAAAGGGGAAAAAGATGTAAATAAGGATATGCATTGAGAGAAACTAAAAAATTCTAACTGCACTTCAAGTCTCTCTAATCATAACCTTTCAAGGAACACCAGAGAAAAACATAAATGAGAGAATGAAAAGTATTTATTATGCAGCAGTGAATTCCTTCCAGCTCCCTTTGTAGTTACCTCTGGTTTAGGTTCTGTATGGTATTGCCTCTTTGAAGCACAGAGGAAACTGCACATTTGAAGCTAGAAACAGAAGGCTCCTTAACTCCACCTAAAATTCTGTTGATCCAAAATTATACAGTTCTGCTACATGAAAACTCCTGTATTTATTTTTGCAAGGAACTAAACATTTACTTTTATTCTTCTAGAGAAAGAAGAAAAATCAATTGTCCAACTGAAGTACTATATCAGTACAGTGTGTCCAGAACTGATAAACCCATGTGCAATGCACTATCTTTAGCTGCAGCACAGCAAGACATGTGCTGTGTGATTAAACACAAGTTAACATATGGGGAAAGCATTCTGAATCTTCATGTCTGTTCTTCTCCTGGAGTAAAGTTACATGGCAGGCAACTTGCCAAGGCCATGTGCTCACCCACCACTGGCAAGTTTTTCTGCTCTCAGTACTGTGTGTGTCTGTGCCTCCCTGGGATGTGTGCTGTTTCAATGTCCACTGGATGCATTGTGCTAAAGGACCAAGCTAACAAGAAGTTAAATGTCAAGTTCAAATCAACAGTTTGTCGTGGTGGGTACTCCATCAGCCTGCACAAACCATTCCATCTGATGTGAGGGTATTTCACCAATGAAACTCCCATGAATTAAAGTGAATTTTACCTTTGATGGTACAGAAAAGGTGAGTGCAAAATGGGAAAGGCAGGTCACAAAACCACAATAGGAAATCAGTGGATTACTATAGTTTCCCATGGGATAACTGTCAAAATGTCTCACCCTGGTTATATTTTTCTACTCCTTGTTCTATTTGGAAATTAGAAGAAAAAAAGATCTGAGCACACATTCAAGCAGATATGTGTACTCACCCTCACAATTCTGAAAACTTGCGAGATGTTCCAGTACTACAAGAAAACAAACAGATTTTTTAGTAAAAAAAAAAAAAAAAAGGAGGAATGGCAACTGCCATCGTGATGATCAAAATTAGAAACTGTAATTTACCTTGAGAAGTCAGATTAAACTCAGCAGTCACCTTTCCATAAATATTGCTCAAGCAGCAATAATACATTCCTTGGTCTTTGTTACTGGCTTTAGCTATAGCCAAAGAGACAGGAGAGTCATCCTGGGCACTGGAAAAAAATATGTTAATTTTCCACATGAATACTTTTAAAAGATCTTTCCCAACTATCCCATATAGCTCTCTTCCTGTCCCTGGAATTTCTGACCTCACTGCAAAGACTGATTCAAATGCAATGGAAGCAAACTAAATATTTTCTTTTGCCCTACTTAAAAGCATTCAGCCTATTATGTGTTTCACAATAGGTGATCCTAACACATTTAGAAAGAAAACTACCTCAGCCAAACAAAAAAATAATCAAATCACACACAAATTAAAAGGCACCCTAATATTGCCATCAATATCATAGCCAAATACATGAAGTATGAACACAAAAGAGCCCAAAGCATTGTGTGCTATTCCTCAATATTGACTTGTCACTCAGCTTTCTCTGTTCCCTTGCTTTTTTTCCGCTCCTTCAGAAGCATTCACTCACCTTCTCTGGAGTCGAGCTAGTAACTTGGAATCTTTAGTCCATGTAATGGTGGAGTCACCATGAATGTCACCAAATTGACAGCATAGCTTAATATTTCCAGAGCAGTCAGGGAACAACTCTGCTTGGATTTGCTTCAGCAGCTTGGGAGCTTGAAAGAAGAGACACAGGTTAGGATTAGAAGGTAATGATATCATTTTGTCCTTTTAGATAAATCTCAGAATTATCTGCAGATGTTAAGAATATGAATCTGACAACACTGATAATTAATTATTATTTCTTCTGATGCAGAAACTGAGGCTTTACTATACAGAGGGTTTAGAAGACTGATTCAGTACCCCACACAGTCAATGTAAATGTTTTCAATTAATATGGATTTTGAATGCATGGATTAGGATCCAAGGAAAGTTCTAGCCTGAAGAGGCATCAGCATAAAATTATTTCCTAACCAAAACATGTTCTCTTTGACTAAAGGACCAAATGGTTTTATCAGTTAAAAAAAAAAGAACCAGAAAGGTAGAGCATACAATATGGATACATAATAAGAATTCATATTAACTGAATACTTGTAACTAGTAGACATTTTTTGCCAATAATAGCCTTTGAGAGGAGACTAAGTCCTAGGAGATGCTCAGTCTCCAGGGTGTTCTTGAAATGTACCTAACTCAGACTGACAGGATGAGACTCTGCAAGAAGCTGCGATAGCACCATTGCCTTTAAAACACAGCTGGAGGGAAGGGCCCCAGACTGAATGGTTAGCAATCTGCATTTGGTAATGTCAGTGGCCTTCCCTTCACTCTTCAGTTTCAAAGGATGAATTTCTCATCTCTAAAGAAAGCCACAAAATTTCCAGCCACACGGCATGGTTCTTTTCCTCTGACCACCAGGCAGAGCAAACCCAAGAATCACTCAGGTTATAGAGAGAGAGCACTCTGCCTACTCTGGGGAAGGTGCTGATAGCCTGGGTCTCTGCTGAGACTTGTTGACTGGCTCACAGAACACGCCAATGTCTTTGCATGTGGGCATGGCATGAGAGAGAGGATGGAGGGTAACTGGAAGGAAAAGGAAAGGTTTTAGGATAGTGACACATCCCCACGCTCACATGAGACATCCCTGCCAGATGTAAGGGATGTAAAGTGCAAGATGTTACGTTTCCTTCAGTAATTCTGTGCTGCTGCACTCTGAATGAGCTGGCACGACACATCTCCCCTGGGGATCCCATTACCATTCCTGCAGTCTAACTTTCCCTGTCTAATGCTGAAGGAATGCCGGATCCAACCCAAAGGGTCAGGCACCTGGGATTCACTCCTATGTTTAACTTGTAGTCACTTAAGTCCTTAGGACTAAGGATCTTGCTGAATCAGGGCTAAAGTGACACAGACAGTATGTGACAGAACTGCAAATAGAACTAAAGGCTCCAGATTCCCTGCCCCAGCCACAGAGTTGCCCCTCCTGCAGCTGAAAATAATACAAAAGAGAACACTGAGTATATACCAGACTAACCCATACCAACCTGCCCATAATGCTGGGCAAAGGTCCACACACTTCTCTGCAGTACAAACATGCATTCACTTTGGTCTGCAGCAGATCAGAAGCTGGCTAAGAAAATTCAGTCGTGTCTGATGCAAGCCTGAATGTCTATAATGTTTTTCAAGCACAGCTTCAGGTACATCGCAAATGATCAGGCATTTCTCAGTAACTGTAGTTTGCTTGCTGTGCTTTGAAGGTACATGTCTCTCCTCCCACACATCTGGTTCTGTGGTAAAGGACACATGTTTGAACAGAGAAAAGTTGTTTTTTTTAAAATGTGATTGAATGTGAAATGAAAAGCAGAACTCTCACCAGACTGCACAGTAATTAAAATCTATGAAAAGCTTCACAGTTGTGCAGCTACTTTACTGTTTAGTCTTGTTCTGATCTATTACATTATTTTATATCAACATGAAATGTAATGTCAAATAAGACCTTAGTCCTTGCAAAGTACCCACAGAAATCACAAATACCTCATCTGTCTACCCATTACTTCTGTCTGCACTGTGTTTTACCTGTTAGCAATGTCCTAGAGCCTCTGACAAGCAACCTGAATCTCAATTCCATTATGTGTTTTCTCTCAGTTTAATATTGCTATTTTCATTTGTGTCATCTGTGACCCAACAGTGGTGAACAGGTAATGTAGAACCAGCTTTCAGTCATCAGACAGGACTGCAAAACATTACTTTTACCAGTGGCACCCTACTAGAAACAATACTACTTTGCTAGTAATAAAAGGATTTGTTAACCAAGAGAGGGTAATTGCATCTAGGACCCACAGTATAGAAGCAGGACTGGGAATGCAGCCCTGTGAAAACAAGACCACTTCCAAGTCCTGGGCCTGCAGTTGCTGTATTGTGTGTAGCTATGTGGCACCATTATGCCATGCATCCCTGAAAAGTTACATGAGGAGACAAATGAAAGAGTAACTATTTCAAACAGGTTAAAACATTCATAAATTAATATATCTGCCAGCTAGGAAAAGGATGCTGGGGAGGGTTCAGCTCTGTGGCGTGGGCACAGCTCTTTTTACTAACTTCACAGAAGTGGAAATGAAAATCAGTAAGGGCAGGAAACCTTTAGCTGACATGACTGAGACTAAAGAGGCTTGCAGTGTGTTTAACAAATTTGAATTTCATACTGTAGCCAGAACAATGGGAAAGGACAGAAATAAAAATTAGTTTTCTCTTACCTTTGACATCTTTTTTCAAAACTAGTTTCCTTTGCTCTTTTCTATCTTCTTTATGAATCATTCCTGCCTCATTCTTCACAGACTTTTTAACACAGCTAGGATCCTTGCTTGCATTTCCTCTCTCCTCCAGTCGGGGCTTTTTTGACAGCGTTGCTGGTGGTAATTTCTTCTTAGCTCCAACAGATAAATGCCCACTCTTTGCTGTGTCTTGTTTACATTTGATGGGCTCGGACTCAGCAACTGTTGGTGAGGATTTTGATCCTTCTTGATTTCTTAGCCTTTCTGCATTGACTGGGAATGGATCATATGTGGTCAATGCTAAGGAGAATGGCTGAGTGCTGCTGCAGGGTGGTTGCTCTTGAAAATACTGGTTGTTCCCTGAATCAATTTGTGGCAAATTAACTAAAGCACTTACCACACTCTCTGATGTCATGACTTCTTCATCTTTAGCATACTCAGTAGACTTGATTGAATTATCAATCTCAGTTAGCTTGCTGGAAGAGATAAATTCAGGACAGGACTGCTTAGTGCTAATATTCATCGGTGGCCTCTGAGCCTCAGAGCTAATTAAAGTGTGCAAAGGAAGCTTCATTTCAGCTTCATCTGGGTTATATTCAGTAGCTCTTTGAATCTCTTGTTCATTTTCACACAAGACTGCTTCCCCCTTCTTTTCTTCAGGTACCCCATGAAACTGATCCTGCAATGCTTTGCAGAAAGTTTGCAGCGTACTTGAATTTTCATCTACTTTGGCTGCGTTTTGTGTGGATTCATTTTTGACGTGATTTCCTGTGCCAAGACACCCCATTGCTGATAGACTGGTAAGAAGGCCCCCTGACTGGCTTTCAGGTGTGAAGAATGGTAATGTTTCCTTTACAGACAGTCGCTGGATATCTAACTGATTACCAGTATCTCTGTAACCCTCACCTGTTGTGCTGAGGTACTCATCTTGAGCCTCTCTGGGCAGTGGGGTACTAACTGATGGTACACTTCCAAATGTGCATCTGTGAGCTTTTGAAGAATCTGGATTTAACTCTTCATCAGACTTGAAGCTGCAGTCAACAAAAAATACATGCTGTTGTGAAGTATTATGAGAGGAAACTGCAAGCTGACTCTCTGAAACATGACTAACTCCTGAGTCACAGGAAGTTTCAGCCCTTGGTTCACCACCTACACAGATCTCTCTCTGTTCTTCTCCTGTTTCACATGGTTCATATCTGGGCACTTCTACATAAAGACCTCTTAAAAATGGATGCCCAGAAGAGGAAGAGAATGCCACTTCTTGTTTTTCTATTTCTGTCAGCTCATCTATATTTTGGGGTAGATTCTTCCACGTTATGTTTTCAGAAGTCTCAATTAAATTAGGCAATTGCATTACATAACTGTATTTCTGTGTATTAGAAACAACTTGATAATCTTGACAGTCATTACTTTTTGAAAGATAACTGTCAGAATTAGTCTCGTTTTGTGCCTTAACATCTGAGTGATTTCCTTTATTTTGTAAATTATCTTCATAACTTCCATGTGTGGTGTCAACAGAAGAGTGATCTTCATGTGCAAACTGACTGATGTCTTCACCGGGAAAAACATATTTCTCTTCAGGGACACAAGCCAGTTCTATTCTTGCTGGATAACAGTCTGCAAAATGACAACCATTGCCAGTTACAGGCTCGTTTATGACGAATTTGTTGTGCTCAGTATGAAGTAATTGTCCAAGTGTCCCATGTGACTGATATGACATGCAAGCTGTGTTTTCTTTGTCACATGCTGAATTACTACTCTGTGCATTTCTTAATCTTTGAAGAGAATCTGCATCACATGTTTGGGTAGCACTATCCATGGTAAGCTTTCCTTCCCAAGCAACAGTCGTTTGACTGGACCCATTACTGTCAGTTAATGTGTGATTTGGCTTCTGCTCCAAGTTCTCCCCTGTATTTAAGTTGATATTATTTGCCGAAACACAAATGGATGGTGCTTCTGTTTCATTTCCAGTGCTAGAATTTAGACCTATACCATCTGTTTCTACCACTTGTGCAAGACAAATGTTTCCTATGGATACACTGTTACATGCTTCATCTGTTTCAAGTAGGATATAGGCAATCCTGCAGTCATCTTTCCCTGTTCTTTGGCTACCAGCAGGTTGTGCAATCAGTTCCTGCTCTTCTGTCACACTTACTGGCAAAGGATGACCAGAACAGGTCTCCTGTACAAAGTTCAGATCCGTGACTTCGATATCTGCTGGCCTAACTTCTAAACTAGTGATCCCCCAGTTCTCAGATGGGATTTGATAGTCTGAGTCATCTTCATGAGGAAGTTTCCACAGCTTGTCATGCACTGCAGATGTATCAGCATCTCCTTTGCACCCAGGTTCTCCAGATTCCAGGGCTGATTTGGGATTAGCTTGAAACACAGATTCATCACATGGTACACTGCAGAGAGGATCTGTTTTGTTGCTGTCATGGGAATCAAAACTATTCCCCTGCTCCCCCTCCTGTGGCTCATCACATAGCTTTGCAGACGAGAGGACAGCACATAAACATTCTTGTTTATCAGGAGCAGAGTCTGTATCCCATAAAGGAAAAGGTGAAACATCATTCTTTGATACATTGCTGTTATTAATAGTGTTAACTCCTTGTTCACAGATGACTTGTTGGTGACAACTTTCTCTCTTACCACAGGGAGCATGCTGTTGAGAATAGGTCTGTGAATTTGCATATTTTGCTTCTAATGTCTTTTTGGTACAGAGCATTTCTGAGGCTGGATGGATGGTTCCTGCACTCTCACAAGCCATGAAGATGTTTTCCTTTTCCATTTCAGGCTCCGTACATAGCCTCTCACAATTCTGGGTAAAGACTTTGAGACTAGCACCTTGATTCTATAAGGAAGAAAAAAGAGAAATGTAATTAAAAATTAGAATGGCTTCTTGACACAGGCCTGAACTAGAGTCCTGGCTTGGAATACACCATTTTTTTTGTTTTGTTTTCTTTTTTAAGTATTTGTCAACAGTCAAGTTTCTTGGTCTGGTAAGCTTCAGATCTGGATCCAAATACTGAAAAGTATAAAATTTAATCAAGATGAAGAGCAATGACTGACATAGTCCAGCTAGATGAAAACAAATAAAATAAACCACAACAAAACAAACCAAAATGGTCACGTCTATGTCTTTGACTATCAGTCAGAGTGCCCTATTATTAGACAATATAAACTGATGATTTTGTGGAACTGCCAGGATTAGTATTTTGGGAACTTTCATTCCCCTTTGCTTCCATGGTGGGCATTATCTTAAGTTTCACAAAAATGCTTTCTTAAAAACTGCAGAGTATGCATCCCATGTCTGCCATACTATGTTCTTCAGAACACTACTCTTGCCAATAAATTAACATCTCTGGCTCAGTTTTAAGCTATTTTTAAATTTGTCTTTGGTCACCTCTGACCTCTTGAGGTCAAGCTCCACTTCAAAAAGAAGTGCCAGAAATTATTCCAGATCTCCCCTCTGTCCAAGCGGTGATGAACTGCTCTGTACTCCTCCTGCATCCTCTCAAGCCAAGGTGGGTGTGAGCCTGGATGTGTGTCTCCAGTCAGTTCTAGTTCTCTTCTCAGTGGGTTCTGAGCATTTGGTCTGAGCCTAGTGCTCCTCCTGCCACTTCCCCCACAAGCCTCTGGACAGCAGAGCTGCTTTCGCTACTTCTTACAGCCACAGCAGCTTCTATCACAGTTTTTGGTAAAACCTGTGGAATTCTTGCTAAGTATGACCAGTCAGTCCCTAGCTGCTGTTGGTATGAAACAGAAAATAGGTAGCTCTTATGACCTCTGGAAAGTGGGCTGATTATTTCAAGGACCCTTTTATCCATCTAATCTGTGTGTCTGTCCCTGCTGGCATCTGTCTCAAGCATTTATAGACATGCAGCACTGCAGAGTCTAGACACACATTTTGATGGCTGGGAAACTAATCCAGTGGCAATATAGGGCTTGTAATAGAGTGCCTTGCCCTGCATTTCACAAAAGCGTATCTAGAAGCAGAATATGATTTGAAGACTCATAGTAGCACATTTACTGATTTTTAATTTATATTTAATGGCGATATTTGCTCCTAGGGTGTGTGGTAATCAGGTCCATGTTATTTTTGTTTGAAAGCACTTATATCCAAATCCTTCAAATATTTCTGGGGAAACCCTGCTGGCTTTAACTTGACTGTCACAGCAATGGAACACTAAATCACAGCTGTCCATTACAGACGGCAGCTTCTGGGACATGACACCCAACAGCAGACAGCTGCCAGCTCAACAATGAACAGGGCCCACAGCCCAATGAACAAACAGCTTCACTGTCCTGGGCAGTCCTTGCAATTTTGGATACCCTGAAATCTAATAAAGCAGAGGCACTATGTGATAGACACAAATGCTTTTTGGGTGAAACCAGATTACCTGACTTCTTGGAAGTTCTGTGTCAGTTCTACTTCTCTTCTTTTTGTACAAAGAAATCTATAGTTATCTAGAACTGACGTAAATTTCTCAGGAAGGTCAAACCAAGGACTTCTCAAATTTTACAGGAACAGATTGTTCTGACATGACTGAAAACAAAATAGTGGCAAGATGATCAGTAAATCTAATCAGCACGAGAAAAAAAAGCTCTAGAAATATACAAACGCCACATGCCACTGTTCCTGGGGTGTCAGTGTAAACATTAAGCATTTTGCTTATGCCCTGGAACCCCTCTGAACCTGCTAGTTCCAGCAGGACTTCACCAACATCACTGGCATTCAGCAGGCCATAGACATGGGCTCTGCAATTCTGGAGTGACACCAGTTCCTCATGCTGACTGAATACTGAACAGAGGGCAGCTCTTGAATGACACGCTGCAAACTTGAAGCCTCCTGGCTCTCTGTACAGTATGAAATGTCATACAGCTGCCACAGGCTTTTAGGACCTATTATTAATGAAGTTGCTTTGAAGCATTAGATAAACGAAAGAATTTCACCTGTGGCTAGACCATGAGAAGAGTCAGGAGCTTCCCACCTTAACCATCCAACAGAAGTCATCACCCAGAACAGCAGTTGCTGTGCAAGACTGCAAAGGTTGTTCCAGCAAAAGGCAACTTGGCACTAAGGGGAAGTGTAAATATTTGGGTAATTAGTGCTGTGGTTCTTGTGGCTGCTATGTACCTCTCAGCAGACCTGATTCACCAGATGGAGAGGGAAAATGTAATACCTTTCCAAAGTGGTCAGCTGGGGGGTTTCTACAAGTCCCTCGCCTTGTTCCTAGCAGAGCTGTCTCCAATGCTGAGCTCCAGCTCATACCTCTACATCACTTCTACATCAGCCTGTGCAGACAGAGATGATTCTTTCTTGCCTTTCTTACGTTACATGGCAGGCTGGTGAGAGGCTTCAGGCTTATGATATGGGAGCTGTGAGAAGCTGTCCACATTTTCCTTGTGCTATAAAAAGTAGTTTCCAGATGGGATGCCTGTGTTTGACCCATTTTCAAGACCACATCATTTTGAATGTCATCTTCATTCATGTGTCTTTAAACTGGGTGTTTGGCTTGTACTCACCTCTATCTCTTTTGTGTACACTGATATGTCTTTCCTATTTAATTTTAATCTCATGTACAGTTTTGGTCATGGACACGCAAACAGCAGAAACACATACTGACTGCAGGTAGCAAGAGTCTAGCTGGTCAATTTGAAATTTGGCAGCAGCACTTACAGTAACAGAGCAGCTGCTCTTTGCTGAGAGGGTTCTGGGATTTAAATCATTGTACTGCACTTGGAAAAAAATTAAACAATCCCTCTTGCACCCCATGGTAATGCATACCATCAAGGAAGTCTCAGTGGGTTGATTTCAACAGAGCGTATTCCCCATCATAAGATATTCCCCATCATTAGTTGTGCTAGTAAGATTATTTATGATTTAATTTTATTTATATACCTTGAGTATTTATTCTGTGAATTTAAAAGTATGATCCAGTTCTCCCACTTATGAAACCTGGTGTAGCATCACCTCAGTCTGTACAACCATATCATTTTCCCCAGTTGATTTCCTACCGACAGTATAAAATATGCAAATACATACATGAAGAGTACCATTTTAGAGTTTTGGGGTTTTTTACCTGTTTTTTTACATTTTAAACTGGGATATCCTACTCTTTAATTGTTTTATTTGTAAAAAGCCAATCTCCATCCACCTTTGATACATGAACTCTCTGAATTACGTTCCCCTCTTTATTATTCATAGCAAACCTCTCTGGATTTGTTTTGGATTTCCAGCACTAAAGTGGATGACAATTTTGTTCTTTGAGTATAAACTGAAAAGAAAATAAATTAAAGCATTCTCTGCTCAGAATAGGCATTTGAGAAAGTTTCTGAGTTGAAAGAAACATTGCTTTGATGAGACCTGTGCAATAGCCTACATATCAGATTTCCCTATCCAGCTGTCCAGAGTCCCATTGGTGCCTCTTACTATTATCAGTCTCACTCTATAATTAGAACAGCTTATGGTTTATTTGTGCCTTTTTAAAAACTAGATTTCCTTCCCAGACGTAGCTGTCATTCAGAAGTACACGAATAGAATCTTTCAAAGTAATTTAAATTTCAAATTATTGTGTGACAAACAAGAATAAAATGCATTCAAATCAGTAGAGCAGCTCTTTCTATTAAAGGATAAACACTTTACTTACCCTGGGTGAGATGTTTCCATTTGGCATCTGATTCTGCTCAGAGAGGCCCCAAGTCCTTTTCCTTTCCCAATCAGAGTCTTTATCTGCCCCTTCTGTATGACACAAACCAGCTTGCACTTGTAAGCTTTCTGGCTCCTCAGGGATTTGTGTTGAAATGCCACCTTCCTGACTGGGACACAGAGCAGTGGATTTCCTAACCTCTGCTGCAGTCTGGAAAGACTGCCCTATACTGCTTACATATCTGCAAAGTTCTCTAGGGTTTAGCAACTTTAAAAGGTTTCTTCTTAGACTTTCTGTTAAGGTACAGACAGCATGCTTTACATTTTCCTCTGGCAGACTTCTTGCCTCCTCCTCTAGCAGCAATGAGCTTTCACCCAGCACGTCCTTGTCCACACTGCTTTCCGACATTGTCTCCGAAGCCAGATTTGTGGAAGAAGCACCTATGCCACCAGCAGAAGAGTCCACCTTGGCAGGTACATAATCCTTGTTCTTTGATTCATCACTTGAGAAGCCTGCAGCTGAGTGGACACTTCCATTATTTTCTTTTTCAGTTCCAGGATGGTCATTTCCAATGGCTGTAGATGCAACAGGCACTTTACACTTCTCTTTGTCTTTCAGACTGGCACTTTTATCTCGGTGGTGTCCAACAGTGAGAGTCATCTCTGCCTGCACAGTTGACTGGCTGTACATAGAGGGGTCTCTCCTTACATTTACTCCTTCAAATTTTGAGTGATCACTACAGAAGCCAATGGTGGTATCCATAGGCGTAGTGTTATCTGACACTTGGAACAGACAAGGCGTTTCACTGAGGAAGTAAGCATACCCATCACAATCCTTACTCAGTTTTAAATCATCTTCATCATCATTTTCTAATAAGAATTCTAACTTGTTTTTCCAGATTTCATTTTCAAGCTCTGTCAGTACATCTGAACATTCAAAATACTCCAGGTCATCATCAGAAAAGTCATCGCTTACACTTGGAATTTCCTCTGCATAAACATCCAGAATAGTGGCAGAATTTTCAGAATCATCTTTTACATGATAATTGTTATTTATTGTGGAAGTATCTGCCTGCTCACTGAAGAGAGTACCTGTGGATGGAGGTCTCCAGAGCCCAGGCTTTTTCCACGCCTGGACATCTGCCAGAGACTGACCAGCTCCAGAGTCTCCCATGCTAAGGCAACAGTTGTCCTTGTGTGAAGTGATCACATTTGTGGGGTGGGAATGCACCTGTCTGCTGCAGCATTTCTCTGCTTCTCCAGCAGTGACACTGACCAGACTGTTAAAAGGAATTAGGTCATCACCGTTCTCTGAGAAATCCCTCAGGCAGGAAACATTTTCCTGGGTTTTAAATACAGTTTTTACATCCATGTTATCTGGCAAGTGTTTGTGGGATTCCTCAAATGGGGACACTACCTCTGCTTCTCTGAGCTTCTCAAGCAGCAAACCACTGCTCACTGAAGAGTCGGAATCTGGTGAAATCATCAGGGGGTCACCCTTACAGCTGTAAGTCTAAATGTTTCTCGTTCCACACTCCCTGAAGTCTCCCACATTGTCATTTAAGTCAACAATTAATTCCATGGAAGCTTTGAGGTGTGTATCTAATTCCAGTTCAACAAACGTTGAACAGCAGGTCATTCTATCTCTCACTGTTTCCAAGTACTGTTAATGAAGTGCGGATCTTGCTCTGTGCACCTGAAAATCAAAGAAACCTAAAGTTTAAAATTACTTCTAAAATGGGCACATGTATTTTCTAAAAGGTGGTCAACCGACACATAGTTGCAAGCACTTTCAAACAAAAAGGCATCGTTTGTTAAAAATCAAGATCAAACGATAAAGTAGTAACTGTAACCTCGCTATCTATGCAACCACATTTAATGGCAAGACCTTGTAACTGGAGTAATTTCTGCTAGGAAAATAAATTCTTAGATATATCTGCACATCCATGTAGCAGCACAGAAGAGGCTTTAGCACACATCATTTAGACATTACTAAATGCCAACAGCAATCTTTAGACAACATAAATTTTCACATGCGCACGACTTCTACAGGTACCAGGGACCTGCTATTCGGGCAGTCCCATTGGCAAGAGTAGGCTGTTCCTTTAATAAGTATCACAGGGGCATGGATTTCAAAATCTCTTTGTAGAAGTACCTGGAGCAATCAGCTAAGTTAGATTTTACTAGCTCTTTCTGGACAGATCAATTCTATATGATTTTGGGCTGATGTTTGTAATTTCTGTGGTGAGAGAATAATGAAAGGAGGCTGGCTGGCTTCAGCTTCCTGTTTGTACTGACTCCTACTTTCAAACAAGTGTGCAGGAGCAAAATGGTGTGGCAATGCAGAATTTACATAAAGTGAAACACACCAAAAGGCTTCCATTAGCTGACTCTAAATAAATATGGAATTCTCTCTCTCTTCTTGTAAAAAACCAAACAAAAAGCCCCACAAAACAAAACAAACCACCACACACAAAAACCCAAAACTTGTTTCCTAAGCATTCCCAGATCTTTGAATATTAGATCCTTGAGATGTACACTCATCACAGCATGACTCTTCCACCATTGAGGGATCCATTCATCAGGGAAAACAGTATAGCAGAAGTGACAAATCAAAGCAAATTTGGCCTCATGAAGGATGCCAGACTAAAAGTTCTGGAAAAGTGACCTATTTTTATTCACAGAACTGGTTCAACATGAAAAACAAGAGGAAAAACTTTCTTGCAATTCTGCTAATCTGAAGACATTTAAAGACATCTCTATTCATTCTGCTTTTCCCTTCTCTCTGCTTCTCCCATTGTGACCTTTTTTAGCTCTTGGCTGCAAGATCAGCAGCCACAAGCAGCCCTGCACAGCAACCTTTCCTGATGCCCTTTTGAGCAGTCATTGGACTTGTCAGCACCCAGCTTTGTGTCAGAGTCCACTGCAGACACCGATCAAAGTCAGTCAGCAAGAAAATATGTGGGAGCTACATTAGAGCTTAATAGCTAAATAGCAAGGGGCTTGCATGGCTTGCTTGGAATCTGCCTCTCATGGAAAGAGCAGAAAGCAGTTTGGTGCATTTTCATTTCCTTTGGGCAGACCCCACCACAGACACCTCTCCACAGAGTTACCTGGAAGGCAAAAGCAGGAAGGGAAGGTGGTTAGCTGTTAGGTTACTAGAAGGGACAAAGTTAGGTTTTGCGACAATCAGTTTGACTAGAAGCACACAAAGGAGTGCAGACAAGCAACAGCAGATGGGGCACCCAGAACAGCACCCTCCCCCAGCACAGAACATCCGTGTCTGTTCCTGTACATGCTGAGCACACCTGCACAGCCTGTCTGCTTAGACTTGGACCATGGAGCTGTGGTAGCCTTGCCCTGCTGGCTTTGGAACCTCCTAACAGGCAGCATGGGTCAGCAGAAAGTCTCTGGAGTGTGTGAGGAGGAGAGGAAAGGAGAGGAGAGGAGAGGAGAGGAGAGGAGAGGAGAGGAGAGGAGAGGAGAGGAGAGGAGAGGAGAGGAGAGGAGAGGAGAGGAGAGGAGAGGAGAGGAGAGGAGAGGAGAGGAGAGGAGAGGAGAGGAGAGGAGAGGAGAGGAGAGGAGAGGAGAGGAGAGGAGAGGAGAGGAGAGGAGAGGAGAGGAGAGGAGAGGAGAGGAGAGGAGAGGAGAGGAGAGGAGAGGAGAGGAGAGGAGAGGAGAGGAGAGGAGAGGAGAGGAGAGGAGAGGAGAGGAGAGGAGAGGAGAGGAGAGGAGAGGAGAGGAGAGGAGAGGAGAGGAGAGGAGAGGAGAGGAGAGGAGAGGAGAGATTTCAGTGGGTTTGATAAGAGAAGTGAGAAGAAGGAGTGGGAGGAGGCACTGAAAAGGCAGGAGAGAGGCAACATGTTTTGTCACTTTAGTCTTGGAGTAAATCAGCAATGGTCCAGTATGCAGAGAAGCAGAGGCTGACATGAAAGGATAGTTTGAAGAGCAAGGCTGATGTGCCACAAAAGTATATTTTTGCCTCAGAGCTGTAGTCAGGAAGTTGTTAGAAGGCACAGAAGATGACAAAACAGCTTTACAGTAGTGCAAGCCAGCCTGGTCTCAGTGGCTAGGCCAGAGATGCTGTGCAGCACACAGCTAAGAGAGGGAAACGTGCACTGCTGTATGCAGAAGGTTTCAGGTTACTTTTTAGTAGAGTCTGTTGCGACAGGGCAAGGGGTGATGGCTGAAAGAGGGCAGATTTAGAGTTGATATAAGGAAGAAATTGTTTATCCTGAGGGTGGTGAGAAACCAGACCAGGCTGGCTAGAGAGGTGGTGGGATGGCCTATCCCTGGAAACCTTCCAGGACAGCGTGGTTAGGGCCCAGAGCAAACTGATCTAGTTGCAGATAGTCCCTGCTCACTGCAGGGAGGGGTGGACTAGGTGGCCTTTAGGTTCTTTCCAGCCCAAGCCATTCTATGACTGTGCACACAGGAGCTACAGGGCAGGAAACCAGTGTGCAGGCTTCCTCAGACTACCAGCATCGAGCCTGAGGGGCAGTCTAGTTCAAAACCCAACACAATAGTGTCTTCTCTGTAAAAGAGGACAAGAGAGAACAATTAGTGCAAACTGCAGTGGTTTTAAATAATGTTGACACCTGTCACCTGGCCCAGGGCCAATACTCTATTCTTCCTTCATGCAGGCCTTTGAAGTACAATCTAGACCTTGCCTGCAGCAAAAGCTTGAAGAAAAAAAGGAATTGGATCCCATTATTTTCAGCCTTTCAGATCTCTGTTCATGTTTTCCTTTCCATTTCAACTCTAAGGAATATAAATATTTAACAGGAAAAGAAATGGAGCAGTTGAGATTAGTCTTTTCCTCACCCGTTTTATTACAGTGCCATGGAATTACTCCCCAGCATTCACCCATCTCCTCTTAAATATGTATTTTATGTTCCTAATGTTCCCTGTTCCATTTGCTCAAATCTGCTTTCATCTCTGCTTTTCAGAAGACCAGATGCCTCCCTCCCCTTTTGTCGAGGGTATAAGTTATTTTAAAAGCACGGTAATTTTCCCAGCTGAAATGAGCCTTGGCAACACTTTTTTTAAAATGCAGATTGCTTCATGAATACTCTTTACTAAACCAATTGCACTATACAGTTATCATTATCTTAGTTCAGCTGCATTTTGACATCAAGGAGAAAAGAGCTGTCAAATTTCTCAATATGAAAATTAGATTAGATTACATTCTGTCAGATCCAACAATGGAATTTAAAGCAAAATAGTGTTCCATAAGGAAAACTGCAATAAACGGTGGGTTTCCACACAAGATAAAGAGATATTATTTTTTTAATCCAGAGAGAAAGTAGAAGATACTAGATAAAACTGTAATTTCAGTTAATGAATCTAGATAGAAATTGGAAAGAGAACTGTTAGTATAACACCATATCAGTGCCTTGAGAAAACTGGTGACAGAAGATGCTTAATGAAATTCACTGAGAAAAGATGAATGGGAAAACATGATGGTTCATCATCAGCTATTGACTACTCAGATGAAAATAAACTCAGTTCCTAATTAACTGGGTTCCTAATTAACTTGGTGAAAAGAAGACAAGAGAGAGCATTTAAATGTACAAGGGTCTCGTGGCTGTTTGTCTCATCTCTTGCTCTTAATGCTACTTGCTCAGTCAGGTACAAGCAAACAACAAGGAGCACAGTGAAGCAGAGCCATGTAGGAAAAATTAGCACCACCAGCTTTTAGCAGGTAATGGTAAGAACGATAGCTACTTTGGTTTTCCAGTGATCTGTAAACATATTTTCCATCTCTTCCTGATCAGACTGTTGGGAAGTTTTATATTTAAGCCAGCTTAACCCCTTCTGCAGCTGGGTCTTCTTGCCCTCTATAACAGATCATTCGTCAGTCACAAGTAACTTCTGCTGAGCAGCTAAAATTTGAATTTCCTCTTCACTACCCCTGGCCATGTTGGCCAGTCCTTTGGCCTTCCTCCACCCGTATCTTAGGTCTGTCTTCAAATCCTATGAAGAACTGCCACCAGGGTCCAATGCTGCTTAAGCTCAATGACCTTGGAATTATGGATAAGGGAAAACAAATCAGGAAACAGTAACCTGAGAACTATGTCTGGCAGGAGTTAGGAGAAATTGATTAAAACCTGGAATAGTCAGATGAACAAGGCAGCAGTAGGCAGTAAAGACATTTGTAGATGCTTCGTCAAAATCCATTTATGGCAGGAAGTAATCAATGTGTTCAGAAAAAAACAATCTGTTTCAAATAACATTATGCAAAAAGATGGCTGGAAAAAGCATCAAAATGGCTAAAACAATCACTTAACAGGTGGTTTTGGAACCAAAGCCACTTCTAAATGATTTCAGAAGGAACTATGGACTTAATCCTAATGTCAGCAAAGAAATTTTTTAAGTGACAAAAATATACAGATTTGATTAACCTTGAAAAGTGGACATTCATTTTCCTCTCTTGCATCATATTTTTTTCTACTTTATTTGGTTATAACCTAATCTTTTTAGTTATAAAAACGGAAATCTTATTTGTAAGCAATTTTACATTCACAGAAGTTACTACATAAGTTTCTATAGAAAACTTAGGCATTTTAGTCCAGGAGAGAATTAATGTCCTTTAGAGTCAGTGGAAAAGAATTCCCCCCCTACCTCTCTGAAGCTTTTTCCCTCATTTACAACCTATTCAACACATAATCTCTGTTCTCTGTACAGTCCTACTCAGCCCACACCCTTACTCAATAGGATTTACTCCTATCTTTGGGATGCACTTGCTCCCTTTCACAGATCCTCTCACACTCCACCCGTGTGTTGTCTCCCTCCTTATCAGCACCACTCCAGCACTCTGGGTCAGGGACCATTCTGTCACTCCTGTGCTGCCTGGCACAATGCCCACCTGATCTATGCCTAAACCTTGTGCACTACTGCAGCACAACCACTATCTGTAAACACACCTTGATGACCAAAGCATTGTCTAGGTAGCTTAAAAGCTCCACATCAGTGCATAAACACCTCCGTGCAGATGTAGGTGTTCTGTAAATGACCCAGTTTATACCCACTACAGTGCAAAGGAGTGGGCAAGAACCACCTGCATGAGCCCACACAAAGTTATCTCATCTTAACACACAGGTGAAATTAGACTGATAATCCCCACCCCCGTGTTTCACATTGAGAAACACCCTCCCATCAACTAATGCTTTGGTCTCTTTACACCATGTTGATACGGGTTCTGGATACCCAAAAACAGAAGAAAAATGGATAGCTACATAAATCATGTGGGTTTGTAATAGCCCGAGATCACACAGACCATGTCTCCAGTAATTTATCTGCCACTGTCCACAGTCGCAGGGCCACACCAAATCTGGCAGATGCCTGTTGCTCAGCTGATCAAGGGTAAGCTTCCATAGAATTTTTGCACACATACCTACATGCAGAAAGCACAATCTTTCTCCCTTCTATGAATGTGTCTCTGAGGAAGATGTGGATGCATGCAAAACACCCACTATTTTAACACTTCTCCATCAGGCTGCTCTCATTTAGAAAATCTGTTTTTGCTTCTGTGCTTCATTGCCCTCAGACACTTGGTCTGAGACAACAAACTCCTCACGTGCCAACAGTTCCCTACTAACACCTCCATCTCACAGCCCAGACTATTGGATCTCCTTTAGAAAAATAATTATTATCCTCTAGACTACCCTGCTAAACTTTAGAGCTATCAACAGCTACTTCCCCACTTGCCTGGGCACACTATATAAATTTTCATACATCTCTTCATAGAGATATTACATTGCCAAGTGGCTTAACCACAAATAAAGCCAGTGGATATAATTAGACCTCATTTAAGATAAAAGTGAAAGATCTCCAAACCGAAACAGTAATAACCACAAAAGCTTTTGTTATGATGTACAGAAATAATCATATACTCTGCAGATCCAATCAGAAAGCCGGATGGTCTGTCCCCATGCCCCTGACACCCTGGTCCTCCCTGTCCCTGTGTTTGGCACAGACAGACAACATGAGCACGTGGGACAGAACCAGGTCCTGCTGCAGCTTGGCCACGTTCTTGGTCCACATGACCAAGAACTCTGGGCAGTCCTGAGGGGACACCTAGATGTAAACAGGAAAGTCTGGGATGAACGGCTGGCTGCAGGAAGGCTTGAATTAGGTTACTGATTTCTGCAGTGCTCAGGGAAAAGAGGACTTTATCTGCATTTCTGTCAAAAAATATGACTGTGCTGTGTAAGATGAGGCATGGAAAGCCACATACCACAAGCAGAAATTCATAGCAATCCCTAACACGTACATGAGAACCAAAACAGCAACATTAACTGCAACAGCATGCATAGTAAATAATGTGTGTAGCAAATGTGGCTTAAAATGAAATATTCCTGCTAACAACGCTTGTGTTTTTATGACCCTGACTCTTGGGTTGCAGAAAAACATCATAGGCCAGATTACTCAAATAACCTCACAGACCCTTCCCAGAATGACAAGCTATGGCACTGTATGGATAGAACACACCCTGTCAACCCGTCCTCTGTGAAACCTTAGGGTCCTACTTAAGCACAGTTATGTTCCAAGGTTAAAGCAAATTCCTTTTCCATTCTCCCTGGAAATACTTCTCAAATATGCCTTAACTTTCTTGCAAAGAGTTTGCATACAGTTTGTATAGCTGCAGTGTTCCCCTAATAAATCAATAGCCATAACTCCATCCACTCCTCCTTCCCAGCCTGACGCCTCTTTTGCATTTGGGAATGCACACAGTTTTTCACTAAGTCATTCGGGGCCTCTCTCAACTGAGATTTTTTACTTTGTAGCAAACTCCGTTAGTATCTTTCTTCTTACAAAACAAAACAAAACAAACATAGACTTTTCCTGTTATATAATAACACAGACATTACCCACCAACTTTGCTTTCCATTATATTCTCTATACAAAAACATATACAATATGTTTATATTTATGACTGGAAACATACAAGTTTTTCAAAAAGGTTGCCAGGCATGGTTTGCCCTATATAAATGTTTATTTTCATGTTCTCTTTTTAAACTTTTCCTTTAGAAGAAATCAAATCTTTTATTAAAAGTTTTCTTTAAAAGTTACAACACTGTCTTGTTCCACTGAATCTTATTTTTTCCCCATACATTCATCAGCACTGATGGAATCAAATTCCACATGAAATTTCTTACCCACTTTCCTCCACTCCTAGTCTACAGAAGCTTTCCAAAATGATTGTGCTAGAAAGCCATAAAAACATTTTCCAGAAGTTCTGTGACCATGCCTACATTCTGAAATGCTGTTATGCTGTAAAAGTTAAAATCTCCAAGACAACAAAAGCTGGAATTCTAGGGTCAATTAAAACCGTGTGTATTCCATTTATAAGGCAGGGCTATAGTAAGTATTGAAATAGCAGTTTGCTCACTATGGAGTCTAACATTTGGTGGTGCAAGAGCAGTGAGTGCCCATGCATGCAAGGATTTACAAAGACTGTTTTCTATTTGTTTCTGTACCTCAGAGTAGCTCTGTCTGACTTGGTTCTGTCTGGTACCCCTAATGGTGGAACACAAACATCAGCCATAACTATGCTGGTTTTCTATAAATCCATCCTTCAAGACACTACAATCAAAGCAAACATTCAGAGCAGCATACCTGTGAAGGAGCATGCAGCGTCTGAAATCAAACTACCAAAATCCTGTATTGTCTAAAGCTGCTCTCATACATCTATTGTATTAACAAAACTTGGCTAAGAAAAACATCAGTGAAGTTTTGGCTATTCAGAAAGCAGACGTTTGGGAAATATGTCCTTGCAAAACATACTGGGCTATGTTGTGCTTCTACTGCTTCCTGCATCCATGTTTTTTTGACAACTTTATGACGTTAGTGTACTACCCATTGCAAACAGCACCACCTGATAAAGAAAACATCACATCTGGAATTTGATAGCTAAATGTGAGAAGGATAAATGACTGTTTCTGAATACATCTAACAATGACCTTAATATAGAGTAATTAAAATAAGCAACCACAGCACAATTTGTAACACTGATCTGTCTTAATCTATTTTTAACATTTGTCAAGAATCTGGCACTGTTAGCATAAGCAATTCCTGCAACTCACCTAATAAATATTCTACATGCTACCAAGTGTCAAGGCTTTTTTCTCAGGTATTAAGGAAATTCTTGCCTAATGAGTATTAGACTATGCAATATATACTTAAAAAGAATTGGACGTGTATTTCAGGATACCTAGAGTAATTTGCACGTTCTTTAGAGAAGTTAGCTTGCTTTTTTATACAGTTTTTGCTGGGTTTTTTATCTTGCTGAGTGGAAATGGTACCAGAAACACTTAGAAAAATTCTAAATGCAACATGTTTTAAAAAAATAATTTATCCAGATAAGCAAAAATTACCTTACTTTAGCAGAAGCAAATAACAAACCATATTTCCTGTTTATTAACAGTCTAAATCACTATATTCATGTAGTGCATCAAGGATAAACTAACTTGCACTTCTTTGTTTATTTATCCACAATGATAATTATATGCATTCTATTTGTACAGGAGAAAAAAGGACCCAGGTAATTTTAAAAGTATAAACAATCTGATTGCTCAAACCATAAATGTGCACTTACCCTTGAGTGCTCTTTCTTTAAATTCTAGCAGTAGGCCAGGCCTGTGGTTTGACTCTGTGTTACACAACAGAAGACATTCATTTTATGCATGTTGTTTCAGAGCTGAGAAGCTAGCTGAAAGTTGTTGCTTCAGTGTTGTTTTGCTAGAGTGACCTTAGCATAGTGGGTCTGATCACAGAACAGTATGACTTTTAAGAGGGACTATTTCATTACATGCAGCAGATGGCTCTTCCTGGGAAAACCTCAGCCAGAGCGGGCGCACGAGCGAGAGCTGGCAGTGACGAGAGGGTACATCCTACTTCCAAACAAGTCTGTGGGAATTTCCTCATGGCCTTGAGAGAGAGGAAGTGTTGGCCTTAGCTTTTTATAATAAAGCACTGGGTTGTTTATTTTTAATCACACGCTTAAGTATCATGAACTGCTCTGCTAGGAACGTAGGGAAGTTCTCACTTGCTTGAAGTTAAGCACATAAACGTTCTGCAGAATGTGAGAAATCTGCAATCCCTAAGTAGGCTAAGGGAACCTGAGGCAGATAGTGAAAAATCACTACATAAAAATTCACCTAATTATTCACGTTTCTGAATGGCAAATAATTGAATCCTGAAGTAAGAAAGTATTCCTGCTGCTCATACCCAAGAAGCCAAGTCTCACACAGGAGGAACTTGAATGAATCGCACTAACTGCTCTGAGCTCAAGGGATCCAGAAAAGGCTGAAAAGCAAGTTTGCACCTTTTTCTTGAGCATTTCGCTGAAAGTGCAGATAAAGCTGGTTATGAAATACTACCATATAAATACTTCTTGCTCCCTGTGTTATCTAGACCCAGATATGAAACTGGTGTGTTCAGCAACAAATACAGCACCTACCACCACCTTCATGCACATATTGCAGCAGAGTGTTAGTAAAGTTGCTTTCAGCTCACTTTGAGCAAGCTGTAATTATAAAGATGAGAATTCCCTAGGTCACGGCCACACTCATCTGTCCTTTAGCACTGGAATAGACCAGCCATGGAAACATCTCTCCTGGGAGGCTCTTCCAGGGCAGTGCCTCCTCAAACTCCCTGCACTTCACACCCTGAGCTTGTCAGAGAACTGACAGCAGACTGGGGAGAAGAGTGAGAGTCAGAGAAGACTCCATGACTGTGGTTAAATAACTATGCTTCTCCTCAAAGTGAGATGGTTGGTTGTCCCCTCGTGTTTTATGATTTTTGGCTGTTTTCTCCCCCTCACCTAATCTCTCTCCCTCGCACAGGAGCACTGCTCCCAGCCATCCAGCCACCTCCGGCCTCCTCAGCTCCAGCTGTCCATGCTGGTCTCAGCCTCAGAGCCAGACACTCAACCTTTTCCTTTCAAAATGGTGAAAACAGAACCCTGACCGGTTCCCTCTCGCTGTGAGCAGTGCCAGCTCTCGATCCGAGGGAAGGAAGACCTTCTCCTTCCAAAGAGGCGGCGGGGCTCCCAGGCACAGACATGGCGGCAGTGGGATGAGGGGACGCGAGACACCGCTCCGGGCGCGAGACAGCACCACTGTCCCGCCCTGCTCGAGGCACGCGGAGCCGGAGCCGGAGCCGGAGCCGGAGCCGGAGCCGTGCCGTGCCGTGCCGTGCCGTGCCGTGCCTCACCGCACCGACCCAGGCTGCACTCAGCCACCCCACGCTGCCACCAGCCCAGCCATACTGCACGGTGCGGCTGCGCTCGGCGCGTCCTTCCGGGCGGGAGCGCCGCCCCGGGCGGCCCGTGCCTGGCAGCAGCTGCACCGACGGGAGCCAGGGCGATGTCGGAGCCGGTGCGGAGCACGCCGGGGTCCCTGCCCCTCAGCCACCTCGCCGAGCCGCTGCTCCGGAGACTCAGCGAGCTGCTGGACCGGGCAGCGCCCGGCAAGGGCTGGCGGGACCTGGCGCAGCGAGCAGCGAGCCGCGGCAGGCTGCGGCTGAGGTGAGGGCTGCCTGCGGGAGCGGGCCGGGGGCGCGGCGGAGGGACCGCCTCCGGAGGGACCGGGTGTCTGGGCAGAGCGGAGGCCGAGGTGCTCCCTCGGGGTCGAGGCTGGGGACGCGACGGTGCCGGTTCCCTCCCGGGGCATTCCCGGAGGCCGCGCCCCAGCGCACCCGCTGCCGGCAGCCGCCGAGCCGTGCCCGTGGGGCCGAGGAGCTGCGGGCAGCGGCGGGCGCGGCTCCGCTCGGCAGACAGGTTACCGGCCTGTGCCGGGGCCGACAGCGGCACACTGCTTGGTTTGCTGCTGCTTCTCCCTGAGCCAGAGTCCTCACGGTGCTGTCCCCCGACAGCCCGCATCCCCCCTTTTCTGGGCACGGGAACGGAGCATCCCTCTCCGCGAACCCCGTGAGGACACGGAGCCCGTCTCTAGATGTTTGCAGTCCCACCTGAGGGCTTCCAGGGAAGTAACGGGATGCAGGTCCTGGGGTTTTCTGCTTTGGGAAGTATCTATCCCCTCGCACCTCCCCTGACCGGGGGTCCCCAGCGGGGGTGCTGCCGGCTGCTGGCTCTGGGCAGGGAACAGGGGAGCTGTGGGCTTGCTCCCCGAGGCTCCTCTTGGCTGCATTCGGGTGAAAACATTTATTTTCTTCCACTCTTTCTGCCTGAGTCACATTCTCTAGGTCGTTTCCTCATCGTTTTACTTCCTGTGGGTTTTCAGGTTCTTGTTTGGAGGGTAGTAGTTAAAAAAAAAAAAAAAAAAAAAAAAAAGCATTCCGAGTGCAGCCCTGGGTATACCTTATGAAGACGTGTCCTTTCTCTGTTATTAGTGTATTTATTAATATATGGAGCTAGAACCTGAGGACTACAATGTGACCCCTCTGTAGGGCCTGTTGGTGTGTTTGTATTTCTGTACTATCCAGTAAGTACTTAGAAAGTCTAAGGACAAGCAAAAACATCTTCACTTCAGGTTTGCTTGGCCCTGCCATTTAATGAAAGAGATACTGATGAATCCTTTCAGTGGAAATACATAAGCTTGCATTCCTTTACCATAGCTGTATCATTTCCTAATTATCTGTGTTATTTTAATCTGCTGTGATGGGTTAGGGTTAAGTGCATGAAGACTTAACATCAAAATGCAAAACTCTATGTATTTATACTTGGAGCTGAACTTATTGGAGCAGTCAACTGCAGTGTTGCTGTAGGTGTGTATCAGTTAAGCTGCAGCAGTCACTTGTTTTTAACAACTGCTCTAAAAATCAAAGTCTTCCTGGCCTTCCAAGTTAGTTGTGACATAATCCTTACTGCTTCTGAATGAGGCACATGAAAAAGAAAGGTGCTATACTTGTTTTTCTGCTGACACTTAAAAAAGTGAAAATTACAAGATTTCATAATGGGTTTGATCAGAATTGTTAGGTGCAGGCATGTCTGATTTTGTAGCATTCAGCTCACCAGTACCACTTTCTATAGAGGTGTCACTATATCACCTCTGAGCTCCTTAAACTAGAAGGAAATACTGCAAATATGTTCAAATCAGCTAGGAATTTCCTATCTCTCTTTTTTTTTTTAAGCTTTCTCCTTCCTGAGAAAACAAGTAGTAAGACGTGGATGCCATGACTTTCTCCTACTGTTTTTGTAGCCCTCTGGATTTGGAACAGTGTTCCCTCAAAGTGTTGGAGCCGGAAGGAAGTCCCAGCTGGAGTCTCCTGAAGCTGCTGGGAGATCGAGGCTGCACTGTGGTGGAGCTTGTGGAGTTCCTACAAGCTCTGGAGCATACAGAGGCTCTCCAGTGTCTCAGCTATTCAGGTCAGTTCTAGTTTGTCCTTTCACCATAGTCGTGTGTTTTATGCTGGAAACACTGAAGTGGTTGGTTTCTACACTTAGTAGGAAGATCATTAGTGGTCGAATTGTAGCAGTTGTTATTCATATGATGAGCATAGTAATTGGTGCTTATAATTCTGAGATGAAATATAAGCCAAGTAGATAAGCAGAGTTAATGCAGTATTGTAGGCTTGGACTGGGCTCCACAGATATTGCAGGTGCTGTCGTTGCCTCTGCTGGCTTGGCTTCTGTGTCAAGTTATGCCTTTGGGAGAGCCTTACACAAGTGAAATGCTTGAGCTAAAAAGACAACTCGTGCTGCCAGCCATCTGCTCAGGGTACTGGTTTCGTTTGCTGAATTTCATAGCTTATCCTAATTGAAAGGGAAGGGTCCCATTAGTGGCAGTTCTGGTGCATGTTGGATCCGGTCCAGCTTGCTAATTGGACATAGAAACAGACTGAATTGGTGTAGAGCTACATTATTTCCTGCTAACACATTCAGCTTGCTTCTTCACAAAAAGTCTAGAAGTAGGGCAATGCACGGGGATGCACAGGTAAGAATGAGTGCTTCTTGCTGCAGTACAAACCCAGGGCCCTTCTTTATATCCTCCTCCTGCAGGATGTGGTGAAACTCAGCTTGCTAGGAAGCTGCAAAAGCTTTTTTCAGAGCAGGGAGTGGAAATGAGACTAGCAAGCACCTTACCATTCTGGGAGCTGTCCTATCCCATGGACAGTGTGAGAGAAACAGTCATGGGCTGAGAACCATTGCTTACTGGGAGAGTACTGAAAACTGCAGCAGTTTAGGCACTTCGGTCTGAATGTGAGTAACTGAGGCTGAGTTTCCAGAAATGACTGAAAATATTTGCCAGTTGGGTGATCTGAGAACGTAACAGTTGGATTATAGTTAAGGAGCACTTAATTTGAAGTCCGTGTTTCAAAGCTGGTAACTATAAATGTCAATTTGCCATCCTCAAAGGTAAAACACAAGCTGTGCTTTTTCTGTGGGGTCTCAAAGAAGTATTTGCATATCTTTGTAATATTTCATAAAACTGAGCCAGAAGGTTTCCTTCTTGAATCATTAAATTCAGTGATGCTTGCAGGAAGTAGTTTTACAGTGCTGAATGAATTGCAGGCAAATAAAGAAAACTGTGAAGAAACTATGAATCAGATGTCTTAGAACTTGCTTGTGTTACTTCCAAGAAGTGCAAAATAATAATCTTTCAATCAGAAGAGATTTTTTTTAAAAAGTCTTTGGAAAGAGCAAGTTGTCTTAATTTTTCTGTTCTTTAAATTGAAATAATTCCTGTTTGTCTTGGTTAATGTTAGGTGCTACTTTGGAGCAGCTGCCTGTGTGATAAACTATTTGAGAGTGAGATTGTGTGTGGAGGAAGTTAATACATGCTACTTCCCTGCTAGAGAAAGATGGGATTTCCAGATGTTATATAATCTGATTCAGTCTGTTGACCACAAGGGTTTTTGCTCAGGTTTCAGACAGCTGATCACATTGTTATGTTTTTTTCCCTCAAGCATTCTGTGTTAGGGAAGATTCTGATGTGCAGCAAAGCCATTAAACAAATTGTATTTATTTGTTTTATTTTGACCTCCAAGCTTTCTTGGGTTTTATTCTTCCTTCCCCTCCCCCCCTAACCCACTGGGGATGGGGGACTGTGGGGTGCCCATAACACTAGTTCTGTAGCCATTAGTCATTAATGTGTAGTATTGCTTGTGGTCCACTGGGTTTGTTAAATTTATTTTACCATTCATAGCAAATAATGCTTTAAACTTATTATTTTTTATGGCCCTTCAGGTCAGAGTTGCTGAACACCTTGGTCATCAGTTCATATATTTTTTGACAGCAATGTGAGGTTAAGCTTTCTCTTCTGCAGTTGACTTTTTTTCCCCTCTCTCCTTCTCTTCTGATGACCTTGGTTATACCAGATAAGTGTTTGGAGTCATGCTGTAACAAGATCTCTGGAATAGTCTAGGTTAAGAAAACAACTGGATCATATCAGACTGGTGTCAGAATCTCGCATGACTGGTGTCATGCTATTTCCTGGCAGCTAAAATTTGAAGTGGAAAACTTTACCTTGCATACTGGCAAAAGAAAACCACAGCCCTGTGTTCTACAGGAGTCAAAGGCATAAAACTAAAACCAATGTTTTAGCTAACAAACTTGCACAAGGAAGAGTAGAAAAAGGCCTATTTGTAGTTAAACAAGTTTTACACCCCTCAGGCTGTACTTAATCCGAAAATTAGCAGCTCAAATTGTTGGAGATCAGCAAGCCCTTAAAACTGGGCATACCTTTCCCAGAAGGGATCTGTAATGCCATTGGAAGAAGTATCATTTGCTTTAGTCAGTAGAGAGCAAGAGGGATTGAAGTATCCTAAAATTAAAATATTTGAATAACCTATTTTAAATCTTTGATAAATTTTCTAGAGTAGTGATTAGAGACTGAACTTTGTGTAATGGAAGAAAATTTTGAATGTTAAAGTGATATAACTAATTGGAACTGCATGTATATTCTCAAGTATATTTAATCACAGAAGCTTTCTTTGCTCAAAGGACAATTTAAATGCAAATTTAAATGTGTAAATTTTCCTATGTGTAAATTCTTTTTTAAAGGTATAAAGATTGTTGTACAGCCAGATTCTCAAGCAGTGCTCTCTGGTCAGGTTGTCAAGCTGTGTTGTTGGGCAACAGGACACCCATTTGTGCATTACCAGTGGTTCAAGCAGGAAAAAGAGGTAATGGGTGATAGAGAACATAATTTTTTTCAAATGGTGAAAGTAATACGTAATGATTTTGGATATATTTTTTTTTGAGACCATTACTCTTATTTACAATGAGAGAAGATTGCTTTAGACACTGACAAAATAGAAGTTTAAGAAATGCTGCATAACGACCCTGTGAAGGTGGTAAAAGAATAAGGTGTTTCCTTACATTCAGATCAATTCATCCTTGATTGTGACTGTAAGGAAACTGTTAGTTTAGTTGTCTCTCACCTTACCAAGAGGTTTAGCACTGAAAAACTTCCAGAATGGAATAAAGGCCAGCTGCTGTTAGTCTTGGACAGCTGGAAGCTGGTTTCCTAGGAATGAAGGCCTGAACTCAGTGCTGCTGCCAGCTTCTCAGCAAAATACTGGAGTGCATGTGAGCTGTTACCACTGCAGTTTCAACAGCAGCATTTATACATATATTTCAGACCCTGGTTATCCCTCAACAAGGTGAATGCAATCTTCTCTTAATATTATTTTGTTGCAAGTACTATTTTTTTAAAATTCAATAAGTTTATGGTATTTTACATTGCTGTTGAGACTGAAATTTTAAAAACTCACTTCTTTCTCACTTTCTACTCCTTTCTAAAAGCTTATCAAGATCATCCAAAACATGACATAAAAATACAATTACAGCGATTTCCTTCTTGTTACAGTTAAAATACGGATGTAGTAAAAATTATTTTTTTCTGTGAAATAATAACACAGTTTCCTGATCCTACTCTAATGTATCTGAAGATCAGAGCTGAATGTAACACATGCTGGTAGGAGTAGTGCTTAAGAAATTATTTGGAGTTATTTGTGGAGAAAGGTAAAAATTATTAATTTCAAGAAGAGCTTTTAAACCAGTTTAAAATTGTCTTAGAGGCATATGAATTATTCTTGGAAGAAAGCTTGTCTCTGAGCTACTAAATATGCAGAACACAAATTCATCATCCAACAGTTTCAAGTAAGTAAGGGAGTGGAGGATGGTGTTATGGACATTGACATAAGAATTCTAATGTTTGATCCTGCTTTAGAGGAACGCAATTTAAATATTTCTTTGTTCACTTGTATTTCAGCTTCCCCATGGTAATTCTCCAGAGCTGGTTTTGAATCCAGTGAGTGTAAATGACTCTGGCTTTTACATCTGTCGAGTGAACAGTGACTCTTCCTTTGTGTTCAGTCGGTGGGCACGACTTGAGGTTTGTGATCTCCAGGGTACCTCTCACGGTGAGTGGCAAAAACGCTGCCTTATGTCTTCGCACTTCCTAGAGGAACTTGAGTCCATGTTCCTGTCCTGCACAGATGTTAGACACCTTTTAACTTTACTTTTCAACTGAAGAACTGGAAAGACGTTGCTACTCATTTTTAGCATACTCTTTTTTCTTCCTTTTTTTTTTTTTAAAGGGAGCTTAATTAACTTTTCTGAAAACAAGTTGCGCATTTGTATTCAGCCTCAGCCAAAAAACTTGACCGTGGGGGATGCTTTGGTACTAGAATGTGGAGCTGTTGGAAACCCAATTCCTAATTACCAGTGGTTCAGAAATGGACTGCCCTTGGCAAATGGGAGCAAAAATGTCTACATGGTAAGTTACTGAAGAGTGCCAGCCTTGGGGGACCACCTTTGAGTTATCACATAAAGCTTCCTTGAAGAAAATAACTTCTTCACAGCCTTGATAACCTCTTCTGAAGTGCTCACTGAGATTTGTTTTCCTGTTCTGTTACTCACTTGCCCATACTGCTCTGAGGCTCTCAGGTGCATGATTTCAATTCTTTACATGTTTCAGCTGGTAACCATAGGATGTAAGGCTGTAGTACATTTTTGACATATTGACATAAGAAAGATAAAGTGTCAGTTAGAGGGAAAGCCTCCCTTTCTCCTGCAAAGCACTCTGATTTGTACAAGCTGTTACATTCTGTGCTTATGGCATCTCAAGCCTGTGAGGTGGATTTGCATTATTTCTGAAATTCTTGAAGGAGTTTCTGGAAAACATTTACTATCCAGCTTACTTAACAATGAGGCTATCAGCAGCTTTTGGATTTATTTAGTCTTTTTAGGCTTTTAGTTTTTGCACTTTCTTGCATGTGGGCCTAAATGAAACTGCTACAGGTATTCTGGTGGGATGACAGTGATGATGCTTGCACAGGTAACTTACGTGGATGTGGAACATCAAGGGACATATTGGTGTCATGTGTTCAATGATCAGGAAAATCAAGACAGCAAGAAGATAGAAGTTGTTATAGGTAAGGAGTTTTTCTGTTTAATACAGCTCATCTGATTTATCAATGTCTTCCCTATAATTAGAATTTGGTTTTGAAGCTTTCAGTGTTAAGCCGAGCATATGCTTTCTGTATTTTTAGTTTATCCATTTTTAAAAATAGCTGTGCTTGCTTGCAGCAATTTTAGAACTTTATCAGTTATAAAGTGCCCTGGATTTTTATGGTAACCAGCACAGAAATGCTACCACTTTTTAGTGTTGCGAGCAGTATGTGGTTTGTCAGCAGTTTGCAGGCTCATTTCTTTGTTTTTTGACAACTAAAAAATAGTTTAACCCTTGTCAGTTTGACAGACTTTGTTACAATGAGTCCTTTAGCAATCCAGGTATGTGAGATTATTCATAGCAAGCACAATAAATTAATATTACATGGTTTAGTGTGTGCACATTTATTTGCAGTAAACTAAAGAGGAAAAGATCTGTTTGCATAGCTTCCAGATCTATCTGGGAATACTGTTGCATAACAACAACTTTTCATATGAAAAGTTCTCTCCTGTCCTAAGAAATATTCTAGTCTAGAGTTTTAGTAAAAACTACTAGACAGTGGTGAGGTCAATGCTGGTTTACACTGCTGTAAAATGAGTCAGGTTGCAGAGAAGCTTGGAGTTGACCTGTGTGTTCCACTTTGTGTGCTAACTCTCATAACTGAGAGCAATTGTCTTCCGATTTTTCTCCCCCTTAAACACAAGGAAGGAAAGCTATGGCAGTGGAGTGCACAGAAGGTAAAGTAAATCTTTAGTTGTGAAACATTATTTAAAATTTAATGACAAGGGTGACGGGATTGTTGAATGTGTGGCTGAAGAGCATGTGGGTTAAGAGCTTCAGTCTGAAAACACTGACTTGTGTTGCAACATTCCTTCTGCATGTGCTGGTCTCTGTTTTGCCTTGATACCATGATGTAGTGAACACAGAACAAAAAACCCAAGCTACCAAGAATTCAGAGTTGTTTGATTTTTGCACTGGTTTTGTATCCTGTGCTTAATTTCTAATGAAATGTAAAGATCTTGAGATTTCTTTGGCTGTGCACAGCAGGCAACATCCTTGCAAGAGAAGCTGAGATGTTTAGGAACCTGGGTGACCTTAGAGAGCTGATTTTACTATTGGCTTTGTGCCTGCAAGAGGTGTTCCAGCAACCTGATTTGGACAATTTCTGTTCTTTGCATTGCTGCAATGGTGAGGAAGAAGTGTCTTGTAGAGAATTTTTCTTTCCCATGGTTTCCATTGTTCTCAGAACAGGTGAAACCTGTGGTAGCTTAAAATGTTTGAAAACTGTCTCTGAAGTCTTCCTGGACACACATGGCTTGGCAAAGTAAGGCTTCTTGCTCAGGATGTTGCTTTCTCAGCAGTCAGTCCTTCAAACATCTGTTTCTCTAAAGGGTGATTCTGACATCTTGTTCTTTATTCATTCAAGCTACTTGCATGCCTGTGGGATTGAGGCATAGTATGTGTTTCTTTGTTTTGAGATCTACTGTATTCTAATGCTGTGTCTACCATAGATTAGAATATTAATGTAGGATTTTATCTTCTCTGCATGCAGAATAAAATATGAAAGGCTACATTTACAGAAATGCAAGCCCAAAAGTATTTTGGAAAGGTAGCTTGTTTTCCACTGTTTGGCTTCTATTAATATTGGCATGGCACTTAAGTATATTTTTACTAATAAAGAAATATATTTTTTGTTTCTTGTTTAAACTATGAATTTATTGGTGTATTTCTTCACAGAAGAACTAAGTGATCTTCAAAACCCAGGTAAGTGATAAGTTTTGAAAAACTTTAATTTCACATCTTCATCTTATGATACAAATCACTGAAGCCTAGCTGGGTAGCAACATCTAGTTTACATTATTTGGATGTATTTATAACTGGGGATTCAGTAGGGGCAGATGTCATGTTAAGAGCAGCACAGCTTCCTGGTTCCAACATATTAACTAGAAGAATATAGGGAATCACAGGCTTGCTATTATCTTTGCAAAAATCACGCAAAGCTGTTTTTTTATACTGCAGGTATACTTAACACAAATACAGAAGGCATTAGATTTTGCTTTCCTGTCTGTGGCTTCTTTGGACCCTAGGTCTTAGGATGTAGCTGCTTTTCCAGATGATTAATCTGAAAAAGACATAAGGTGTCTGTGTGTCACCCATGATACAGTGAATTGCTGTGTTCCTTAAATTCATGTTGGGGTGAGCTAACGTGATTTCAAGCCTGTTATGTTTATTCTAGAAAAATAGATGTGGAGCAGTGCTCCACAGGGGTATATCCCTGATACAGTGTTCTCAAAATCTCACATCACAAAGGGCATGTAATTTTCTGGGGTGGACATCAAAGATACATTTACTTTTGCCAAGACTGAAGTCACTGAAGTGGTACTGTCATGGTGTGTAACAGGTAATCCCAAATGTACCACTTTGGCACATCCCCTTTTTGTTTCTCAGGGCCAGGCAGTTCATTTTCTGACATTGGCAACTATGACTGCAGTTACTGACCTCTTTTAATCTGTTTCAAGCAGACCTACAAGAACAGTCAAGCCACAGACCTGCTGGTAAGTGGGTTTGTACCTGTAATAAACATATGTATTTCATATCTAGGAAATAGATCTTGCTTCTTCTGAATATTGCTTCTTCTGCCACTGCTAGTGAAGTAACTGCAGTGCATGTAAGTAGTTTCAAGGAAGGAGACTTCTATGTATTTTTATAGCTCTCTACAGTGCTTGCATGCCCTTTCAGTAGTAAACTGTGGTGAGGGCAGCAGTATTTTTAGTGACTTGGTGGAGCATCTACAACTTCTCATCTGTTTCAGTTTAGTGTTTCAAATTCCTCTGGCCCCAACCTTAGCCAGTGTGTTAGTCCCATACTTTGAATACTTTGGCAGTTGGAGATGATGGCATTAGGATGACGTGTGACAAAAAGAATTAGTAGTCTGTCTGCCGAAGGTAATGCTGTCCCTGCAAGCTCAGCTCTTCTTGTGTGCTGTGTGTGCATTCTATGGTCCTGAGCTGAAGCTTCTCAAGATAGGTGTATGCCATATGTGTGTTACAAAGAGTAGTTGCTGGGTTTTTGTAAGTTGTATTCTTAAATTTGTATGGTAGACTCATGGTCAGGCATGTTGTCTCGCTGATGCTAAACCAGGCTGATGGCCTCTGTCAAAATTTTACCGTTCTTTCAGGGTTTGTCAGTGTGAGAGGGAGTGTAAATGCTCCTCAGTTCATCTTTTCCAAATTAATTAGAAAGCTTGTACTTTGAAAAAGTGTTTTTCCATGACAGTATCCCACTGTGGCTCAGTCTCTGCTGTTTAAAATAGTTTACACTGCTCAAGACCTGAGAGGTTTTCCAGCTGCAAGAACATGTGAAACATCTTGTTGGGTGGAGGTGCAATGTTAGGCACAAAGGCTATGGGCAAAGCTGCTCTTCTGGCTCTGGCTGTGTACTGACTCTGAAACTGGTTTGGGGCATTCACATGAGCCCATTTGCCACCAGAGCAGTGGAACTGTAATTTCTGTTGGAGAGGAGAAATAACAGACCATGGAGGAAATGCCTTGCTTTGAATATGTGCTTTTCTGTAACTTAGTGTTTGTTTGGGACAAAAATCAGACTAGTAGTCTCTAAAGGATATCTGTCAATGTGACTTCTTTCCCCTTTCATTGCCAATTTCTTGACTTGTGACAGAACTACTTAGGACTTCATGAAAATCAAAATGAGCATATCTCAAACTATGAAAATACCAGCTGACTTCCTCCAAGTTCTGTGAATTTCTCAAATCTATGTATAATTTTTTATAACCAGAGAGCAACATGAAAAAGAAACCCATCTAAATGGATTTTTAGCGAGATGAGACATAGGAGATGAGATCTGGAAGTGGGGTTTTGGGGATTTTTAAGAAGCGTATGAAAATTCGAGGGTTTGGGTAAAGTATACAGGCCATAGCTTGGGCAACTTGTCATTAGAATTTTCAGTTTTATTAAATTTCTTCTTGCTTGGAGGAATTCAGTAATTAATGTGTACTTTCAGAAAAATCAAAGAAATGAGATATAGCCTTAATGATTTACTTCTTGACAGATTATCTGGTCTAAGATGCATCACAGTTCAGGTATGTTAACTGTGAGACCATGCTCAAATGATTATTTTTGTATGAGAAGAGAGTCAAGCTGTATTGTTGATGTAGGATAACTTTTAAAATCATACAAAATATTGTGCCTAAAGTGAAAGTAAATACTGGTATCACTGGGGAAGAAGTTAAAGGTGCTGAAGCCATGGAATACCTAAATGTGCTGTGGTTGTGTTTCCTGTGTCTTTGCAGCAACAGACAAGGTAGCTCTGTTGATAGGAAATATGAGCTATTGGAATCACCCCCAACTCAAGGCTCCCATGGTAGATGTCTACGAATTGACCAATTTGCTAAGACAGCTGGATTTCAAAGTTGTTTCTTTGCTGGATCTCACTGAGTCTGAGATGCGAAATGCAGTGGATGAATTTTTGCTTCTCCTGGACAAAGGTGTATATGGTAAGAGCATGTGCTGTCCCTTCTGAAGTAGGTTGATTTGGTGATGCACAAAAACATCTGCTGTTTGTTTCTTCCAGCTCACCAGGTGTAAGGGCAAAACAAGCTTCCTGGTAGACAATGTATCTAGAATGTGACAATTAAGTTAAAAACACCCACCAGCATATCCTCTTGACTTTGGTTAAAAAGTTACTGGTTTTTTATGCTTAGAACAGATAAAAGTCTGAATTTTTTTCTTTAACTATACCTAGAGCTACTTTTTGTTTGTTTATACTGATTTGTTTGTCTGCTGAAAGCTGCTGCATCTGCATAGCACATTTGACCACTGCTCCACAGAAGGTGCACATTTGTCCTACAAAGTCGTTAGTTCTGGTTTGTGGTAGTCATTTAAGCAAGAGCAAGAGCAATCTGCTCAGACACCCATAGGAGTGCATTATGGAAACCAGCTCATAGCAGAGTAGTTGAAAACTCTGTAACTGCAGCATACAAGACTGTGTAGTGCTGGGCAGCAGTTCTTGCTGCCTTTAGGTGACCTCTTCAACCTCTTTCTTCATGAATTTCTGTTCCATTCCTCTTCTCCGTTCCTGTGCTAGCACATTGATGCCATGCAGGGGCTGGGCAGTCCCTTTGCTGCACTGCTGTGGGGAGGTGGGAAACAGCCCTAAGCACAACATAGAATATATTGTGGGCTTGCTGGTGAGAGCCTTCTGTTTATCCTCTGTCTGGTTATTGTGATATTGTCCTGGCAAGCACAGAGTTTTTCATAATGTTTTTGACAGGGAGTGAAAGCAAGTTCCACAGAAACAAAAATACAGTTCTGTCTATGCACTTCAAAGAAGTAAAACTAAAAAAGAATTCACAGTATCCTTTGCTGAATATTCCTTGCATAAGGCAAGGTGTTAACTGAGAAACTGGCGAGCTTAGACTTCAAGTTCTGACTTTGTGCAGTTGTCAATAATAAAGGACTTTTCGCTGAGTTGAACCCTAAGTTTTTGCTTGGGCAGAACTTGGGTACAGCTGTTGTTTCACAGCTCTGTGGAAGATCTAAATAGAGCTTTAGATGTATTGTTTCTGTATGTCTTTGAGGCAGCAACCCTCATTTTAATTTTTACCTTTTTCTTAAACTCTTCAGATGTAAAATAACACCAAAAACATCCAAGGCTCTCACCTCTAAATGGCAGCATCACTTTAATAATTGTACTGCAGCATCTCATCAGTATTAGTTTAAGTTATAGGTGCACAAATTAAGCAAAGTAGGCAAGCTAAAAGGTGTGTGTTTAGTTCCCTTTTTTATCCAATTTTTTTTAAGTGACGCATCTATTTTTGAGATACTTGTAATAGAATATCAATAATAATTCTAAGCTCTCCTCCAGATACTGCAGAGGGGGTGCCTTCTGCTGGGATAATGACTGACTCATCAGGTCTGGTGTACATTGCTGCTGATGATACACACTGATTCTTAGACAATTATTGGTTTGTTGAGATGCCTTGTCTTGCATAAACTTGATTTTGAGGGACAAAGCATACGGCAGAACTGGTGGCTGTGCTAGCCAGAGAAGGGCCTGGTGGAATTAATGTACAGAGCAAACACCTTCATGTCTTGCACGGAAAAGGCCTAGAATGACCTGGCTTGGAGTGTAAGAAATGTTCTACTGTGGGCTTTGAAGATTTTGCTGCTGACTGACATTATTTTAGTCTTTTTTTTTTTTTTTTTTTTTTTTTTTAAGAAGCTAAGATTGCATAAAAGACTGCAGAAATTATTTAGAACAGACACCAAAAGGTTCTGCTCATTGTCCTATTTAAATTGCAGAACTCCAATAGTTGCGCTTACCCAAGAAAACATTATTTGATTCTTTTTTGGAACGCAGGGTCAGATTATTTCTTAGCATGACATTTTTAATGGTGTGTTACCTGATGCTCTGTCTGCACAGAACTGGCTGACCTGACATTTGGGCATTTATGTCAGAGCCAAAACTTGCACGACATTAAGACTAATTATGGCAGTAAAGTTTATTAGACTTTCTGATGGGACTTTTCTTTTTTCGTTCCCTGTGAAATAGATGTGCTTGCACATTTGAGTGAGCTTTGCACCTTCTCAATTTTTTTCTGTAATTGTTGACATGAATTTAGAAAATAAAGTAATGAAAGGCTTCAATCAGTTTCTCTCCAGCACCCTATGAAAGTTCTTATAACACAATTTTTTGCAGTTCTGTTTTTCCAGCAAGTTAATATTTCTGAAAGGTAAGCAGAGCATTCTTTCACTCGTGTCTGGCCATAACTACTTTGATTTATATGGTCACTTTCTTCTCACTGAAGAGTGGCTATGAGTGGCTTAAAACACATAGAAAATGCTGTCAGTACACAAATAGGTAAGGATTTACTGTGGTTTCAGTGGGCATAGCTCCAAATGGAAGAGACATGGTGGCTACTTCTGTTTATTCCTTGTTACACGTATTCATGATGCCAAATGTAGCATTGTGTAATACCTGCTTGCTGCCAGGAAAGTGGCATTTCAGAAACTGTTCATTAACAACAGGAGTAGTAAACAGAGTGATGATGATTGTCTGCTCTAATGTCCTAGTTTATGTTGTTCTAAATGTAGGGTGCCATTAATACTGTATTCCACTCAATTGCCAAAATGTAAAAGCATAGACCCATATCTGTTAAAGGCTAAAAATAGTTAGGCTGCTTTCTTTAAAAAAATGAAAAAGAGAGAAAGTGAGAGAGAGAGACACGCAGATATCACTTAAATGCTGACGTCTATGAGGAACTTGAGCCTACTTAAAATTGTTGTGTTGAAGTGTCTGATGAGGCCCTCTGAACATGTTTGCTCTGCTTGCTCTGGCTATGCAGAGATTTATTTCTGATCTTGAGCTCAACGTGTTAACTGTTGCAGGTACTCATCAAATAAGCTTAGCACCATCATCTGCTCAAGGACATGAAGAAATGTAGTTGCTATTTCTGAGATATTTCTATTCATTGAGGAAATACTTTGATAAATTCTGCTTTTTCTAACAGGCACACACACAGAGACATATATATATATATGAATATATAAATGTGATTTAGGTACAAGTACAAATTTTGTGGAAATAAATATTAAGAGTTTCCTTTAACATTAGGACCTGATGTGGAGTCATGCACTTGACACAACTTAACTTTTAACTCTTCAAAATACCTGGTCTCAGGTAACCATTGAAATCCTATAAATAGCCCAAGTAGTATCTTTATTTGTTTAGGTTTTTAATCATAGACTTTAAATTTTGTGGCCTTTAGAAATCTAACTTTTAATTGAATCAATCTTTTGCCATTTTCCAAGACTCTGGCAGATAAATAACCACTAGGCTCTTTGTGTGACATCTTGCATCTGGAGCTTACCTTGTATGCCCTTGCTGGCTGCGTGTCCTGGCTCTGCCTGTTTCCCATAAAAAGCCACAGAGCACGGGTGATTGAATGGAGCCCTTTGCAAGGTCTTGGAATAGTTGTTAATGACTTGAGAGCCTATAAGTAAAAGAGAAGTGAAGGCTTAGTTTGGAGGGTTCTAGTTGTATCAGAAAGAGTAGAGCTGAGTGAGAAAAGAGTTTTCATTTGTTGTAGCTATCTTCAGTGAAAAGGTAAAAGCAGCCAGCAATACCTGCCTGCACCAGCTGGCTTAAATGAAGATCGGTGTAGGGGGTTAGGGTAAGGTGTAATTGTTTACTCTGAATATACAAGTTTTGTAGTGACATACATTTGGCAGCTATTTTTATTTTTAGTAAGAACGAAGACATAAGAAGACCATATCTGCAGCTAGCAGAAATTGTAATATCTCTGACTTAAATTCAGCTGCAGTACTACATACTGTTTGGAGATCTGATCCTTAGACTGCTTTGTGTAGATAAATAAAAATTACTTTTAGAAGATGTAACTTACCACAGATAATCATAACCAGTACTGGGAATAGACAGTGGGGAAATTCCATTTAATCATACAAGCTTGTGGTAACTGTATTTTATGGTAGTGGAGGTTGTTAATGCTAAGATAACCCAATTTTCTTGCAAATTGATAGAAACTTAAAATCTGACATTTTTATTCAGAGAAGTAAAATGTAAGTCCTAAATTGTAGTTCCCTTTCTCAGGGTTAAGAAATGCTTTTTTAGTTCCATGACAGCTTTTCCTTATACAAAGCTATTCCATATTGTACTGAAGATTTTAAACTATTGCAGGTTGTTACATACTGACATGTGAGGGAGGACAATCTTTTATGTCTAGGTAAGCATGCAAAGAATTTGTTTAGTAGACCTGTAACAGTCATGAGTCTGTAACTGTAAAGAGATGTAGATGCAATCTACTAAAAATGAGTTGTTCGTAGGTCGGAAATGGGAATGTCCTGCCAAACACAATCAGGGAATATTTTTATTTTCCTCTAAATGTAAAAGTATTTACTATCCAAATAAAAAAATAAAAAAAAAACACCAAACAAAAAAAAAAAAAATGGAGAAACTGACTATGCGGAGGAAGTGTTAAAACTTACAACTTGCAAAGTGCTCTCACAGTGTAAGCAAGATTTTTCTGTTTTTTTTTTTCTAGTCAAAGTACTTTTTATAGTTGCCAGTGATTAAGGTAAGTAAAAAAAAAAAAAAAATTAGAGGACAGCAATTTCAAAGATGAAAACATCTCTCATTAAAAACAAAAAATCCTTCCAAACTGTTCAGTGTTGTGGGATTTTTTAATCTATAAAATCTACAGTGACTCACTGCTACTCAGAGCTTTGCAACTGCACGTGTGGTGGTGTTTTACAGCTGGCATGTATCTGCAAGTTACACATCATACATAACATACTAGGGGTCATAAAGCATTTTAAGAGTATTTCACTTTGTGTGTTTGAAGCAAGTATCTAACTGATTCTGATGCATGAGTAATTTTTTTTTTTTAATAATTTTTTTGTGTCTGCATACCGTGAAGTCAAAGTTGTTCTCCCCTCCCCACCTTCCCTTCCTTCATGTATTAACAAAGGCCTGTCAATATTAAAAAAAAACGGCTTGGAGTAGCTTGAATTATCTTAATCTCCCACGGACATGTAGTGCGGACATACTGCATGAAGTTTTTGACCATGCTAAAATTTATAAAAATGGTGCAATATGTTTTCAGTCACATGTATTTTGAACTCTCAGGTTTGTTATACTATGCTGGCCATGGCTACGAAAACTATGGAAACAGTTTCATGGTTCCTATTGATGCTCCAAATCCGTACCGATCTGCAAATTGTCTGTGTGTGCAGAACATCCTCAAACTAATGCAGGAGAAAGAGACAGGACTTAATGTATTCCTACTGGATATGTGTCGGAAAAGGTACAGTCTTATCATTCCTGAATAGTGACAACTAGCAATAAATGTCTGAAAGATGTTTTTTGCTTCATGATAGAGGGGAAAGGGTATAACGGTTTGGGGAACCAGCTGTGAAATTTAAAGTATTGACTGCAGCAACAGGTTAAAACAGCCTGTTTTAAAAATGAACAAATATATAGAGTTTGTTACCATTATTAGTTCTCAAATTATTATTTTACTTTTCTGTGTTTTCATTTATTGCAGAAATGAATACGATGACACAATTCTTATCCTAGATGCTCTGAAGGTTACGGCCAACATTGTTTTTGGATACGCAACGTAAGGAAATTTTTCTCCTGCTGTACCATACAGGTTTTGAAGCCAGAAGTGACCACTGAAATTGTATATCTAATTGTTGACAGAAAGATGCAAACTGTGGTGTTGAAGGACCAGTAATTTTTATCCACATCCATGTCCTCATCTTTTTTACTTCATTCTTTGAATCATTCCACAGTCTCACTGTGTATAGGGTAACGCCAGTGAGAGAACTGCGTTCAGCAAACCAGAAACTGCTGGACATTGTTCCTGATCTTTCTTTAATGATTACTTGTAGTGGTGCTGTACTGCTCCAAGTATTATTTAGTAAAGATGGAAAAAAAGCAGGGAAGAAAAAAGCAAATTTTACCCTCAGACACATAATATTCCATTTCTTTGAGCTGAGGGGGAAGGGGAGTTAGGTCCTGTGTGTTTCTAATGGTACCTGCTGCACAGTGAGCTTGTACAGAAGGTCAGGTACTGGGGGGCAGTTGATGAACTATCCCCACACTGTGTCCTTTTCAATCATGTGTCTCATCTGTTAATACCACTTAAATTTCTAGAAAAAATATGTTAGAAATATAGGTTAATGAATTATTGGAGAGGTAGCATATCGCTTGGCCCCTGTGTTTGTTACTTTAGGTGTAAAGAATACAACTGCAACTGTTTGAAGAGGTTACTTAGAAAGCTAAAAAGCCTCTCCCTTATCAAGTCAAGTGCAAATGCTGTAGAACAGAAGTAGTCAAGAACCTTAAAGAAATCTTATTTGAGAAATCTGAGCTCCACATATAAACAGTGTGACATCAGCTGTGTCTGTGCCTTGACTGAAAGTCAAACCTTCCCAGGATGAGTTGCTCACAAATGAACATGAGAAGCAGGTTGGCCATGGACACAACATGGTTTTCAAATTGTAGGGTTTCTTTCTCCTGCTCCCAACATATTTTTACTCCTTTTTTCTTCAAGGTGATCTTGACCATGCTGTTGTTACAGTATTTTTTACTTGTCTGATATTGATCTGATAGGTGCCAAGGAGCAGAAGCCTTTGAAATTCAGCAGTCGGGGCTGGCCAATGGAATCTTCATTAAGTTCTTGAAGGACCGTTTGTTAGAAGACAAGAAGATTACTGTACTGCTGGATGAGGTTGCAGAAGGTGAATTCCAACTTACTGCTCTAACATGCTTAAATGTTCTCAGGGTGAACATTTTGCACCACTTTAAGCTCTTTCTTGCTGCATTTTGTTAAATCAGAAGCATTTATCCAGAAGCAGGTGCTACTGGGCAGGACATTAAAAAAGAGCATGATATTATAAAAGGTTTGGAGCTTCTTTAGTAGTGCAGAACATGTGAGCATGTTGACCAGGACACATGCAAAGCCCTCCGGTCCTCTGCAGTCATCTGGCATGCTGGTTTAGCCTTAAGTGAATGAATAGCTGAATGAATACTGAATGAATACTTCTGAAACAGCAAGTTTTTATGGAAGTGTAGACTTGGGCATAACCATAGCAACCAGACAGCACTGCAGTGATGTACTTACTTCAGTTAGCATAGCAGATTTTAAGAGAAACTGTATGCATTTTTTTTTTTTCAGATATGGGCAAGTGTCACCTTACCAAAGGCAAGCAAGCTTTGGAGATCCGCAGCAGTTTGTCTGAGAAAAGGGCATTAACTGATCCCATTCAACAAACTCTGTCTTCTGCAGAGTCTCTGGCACGGAACCTCCAGTGGGCCAAAGCTCATGGTATGGTATAATCTATTTTTAGATGATCCTGCTGGCATGATGGGAAGAATAAGAGGCTGTACTTCCTTAGTAATCTCTGGGATGTGGGTTGTGATATTGAATGTAAATGGAAGTAAGTCAAGTGCATAGCTGAATTTCCATTAATATGTTCAGGTCTTGGAAATTTTTGTGTAGAGTTTACGTTAGGATATAATAAACAAGGTGACATGCAGAATTCCTCCTGAGTAATATATTAAGACCATGCAAACTCTGTAGGTGTGGAGACTCGCATGCCTCCTGCAGCAACCTCCCAGTAGTCTGTTTATGTTTAACAAAATTAAATCATTAATATAATTCTAAAGTTGTCACCTAAAATAGCCAGGTGGACTGGTGAAAAGCGCATGATGAAAAGTAGTTCTCAGTGTAGACATTGTTCCAAGCTTTCCAGACTTCTTTTAAGAAGGCCAGTGGGGTTTAAGACCTTCTTATCTTTTTCACCCAAGTATCTTGGGGTGGCATTTTAAGACAACTCGTCATACAGTCATACTCTTTCACAGATGTAGATTTTTATTTGTGGAATCAAGCCCTTGATTCTTGCTTGTGAAATTACTGAAATGCAAAACAAAAATTATAAGGATATAATGTTATCTTATGGTTTATTTGTTCTAAGCCATGCACAGAAGAGAATGTGTTTGGAATTTGGGAAGAGAATAGCCTTTATATTTGTATAAAGGTATGTCTATGATATTGTTAAATTATCCACTTCCAGTGGGAGTAGAAAAATCAGTGCAAAGCACACAGAGTGATGTCACTGACCCACAGGCACTTCCAGGTGAATTCCTATGGATTGAGAAAGATGCAAAATATAAAAAAGAAAAATGCTGCAGGCTAGGCTTTGTGACTCTGTGTGTGGGCTGTGAAAGGAAAAAATGAACCTGAGCCTTTTCCTGTTAGATTCAAAGGTTCTTACAGTGTTTTAGCTGTGTCTCCTGTACATTGGTATATGAGCAGTATGAGCAGTACTGGTTTAATTACGGACAGGTAGATGTAAGCTCCATCCCAGTCACAGGAGCTGTTGCCTTGCTGGTTGCACAGACATTGGAAGTAGACCTGCAAAGCAGGAGCTGAGCCAGCTCGGGCAGTGTCTGCTAGCCACCCTGTGACACTGGCAAGTGCTGTTGTTCCTGTGTGGCTTCTAACCTGGTTTATTCCAGTGTAGATCTGTGAGTGATAGGTAGAGGGAGGGCAGGAAGAAAAGGTCGATATCTTTAGACTTTATAACTTAAAAACAAAATTTTAAAAAATAGAAATTACAGAGGCTCTGTTTTACTTAGAATGTAATGAGGTGTTACTTATTTGCAGAACTTCCAGAAAGTATGTATCTTGAATTCAAATGTGGTGTTCAGATTCAGCTGGGGTTTGCAGCCGAATTTTCTAACGTGATGATCATCTACATGCGGATAGTAAAGAAGCCACCTGAGATAGTGGTTTGCAGAGCCTATGTTACAGACTTCCCACTCGTAAGTTCTTCCAACCAGTGTCTTCTTTCCTTTTAAGAAGAACAAAATGCTGACCTGATAAAAAGAAATACTGCTTTTTTCTTATTTCTTTCTTGCAACAGGACCTGGATGTGGATCCTAAAGAGGCCAATAAAGGAACTCCTGAGGAAACTGGAAGCTACTTAGTATCAAAGGACCTTCCCAAACACTGCCTCTACACGAGGCTAAGTTCACTGCAAAAACTAAGGGTTAATATACATTATTCCTCACAAGTTTGTTTTTAGACTAATCATGTTGCTTTGCAGTTCTGTTGAGGTAGCTGTGTACTGTCGGCATAGTAAGTAACACATTCTTTGGAGGGAAAAAATGGCTAATAGCACAATTTAGTGGCTTTACCAGAAAAATAAAAGCCAGGGAGTCAATGCATTTGCAGTCCTGATACTGTCACGATACCATGTTTTCTAGGCCCCTACCAAACTTTGACGAGATGATTATTTTTGTGAAAATCTTTTGCTCACTATGATGATGTTCCTATGCCCTATAGTACAATAAGAGTATGACCTGAAGCAGAGCTCATTAGGAGATGAGTGTGTTACACATCTTCTGTGCTCTTGGGCATGCAGTTTTTGAAAGATTCTCACTTCAACATAACGTAGCATTAAATTTATGTCTGTATCGTGGTGTCATGAACATCTGTGCTGGACGTCACTTGCTAGCTCTTCTTCCATGCTTTGGCAGCTGTTGTAATATGTTTTCTAGCAATAAAGACTATCAGGTGAGCAAGGGTTAACCAAAAGAGGTCCTCAGTAAACAAGTCTTTCCTAATGTATGGCTTTAGCTCCTGAAAAGTCTCCTTGTCTGGTAGACTGCCTCTTTAAGTGGTTCCTATACTGTTTACATGGGGAGGAAGTGTAACTTTTCTTAAATTGTTTTTCCCCCTTCTCTCTTTCCTGTTTTGCAGGAACACTTGATCTTCACTGTTTGTTTGCACTATGAGTATCCAGGAGTAGAAGATACAATGGATGAAAGAAAGGAAGTTAACGTTGGGAAACCCCTTATTGCTAAATTACGTCTTCATCATGGATTCAAAAACAATAACTGTCTCCAGACCAGTTTCATGGCTAATAATCCTTTTCATAATCAAATAGCATCAAGTCCAGTGGTAACTAAATACTTTGTCCCTAGTCATTGCCAACCAAATTCCTGTCCGGGCCTTTACCACCGAAACCATGCTTGTTCAGACAGCATCAGACAAACAGAGACATGTTCTCACCATGGGCCTTCAAGGGTGCTAGCTTCAGAACACGAACTATGGAATTACTCAGCCCCTGTGGAAGAGAGCAATGTACCAGTAGAGACCACTGATGATACTGTTGAGCTGGAATTCCTTCTCTCTGAGAGCCTCAGAGTCTCTTCACAGCAGTAGCCACGGTGTGCTCAGAACAGAAGGGAGTACCAGCCTTGAGCAGGGACCTTCCACACTGCTCAGCCATCTCCTGCAGTTTGGGGGCTTCAGGACAAAGGGACTGGGGAGTCTAGAGCTGCTACTGGGAAGGTGGTTATGATCAGAGTTTTTCACATCCAAAGAGGCAAAACTGGAGTGACAGATTTAGGAATGAAAAAGGCATGATTGTTGGGGTTTTTTTTCTCTATTTGATGTTTGATACAGGGAAAACATGAACAGGTCAGAGTTCTCTATTCCATTCTCTGGCAGCTAACAAACAGGCAGACATGCATTTCTGGGGGAAGCTGCCTACCGCTGGCAGGGGATGAATGCAAAAAAGCCTGGCACTGGTGTCAGAGTTTCTCTTGTCATAGTAAAGCTTTGGATCTTCCCAGCTGCTTCTCCAGTACCTGCTGGAGTTATAAGATTTACTGTAAATATATGTTCTAGAAACATTCTGTTTTCAGAGAGGTTTTTGTGGTCAGATGTCCAATGCCTGGCAGCAGCTGGCAGGTGGATGAAGGACAAACAAGACCTAAACTGAGCTAGTGAACTAACATCATTACTTTTTTAATCTTCCTTTTTTTAAAAAAAAAAAGAAAAGAAAAAAAAAAAAAAGAACTGGATTCCAAATTGTCAGAGGGAGTAAAGCCACAGATTCATACTGTGGTGGATTGTTAAGATAACTCTTCTCTGTAACACACTTGGGATTTTTGTTGATCTGACTTCTGGAAAGGTGATCTTAATGTTCTGGAAAACACTACATGGAATGTGAGGAAAAAGAGCCTGCTTGTAGCAATAAGAATATTGCAGAGTTAGTGAATACTTTGGGGTTCTTCAGGCTGAAGTACAGCAATGGTGTTCCTGGACACCAGCCATTGCTTTTCTGTGATCATTTAAGAAAACCAAAAAAACCCAAAACAAACCTACTCCGTTGTTTCCCAAGCCAAATTGACATATATTCACTGAAGTAAAAAAGCTAAAAGTCTACCCTAACACTGGAAATCTTAAGATAAAGGTTCCAGCATACACAAGCTTAGAAAGGATGAAGTGACATCAAGTGAGACACTTGCTTCATGTCACAACCTGACACTTGGTGTGTAGCCCCATGTGTATGTGTTTGCTTGGGCCTCAGAGATGAAGTTATCTCCCTAGGGTCTAGGTGACAGAGTGGCTCTCCTAGGGCCTTCAGCCTCTGAACCCCAGGATCTGGCTGGTGGAGGCACAGGCAGCTTCAGCAGGCAGCTGAGCCTCTGCTGAAAGGCAAATGGGCTGGTTTCATGTGGTGCTTTATAGCTTCATTGGCCAAAGGCAGCAGATAGACCTAGCTTGGGCTTGCTGCCAGACCTTTTAGATGTTGCAAAATGTTTTGATCTGTGTTCAGGAAAGGGCAGTTCTGCTCACCAAACTGTTTTGCATATTCAGGTTATATAGTTTGGTGAAAAAAGACACCAATACTTTTTTTTTTCTGCTTGGATTTGTTTCAAAATGATGAATAATCTGTTACTTGCCTGTGCATACCTGCAGACTGGTGTGAGGAGACTGATGTTTTATTAAATCTTTAAAATTTAGGATTAAAGAATGGAAATAGCAGCATGTGAGGTAATTAAAATTCAGCAGAATTTTCCAGAAACGGGTAGTGGCCTTTCCTGCCCAGTCAATATACTGCTTATATTGATAAGCAGTATTGATTCCCATCACGAAATAATTTAGAAAAATTATCATCTCACTTTTCATTAACTAGGTAGCAAAAATTAAAATCATTGAATTTCATTGATGTGGTTTAAATGTTCAGTTGAGATCCTCGCTTCTGGTGGGCTCTGATAGTCTCACGTGTTGGCTGGACATGGGGAGGTGCTGTAAGTGGGCATAACAAGTTTCAGACAGGAATGTTAATGCATCATTAACTACATCTGTTGATCTTCAGATTCATCTGTGCTGAAGGGTGGGTATCTGTACGTTTATTTTAATGTAGTTATTTGCAAAATGACAGCCATGCTTGAAGTGATCTGGAAATGAGCTTGAGTTTCCAACTTTGTCCTTTGGAGGGTATTAAATAGTGAGATATTTATTGATGAATGAGATGTACTTGTGCATTAATTATCCTGTGTAACAGATTCAAAAATTACAGCTTGAGACACAGTCTAGCACTGGAACACATAGCTGATACTGTGTCGCAGTTTTCTAATTTGTATAAAACCTTATTGTGTGTCTTATTGTGTAACAAACTCTCGTCCAGAAAGTGATATGCCTCTGTAGTTGCTATAGTCTTCTACTCTCATTTTAAAAACCCCAAACTTTATCAAAACAATGCATATAATAAAAAGGTCTCCTTAACAAAAGAGAACTGGCAATGTGTATCATGAGCTTCAGCTCAGGCACCCTAGGCCTGTTCAGCTTTCTCAAACTATGCACTTAAAACTTTTTGGTTTTATTTGGTTTTTAAATTTTTGGCAAGTCTGTATGCCTTCTACCTTCTGACGTCCCATCTGTACTGGTGTCTGACCCTATGTGATCTTTCTCCATTGCCTCACAAAGGTACCTAAATGAGTGTCAGTAATATTTGGGCAGTTTCCTTGAGAAATGTGGGTAGAGAAAGAAGCCAATTATTAAGCCTTAAAAGTTGTCCAGAGAAGGGCAGGAGAAGTCAGTGACTGGTTCTGCTTGTCTGCTGGCAGGCTCCTTCACGGCTTCTGCAGCAGCAGCAGCCCTGGTGTGAGGGCCTGTCTGTCCTGGCACGATGTGAAGGAGCTGCGGAGTTCCCCCTGCCAAACAGCTCCAACATCTCACGATTCCTCCTCAGATTCAGCCCTCAGCCACTGCCAGCCCACATAGGAACTGAGCAGCCTTTGAGGATTCATACTTAGGTATGCTTCAGCTGTAAATGTATTCAAACATGGTGAGGAGAACATCGCAGAACTAGAGAGGGACCTATGCCAAGTGCCTGGCAGCTCTGCCTGTGGCAGCAGGTTCTGGGGAGGAAAACTCATTCTGAGCTCTACTTAAAAACAGAACTGTGAAAGGGATTTTCTTACTGTATCCCTGCCTTTAGGAACTGCTTTAACTGTTTTAATTGTTGGTGTTGTGAAATATTCTGGTTCTTAAGCATAAGCTGCAAGAGGCACCCGTTTCCTTTGGCCCGTATCCAGTAAAGCACTTTAAAAGTTCAACATGCATAAATTAAGATAACATTTAAATCCCAGTGAGATCAGTGGGATTAAAACACATGACCAAACCTAGGCATTTGTCAAAGCTCACTTTGATTTGTGGTGGATGCCCTTTCTGGACTGAAGCCTTGGGTTTTTGTTTTCCTGAAGTGCAATTGTTTGGGGACAGAATTTATTTTTTGCTTGAAATATCTGCTAGGCTAAGTTACTTACATGTTACTTGGTTTGGGATGTTGATTAGGTTTGGAAGAAGTGCTTTAAGGTGATGCAAATAAGCTCAGGCTCAGAATTTGCCATCTATGTATACATAAAGCTCTGCAAGCTACCTTCTCCCTAACACAACTTATCTTAAGCATCCTTTATCTGTCTGTGGCTTCAGAAGGCCAGCTGCACTACCTAGCACTTCACTAAGAGATTTCAGGGCTGGTTTTGCTATTTCTAGTTGCTGCTTTTATTCATGCATCAACTACTTTTCCTCATTCTCTGTTAGCTAATTAGTAGCTTTGGCAGCTCTCATGTGCATTAAGCTTCAGGGCCCTGTTCCCCTTGACAAATGCTCCTGACTAAGTATAATGCATCTCAGGTTTACTCCTTCCTTGCACAGAGTTTTAATGCAAACAGTAAGATCTGCTCACTAAAGTGTGGTATTTTGAGGTCCACGTTGTTTGCTGTGAGCTGGAAATAGGTTTAGGGTATGAGAGGTTGGGAATTTTGGTTGGGGTTTTTTGTTGGTTTTAGAGTTTAATAACCCTTTTAGTAATGGCAGTAGGAATTGAGTTAGAACACCTCCATGTTGTGGAAATTAAGCACTTACTTATTTTCTAAGGTACCACTGCTGCAGTTTAGTCATACCAGGCTTATTTTAAGAGCTAGCAGGAAAAAATTCTGTCTCTCATCCTTTTTTATGGGCAGGCACAGTGAAGCATGGGCCCAGGATGCACGTGGGTGGTGGTAACACAGCAACCAGCCCTGGCACCTGCATCTGCAGTGGATGCAGGAGGAAGTGACAGGACTTCCCCAGCCCTTCTTCAGGCAGAAACATTGCAGGCATTTGCCAGCACCCTGCTTTCATTTTTCCAAGTCTATCGAATTGAGCATGAAAAGACTTGAGCCTGTTATGCATGTGGCTTCACTACACACAAGGTCCAACCATTCCCAGGTGTTTCCTGGGCTCTCTCGTGGCTTAGCATGGTCTCCAGGGTTTATTTCACCTCTCTAAAGGTGAGGCAGCTTTACTTCTGACATCCTGTAAGAGGATGTATGTTGGGCATCCAGGTAAGACAGCACAAGTTTTTCAACTGGGCATTGGTCAGGAAGTTTTTAAGAACTGCTTTGAGATTGTCAGAATGTACCAGATATGATACTTCTCTTAGCTATAAGAAGCACTGCAGTCTTTCAAAGAAGTACAGAGTTAACTGTAAGATCCTGATTAGCTGATTCTCAAAGTTTTGTAGGCTTTGCTTTAGGCCTGTCTTAGGGATAGTGGGAGCAAACCAACCACTAGCTGCATGCAATGGATTTGGTTTGGCTTCTCTGTATTGAGAGGTGGGGTCCGATGAGAGAGCTGTAAGCCCAACAGGACTATGCTATAAACATCAGTGAAACCCACATTAAACTGCATTGTAATTGATGAAAGAAAAGAGAAAGAAAACTGTTTCTGTAGCCCTTCAGGAACAATGGTAACACCCAGATGGCACGAACCCAGCACAGTGCCAGCTGCCACCACCCGACCTCTCCTGGGGAAGCTGAGCTCTGGGGGTCACTGCCAGCACCCTCTGCCCCTCCTGGGCTTTGCCTGGGGCAGCCTGTAGAGCCCTGCAGAAACAGGTACTGAATGCTTCCCCACTATAAATGCTGCCATGCAATGAAGGGCACAGAAATGGCAAGTGCTAGACTAGAACTCACCTGCTTGCTGGGATATACTTTTTCTCAAACACACTAGGGAAAAAATGCCAGCAGAACTGCATGATTAAATACTTGTTCAAGTGCACAGAGCTAATTAAGTCATGAATGCTTTTACCTGATGAGCCAAAGTGATAAATTAAATCTCCTGGTACCACCTAAAGCCATAAATTCTGAGGATGCTTACTCTTAGTTTCTGCATACTGTGTTTTTTTAAAATATAATAAGTTAAACATGCAAATACATATGATTTTTATTTTTTAAATGGGCCTTAACACAGTGCAATATTTTCTCTTCATGGAAGCATGGAAAATGTAATACAAGGTGTAGAGCATTAGAAGGGTATTTCAAACAACCACTGAACTCTCATCCTCTTTTCCATCATGGATAGTTTTTGATTCATATCCTTTTACAGAATCCACATCTGTTCACCCAAATTTGTCACTGCTGCCTGAGCATTCCTGGATTTGGCAAGCACCTTTGGAAAAGCCCCGGGACACCTTTAGGTGATCTGCTTATCCTCTGAGTTTCCAAATTCTTTTTGACAGTACTTTTCCATCTGTAACTCTTGGAGTCCAGCACACTGGGCTCACACTGGGATACATTCAGACTCCCCCTGGAGAGTCTGTATGGCATCCTCTGTTTCTGGTGGACATGTGGAAATTTGGCAGTGCAACCCCTTGTCCTAAGTCCCCTGACTGGGAGACAGAGGGTTTTATCTAGGCTGCTCTGCAGTTAATGAGAGGTTACAAGACTTCCTAGTCTGCTTTGTGTTTAATGTTAATATTGAACTCTATCATTTAATTTAACAATAAAGGGCATTTACAACACTCCTGCTTCCATTGGACTTTCCTATATAAGCTTTAGCTGAAAAAGTTTGTTGTCTTATGGTCTTCTAGTGTAAAGGAAGCACTTGATTGAAGTAGGTATATTCATTAAACTTTGGATCATGGATGGGTGGATGGATATGAGAGGTTGAAGCTCATCTCCACCTCATTTTTTGGCACCCTCTTTCAGCTGTTGTGCTGCTTTACTTAACAATAACAGAGAATCAGATGCCTATTGCCATTGATTTGAGCATATTCAGCTCAGATCTTCAGCACTAGCCAATCTGCAATAAATTAAACTCTGAAATGTATGTGGATCTACCCATTTCCATTCACTGGTGATTGTCCCATGTTGGCCTCTAGCTTTGGACTGGTCTTCCTCAGCTGAATTTCTGGGGAGTTTGGCTTCCATTCAATTTTACAGCTGTTTGGGAAGTTATGCATTCTCTGGCATGTACAAAGACACGTCGAGAGTGCAAATTTTACTTTGCTTTTTATTTTAGCTGTCATGTGAGAAAGTTACTACTATTAAAACACTCCCTAAAGTAGTACCAATAAATTGGAGAACTTCAGACTGTATTGCTAAGGTTGAGACTGGTTATTTTGCTGCTTCTGAAGTTATTTATGATGAAGACAAGAGCTAGGATTAAGATGCTGCCTGGAGGGAGGATCATGCAGAGAGAACCTAAGCTTGTATGGCCAGTAGATGGTGGCTTTCTGGGAGATCTGCTCATTGCTGTGTTGCCAATTCTTGTTGCTCTTACTCATTAGAACTGACCTAAAAATTCCCAAGAGAAATAACCTTTGCTCAACTAATTCTATTTAAACTTACTTTCCTTTTGGACTCATTAATTACAGTATTTTCTTACTGTTGTTGTGTTGGTGCTAGTCAACAGTTTTAATGAAGTTAATATATAATAATAGCTATTTTGAGGAATGTTTCAGTAATATCTTTACATATTCAAGTGATACTGAGTCATCAGTGACAGCAGCTTCTCAAATTAGCAGATGGTGGCCCAATAAGAAAACATGCTTTCATGCCTTACCTCTCAATGTATGCCCAGACTGCATAAAAATAACTAGGTAGGAGCATCTGTTGGTGTAATATTTCCTCTTAAACTCCATCTGCCTGCCAGATCTGAAGATGTTCAAACCTATGGTATATAGAAGGTACAAAAGGTATAATTGGAATTTTGATGTATCACAAACTGGAGTTTATTTTAATTATGTAAGATGGACATTCTGGACAGCTCTAAGAAGAAATAAAACAAATGATACTTTTTGTCAAGAAGGAAGCCAACAATTTCTTTTTTAGCAGTTAGTTATTCAGTCCTAGAGGAGGCTTTTTAGGACTGAGGCTCCGATGTGCACGCGTGCTTGCTGAACACTTTGTGCCTGTCAAGGCTAGGGACTCAGTGACAGACACCCTGGTGCTGCTGTTCCCCCAAGTGTCTACACAGACACCCAGACACGCACAGGACAACGCATGCCCAGTGCCAGCACAGCACTGGTAATTCTTTCTCTCATCTTTCAGTTCTGTTTTTCAGATCCCTTAGCCTGGGAGGCTGGACACCCGCTGCAGGGCTCCCACCGCAGCACTTGGAAGGACCAACCACCAGGTGTCAACGTTCTGCTGCACAAACGCCTCCTGGTTCCTCCCTGCAACCCCCGACCCATCTGGTACCTGCTAGCTCATCCCTGCCCACAGCAAGACACTGATTTTCTCTTCCTGGCAAGAGTTTGGATAAGGATGTGAATTTCCGACACTGGAGTGTTCAGTTCACGCCGTGCAAGGAGTGTTTTTGAGAACTTCACCGTGAAAAGAAGGTCTCCAGAACCTCCCAGAGTCTCCTCGGGGCCGCTGTCCCCGGGTCACTGCATCCCTCCTGCCCCAGGTGACACCAGCCACCTCAGGACATGTGGTGCAGGAGGAGCCGATGCCTGCCTGGTGGCTGTAACCTCCGCCAGCAGCCTGCCCTGAAACTCAGTCTAACCGTGGTGCTGCAGGTGCAGCCAGACCCACGCGTGTCACCAGGGGTGAGGCCACCCCCAGGTTTACAGGGAGGTCACCAGGTCAGCCCGGCTGCCACCCCCGTCCAGTGACAAAGCTACCCAGTGTCCGTTCCTTTTATGGGAAACAAAAAAAAATAGCCTCACCACCAGCCCACTTGCACAGAAGAGGGGAATTAAGCAGAGCTCTCAACAGTCAGCACAGCATTTTGAGGACTTTATATGCTCCTAGCCATTTGTAAAAAGGTATTTTCTTAAAATGATCACTAGAGAAAATTATGTGTATAAGAGCAAAGCTTGCAAGGAGCTTGGGGGAGTATTTTTTCATTATTGTTAACAGTTTAACATAAATATAATCTTACAGATATTTTAAATATTCTGGATTTAATCCAGGGTTTTGAATCAAAATATACAAAGTGTAATACTCAGATGCAAACTATGAGTGCATCCCTCCCACATCTTATCAAAAGTTGCCATCAAAGTTCTCTCTGATTTTGGTTTAACTCGTCACAGGGTTTGGGTGTCTGTGGTTGCTCTACGAAGGCTTTTCATACAACCCAACACACTTATCTGCCAAGAAACTTTCCTGACCCCTGAGTTTCAGTTGGCTTTTCTCTGCACCAGCCCCCTCCTGCTGGCCCCGGCTTCCCCAGACCCCACAAACACCAAAAACCAGGTCAGACAAGTGGCCAGACCCAGTTTTGGCTGACAGTTCACTAATTGATGAATACTGAGTTTTGTTTTCTTCATGGCTGCAGAAAAGGAAGTTTTCAAGACAGATAGTGTTGTTACACAAACTAAATGCAATTTGTGTAATCCTGACTCATCTTCTGTAGCCTTTGGTGGTGATGAATAAGATGTCCTTCCTCCGGCAGGAGATACTGACCATCAGCATTGAAAACCTGAGATTGCTTGAAAGACTCCCGGGCTATGCTGGCCACGAGTCAGCAAGCTGCCTTTATTTTTATTTTTCCATCAACTGTAGGAAGAACATCATAGGCATCTTGAAATCAACAGCCACAGACAGGCTAAGCTGCTGCTGACATCCTTGTCTGTGAGGACAGCATTTCCTGAGGTGAACGTAAGTAGCACAGAAATTGCTTTTCCTGGAAACAGTGCTGCACCTTACTGATCTGCTTCCACCTGCAAAGGTTTCTCACTTGGCTGCTAGTGGCTTTTGCCTAGTTCTTGAGATGCCTTGCTCGGAGTCCAACTCTGGATGCTTTGGATTCCCTTTGTCCCTATTTTATTATGCACTTATTCCATTTTAGGGGGCAGGGTACAGAGGTGAGAGCAGTGCTGCTGCTCCAGAGGGTCTACTCACCAGGTATTATTTCTCCATCTCCCTGGCATCATGAGCTGTGCAGTGTTCCCCTGCTCAACAGATAAAGGAAAAGGCTTCCAGGGTCTGTCAAAGACCTTCCCAAAGCAAGGGTGTGCCTGTGACAATGATGTCCCCTCTCAATCCACCACTGGAGTTCTCTAGTACAGTGCCATCTTTCACTTCTTAGGTTCTGACTTTAGAAAAGGTGGTATATGGAGGACCACAGAAACATTGAGGCTGGAAAGGACCACTGAGTTAATCAAGTCCAGCCTGTGACCTAACACCACCACAGGATGTGTTGGTGTAGAAAGACAGTGAGTACGTAAGTGATCAAAACTGCTAGCAATTTCTTTTTATGTACTTAGTTCAGTGGCTGAAGTGATGTAATGAGTAGCTGGGCAGGATGTCTATTTAACTACACAAATGTACTCTATTCTGAGAAAATTACATTTGGTACCTTCTAAAGCAAAATTTAAGTGTTGCTAAAAACACTTCCTCTCCCTGCCTGGTTTGTAGGGTTGCAGCCCTGACAGGAGGTGCCTTCAGATTAAGGATGCCCACGGCAACTCCACCTGTAACTCCCGTAGGGAATGCCTGGTGAGGATGTCCCATGGACTCCGGCTCACCCCTGAGCCCAGGGCTACCGTGCATGAGACAACACTTGAAGGATATTAGAGCGAGAAATCATCTCCCAGCCCTGTGCTGGGCTCAGCTCTCTGCTTTTTGCTGGCGGTGCTGTGTAAATGCAGGTGAACACGCAGCACTCCAATAGCTGCTGATAGCACCATCTGCAAAAGGCTAATGGCTCATTCATTAAGCAGCGGGAGCCTGCGCAGCCACCGTCTCATCAGATATCGTATGATGAATAATTCAGAAATAATCCTGGTATACTTGAATAAATATCTTGAACAAAATATACGTGAACAAAACATTTTTCAATGTCCCGGCTGATGAGCTTTGTTACACTGGATGTTAATCACGCAGGTGGCTAACGCCTGTGGAGAAGCTGACTGAGGGGTTTCTGGCCCAGCGTTTGGAAGGTGTTCATAAGCGGAAAAAAACAAGTGCCCGTGGGAACATCCATTAGTCTCATGTGGTGCTGTTGTGGGACTTAGTGGTGACACAGGAGGACTGAGTTGGTGAGGAGATGGTGGAGAAAACCCAGGTCTGGGTCTGGCCTTCTTCAGTGCTCCCCTGTGCTGCTGGGCAAGCTGCAGTGACCAGGTGTGTGCCCCTCACACAGCTCCTGTCACACAAACACACACCTTCCCTGGAGCCATTTATCATTAAACTGCTTGTCTTGCTGGACACTGTGTGGTCTGCTCAGCTCTGGAGGACTGTGTCCAGTTCTGGGACCTCCAGCCCAGAACTTACAAAACCCCTTTAAACCCACAATCCTTGATAACTAAGCATTATGTCTTTGGATAATGATTAGTTTGCTTTGGCTTGATAATAGCCAGAAAATAAAAAGACTTATTAAGCCCTATCAAATCCTTCTGCCTTTGTATTTAATCTGAACTCAGCATCTCTTCTACAGATGATTAAAAATCCAAGTCTCTTGTTCAAGACATAACCATATGCTGTTTTTTCCAGATTTTAACATCCTGAGAGTCATCGGGACTTCTCACTCTTCATGCTGTCTGGGCATTGCAAATGTTCACTTTGTACTGAGAGAGTCTTTCCTGCAGATGGATAACAAGAGTTAACAATTTCTGTGCAGCCATTGGCCTTTGTCCAATACATTCTTTAGGTTTGAGGATATTCCCTGTTGTGGAGATGTTGCTCCGTAGCTATGGGCAGCATTTGCTGGAGGCACAAGCACAGGTTATGCGGCATTCAGGATCTGAATGCTTTCTGCCCCAGGGAGACTGCCCTAATATTTACATTTTGGCATTCTCCCCTACTGTGAGAAACATCCCCCTCAGACAGGCAGAGCAGGAGGGACTCTGCTTGCTCCTTGCACCTCTCTTCTGCTCGTCTCTGGGACCCTCCACTTCCAGGGAGTAATGACCGATGGCTGTGGTCCTAAAAATAGCAGATGACTGCTCAATACCCAGGAGAGATCCTGAACAGCCATGCTTGGTTGTTTTCATAGTGTAACCAGACCCCAGAGGTGTCCATCAATGGATCCAGTGGTTTATCTTCTCCAGTGGAAAAATGGCACTCTTATGTTGCAGTTAGGCATTGCCCCAAAATTATCAGAGGCCTGAACAATGTGCATATTAAAAATCCTCTTGCTTCCTAAACTAAGCAGCTATTCATACATTTACATATGTTCTTCACTAACCTCTAAGGAACAGAGTAAAAGGCATTTCACCACCCACCAAATTTAAAACCAGCTTGTATTAAGACCTCTCTTCTCAGACTATAGCTCACACTGCAGGGCTTAGAAGTCTGAATACATCTGTACATGGTCTGCAGACACCTTCTACCACTGCATTTTTGCTTTCTGACAATTTCATGCTCTTTTTTCTGAGCTAATCCCAGTGGAAAATGAAAACTGCGTTGCTTCTGCAGAATATTCTGCACAAGGATTACCAAACCATGCTCTAAAAGTTCAGTAGAACTGGCACACATTTTAATTATTTTTGTTTTAAAAATGAAAGTTAAAAAATAGGTCATCAGTCCTCAGTTTATTTATTTCCTTCTGGCCTTGCTCTGTCCCACACAGGAATACAAGCATGGAAGCGAAGAGCCATCTACCAGAACGTCCTGCCAGCCTAAAGTGCAGATCAGATTCGGGCATCCAGAGTGAGAAGCAGGTGGATTTCAACTCCCCCATATGCCTCCGGGTCAAGCCCTGGCTACACACCAGAGCTCTGGAGCCTCCCAGATGTCCAGGAGCCATGGTGCTCCCACTTGGCAGCTCTCGGGGTTAACGCCCCACTGGGCCAGGCACCATCTTGACAGAAGAAAACCACAATTTGGAGTTACAGGTGCAAGTCTGTGTGTGCCTGTCATCTATTTGTCTGCTTACTAGGATGAGACATTCTCCATTCCATGTGATCCTGGATTTTAATTATTACTTGACCTCAATAGTAGTTAAGATGTATTTTGTCTGGTTATAGATTTCTGTCCACCAAGGCCCTCCATCTTATCTCATATGAGATCCTTTTAATAAATCTCATATTTCTAAAAGCAATCCTAGAGCTTTTAGTCCAAAATATAATAGGAGACTTATTTTAATAACCAGGAAAGGAAATGGATTTTTTTTTCCCAAGAAAATATCTAGAGAATAGTAATAGGAGAAAAGGGGAAGTTTAGTTGTAAGCTTTTTTTTTAATATACTGAATGTTTAAATGCAGAGGTTAAAGGAAAGTACCATTGCATTCTAAACACTGACAAAGAGAAAAATACAAATATTCTAATAGAAATGCAGGCTTCTGCTCTGCTCTTGTGGATAACAGGACACAGGAAATTTTAAGGTGAAAACTTATAAATGCAACTGAAGTAATGGAGAGTATTACATTTTTGCCCAAAGTTGTAAAGCTGTTGGCCTGAAAAATAAACTTAGGACTGGAAATATGCAATCTGTATTTTACCCTTGTTGCTTAAGCTGGGGATGTTTCAGTAGCCAGAAAGGAAATGTTTTGTTTATTGAGTAAAAACAACAAACAAACCTGGGAGAAGACATAGGAAATTTACAGGTTGCTCCACCTGCAAAATTATCTTTGGCCCCAGCACATTTTTAGCATGTAAAAGCTATGTTTGTAGCTATTCGATTCCTATACGGGAAGAGTGAGATGCACACATTTTAGAGTGGTGGATTTCAAATCCTGCCTTAAAATCCTTAAGAAGTAATTAAGAAGTTTTTACTGCACACAAGTTAAGCCTTCACTGTAGCACCAGAAGGAAAATGTTTTGAATTGGCAGCACTCCTTGCTGACTGCTGAGAAGAAATAGATGGCTGAGCTGGGGGTTGGTCTTCAGGAAAAAGGAAAGGTGTGGTTAAAGATCCACAGTTCCTGGAGCCTGATGTGACGTGCCAGGTACACAGCCCCACAGCACACATCACTGCTGTCAGCACAGTCTCCAGGTGACCCGGCCTGCTGCTGTTCAGGAGTCAAAGTGGAAGGGAGACACTGGTGGTTCTGTTGGTTTGGACTGAGACTCTCCACCACAAGGACTGCAGTGGAGGCTTTGCTCCTGGCCACGGCGAAGCCAGTGGAGAAAACAGAATGCTCTTTGAAGAGAGTCATTTTTTCCACCACTGGTTCTAAGGATGATGAGGCATAGTGCCTGAACAGAGCCTCTCTTCTGGGGACCTGACATCTGATAGGGAAGAGCAAGCCCTTGTCTGACCTGGGCTGTCAACTCTGTGAGCATCTCACTGCTGAGGGCACCAGCTCTTCCAGCCCACCCTCCTTCCAGACCACCCTTGGGGACTTCTCCTTCCCCACCCACAAGAGGGGCTGTGGTGCAGCATGTTTAGAGTTCAGATGGAACATCAGGGGTGGAGATTCAGCAGCTATGGGGAACCAGAACTCCCCTAATGGGCTACGTAAGCTATGTCCCTGTACAGCCCCAGCTACTGAGACAGCACAAAGCTGCTTCCCACCTCTGGAGATGCTGGAGTAACTTAGAACCACCCACTGGTTCTCCAGCAGCTAACCAAAACACCTTTACCTGCAGAGTCACTCCTGTCATGACTTAAGGACTACATCTCAGATCTAAGATGCAAGATCAACATGCTTAAAAAACTACCACAGCCTCACAAAGCAGAGGTGATACTGTAGGGACACTTGCATTGCAATTGCCTGTTTTGTGTTTGAGTTAAAAAGCCACTGGAGAAGAGCTGTCAGGCTGGCACCACTTGTAAATGATACTTAGCATTCTCTTCATTTTATTTTTTAAAAGTCAACTTTAGGATGACAGACTTTTTCTGCCATGGAGATGTCATGGACACCTGCCTGAAACGAAAACAAGTATATCTGTCTGAAAGAAAGCATGCACAAACCTTTATGCCATGTATAATCTGTGAAATCAATTAACACTTCAGATACTAATACAAAAGCACTAGCAGCAGCTGCCATCTTCTTTATGCTATTCTGCAAGCCAACCACAGAAATCCAAACTAAGTAAACAGGCTGTAGTTTTCAATTTTTTTAAATACAAATCCATTCACTAGTTACTTCGGAATAAATAGGAAATTATAAACACTACAACCTGATTCTACAAGTCATTTGCAGGACCAGCCCTGGGCTTGTGCAAGCTCTCACAGACCTTCTTGAATATTAAAACCAGTGCAAAACATAAATCCACTTATTCATTATATAAATTACCAAATCAATGTATGATATTCAGATTCACACAGAATCATTGAGTTGGAGAGCACCTCTAGGGATCATCTAGTCCGAATTCTATAAACCTGTCAGACTCACCGATGGTCACAGCTGGCAATGGACCAGTTTGCTGCGTTGGTTAACTGGAACATGTCAGAATTTGTCCCTGGTGGAGTCCCTTGTGCTGAGGTATAACCCTGCCTGATTAACCCTGCAAGCACACCTCCTGGTGGGGCATCCTCCCACAACAGCAAAGGCTGTAACCAAATCCATCTTGTCACAAGAGGCAACAATCAAAAACTCCACGCTATCTCCAAGAAGGATCAAGTCATTCCATGTTAATCTATTGCTGTGAGGTATGGTAGCATGGATACAGGACTAAGTTCAAGGCAGTGATGTTTTCAGGTCCCACAGGTGTGTAAACCTGCCTCACAGGGATGCAGTGTGTGGCGAGCAACATCTCTGCCAGCCCAGCCTGCCGGCCCACCACAGCCCATGGTCCCACCACAGCCTGCCAGCCCACCATGACTTGCCATCCCACCACAGCCCATGTTCCTACCATGGCCTGAAGTCCCACCACAACCCACCATCACACCTTGGCCCGCAGTCCCCTCACAGCCCGCCCCTCATGGAGGCCCCGCCATCACACCTGCACCAGCAGCCAGAGCAGGGTCCTGGCCCCTCAGACTTTGGGGCGATGGCGCTGCAGAACGCGACCTGGGCAGCAAATGAACCTCTGACTGAGCAGTGTTCCCTTTTTCCTGTCCTTCATTCATCTGGAACCGGCTGGCAGGCCACGGAGCCCCGCGGGCGGGCGGCAGTCCCGGCGCTGCCGCTGAGGCGAGGCGCGAGGCGCTGAGGCGAGGGGCCCCTCCCTCCACAGCCGGGGAGAGCGGCCCGGCCCGGCCCGGCCCGACCCGACCCGACCCAACCCGCCAAGACCCGAGCCGGGACCGCTGGCGGCATCGTGACCGGGCCTGTCCTGTCCCCGCCGGCGGGGCCGCGGTAGAGACCTGGGGGAGCGATCGGAACCGAGCCACTGGCTCTGCCCTGCCGAGCCTTGCCGGCATCTACCCGTCCCCTGCCGGGACCCCAGGCTCGGCAGCGCGGGGACCCCCCCGGTGCGGGAGGCCGCGACCTGCCCGGCCCAGGCGCCTGCCCGCGGCTCGCTCGGAGGCAGCGCAGCCCTCCCCGCCCCCGGCACACTCCAGGGAGCCGTTTCACACGGAATCACACGGGAGCGTCTCCCCCATCTGTGCAAGCCGAGGCACCCCCACCCCCACCGTCTCCTCAGTCCCGGCAGAGCCTCCCTGCCATTATGTTCCACCATCTCTTAGCCAGGCCGCTCGGCGGGCGGCCGAGGCAGCGCCGACCTTAGCCATGCCTGTCTGAGCCCGCCGGCCGGAGCCGACGCGGCCAGGCGGGCGGCGGGCCCGCAGCAGGTGTGTTTGCATGGGGGTGCGCAGTTTGCATGCGGTGGGGGTTCGCCTTCATGCCGGCCCGGCTCCCGCCTCGCCTGCCAGCAGGCCCCGCCGTGCCGCGGGCATTCTGCGGCGGAGCGGCCTGCCCGGCCTGCTCGGCGCGGCTCGGGCTGCTGCGGGGCCGGAGCGCTGCCAGGGCGGCGGCTGCCGGAGCCCCGCGGCCACCCGAGCTTCGGGGCCGTCACGGCCGGCGGCTTCTGGCTGGCTCGGCAAGGTGAGGGGGGGGAGCATCGCTCGGACGTGGCCGTCTCGCCGTCCTCCCCTCTCCCCCACCCCCCGGCCGCTCTCCCTCGCCGCCGCAGGGGCCGCGGCCTCCCCTCTCCAGGCGTCCCCCTGTGCGTAGCCGGGGCCGTTCCTGCCGCACGGTGCTCCGGGCCGGGCCGGGCTCGGCTGGGCCCGCTCGGGTAGGGCTGACCCCGGGCCCGGTGTGGGGGGGGGGGGGATGCGGGCGCCGCGCTGAGGGGAGGGGGCCGCGGTCCGCCAGAGAGGTGCCCGCGGCGGCCCGCAGAGGCGGGAGCAGCTCGCCCGGGCTGAGGGTCCGAGGGAGGGCCAGCTGGAGCCGCCTGTGCGGAGAAGACGGGGCTGAAGCAGCGGAAGAACATGGTCGTTTTCCCCAGAATGGGGTGGGGATGAGGGATGTGGAGAAAGTGCCAGATCTCAGCTCTCTCCGCAGGGGAAGGGGGGGTGAAGGGTTGTGCCCGAGACCTCTGCTAACAGTTACAGGTGCAGCCCGGAGAGCAGAGGGGCTGTCTGGTGTAGCCCAGCCTGGCAGCTGGCTCGGAGGAAAGCCGTGCTGAAGAGCCATCTCACGGCAGACCCCGGAGAGGATGGGGCTTGGCGCATAGGCGGAGGTAGTTACTGGTTGTACCAGTGCAAGGGTGAGTAGCCAAAGGAGGAGCGGGGTGAATAATGTCTGGATTCGGGTGCCTGTCAGCCAGGCAGCAGGAAGGCCCTGGGTGGCAAAGACAAAAGGGGGAGCGGGCCAGGAGCAGGGCTGCCATGGGCCAAGCTGGGTACTCGGCCCTGCTCTGGAGGGACTGGAGCACCGCAAGGAGTCGTGACCTTGATGAGGAATGGCCCAGGAGGGAGATGCAGGATGGAGCAAGGGGCTCTGATCAGCCAGGAGCCATCTTTACGGGGTGGGAGCCCAGCAGGCTGCGCGGGGCTGTGTCTTGGCCTCCCCCGCAGCCCTGGGTGTGGGAGCCGGGGGGGCGGCCAGGCGGGGAGCTCTGCAGTTTGCGTTCCTTAAGGAGAGTTGAACAGAGGAAAAAAAAAAATCTCATCTGCCAAGCCGGTGATGCTAGGAGGGGGCAAGGGGACTATTTTGCAGGCATCTCGCTGCTGCGGAAATGGATTTCTTGAGGGGAGGGAGGTGCGTGTATCTCTGTAGTAACGCCGTACAGAGAGGAGAAAATGCCACCCGAGCGGCCCCAGAGGCAGTGAGGAGTGGGCAGGGTGGACGGGAGAAGATCTGGCTCAACCACCCCACGGCCGTGGGCATGAGGGGGCAGCTGCCGAGCAGGCCCCCCGTGTGCTGTGGGGAGCAGGGGGGAGCAGCCCCGGGTTAGCTCTGCCTGTCTCCCAGGGCTGTGGCCAAGCCTGCCTGGTGCTGCAAGAGAGATCCTGTGAGGATTTTTATTGCGGTCTCTTTGTTAGCTACAGACAGGCACGCACACACTCCCAGCTTTCAGCCAGGTTGTGGGAGGTAAGTGGGGGAGGAGAGGAAGGGAGCGGCGGGGCGGCTCTGGGGAGCAAGGGGAGCAAGGGGGCCGGGCAGGAGGGCAGCCGGGGGACAGGGCAGCCGCCGGCCCCACCGCCACCGCAGAACCGGCCCCTGAGATTTTCAGGGACTTGTTGGCAACCCAGCGAGGGTTGCCATAGCTTTTTATGTAGGGTGACCAGAACCGGCTGGAACTGGTTTGAGGCAGATCAGCTCCTGAACACAATGCAGTCACTGAGCTACTACAGTGGGATAGCTTCCTCCCTTCATGGCAGCCAAAAGCAGAGGATCTTGCAGAAAGATACCATCCCAAAACAGTATGTGAATGCACACTTTAGACACACAGCACTGGTATGTGGCTAATATAGTCATAAAGGATTCTGTATGTAAATGTACATATTTGCAGTAACCGAGATTACTTTGGCTTTTCGTGCCTTTTTATGCTTAAGGAATGGGCAAGAGCTGAGATTTATGACCCTTATTAAAATATTTTTGCTTTGCAAGGGTGGGACACTTGGTTATGCAGTCTATTTTAAAACTAAACTAAATAAAATTGATTGGATTATTTGTAATTGTAGTTATGCTTGTGACTGAAGAATGCTGCTTTGCATGCTGTTTTATTTACAGGGTGCTGTCTTGTGGTTTTCTTTAGGAGACGTTAAGGGGGGGTGCTGTGCCTTTCTGTAAGGCCAAAAGGAAACATTATTGTTGTAGAATTGTGCATAAAAGCATTGCAAAGATGCTGTAAGGCATACTCGTTTTCCTTTTTTTTTTTTTTTTTTTCTTTTCTTTCTTCTTTTCTTCCTTGTAGGCCTATTGATTGGGGCTGCCTTTAACCCTTTCATATTTGCAGAGGTAATGCATCTGTGGCAGCAACTGAGCATTGGCTAAAAAAATCTTACAAGGGTCAAGGTTCACAAGGTGAGACATGGTGTTCTGGGTATGAATCTAACAATAGCATGAAGGTACATGTATGTGAAAAGTGAATCTGCCTCCTGATTGCACGCTTGGCACAGTAGTAAGGAGACAATTGTTTAAGTGTTACTAAAGAAATGCTATTAACCTCCTCTAGTTTTAATAGGATTAAAGCTATTATTTGTAAAGGCTTACTGATAGCTAAATACAGTATTTCCGTTGAAATATCTTGCATCCAGATATATGTTTTTTTTCACAATGTAGTGATACAGAATAGGCCTCTGAGTGACAGTCATAAATTGTGGACCACATGGCAGTGAACTGTTCAGTGTTGTGTTACAGCATTACACATTCAGAATTTGCTGTCTGATTACTTAAAGGTTGCTTGTTTGGCTGTATCAGAGTAACCCGATACTTAATTCTGAATGAAGATCTTAAGTGTTAAACACATACTTGATACAGTCTACATAGACATAAACATATAAAATAAATAGCATGGGTGGTGTTTCTAAAACTGATGTAACTTGGGGATGATTTTGCAGCAGCCAAACCGAAAGCTGTATTTTAGAGGTCTGATGGAGCTCTAGTGGGTTACTAGTGGCATGAATTATAATATTGTGCAGTAATGAAATAAGAATAGGAAACCGGATGGGCAGTCCATCAGCTCCTGAGGGGTGACTACTTTTAACTCAATGCAATGGATAATGGACAAGATTTTTTAAATATTTTTTGTTCTCATCTTAAAAATGAATGTGTGTACTTAGATTTGAGCTGGCAGTTGTATCTTGCAGTGAAAGCTGAGGGATTCAGAGAGGAAGAGAGGAGGAGAAAGAAGAAAGCAGTAGCGAATATAGCAAAGGGAAGAACAAAGGCTGTTAGAGCTTGCACATTGGAACACTAAACATTTTGCCTTGGGGATTTTTTTTTGCTAGAACTGTTACTTCCTATGACAGGAAATCAGCAACTCTAGTGTCTTAAAAGGATGATTTTCTAAAATACCTGGCCAGTCCTTTCTGTGTTATCTGTTTTGGTAGTCTGCAATTAAGATAAATGTGGAGGCAAAACACTGAAGATGTTCTGTTCTAGTGTGAAATGGGGATCTTTTCCTCTGTGCTCAGCAGAATAAGCTAGAGAGTCTTAAATGCTGTGAGAGGTTGTGGATATTGGGTAAGTTGCATGGTGGCTGATAGGCAGGGTGCCTGCACCAGAGTGACAATACAAGAGAACCTTTTTACTTCTGACTGCAGTGAGTTATGCAAGGTATTTATATATTAATTTTAGAAAAGTGCAAATAGCATGCTAATGTTTATCCTGAGATTATGGTGCTGTGGTTCTTAATGCAGCTGCAATGTATTGTTCCTCAGATTTGATAGGGCAGTTAAATAGCTTTTGTGGTGGATCAAAATGCCTGACAGACCGCTGTGCTGATCTCTGCTCATTTTTTGTAGTTGGATGCAGAGGTTCTATATTTGGTTGTTCATATCTGTAGCAAAATTACGTTTGCAAATGTGAATTCAGGAATAGTATCTATTGCTGATGTTCTTTTCCAAGTGTCAGCCAAAATTCGTGCTACCTGGGGACCGCCTTGTAGATTTATTTTCTTTCTACCAGAATAGTAAGCGGTTTTAAAATTTTAAGTTCTTAAGTTGCCTCAAAATTCAATGTATCTGTTTTGATAGGAATTTTGAACACAATCTGTATTATGAATTTTTTTTTTAGCAGAGGAGGTTTTGCATTTGCAGGGTTTTTTGTAGGCTGTAGGATGAGAAACCTGAATAGATGCTGGAGTCTGCAGTGCTCTTGGTGAGTTTTATTTTTTTAGACTATTAGTATTTGGAAATGCTCTTCATCAGGAGATTCTGATTTTGCACGTAGGCCAGCTTTTCAGCAGAAAATGCTGCTTAATGCTGGAGGGCTGGTCCTCTGTATCAGCTATCATGATCTCATTTTGCATTGAGGCTTGTTTCATGTATGTGATCTTGAGAACAAGGGAAATTATTTCTCAAGTTCCAAGCTTCTCTTGGTGAATTAACTAACTTTGGGGTTTTTTTCAGAAGTATGGATGTGAGTTAAAATACAAATATACATACAGATTGTGGGGAATTTATGTTTTAAAAAAAAACATAATTTGACCTTAATGTTTTAGGACCTGTTTGTTGCTAGTGTTGCACAGGCAGACCCTGCCTGACTTGGAGTGCTGTTACTGAGATTGTCTGCTGCAGCTTCACACTGGTTTTGAGCAAGAGTTTCCATCCATTAAAAAAACATTGAAGGAAACAGGCTGGAAGCAAGTGCTATTTAGAGTGTGATTTGAATTTGCATTATATGTGGAATATCAGAATTCTATTCATGATTGTGTACATCCAAATTATTCACCTGTTATTATCCCAGCCCATTCTGCATATAGAAGTACAAAATTAAACCATTTCTATAATTAATTTTTAAGTAGAGTGCAAAAAGAATGGTATGGGGATTTACCTGCTTTTTATGAATTCATCTTCATCTTGGGAGAAATCTGGGGAGTTGCTAGGCCCAAGACCTTAACACGATCTCTTGATAAATGTAGGAAGTTCTCCTTTGTCCAGCTGTAGATAGAGATGGTTTGTTCAGCACCATGTGGCATGGGAAAGGAGACACCCTGCCCCTGAGCTGCAGTATCTCTGTTCTTTTTGTCAGCTAAAGTCTGGCAATGTGAACTTTGAACCAGTCACATGTGGTTCTCTTTAAATTGTGCTGGAGATAGTTCAGTGGTGGTGTGAGAGGAGGAAATGGACAGACTTTAGGAGAAAAACCACCTCTTTCCCTTCCTGTTTCCTCCTACGCAAGGAGAACTTGAGATACCCATTTGCAGTAAAACCAAGAAAGTTTAAAAATGGAGGAGGTAGACAACAAGATGTGTCTTCTAAAAAAAAAAAACACCACAAAAAAAATCTCTCCCTATGAAAATGTGCTTAACAAAACAAAGATTCACATGAACTGTCTTTACTTAATTACACCTGTTGGAGGGGAAAAGGGCTTCTCTTTCAACAGATCAGATAAGAAGGTTCCATGATCAGGTGCAGGATATAGTAGAAAAGAGAACAAAGACATTTCCCTGCCCTTTTATAATCACTTCTAGAGATGGATAGGTTTTGGAAACAGTGGTAATGTACTTACAATTGTAAACCAGCTGAGGCTCCTTTTGGGGACTCTTGTTGGCATGATGTGTCTTGGTAATCCATAACTGCAAACCTCAGCTAAGTCATAAGCACAGCTAGTACTTCTCCATACCTCACATCAGAAGGTGACTAAGAGACTCCTCTGAAGAGCTCTTGTATTCCAAAGGCTCAGATTTAGAATCCCTCAGATTTAGTTGGGCAAACCAACTGGAAAAAGCTTTGCCAGTATTGACAACAAACAAGTCAACAAGAAGTCTTGAGCTTTCATCTGGCTGTAACTGCATCTGTCTTCTGTAGGTGGAAATAAGGATCATCCTCATGGCCAAATTTTTGTTTACCTGGAAGAGGCAACGTGCATACACACACACTGTATCACCACACCACCTCTGTGCCAGGCTGTAGCAATAGGCCATGAACATCATGCAGCTGCCATCCCATCTCCTGGGGACTTTTTCCATGACTTCCATCTTCTGCCATCCCAGGCTACCATGGCTTTCATTTCTGGTGTATTTACAACCAAGCCGCACTCTTGTTCAAACCAACAAAATGCACTCAGTAATTCATTGACTTTGCTGGTTTTACTCCTTGTTTGCTTTTAGTATTTTCTAGTTTAAGCAACTCTTGCTGTCAGTGTGTGGACTAACAAAGTTTGGTATTCTAGAGCTAGACAAATGAAAGTAGAATGATCGAGGAATGGGTTTCTTAAATAATTTTTTTTATAATTTTGTAAATGTTTCAGTAATTTCTCTAAAACAATACCACTTTTGTGTGTTATACTGAGTACGTTATACTGAATATACTGAAGAAGATGAGAAAGATTGGCATTCAAGGTTTTTTCCTCCTGATGGCATCCAGAGTTGTTTACACCATCTTAATTTTACAGCTTACATGAAAGTAGATCAAAGTCAAATGCGAGCTGGTTCCATCTGCTGTGGAAAGAGGCCGTAGTAAATCACAGCCACGAGCTGAGCTTGGCAGAACTTAGCCCTGTCCTGGTTCCAAAATGTTCTGCTTGCTGACTCCAGGGATGGTGTTTGGGATCAGCAGCGTGTGGGAGAGGTCTGATGAGTTTCCACAGCTTGTTCCAATACCCTGGTGCACTCTGACAATGCATCTGGATGTTGTCTTAAGTGGGTGGGCAGGCAAGTGGATGAGTGTAGGTCTGAATGCTAATTAATGGGTTAAATCCTCTTCACGGTGAGGCTGGTTAAACACTGGAATCTGTGGCCTTGAGAGGTTTTGGGGTCTTCATCTTTGGAAATACTTAAAATGTGATTGGACAACATACCGAGGGCCTTGAGCAGAAAAGCTCAAGTTCCAGAGGTCCCTTTCAATTTCAGTTGCTCTGGGATTCTGTGAAATGCTTGTTGGCTTGTTGCAACATTTTTGGGCAAGTGAAGAGTAGATCTTGAAATTCTTCTAAAACTCACCAGCGAGGTTACTGCCCTGGAAAAAAAAAAAAAAAAAAAAAAAAAAAAAGCTAAAATTTCAATACTTGAAATACTGAGCTAGTACTTACGCTCCAAGGGGGCAAGAAAATTGGTAGAATATTTTCTTAGAAGACCAGAAGTGCAAATTCAAACTGTTCTTAGTCTTTGAGTCTCATGCATGGAGACAAATCAGATTTTCTTTGTTTGTTTGTTTTAAAGGCAGATGGGAACAGTGTAGCATGTTGAAATACTTAGTTTACTTGTTACAAGTTACAGTAACCACAGCGGTAGTGGATCAAGGGTTGGACTTGATGATCTCAGAGTTCCCTTCCAAACCCAACCGATGCTATGATTCTAAGTTCCATCCACAAAAAACTTTCTTACTTCAAAAAGACGCTTACATAAGGACTGCCATGAAATCAAAATGCCAGCTATTATGAAAGCTGTATTTCTGGAAGAAGGAATCTGTCTGAGCTTTGCTACACTAGCAAGCCATAGGACCTTTGCTAAGTGAAAAGGAACCTGTATTTTATGTGAGCCTGGTTAGGCATTGCTGATTGTGGTTACAGTGGCCTCTTGTATCCTAGTTGTCTGCAGCGTGTTTCAAACCACACCAAGTTGTGATTGGAGATATGGTTCTCCTTTCCTGCAGAAGGTTTGGTGGTTGAATTAGCAAACTGTTTTTGCCTTCTTTTCAGGTACTTAGCTTTCAGAGTAAATAACCAGAAGGGTTAGTCAGTCATAATTACAAAGATATGTTGAGTAACTGACAAAATGCTTATAATCTCTGTATTTGGCTGATGTTTGCCTGCTGTTAGGGTATATGTTACTGTAGAGAAAGAAGATCAATGTTACAAGGGGACATCCAAATACTTTGGACAGGTAATAAATCTGAGAACTGAGTCTTTATATGAGTATCCCTGAAAATTAGGGGTCCTTATTGTATCATCTACCCATTGTTCTTCATAATACATGCTTTAAGTTGGCATTCGTCCGTTTTGAGGTGAATTTTATTTCTCTTATGTAGAAGCTAAAAATGAAAATAACCTAATTTCAGACAAAGATGTTTGAAGAAGTGTGGATTTGCAGGTTGTTGATTTAAATACATTTTTGTTTGTTTACTGTAGGGAATGTATCCTTGACTACACACCCTGTGGACTGTTTTAGTTCAGTTCTGAAGATCACCTTCATGGCAGCCTTCCAGTGTTAAGTTTTGACACCTTCGTGTGTCTCTTTGGAGACACTGAGCTTTGCTTAGCACTTCTAAAGCAGTTTTCAGAGAAATTCCAGTTCCTGGAAGATCCTAATTTCTGAGGGAAGCAGGAGCTCACCTCCTTTCCTGTTCTGAAGCATTTATGGGCATCATGATGGCTCAGAGAAGGGACAGACTAACAGCTTGTCTGTCAGCCAAGGTGTCAGTGGATTTTGATCTTGGATAAAAGGCCAAGATTTACCCTTTCAGGGAAGGAGTTACTGAAAGATTTTTAGAGAAAGAAAAGGTAGAAGTTTGGCTTCAGAGTCCTGGAAGTTGTGGTGCAAACACAGTTTACACACTGACTCTTAAAATAAAGTAGAATAGCGAGGAAAAGATGAATGAAATGTCCAGGTTACAACTTTGCTTAATTGTTCATCAAGCCTGGGCATGTCTCTTGTTTAACTTAGGTTGCTTGAAAAGTTTGAAAAATGGGAGGGCATTCCTGAGGCAGCAGTAATTCTGGGTAGAAGGAACGTAGGAGTAACCATTCCATCCCATGCTCTGGTAAAGCACATGAGTTATTCCTTCTGCATACACTTGAAAGACAGTTGCAGCTTCATGTGGTGTGCTCTCCATGGATAAATTTATAGTCTTGGCTCCGCAGACCTCTGGAATTTTTTGAGATAATAGCCCATTTTGGAATTATCATAACCAAGTTTTTCAGTAAAGGACAAATGCACCTTCTCTGATGCACTGTTTCTCTCTTAAACATACTGTGTACATGGGCCTTTACTTAATTCATTGCTGTGGCCAGATATTAATTAAACTCCAGCTTATGTAATTAGAGGACATTTTAGACTGGGAAGACTATCTAGTTCTTTTTGAGTGTATATGATAATGATAAAAAGAAACCTATGGACAGATATACAATCAGTGCAAATAATTAGTGTCTGGAATAGTGGAAAACATCAGTTAAGGCTTCATGTGGTTTTAGATGAATTGATGTGCTTTGGTCTCGGGAATCTTTTCCATGTAGTTCTTATAAGAACTTTTGTTTGTAATTTTGATATTTATGTATGCATGTATTTTTGTATTTCTTAGATACCTGCTTAGTAATAGTGTCCCTTTCAAAGAATCTTTATACCCTTCAGGCAAGGGGCAGGCTAAAACCCAGGTCTGCAGAGCTGTGCCTGAGCATGGGAGTCATCTTGGTTTGGGAAGGTGCCCACTGCCCCTGTGTGCTGAATATAGTGGGTTACCTGCTGATGGCACTGCAGGGGAGGTGAGATGTGCTGGTTACTTCTCTAGTCTCACCTCAGATATTTATGTTCACTTTATCCCAGTTACTAGTCTTAAATGCATGAGGGCTAGAAACCTGCTTTTGAATAAAGAGATTTTAAAATTTTTTTATGAAACAAATACACAGCATTATGAAACAATTTTATATCTGGTAAGTATACCACGTTGAGCATCTACCATGACAGGATTCTATATACTGTCCGTTAAATAAGGGATTTACGAATTAATTGAGAGAGTAAATTTTTCACTTGCACTGGTATACTCATATTTTCTAGAGAGTCACATGCTGAGTTCAGCTCTGCATAAGGACTTGGTGTACTAAGGAGTTAATTAGACAAAATAACAAAACCATGAAGCGGACCATGTAAAGAGTTTTCAAAACTATTATATATTTATGTGACAGTATTGCATGGAATCTCTCTTGTGTATTCCAGTATCCTTGGGAAATTTTCCTCAGCTGCCATTCTCAGGAGTCCATAATGACTTCCAGGTAACCAGTGTTGGTGAATAGAGGCTAGTGGCAAAAAAAAAAGAGGATCTGGAAAATGGTCTCTCTCGAGGGAAAGAAAGCCCTTAAGAACTGGTGTTGGTTAGCCTGAAAAGGAGAAAATTGAAGGAGGTCGTAGTCTCAGAGCTAAGTGCTGTTGGGAGGACGATGGGTGAATAGAACCACATGTGGTTCATTCTTACTCCATCGGGAAGGTTCCTGGTTATGCAGCAGGAAACATGCAACAGTGGAAATTGGTGAGTGACTTGAATGAATTACATTGGAGATAGCAGAATTAGGAGTAGTGTAGATGCAGCAGATCCTTCAGTAGAGTTGCTAAAAAAAGCATCATGAACACTTGGAAACACCCACTCCATAATTCTTATAAAGCAATTTAATTTACAGAAAACAGCGCAACAGTCTTAAACTGTGCGTGAAAAAACATTTGTTACTTTCTTCAAGAAGGCTTGTCAGGTTGATAACACAAATGTCAAGGAAAATCAAGACTTAGGAGGAATTGCAAGTGCCTCACATTGTTTTCATTGAAGTCTCAGTATCTTGATGTAATCACAGTGTATGTGGGCAAGGGCAGGAAGAAAGTCACCAAAGATAAACTGGTGCCCAGGATGGAATTACTTGGTTATGTATGAGGTTGATGGATTTCTGTAGCTCTTGTTGTAATAACTGGAATGTACACTTGCACTTGAACACTGTTCTGTGATGGGGAATTTCTGAAAATACTACTTCAGAGGTGCTTTGTATGGTGTATGTGAACATATACTTATTTTGTGTCAGGCTGTGCTTCACTGAGATTATGACTTTCTGCTTGTTTTACAGATTTGCTTACAATCAAATACATGACCATGGGGGATATGAAGACCCCAGATTTCGATGACCTTCTTGCAGCCTTTGATATACCAGACATGGTTGATCCAAAAGCAGCTATCGAATCTGGACATGATGACCATGAAAGCCACATAAAACAAAATGCTCACACGGATGAAGATTCTCATGCCCCATCATCATCTGATGTCGGTGTGAGTGTCATTGTGAAAAATGTGCGTACTATTGATTCTTCTGAAGGAGTGGACAAGGATGGCCACCATTCCACAGGCAATGGCTTGCATAATGGCTTTCTGACATCATCTGCACTTGATAGTTACAGTAAAGATGAAGGGAAGTCACTTAAAGATGATGGGTCAGCTTCTGAGACTGCACTGAAGGACTCAGCTTTCAACCAGTTTAGCCCAATATCAAGTGCTGAAGAATTTGATGATGATGAAAAAATTGAGGTGGATGACCCTCCAGATAAAGAGGAGATGCGTGCAAGTTTCAGAGCAAATGTCTTGGCAGGATCTGTAGCCCAGCAGGAGTATGACAAACTGAAGGCACTTGGAGGGGAGAACCTGATTAAGTCCAGCATCCAAATTTCAAGTAGTATAGATAAAAATAAAGTTGCTAAACGAGAGACAGAGACAAACTCTATCAATTTAAGTGTCTATGAGCCTTTTAAAGTTAGAAAAAACGAGGACAAATTGTTAAAAGAAAATTCCGAGAAGCTTCTTGAAAACAGGGCACTTGATGGAAAACTGAGTGCTGAAAAAAGTGAAACCAATCTCGGCAGCATTTCACAGTCCAAAGCAAAGTCTTCATCAAAGCTTTCTTCATGCATTGCTGCAATTGCAGCACTGAGTGCTAAAAAGGCAGCTACAGATACCAGTAAAGATTTACAGTCTAATTCAGGAGAATCTTCTCCATTACCAAAAGACATGAGTGAAAGTCCTCGGGCTATTGAAAAATCACCTGAAGCTCAGAGTCTCATTGATGGTGCTAAAAAGCCATCTATTAAACCACCGGATAGTCCCAGAAGTGTGTCAAGTGAAAACAGTAGCAAAGGGTCTCCATCTTCTCCTGCAGGGTCAACACCAGCAATTCCTAAAGTTCGCATAAAAACCATCAAGACCTCTTCAGGGGAGATCAAGAGAACAGTTACTAGAGTGTTGCCAGAAGTTGATTTGGACTCTGGTAAAAAGCCAGAGCAGACTGCTTCTATGGTGACTTCCATGACATCTCTCCTGTCCTCGCCAACTTCTGCTGCTGTTCTTTCTTCTCCGCCTAGAGCTCCTCTCCAGTCCACAGTTGTCACCAATGCAGTTGCATCTGCAGAACTTGCACCAAAACAGGTCACTATCAAGCCCGTGGCTACTGCATTTCTCCCTGTTTCAGCAGTTAAAACAGCAGGTTCACAAGTGATTAATTTGAAGCTTGCTAACAACACGACAGTGAAAGCCACTGTCATATCTGCTGCTTCAGTGCAGAGTGCCAGTAGTGCCATCATAAAAGCTGCCAATGCCATACAGCAGCAGACTGTTGTGGTGCCAGCATCCAGCCTTGCCAGTGCTAAACTCGTGCCAAAGACAGTCCATCTCGCCAACCTTAACCTTCTGCCTCAAGGTGCTCAAACCACCTCTGAACTCCGCCAAGTGCTAACCAAACCTCAGCAACAAATCAAGCAGGCAATAATTTCTGCAGCAGCCTCACAGCCTTCCAAAAAAGTGTCTCGAGTGCAGGTGGTGTCATCTCTGCAAAGTTCTGTAGTGGAAGCGTTCAATAAGGTGCTGAGCAGTGTCAATCCCGTACCAGTTTACATTCCAAACCTCAGTCCCCCTGCCAATGCCGGAATAACATTGCCAACAAGAGGTTACAAGTGCTTGGAGTGTGGAGATTCGTTTGCTCTGGAGAAGAGCCTGACCCAGCACTACGACCGGAGGAGCGTGAGGATTGAAGTGACGTGTAATCATTGCACAAAGAATTTAGTTTTCTACAATAAATGCAGCCTTCTTTCCCATGCTCGTGGGCACAAGGAAAAAGGAGTTGTCATGCAGTGTTCGCACCTGATTTTAAAACCAGTCCCAGCAGATCAAATGATAGCATCTCCTTCAAGCAATACTGCTGCCTCTATGCTTCAAAGCCCTGTGGGAGCTGGCACACATACTGTAACAAAGATACAGTCTGGCATAACTGGGACAGTCATATCAGCCCCAGCAAGCTCACCTGTCGTTCCAGCCATGCCCCTGGATGAAGATCCATCCAAACTCTGTAGACATAGCCTGAAGTGTCTGGAGTGCAATGAAGTTTTCCAAGATGAGACATCTCTTGCAACTCACTTCCAGCAGGCTGCAGACACAAGTGGACAAGTAGAGTATCATATGTTTACATTCCAATGTTTCATCTATATGGATATAGATATAAAAGCATCTATGGATATGTTTTTACTTTCATTTAGCTGTTAATTATCTGAACCTCCATGATTAAAAGTATAAACAAAATCCACAAAATATATTGCAAGCACATATATAGTGAATGTCAGCATTTTAAAATAAGTTTTCTTAGCTTTTTTTAAAACCCCGAAGTCTGAAATTTACACCGTACATGTCAAAATTTAGCATTAGTTTTCTTGCAGCTGAACATTTTAGTACTGAAATGAATGGTCTTTACTAAGAATTTTTAATCATTCTTTCTGTGCTTTGGAATTTGAGTATCCTTTGGAATCCACTTAATTGGCACCCTCATTAACAGCCCACCTATTAAATCTGAATCATAGTTTCAAGCGATTCATTCTTGATTTGTCTTCAGTTTTTATTATTTTTGCATAGCACCATAGGTGAGCTAGGCATCTCTCTGACCTGCAGGGACTCTAGGCAATGAATAAATGGCACACTGATTCTATTGGAAGGGTACACATGCTGTTTGCTTCAGGTCTTCCTCAAACAGAGGTGAAAAGTGGTGTTCACTAGCATGCATTTCTTGCTGTGTGACCATTTGTTTATTTGTGTTGGTTTTCCTTTCCTCTTAAAACTGCTGAAGAGTTAATCTTACAAACCATTTTTAAATTCTTTACTAATGTATGTGGCCTGATCTGAAAGAAACACATCATTCAATAAAAGATAATCTTAATCAGTGTGCGATGTATTTTATAATCCTGTAAGAGCTGAGATTGTTAATCAAATGATGTAGTTGGATTTCTGTTGGGGCGTGCCAATTAAAAGGGATTCTGGTGTGTTTCAAAGCATTCAGTTGAGTTTGGGTGTTGCAGCTTCTTGCAGTGTGGGAAGCTTAAAACCTGCAAACATGCTCAGACTGATCAAGACAGGAATGCCCCAGGAATATTCCTGGGAATTGCACAGCAACTGTACAGGTTGTTAGTCCTGCAATTAAGAGAGAAAATGCAATAGTCATGGAAGAGTAGACACGTTCCTGTCAGAATCTATTTACTAAACTGTTTTGTGGCCATGAAGCAGCTATGCTGTGTCTACCACAATAGATAGTATTGTCAAGAGATTTGAATCTGGAAATAGTCTTGTCTATACGGACTATGTGGCTCTACCTCAGCTCCTGCTTTACTAACTGGCTAGTGGACTTAGGCTGAATGTCCCTGGATTCACACAGAAATGCCATGCAAGATTCTGCTTGTAAGATACTGCAGGTGTGCCAACCTAAAACTTTTTGTCATAGGGAAGTTGGCAGAAAATGTTCTTTCTGCAGTTTTGAACAGTATCTAGTGGCTGACCATGCATTTATTCTGCACCTGATCTTGAGTTACTTCATACTCAGTTGTCGTTTCTTAGTTAACCCCTTTGCTGGTGCTCATTTGCGTTAGATTTATCTTTTTTTTTCCATAATAGGTCCATTAGTTATCATTTGGTATTATAAGATCCAGTAGTTATTGTGAAAACCCTCTTGTTCCTGGTTCTGTAAAATCAAGCCATTAGGAAGGCACTAAGATAAAGGAAGTGGATGAGAGACAGGCAAATGTACTGAGAACAGGTTGGGAGGGTGAGGTAAGGATAAAATAAATTAAAAATAGAAAAAAAATCCAAAGAAAAAAAATTATGTACTATCTTTCTGTGGGGGCCTTTTTTGTACTGATAGGTAAACTAAACAGATGTGTAGAAACATCTTTTGCCCTTTCCTGCTTTCTCTGTTTGGTCCTTTTGCCCTGTTGCTGCTGAGTTTGCTCTCTGTGCATGTCCTGTCAGATGCTGTACCCTGGTGATTTACCTACAGGAAAGCAAAGATCTTCATAGAATGTCACTATGTAACTGCAGTACTGCAGTTAGGTGGAAAGATGGTATGCAGGTAGTGCTGGTCAGGGAGGAAAGCTCTTGAAGGTCCAGAAAGCAGCATTGCCTCCCACCCATCACCATGTTTGTGTCATCTGTTGGAAACTTCCTTTCTCAAGAGCACTCTAGTAAGAGCTTTAATCCCTGCCTACTAGGCCACGGACTTCCAGATTTTAATTTAGAAATAACAAATAAGCCTTCTTGCTGCAAAGCTCCAGAGGAATATAAATTATTTTGATATTACTCCATTTTAAAAGAACACTCTTAATAAATCTAGTTTTAAATGTTTTGTTGAAATACCCCCTTTAAAAGTAATATTTTTCTTCATCCTTTTCATATATCAAGCAGCAGTTTTAGTTTCTATGCTGGTTTTTATTTATGTTGTATTTTATTACATACTGTAGCATTGTAGCTATATTGAAATGCCCAGCATGGAAAAACTGAATGGTTGCTTTAGTGAGAGCAATACATCCTGCTTTTGTTGTGTTACCTTTCTGTCCATTTTTTGTCCCAAGCATTGCTGCAAAGGTAGAGTTAGCTGAAGAAAGACTCTGTATAGGCATTCATTAATAAACATTTCAGTGCTTTTTTATTATATCATACCCCTTGAAAAGCTTGGACAAGAAATAGAATCATAGAATCACAGAATGTCTGGTTGGAAGGGACCTCAAGGACCAACCCCTCTTACATAATTGTTTATGTGAAATGTCTTGGCACCCTGTTGAGCTGAGATTTAAAACTTTACAAAGAGGGGGAATCCACCACTTCCCCTGGGAGGCCATTCCAGTGTCTGACTCTCAATATAAATACTCTTGACTTCTGTTTTCATTCTTGCTTGGCACTGGCTTTTGGTTTTACACTACCGTTCTTTTGGAGGGGGAAGGAGACAGAGAAGTTAGATGAAATGTATATTTTAACTTTGGAAGGAAGTGATAATAAAAACAAACATTTAAAATATTAAAAAATATTAAACACAAATACAAACAAATAATAGGAGAACTGTTATTTGCAGCTTACCATTCTTGGTAGTTTCCACCTCGTTGCTCTTGAAATGAAAATCACAGAGTTTTATGTTTTCAGTGAGTATGAGCAGTGAGTAGCTGATACTAAAACTCCCATTATGATAGTAGAATGTTTCTTTTAAAATAACAGTAAAACAGCCCTAGCAATTAATTAGTGTTGCCTATAAAGTTGTTACCTTTCTGTAATATTTTACTTTCATTAGTATTCCTGTTAAAGGGAATAGGACCACTCACCAATGGGTTTCCTGGCTGAATGAAACCCTCATCTACCTACTGGGGGGGAAAAAAACCCAAAACGTAGCAAACCTTGGCTAATTAATGTTAACGTTCATTCAATTACAGGTATAACTTTGCAGCTCCCATGGAAACTACATAGCTCATTTCCCCTCATACTCATAGCTCTTGTGTATCTTAATTTTCCATCTCCACCATATTTCTCCTAACCTTTTTTTTTCTGAAACTTTGGCTTTAAACAAAGGCAGATGATGATTTTCACAAACTGTTTTATTTTGGTATGGGTTGAAATGAGAGAACAGGAAATTCATGCTACCTTAAGCCCAAAATAAAAATGGTAAGCAAACATGTTGAATTTCAGAATTTCACAGTAGATTCTTCTTATTCTACTGGAATGGGTTACGATTAAACGTTAAGCATCGTGGCTGCCTTTGGTGCTGCAGAGGAAAGGCTTGGGAAGGATTCTGGGAACTCTGGGGATTCTGTTCTGTTTTGCTGTTTTCTGGTGAGATCAAGTAATGCCCCAGATTTTCCAGTATTTTATTGCTGCTTACTAACAACACATAGAGGGCAGAAGATAAGTTTTAGGAGTGGTACTGAAGCCAAGTGAGTATGGTGAGCAGGTTTTAAGTCAAGTCATGGTTAGTCAGGATTTTGCCTCTGAGCCTGAGCTGAAGACAAGGCTGACACCCTGCACAGTTCTGGTCACTGCTGGAGGCCTGGCTCAGCTGTCCAGCCAGCACTGGTTTTCAGTTGAGGACAAATATTTGGCATTTCAAAGAGGGTATTGATACATGTCTGAGCACAATTTCAGACTTGCTGTGTCACAAAGGTCTCCCCTGGGTGAGAGTTTGAAATCCCTTCAGATCGTTAACCTCTGGCAAAGCCTTCTGCAAGGGCAGTACATGTGTCCCTGCTGCCTGATAATCTTGCAGCCTGGCAGTTGTGCTAATGCTGAGTAATGGTAGATTTTCTTTGCTTAACTTCTATTTTAATAATGCTTTGCATTTTGCCATCTTGCTGTTGTCAGGACATTTGAGAACTGTTTGGGTGGAGACTGCATTCAGACCTATCAGGCCACCATGTTCACAAAGCAAACATTGGAAGTGAACCATAGGAAAACACACTTCTTGCTTCTGTGTGTGTGACCACAAGATATTTCATGTTAACATTTCTACTTAAAACTACTGTTTTTTAAAAAGAGAAACAACGTTTCTGCATGCACCCTCAAAAAAAAAAGAAGTCATTTAGATTAAGCTATTTTGTAAAAATCATAAAAATGGAGTGTACAGATTGTCCTATAAAAATATACTTTTTTTCTTGTAATATCAGTAATTTTGTAAAAATTTTAAGGTAGGTAAGTTACTTTGGACCTTTGTAGTAAACAGTGTTTTATTAGGGACAAAAACTCCAACCTTTTTTTGCAGTGACCATAAAAGTTTTTTCCTTCCATCTTTGGAGGCGTTAAGTGTCTCTCTCCTGTTGATTAAATAAAAACAGGCTATTTTTTTACTGGCATAGTTGCCAGTGCTAGTAAATCAGACTCCTGTGAAGGCTATTTCTAACACTGAACTAGTTCTTCTACAATGGTAGCTTTGATTCTGCTATTACATGATCTGGAGCTTACTGTTTTCAAAAGACACTCACCTAAGCTGGAAGGGGGTTACTATTTGTGAAGCACCTGTGTTTTAGTAAGAAACTTTTGCCATGAGGAAGGGGCTTATTCCTTAATTATTTTTTCCAGGATTTCTTCATACATAGGTTAGTAAAAAATGTATGGTGTGAAACAGGGCAGCTCTGGAGATCTTATTTTGTTCTATATTCTCGCAGAATGTACACATCACTACATTTGCAAGACTCTTATGGGTAACATTCCTAAAAATACACAGATCTCGGATTTAAAAATAGCCAGGCCATGAAGAAGGAGTCTTGGTTTTGTTTTTAAGTCTTTGTCAGTCCCTGCGGAGATTTGTAAATTTCAAGCCATACGAAATAATAATAATAATAGCAATAGCTTGAAAAGCTTTTCAAAGCAAAGTCTTAGGAAGTGGACATAAAGTACTGCAAGGTCTTGAGACCATCAGCATTTCTGCTGAAGTCAGTGAAGCAGATTCCATGGTTGAAGTTAAACAGAAGCTTAGCCCCATAAAGGGTGTCAGCTTTCTGCTTGGGGAATTTAGAGATGTATTATTGGAAATGAAACATTTTCTGGAATGCTTCTACAGGTCTGGTTCTTTGTGCCCTCCTGTGATAGAAAGCAACTGTGAGCAAAATTAAGCCTGTTTACAACTGAGTTGCGTCATTTGCATTTCATCCCAGGAATGGCACACAGCACCCAAAGAGTTTCAGTGTTTCATACTTGGCATATGGCCAGCATGTAGTCGAAGATTTATTTTTCAGAATTATTTTTGTTTAACACAATATGAGGAAAGAATTAGCTTAGGAAGTTACTGCTACATAGAGGAAGGTTGCCCTGCAAAGAAAAGCTTTGTAAATATTTTGTACATCTCTAGTTTTTACTCAAATGCACAGTATCTTGATATAATCCTGATACATTCTATCCTGAAAAAGAGAATTTGAAATCATCTGTGCACTTTCTGACAGAAAATACTCCATTTTTGGGGGTATAATAGATATTGCCATAAGAATACATCAGGAAGCAAGGATCAAAGAAAATTAAGGTAGTATATTTGGAGGGTTTGGGTTTTTTCTCCACACGGTGCACCAAGTTAAAACCATAAAGTTTGGTTCTTAGGTTGTAGTTAGGCCACTTGCACCATTAAGGAAATACTGTGAGGCACCTGAGTAAAATATATATAAACCAACCTGTGTGTCCCATGGTCAGTGGTGTATGAGAAAGAGCTTTGTTGTGCCAGGATGGCCCGGAATGCCAGTATGTCTGGTTGCCAATATCTGCCAGCTCTGCCTACAAGAGCTATAAGTAGGGCCTGCATGTAATGCTTGCCTACTTTTGGTTCACATCAGTCGTAGCATTTAACCTTTTATATGATATATTACAGTGTTTGACACAAGACATTATGTATAGCTGAACCAAACCTTTTGTTTCATCTATTTTGGTTTATCGTTTAGAAGACATGCAATATCTGCCAGATGCTGCTTCCTAACCAGTGCAGTTTTGCATCACACCAGAGAATTCATCAGCATAAATCTCCATACACGTGTCCTGAATGTGGAGCCATCTGCAGATCTGTCCACTTCCAGACTCATGTCACTAAGAACTGCCTGCATTATACCCGAAGAGTTGGTTTTCGGTCAGTATAATGATTACTTTTGTTGTCAATTTATGTGTAATTTATGCTTTTAAAAGTAACTTTCCATTTTCATAAGCATTGTTTGTAGACTACGGCTTCATGGGTTTAAGGCTGTTGTGGCAACAGTGCTATTAGTACTACAAATTTTTAAATAAATACCGCATTAGGATTCTGCTTTGTTTTGGGCATCTACTTTTGTATGTTATTACATGAGAATATTGGCTAATCTCACCCAGCCCCTAAAATGTCAGATGCAGGACTTCAAAGTTTACAAGATCTAGAGAATTAGAATGTATTTTATTAACTTAAGGTTCTTAAAAAAAACTTTTGAGCTTTTTCAAAACATTGAATTCTAGCTTGTTCTCTCTAGTAAAACAGTAATTTTTTGTATTTACTGCCAGAATGTATTATTGAGATGCTGATGGGTTTACTGCACCTATCCAGTTGCTCTCTTTCCTGTGGAAGGTCAGGATTCCTCAGTGTTGCATCACTTGAAAGCTACCTTTCTCAATCAAATAGCCTGGCCTTTTGGTTCTTCTTTGTCACTCTTAAGATTCCCTTTTATTCTTATGTTACCCTATAATGGCAGCTTATGAGAAACAGGAATCGGAGGCACTTGATGGAAATGTGAAGCTTTGAAAAGCTTGAAAAATAATTTTATCTTAGAATTTACTTGCACTGAACAGTAGGCAGCACAGCCAGAGATCAGAAGAGGAACCCGTACAGCTGAGCTTTGCCCAGCACTCCTGAAACATTTCCACTTCATCCTGCCTGGCTGGAGAAGGGTGATCTAAAGTCTTACCAGTAGGCAGCTTCTTCCCCGTAATGAGCCACAAGTTCATTTGCTAACCTTCCACTAAGGGAAGAGAGCTTTTTTACAGCATCAGACCACCTGCTGTGGCAGTCAGTGTTCAGACTGAATTCATGGCCTGCCACAGCTCTCAGCTTGTTACTTTGGGTTCTGCTCTTTGATTCTTTTATCCCAAGCAGTGGTCTGTCTCATCCTACGTGTCTTTCATCTGCTGCCTCCACTCTCCTTCTGTCTAGTCTGTCTCTCTTGAATTTGTGCTCAGAATCATCTGCAGGGACTCCTGGGCTGCACCAGTAACACCAGAAGACTCATAAGTGCTTCACTGTGAGTCTAAATTTTTCAAGATGTCTTGTAAACACGTCTTACTAGACAGAATTTCAGTATGTGGTGAGAGTAAATCAGAAATATCCAAGGCAAAGAAAATAAATATCTGAGAAAAGTAATGTCTTCCTTCTCAGCCTTCTTAGCATCTCCTTATCACCGTGGTGCATTCACCATGAGGAGCAGCAGAACCTGTCTTGCCTTTCCAAAGAAACTCTCTGGGGGAATTCAGTTTGATTCAGTGATTCAGGCTAGATGTCTGAAATACATCAACCTGAAGTTTAATTGCTTCCTTCCAAGAAGAAAATATGAAAGCTTTAGAACAGTCCAAGAATGAAGGCTTGGTCCCTAAGGACTGCTTTAATGTACAGTGGTGGGTGCTGAGGGTCGTCTGTTGTGTTGCATCACTAGAGAGTAAAGTCAAAATAGGGTGGGAAAGGGAGGCAACAGATGCAACCCAACTCTGGCGAGGTGACACCTTAAGTGACACTGTAGATCTGTTAAAGAGGATCAGGCTTTGTTACTGCTGTGAAGAAATGTTCATCTCTGTGTAAGTAGAGAAGATCTTAACCAAAAAAGACATGGACTCTACTTTAGAAATGCATTGGTAAGCAGAGACTAGATGAGGATAAACTTGATTAATAGTATTAAGTTTGTAAATTAAGTGCTCAGAGAAAAAAGGATGACATTTCATAGAATTCAAAGGTAAAATTCCATTTAAAAGGAAAATGGGATTCTTGAATGCAGTGTATAACTATTTCCCGCTTTATTGCTCTTATCAGGGCATTTTAAAAGGATCAAAAATGATTTTATGTTTATATGACAACAAGGATACTACCATGATAGATGCCAAAATTAAAATTTTGGAAGGGGAGAGGCCTTCTATGTTGAGATTGTAAAACTCTTACTGCAAAATACTAGTCAGTAAGAAATTTATTCATTTGACAGGTTAGTTTGTAATTGCTTGTTGAAATATGTCCTTTGACTTAGATGTAGCATGTAGTAGTGGAGATGTATGGCACTAGAAGAGACCATTGTCTATAGAGATTCTTATGTGCTAAAACTAACTTTTTAATAATTTCATTTTAAAATAGATGCGGAAAAGTCACAAATTCTCAACACAGCAGCAGTATGTTTTTGAAAAATATTTCTGGAATTCCAATCTGGTAGACTGATCTGATTTTAGAGATTCGATTAGTTGTCCTCAGTTTAAATTATTACTCTTTTTAAATTCAAGTTCTGATTTGATGACCTGTCCAGAGAAATTGTTACCAGTATGTCTTCACTGAATCTAAACAAGGGAACTGGTGGGAATATTTTCTTAACTGGTTTTCCATTTTGGTGGTAGTTTCTAAATTGCTGTGTCATAGTTTGTACAATCCACTGCATGCAATAAAAATACATTTTGTAAAATCTCTACAAATTTGCAGAGTATTTAAGCATTCTTTTGACAATCAATAGAATATTCCTCTGTTGACCCTCCTACCTATTTTGTTGTAATGACACAAACACATGTTCTGCCCTTCTATCTCTTAGATGTTCAAATTAAATTTGGGAAAATTCTTTTTTTCTTACTTTCTGGTATGCAAATCTCTATTGATCTTGATTCTTACTGGGTTGTTGAAATTGACAGAATAACGTGGTTTTGTCTGATTGTATATCTCTATGTTTATCTCTTCCACTTGCTTGAAAATAAGTGTTGATTCCATTTCTTTCAGTACTGCTTTGGGCTGGGCTGAACTGACTCTTCTCCGCTCTCTTTGCAGCTGTGTGCACTGCAATGTTGTGTACTCTGACGTGGCAGCACTCAAGTCCCATATTCAAGGTTCTCACTGTGAAGTCTTTTACAAGTGTCCTATCTGTCCCATGGCATTCAAATCTGCTCCCAGCACGCACTCCCACGCCTACACACAACACCCGGGTATCAAGATAGGCGAACCAAAGTAAGCAAAATTCCTCTTCTACTGCACTTGCCTGCCTTGTATTGACTTGTGGAATTGCATTCTGTCCTGTGCTTACAGTCTGAAGAGTCACGTGCTGTACAGCCAACACTTTTTTACCCTGTTGGTGACCTGTAACTTGATGTCACATTTTAAATGAGGTTTTAACTGGCGAGTTATTTGGCAAAGGTTCAGTTTCTGTGAACGCAGCAACAGCAGTTCTTCAGACCTTGCACACTACAGGGTACTAACACAGTAACTACACAAATGATTTGGGCAGGCAGAGAGTGTGTTGCGTGTGCTTTCTTTGTAATCTCTTTAGTTCATGGCCAGGGCTGAGGAGGGTTGTTGTATCTGGGCAATGACATTAACATGGGACCAGTCTGCTGCTGCTGGTTTATCTGTATCATGTCACCCAGTGTCTGTGGTGCATGCAGGTGGCGTAGGTTTGGGAAGTTTAACAAATCCATGACTGAAAAGGAGGAATGTAATGCAGTTGTGTGGCACTACAGGTGTGACCACAGAATCTCAGTTACATTCTTGGTCTTCTGAAGTAAAAATTGGAAATGTGAAGCTTTTGGTTGTCATGGTGTGTGTGGAAGGCATCTGACCTTCAGAGGTGGGTCTCAGCCCTCCCTCTGGGCATGGCCAAGCTAGGTGCTTGGTTCCTGCAGGCAGGGCAGAGGAGAAGACACAGGTCCTGGGGGCCAGGGAGGTCGGGTGGGCTCAATCCTGCCAAGGGGCTGGGGCCAGGCCAGCCCAGGGGGCTCTGTGGGGGCTCACACGCCCTGGTTATGGGAACAGGACAGGGTGGGTACGTGGCTGTCTGCCCCGGGTGCTTCCTGGCACGGTGTGATGTGCAATTGCATTACACGTGGCTATGTGGAACAGAGGCTGGGAACTATTTGCTGTATGAAAAATGAAGTTTATGTGCAGTGATTTTCCAAAGGATGGAATCAGATTATCTTAATGTATTGAAATGGATGGTTGTCATGTCTTTTGGCTCTGTGAAGCTCTCCCCTGTAGCATACCAAAGATGGTACATGGGTTTTATGGAAAAACGGCTTATATGTGGTTTTCTTCTTTTTTCAGTAAAAAGTGTAACTTCATAGGGGCAGTGCTAAGATGCTGAGACTTCATGGCTATTCTCTTTTTGGATACTGGAGAAATTCTTGTTTATCAAGACAGATTATGGATATATGGCTATATATTATGGATACAAACTGTACTACTGGTACAAAGTATATTACCTCATGAATACCCTTTTTTTAGAGAAAAAAAAATAAGGAAAGGAGTACCATACTCTGGTGCAGAATTTTCCAAAAAGCTAAATATTTTTCATGTGGTATGAAAGTATTTCCCCATGAGTTTGCAGCTGCGTGTATTCTGAGATGAGATGTGACTTTGTTAACTGGATTTTCAGTTAGGAGCTGAGGAGGCTGGAAGGTGTGTCCTGGCCAAGCACAAGATTTTGGGCAGGGTTTTAAGCTGTTTTATGTTAAATATTCACTATTGTAACATGCACTTAGGATCGAAAAGCATGGGTTTGAATGTGGCTGAAAGAAACACTCAAAGTGTGTATAGTCGCAGCTGCCACTATTGGGTACATTGGCAAGGAGTTTAAGCAAGTGCAGTTGTTTTCAGAGACCTGATAAAGTTTGGATCTCTACCAGGCAGTTCATGTGCTTCTGTGAAAACAGTGAAGCCTTTCAGCTTATGTAGAAAATATATCTATTCAGCTCTTAACTCTTTTTAGAGTTTGGATTTTTTTATCAGAAAGACAGCAGTTCTTTTTTTTTAGCAGATTCTCTTTTTCCTGTGAGTGCATGCAAGTGCCGGGGTGCATAAGGGGCTGGAGCACCTCATGTGAGGTGAGGATGAGGAAGGTGATGGGACTGCTCAGCCTGGAGAGGAGAAGGGGGACCTTATTGGTGTGTACAAATACCACCTAGGAAGGCACAAGGAAGAGGGAGCCCGAGCAGGGCTTGGACTAGGTGGCCTTGAGATCTCCCTTTCTACCACAGCCATTCGGCAGCCTTTTGTTCCTTGCTTAAGTTAAATAATAATCTGAAGCATATAATAGATCATAGTTCATCTGGTTAAATTATGTAACCCTGTGACAATAAATTTATATACTACAGACCTCAAATCATCCCAGCTGAAATCCCTGTCTAGTTCCAGCACAGATGATAAACTAGGTTTTCTAATTTCTCATGTCTAATTTTATTTGTGAGATAGGGTTATAGTAGCAATTCATAATGGAAAAATCAGAGTATTATTTTTCATTTGACCAGTCTTTGTGTACATCTGGATGGTGTTATGAGGAGAAATAACCCTTTGACGTAGGGGTCAAAAGAAAAATGTTTGGTGCCCAGGAGTCAGGACTGTGTGTTGTTAGCACCAGCTCTCCAGAGCTGGCAGTAAAACCACTGCTTTGGAGTATCTCTAGCTGCTCTACTGAGATGGGACCAGGACAGTGGAAGATATTTTAGCTCACTGGATGGCTTGGACCTTGAAGAAGTGTCCCTGTTGTAATCTCAAAACACAGTGTAGAGTGGTCTGTAGAGCTCTTGAACAATGTAATTGCTGAGAGGGTATAGAAAGGGCTTGGAACATTTATGTGGATAATGAGGAAACTCAGCATTCTAACAAGCGGGGTTTGTTGGGGTCTTTTTAAATGAAAAGTCATTCTTTAAGGCAGAGACCAACCACTAGTGGATGGGATGAGGAATACTCCTTGGCAGAGGAAGCACCTGCCACTGTATTGGGCACCTGGTGTTGGTTTCTTCTATTTTAGCTGAACTTTTACTCAAGTATCACCACAGATGGCTAATGGGTTAGCTTTCTCTCTTATCTGATGATCTATGGCAAATTCCTGAGTTACTTTTCTTTCATTCACTTTCCAACTTAAAAAAAGTGATATTTCTGAGAGAATATAATTATTTAGAATTTATAAATGTATACGTTAAAGTATAGCAGTAGCAAACAGTAGCAGTTTGAATGGCTAATCTTGTGGCTCAACTTTAGTTGCCAAAGAAATTATTATTGACGCAATCAAACATGCACATAAGCAAAGTATCGAGTAAATAATTTCCTAGAATGCAATTTCAACTATACTTTTCATTATAAAATCATTTGAATCAGAGATTTATCTTTCTGTTTTCCCTGGTTTTTTGTCTTTTGGACAGACACTTGACAAGGATTTTCTAAAAATACAACTATTTTCAAATTGTTAAATAACTTTCTTAGGATTTTGTAATACAGAATTTTGGCTATATTACTAATTTTCAGGGACTGTTTTTTTAGTGTACAGTACTTAGCCGGTTCTTTGTTAATTAGTCTATCTACTTCTAAAGCACTTTTGAAATTATATTAATAGATGCATTGCTTTACCAGTTGCATAGCTGCTAAAACATAAATAGCTTTTGTTACAATTTTACTGGCATATTGCCTATCAGACTGGGAGATTTAGGTGGCTAACTGGAAGAGCTGCATACACTCTGAGAAGGGTAGTTGTGGTTTTGGTGGTGTCTATATTCCTTCCACAAACAGGTTTTTAAAGGCTTATAAGTTCCAAACAGGGAAATACCATCACTTAGCTCTAGAGCATTAACAAAGTCTAGGCCTGGCATTCAGGCGGTTCAAAGCCATGTTCATTGCCTAAAGTAAATTTACCTTGAAGTATATTAACAATTAGGATCAAACAGTCACTCCCTTAAAACATATTGCCTTTGCAACCCAAAACAGGTATGTTGTCCTTCAGCCATAATGTGAGTTCAGAAACTGAAGACATTTAACTTTCAGAGTATCCCAAGCAGATGTTGGTGTTACCTATGTAACTGTTGTTTTCTGGCTTCTTGTTTGCACTTTTTAATTATTTTCCTTTCTATATTTTTTTGTTTTTCTTTCTCCTACTGTTTCCATATTTTGAAATTAGATGATGTTTTGAATTTGCTTAATTTTAACTTTTTTCAAGCAGTGTGAAATGGTTGCTTAAGCATGCCAGATCTTAATTTCTGCTGAGCAAAAAAGTAAACATTGTGATTCTTGCAAATAGATCATCAACATGACTGACATTGTTTATTGTACTTCTGTTTTTAGAATAATATATAAATGCTCTATGTGTGACACTGTGTTTACTCTACAACCTTTGCTCTATCGCCACTTTGATCAGCACATTGAAAACCAGAAGGTGTCTGTTTTCAAATGTCCAGACTGTTCTCTTCTATATGCACAGAAACAGCTTATGATGGATCATATCAAGGTGTGTAGGCATCTATCTTCTCTTGTTTTGTTTGTAGATAACATTTTTCATTAAATATATGCTGTGAGAAAGTACTGTAAAAAGGCAAAGAATAACCAGAAATCTGCTCAGAGAGCGTGGTGTTAATAATTCCAAAAGAGTAATCTGTGAATTGTAACATCAATTACAATGCTATATTTGGTATGGTCTGCAGAGTATGTGTGATGTAATGACTAATTCAGTTTTTCTATAGGAATGTTGATCTTGATGTATAAGAAATATCTCAGTGCATGGTGTCCAGCAGGTGACTGTACCAAAATAACAATGGGCATAGCAAAGTGAGTTAGTCTAGTCCTAATAGATACCAATCCTGATTTACAGTATTCTGAATATTACTCCAATTTTTAGGAGTTGAGAATGCTGAGTAAAATCAAACCTTTGATATTCCAGACTTGCCAGTTGGAACCAGTATGTTTCTTGAATAGATGCAGAGGTAATTTGTGTTCACATACAAACATGAACATATTCATCCTTTGGAAAAAACTTGAATTGGATTTTCTCATAAACACCCAGTGCTTGGTAGCAATTGAAGTTTTTGACACCATTGTACAGTATTTCAATCCAGAATGGCAGCATTTCATTCAGTGGGTTTCTCTTGCATAAAACTTGGGAAATTTTGTATACTGGGTACTGGAAAACCAGACATCTTTCTTGTCTGTTATAACCATCATTTTGAATTTTAGTCTCCACTATACCACGTGTGACCTCAGGAATCTCAAGCCGTGTTGAAGGCAAGATCACAAACCTTGAAAAAAGTTGGTCTTAAACTTGAAGAAGGGATAGGGAAGGGCTGACCCAAGACATCCAGAAATACAAGGACTGGATATTTGTTTCTGAACTAGTTCATGTTTACCGTGAGAATTGTCTTACGTGTATGCCAGAGACCTTCAGTGGTCTTCTTTTGGCCTTAAGGTTCCATTCCAGTATTCATATTTTCAACCAGTAATTTTTTAGCATGTTTCATTATAAAGGATTCAGACATTTTTGAGAAAAAAAAATAGAAGATTAGAACATACATGTTCATGAATTGGTAGTGCTTTTAGATTTAGGACATATTTATAGTATCAGTGACAGCAGCAATAAAGTTACAAATCTGACTTCAGTTAAGGGGGAATGAGAAAAACAGTAACAGGGTATCTAAATAAAAAACAGCAAAGGACTCAGGGAGAGGACAAGTCCTGGACAAGGGCAGAGCTCAGCCCAGCTGCACAAAAAGTAATTGGTATGGATCAGCATAAACCATCAAGGCAGAGAAGACCTGGATGAAAACAGAACAGAAAGAGATAGAAAGATGCTCAGGAAAAGGTTATTCAAAGCTACAAAAAGTAACCTGGAATTGTTCTTGCGGGTGGGGAGTGTTTCCTGTTGTCAGAGTGTATGTGTCATTTTCCCCTAGCAACTACAAGGAAGTTTGTAACAGCCAGGGGAGCAGGTGGTGAGGTCTGGACTGGAGGTGTAACACTTCCCACCCTGATGGTCATAAGTGCTGAGATCACTGTGAATCTGTGTTGTGCTTCAATGCTTTTTGCTACTTTTCAAATAAGAAATTTCATTTCAAGCACTGTACTTAATGGACATTTAGAAAGTCGAGCACTAACATTTCATATGCTGGGATGGAATCTCTAGGGCAATATTCAGTTGTCTGAAGGTATAGGAGCCCACCTCCCCCTACCCCTGCTTCTTCCTTCATGTCCCTGTGCAGTGGGATACTGAAGGCAACCTCCCCCTCACCACACAACTTCAGTTTGTACTTAGGGACAGTCAGCTGGTTTGGCATGCTTTGCTTTTGAAACACATTTTAATTTTTTTAAAAGCTTTCCTTTTAAAAGCTGTTCAATGGAAGTTTTTTGTTTCTGCAATTACCTAGGAAAAATAATTATGTATGCAAAGGCTTGTCTTGTGGTTGTGGAAGAGACCTTAGTAATGGGAATCATGTTCAGCAGGACATTAAGTCTAGGCTCAGCAGTGATCTTTGCTGGCCCAGATCCCTGCTGACCCATTCCTATTGGGTCCATTGCATGTGTGAAACTCAGACACAGCTGAAATCCAGGTCTTCCTGAATGAGTTCTTTTCTTGGTAGGCTCAGGTATCACACCAGCATGAGGCACTGGCTAAGGAAATTGGAGAAGGTGGAAGAGTTCCTCCCTTCTTACTGATTGTTTACTGAAAGGCTAGCAGTGAATCAGTGAGGAAGCATCACTACTGAATTGCTGCAGGGAGCTGGAGGACAGCTTGTTAGACACCTCTTACCTAAACCCTGGTCTTGAGGACCCATCAGCCCTGCACACCTTTGCTTCTAAGGACTGTTAGCAATGCAGCCCTAAGTTAAGGGTCCTCATAACCTGGGCATGGAGTAAGCTGGGGCTTAACTCAGCCTCAACATAAACTCTTAACATATCCTAAACATATAGTTGCCTGATCTCTCCAGAGCTGCATTTCCTTGTCTTATTTACCAGTGTGCCAAGTCAAAATTTGTAAGTAAAAACCTTTCTTTCTTGCAAGTTTCTAGTCACCTAGTTTGAAATGAGGATGCTTAACTAGTGATGTTAGGTAAATAAAGCAAGAAATTAAACTTAACATGAAGTAGTTCTTGAGCCCTTTTCTCCTCCCTACTTTTGACTCAGAGGGTCTTTGAATTTTGTCAAACAACTGTACATGTCTATGTTAGTTTCGTACTTTTTTCTCTCTCTTTTATTTCAGTCTATGCATGGAACTTTGAAAAGTGTTGAGGGGCCACCAAACCTGGGGATAAATCTGCCTCTCAGTACTAAACCCACCACTCAGAACTCAGCCAGCCACAACAAAGAGGACACAAAATGTATCAATGGAACAGAAAAGCTGGAGAAGAAATCTCCTTCTCCCATAAAGAAAGCAGAAGCTAAAAAAGTGGCTAATCCTGGCTGGACATGCTGGGAGTGTGACAGGCTCTTCACCCAGAGAGATGTTTACATCTCTCACATGCGGAAAGAACATGGAAAGGTAAATGGGTAATATTCAATTACTAAAAAAAAAAATTAAGCATGAAATCTGAAAGCATTTTTTTCTAAATTCAGTTGTGGTTTTGTAATTAATTCTCTCATTATTCTTCTCTGTTCTTGTATCTATTTTATCTCCCCCTCTTTGACTGCTTAGTTTTTGTCATTCTCTACATAGTTCTACTGAGAAAATCCACATGCTACTTAATTGTAGGCTTGTTCATCCAGTGCCAAAATTTCTTCAAGATGGGGAGAGTGAAAGGTGTTCCAGTATTTCATCCAAGTCATCTAATCTGATCCAGGTTCTTATTTCTTCCTTTGTGCCTTCTCATCTCCTTCTCTCTCTTGAAGATTTGTTAACTGTTGCTCTGGGAATGGAGTCTTGTTTTATTGGCCATGTGAGTGCCAAGCAGCAGTTCAGTGAAAGGCAGGCTCACTCCAAGGTCAGGCCATTGCTCTATCGTACACTGTAAGTTCAGCCAACAAGTCAGCTGAGATGAACGAGTTGAATTTTGTATTTAAAGCAGCCTGGCTTGAAATAGCTTCCTTAAAATGGATTGAAAGGGAAACAGAGGAATGGTGTATTTCCAAGTCAGCAGAGAGACAGCTTGATGTCGTTGCTACATCCCAATTAATTGCTCTTCCAATTAAATGGCAGTGTCTGGCAGCGGTGCAGCCGATCCTGGGATGGACCCTCGCTGCTGCTTCTGGGACAGACTGTCACAGGCTGCAGCCCACTGCTGGCACACTGCCTCCTGCCCTTCCCCAGGTGCTGGTGGATATGGATGGGTTTGTTCCTCAGTTGGGAAGCAAGGAATTAAACTCATGTTGTGTGCTGCACTGCAGAAAAAGAGTAGAATGGGAAGGGACAGCAGACTTATTTTGACTAAGTGGAGAAGAGCCATCCTAAGTGAAAGTCTGTCCTCTTCAGGATACTAATGTGCTGTAATAAATGACAGCACATAGCCAGAGGCTTCTGTGTCCCATCAGATGACAGTGCTTATCTATAAAGCCATTGTGCAAATTATTTTATTCTGCTTATAAACATTTTTTGGAAAAGCTGAAAATGCCAGACTATCTCTAATTTTCTCATGACAACTTGGAGCAAATAGCACCCAGGCCTGACTGACAGGAGACTATCACCATGTTTCTCCTTGCTGACAGGAATTCCCACTCTCTTCCTTCAGCCTTCCTGCTGTAGAGTCCTGTCACTACACTGCCAGTCAGTCTCCCTTGGAACAAAACACACCAAACCAAAGGAATATGATTCACAGAACTACGTTTTCTTTTACCTAGTTCTCCTTTTACAGCCTGAGGGCATGGAAAGTAAACAAATAGCTGAGATCATGTGGTCTCCATTTGACTTCTCCATTTGATTTGCTTTAAAAGATCATTTTTGCATCTGTCCATAGAAGTCATTGAGGAGATGTTAATTGTCCCAGAACTCCTGAAATTTTCAGTTATTGTTAGCTTTCAAAAACTAAACTTAGATGGACGCATTTTGCTGTAGAGAGACTACAAATGAGCACAAGATAATTAAGTATGAGAAATGGGTCTAATAAATAATGAAATTAAATTCCAGTCTGTTTTTCTTAAGAATTATAGGTGTGGTTTAAATGTTCTAAAATTATCTGTGGAGAACATCTTTTAAAAACTAATTAAGCAATTAATGACCTATTCATAAGATCCATTGTCATGTAAGGTATTTGAAGATTATCAGTTTCAAACTTCTGCTTTTGCAGGGTCAGAGTGAAAGTCTGGAGCTTGTTAGCTGATCCCAGGCTGGATTATTCAGAGATGTTCAGAGGAGCGGCATTGACAGCTATCTCCTTTTTGGACAGATTCTTCAGCTTCCAGAGAGATAGACTCACATTTTCTGCATCCTCTTCCTAAGCTGGTGGATGGAAAGCCAGATGTAGGGTAGGCAGATTTGTAGCCACCTTGCTGTGACTGTGCCTGATCTGAAAGTGCTATTTAAAAAAAAAAAAATAAATGTTGTTAGTCCAGACAAAAGCTGGTTCTAACAGTTCTCTGCAACTCCTGGCTTGAAACTGGATTGTGTACGTCTGTACTTGGCCAGGTAGACATATGCTGAGCTTTCTAGGACTAGTGTGTAAGTGGGTTTCTACAAAAGAACAGATGTATTCTAAGCAGGAATTGCTTTACTAATTCTGGCCTGCTGTGCATGTAGTTGAACATCCTTTTTCCTCCGGTAAAGACAAGATCCTGTACAACAGATCCTCCTGCACTTAATTACACAACTAATTTTTCAGTTCTTTTGTTTTTGGCTGCTACTGCAGAAACTAATATATCCAAAATCTTATTTGGGTGTTTATCTGGAGTCCTCTCTGTGAATTTAGGAGTGTGGTGTCTGGAATGGTTGCTCAGGTAGTGGCACTGGTGCTCTGAGAGGGACTGAGTGCTGCTGAGTTCATTCCTGCAGCTTTTCTCACAGTGGCCTCAGCAAAGGCACATGGGCTGCCTGGGCTGAGCTTACGTGTCTGTACAGCTTGGTGCAGGGCTGCTCCCTGACAGAAGCCCTCATCAGACTTCACATTCTGTTTTATTTTATAATTTTTTTCCAGAGCATTGCCATCATAAACATGCTGCAAAGCTGTGCTGCAGAACACACTGATTAAAATGTTAGTATTAATGAGTATGCACTGGGGGTACACACTGTAAGGTTGTCAACTTTAACAATTCAAGAGCAAAATATGTTGATTTTCTTTTTTTAATTGGCCTTTAAACATGAAAAGGAAGTTCATAGTGAACAGTACTGCACTTCTCACAGCATTATGTTGACTAGCCCCAATAAAATTACCACATCATGTTTTCTAATGGGCTGCTTCACATTTGCATGAATGACCTTTCAGAACTGCTTTTCATTCCTTCCCTCACTCTCCATGTGATTTTGGTCCTGTTAGCAAAGGGTATCTCATCTCTCTGCAACAGCTCTTCCTCCTTTAGCCATTCCAGACACCACTTTTTCCTGTGTACAAGCCTTCTGCCATTCACTCCAGACTTGGAAAAGGCTAATTTTCAGTGACGACATCACTTCTGCAGACCTCCACTGGCTTCGTCTGTAGCTGTTCCTGAGCAATGTAGCCATTAGGGAGAGTACGGACATCAACACAGATGATTCACATCACAGCACTGAGAGCACAAATATAAGAAGGATGTTTTTCAGTTCCTTAAGCATTTCTGTGTGGCTTAAACTTGTTAATATTTTGGGTTGGGAATTCTTTTTTTTTTTTTTATAGTCATTCTTGATTAATACTAGGCCCCAGAGAATGACTCATGTCATAATAAATTGTCCATGTGGATTATTGTGCATCTCTTTATATCCCTTTATATTATTGTGTGAAGATTATCTTTGCTATTGAATGGTTTGGAACAGATTTAGAGACAAATTTTGGATGGATTCTCCAGAAGAGTCAAGAAGGGTCCAAATTCAAATGTTTATTCATTTCTATCACTCAGTGGCCTCAGTTGAAAAAGTAGAATAAAATTATGTTATTTGGGGTTTTTTTCAGTTTTTCAAAATGCAGGAAAGAGAAAGTTATTAACCCCATGAAAGAAAACTATGATAGCTCATAGAGCAGGAAAAAACAATCCAAGGAATGTTATTTTCTTTTTAGATACTTGACTAGTTGTATGAAACTGTCTGTTCTTCACTCATTCCTGACTAGCAGACATGAGCTTTCCCTCAGACTGGGACACTTGAAATCTGGTTCCATGCTGTTAGATTTCTTCTGGGAGGTTTCAATAAAGTCAATTTCTTCTTCAAATTCAGGAGACCTTCATTCTAGCAGGAATCATTACACTGAATGAGAAGTGTAGGATCCTGATCCTGACTGTGATTTTTGAAGAGTAAACTGGAAAAGTAATCTGGAAAGATCTCCAATTAGATTTGTTTGATCAGTGTTTGAATTTTACTTCTAAGCTACTGTTTTGAATTCCTTTTTACTGCCAAACTCGCAAAAATTACAGATACAAGATTACTTGAACAATCTAGTTGCCTGTGAAAGGAAGTAGGAAGTCTGATTGGGAATGTTTCCATTTCCTTACTGCAGCTGCTCCAGTTGATAAGATGTTGAGTGAGCTGAGTCCTAAGACTGATGGAATTTAGGGAACAGGACAATGTCAGTCTTTCTTAGGGCTTTTATAGTCTGCAGATACTTGAATTCCTTTGGCCATGTTCAGCTGCAATGACGCAGATAGAGACTACCCCATCCTTTTCGGCTTCCTTTCTTTTCTTTCTTCTTCCACTTAACAAACTGACATAAACCCCACAGAACTCCCCTAACAGATGTTCTTCAGGTTGGTTCCAGACCATCCCTCTCATTTCTGCATCACTTTTCCCAGCCCTCTTGGTGTGTCAGTGTCTGTGCTGTTTTGCTGTGGTCTGTATGATATGCTATTCACCTCCATGTACAGGACTGATGAGCTCCTCAGTCAGCCACTGCAGGCATAGGTTGGTGATGGGAAGGGAAAGGTCATTTCATAGTGAGAGCAAATCTCATGGCACTGCCTTTCCTGCTCCAGACACAACCCACCCACCTTCCCTGCTCCTTTGGTGGAAGGAGTTCTCTTCCCCCACAGTCTGGCACTGCTTTACACTGGTGATGAGTCTGTGTTCATGTCACTCCTGTGGCCACACTGCCTGGGAAGAGGTCTGGCTCCTGTGCTGCTGCAGTGTTGCTGCAGGGTGATATGTGTATGTAGTTGCAGGTGCAGTACCAGGCACTGGTGAGTGATGCTGCTTTCCTATTATTTAAAGGTTTGGCACATGCACTTCTTTTACTGATCTTTTTAAATTAATGTGTTTTTCCTATTTTTTATTAAAGCAAATGAAGAAACATCCATGTCGACAATGTGACAAATCTTTCAGTTCATCCCATAGTTTATGTCGTCACAACCGTATCAAGCACAAAGGCATCAGAAAGGTTTATACGTGCTCGTAAGTTCTGCTTTTATTTACTTAGAGTATAAACCAACAGAAATGTTGTTCATTGAGCTTGTTTTCTTGATTGCATAAAAGCAATCAAGTGTCCCAGAGTACAGTATGTTTCAACATTGGAAATATCAGGAGAAAGACACTTCCAAAGCACATGAGGGGTTTAGAAGTGATGCAGCTGGTTCTGTGTGGGAGGACAAAACACAGATTGTGAAGGAAAAGTTTGTTCTGTTTGAGGCTGGAGAGGGAGCTGAGAAGGAATTACTAGCTCCAAGGAGATAAAAGGGTGTGGATTTGAATGCAGAACTGAGTATCATTTGGAACCAGTGTTCAACCTACAAAGAATTGCTTTCCCTGCAACGTTAAATGAAGGAGAATTTGGGAAAGAGTCTAACAGAATGTACATTTTGGTGATGTTAGCAGAGGCACAAAAAACAAATTCAGTGTTCCCCGATTTTATTCAGACTCACACTTCCTTACAATTTTGGATATTATCTTTAGAGGACTTCTCATTTGCTCTGAATATAAAGTGCTTGAGCATTTCTAATTATATTTTGTAATTATGCTCTTATTTATAACACCTGTGCAATTGATTGGGAAAACATTGTCACTGCCTTCAGGAAATTGCACTCTACTCTGGAATTACTTTCTAGTCCTCTTTATATTCTTCAGAGTACTATGACTTGTGTTAGCATGCCATTTGAATCTGTGCACGTCTGCTCTGTGTTTGTGTAGGCACTGCCCAGACTCCAGACGTACTTTCACCAAGCGGTTGATGTTAGAAAAACATATTCAATTGATGCATGGCATTAAAGACCCTGACGTGAAAGAAATGACTGAAGCAACCAATATGGAAGAAAGGGAAGTAAAAGAGGACACAAAGGTAATCACTTAGAAGATTTGTTCACTGAGAGTGAATATTTGTGGGTATACAGCCGGGATCTTTAAATAGATGAAGGTATTTTGACCCCATAAATGTTTGATCTTCTGTGAAGCAGAGCCCAAAAAATGTCTCAGAGGTTCCAGCAACAAATTCAGTCATATTTGAACTAGAGCATGTTTATGGAAAGACTTTATGTTTGGTTTGATCACTAAATGATGGAGGACGTTTGTTTTAAGAGCACCTTTCAAGACTTCTCATAGCTATAGGAAAGCTACAGGTTATGTAGAAGCCATGTGACCTTCTAAATACCCAGCTTTGAGCTTATTTGATACTAATTTCACAGTGAAATTAGTTTTAAAAATCATGCATGTTGATTCATTCTTTGGCAATATGTTAGTTTGTTTAATGTTGAGTCAAATTTCAGGCATTAAATAACATTAAGTAATTAAAATGGAGTTCCAGAAGGTAAACCCCTCGCTTTCCAATATGTACAACATATAATTGCTTGCGTTAGTTCAAATATTGTATTTCTCAAAGTTGGACTGAAATCTACCAGAGGAAGGTTTGCAAGTCACAAGCAGTTGTTTAAGAACTGCGCGTTTATGCTCACATTTGTGGCTTTTTTTTAGGTTCCTAGTCCAAAGCGTAAATTGGAAGAACCTGTCCTGGAGTTCAGGCCTCCACGAGGTGCAATCACTCAGCCACTGAAGAAGCTAAAGATAAATGTTTTTAAAGTTCACAAGTGTGCTGTTTGTGGCTTTACCACAGAAAATCTTCTCCAGTTTCATGAACATATTCCTCAGCATAAATCTGATGGCTCATCATACCAGTGCAGGGAGTGTGGACTCTGCTACACATCCCACGTGTCCCTCTCCAGACACCTCTTCATTGTGCATAAGCTGAAGGAGCCTCAGCCAGTATCAAAACAAAATGGGTCTGGGGAGGATAATCAGCAGGAAAATAAACCCAGTCCTGAGGATGAATCATCTGACAGCGCAGCCTCAGACAGAAGGTGCAAAGTATGTGCAAAGACTTTTGAAACTGAAGCAGCCTTAAACACTCACATGAGAACACATGGCATGGCCTTCATTAAGTCAAAAAGAATGAGTTCAGCTGAAAAGTGATCAGATGATTTGGGACGCAGAAATCTCTCTCCACATTGGAATACTAATAATGTTTTTGCTACAGAAAGTTCAAGGTATAATAGTGTTAACAGTACTGTTCGGCTGTTGCAATATATTCTGCATAAAAGTGTCCACCTCGTTGTCTATACGCTCAAAATCATTGAAGCAGTATTTCAGTTTAAAAGAGTTTGTATATATTTAAGCTAATAACTTTTATACTCTTTGTTATGTGTTTGTATTGTATCTAGTGGAAACTTTGGGTTTTTCTGTTTTGTTTCTGGTTTTTTTTCTAGTAAGTTTCTTTAAAACAGAGTTCTGAATGCTGGGGCAGTTCCTTAGGTTTGCTGAAACTGTTTCTTATTTGCATGCTTCTGAAAAATTAGCCAAAGGAGGTGCATCAGAAGGCAGAACTTGGAGGGGAGTGGGGAGGGGATGCAAGCTAAGGAGAGACTTTAAATTCCAAGAACTTGTGCTTCTAAATGTGTAAGAAAGCTTTTAAACTTTCTCTTAAAAAATAACTACTTAAAAAAAAAGTACCACTGCATATATAAAATGCAGTGCTGGTTTTAGGTGGCAACACCAGAAGAGGTGCAGACCCCCTAGAATGATAAAGTACTTTCAAAAAGTGTAATTGCACAACTCTTATGTATCATGAAGTGATTTTTTAGACCATCAGGTGCTTCTGATCAAAGCTCAAATTGTTACAAAAGGGCTGAGCTGCTCTAAATTTATCAAATAAGATGTAATTAGAGGAATAGGTTTATAATGATGTCTTTTGTCATGTAATTTATTAAACATTATATAGAAGCGAGTACACAGCATTATGTATTTTCCTTTATTTCTGGTTATTGGGAGAAAATAGTGAACCCTTGCTACAGGGGTTGGTGTTTCCCAGCTCTGTATTCTAATGCCAAATGTTCTGGTGCTCAGTGTCAGATACAACCACAAATGTCAAGAAGCTAACACCAGCCTGTGTGAGTATAGCCGGGGCTTTCAGCTTTAGCACAGACCCCACGAAGTTAGTTCAGCCATTTCAAACACGTATTGAATATCACTTTCACAAGGTCCAAAAAGGTACCATACTGTCCCTTTCATATATAGTTCTCTGTGAGAGTTATATTTTTGTTTGTTTTTGCATTTTATACCTTGTATGTATCCCTAAAAAAAAATTTTGTACTTTTTTTTAAAACAAATTGTGTATATATAGATAGATGCATGATTACAGTAGTAATTGTTCCGTTCCTTAAAAGTCTTGCTGCTGTCAGATGTTACTATACACTATGTCCATCACAACTGTATTAAACACATTTCATATGTAAATAAATGTGGAGCATTTTGCCCCTAAAGATTTGTGAGATTCTGTTATTTATCATTAAATTTTATCGGTTCTAAAAATTGAAGTGTTTGGAAAATAATATGGATCCTTCTCAGCCACCTCTGTAAAACTTTGTAGTCACTCTAGAAATGGTGTTTCAGATACATTAGTTCCACTTTCTCTCTTCATCCTCCTTCTTAGTTTGGTTCATTGGTAAATGCTTGTTACCCCATTTATATTATTGGCATATTGAGTGGTTTTGAGGTACTTCTCCATCCTAAGACATACAGGTGGCATCGCAGGATTGTAGTGTGTGATGTACACTGGCCATCACTGCCTTTCCCATTCAGTGTATACCTCTTGAACACTTGTTTGTTGATGTGCACTGTCAACTGTACAACAAATGAGTTATCACTATGCAGAATGGTGTTTTGTATACAGTGAACAGATAATAAAAGTTGAATTTTCACAGTGATTATTAATACTTTTGTTTATTTTCCCTTTCAGCTGTCTTGTACCCACAAGGGGATGCTGTGAACCAGTAACTTAGGTCATTGTTGGTGCTGCCAAGAGGTAAAACACTGAAAATTACTGACAAGCCCCCTGAAAGCTGTTGAGCTGAATGTGAAGGTGCCCACCTTGCCTTTGCCCTGTGACAGGGGCTCAGCTGGGTGGCCATGAGCTCTGTTTGGTGTCCTTTGGAAGACAGATTTAACTCTTCTTCCAGTGCTTTCTTGAAAGGTTTCAGGGACAGTGGGTCTTGAACCGCGCTGTAATCTCTAGGCTCATGTCTGTCAGTTTACACACATCTGGGTGTGGCAAGGAAGTGCAGCTTGTGTTTGTTGTGGGATTAAGTGTGCAGGTCTCCTCTCCCTGCCCACCCAGCTCTTGGGCACCCTCCAGCCTGCACTGAGTATGTGCAGCAACAGGTCTGTCATCTCTTCCTACCAGGAAGATCATTTCCAGAAGACCAGGAGGTGAACAGCACATTATACAGCAATGTGAGACACCAGGGAAAAGGCATAGATCACAGTTTGCATGCCTAGAGTAATTATTTCCTCTTGTAAACTATAAAGAAAATATTTAAACATTATTACAAGGGATCTGACATTTGAATTGTTTGCTTTTTCCTTAATGTTGTGACAGTGACAGTGAATGACAATGATGGCATTAGTACTCCTTTTCTACACCACCTCTCCTCTGAGGATTTAACAGTAATGTACTAGACTTCATGAAACCTCTCTGTGAGGTAGGAAAGGGATCATTTAGCCTCCACTGTGTTGCAGCCACTCTTCTGAGTGGAACACAGAGGTACTTAACATTGCACATCAACTCTAGCAAGCAGATTATAACAGAAATACTAATTAAGGTTTCAGTGAGCATTTAGGCAGGCAGAAGAACGTGTGTCAGGGCTGGGGCTAACAATTGGCTGTTTCTCTCTACTCCCCCCATGTAAAAGCAGTGATTGCTGAGCTCCGTGGAGGCAGCACCTGACAGGTGTATCTGTGTGTCTGTATATATATTCATCTATAGATGCTCCTTATGCTGCGTGCTTCCCATCCAACCCCTTCTGCTCTGAGGCAGGGAGATGACTGAGATCTCTTCCCAAATAACCCAATACAGAGAAGCTGCCTGACCAGGACTGCAGCCACCCGTGAGGGCAAGGGGCAGCTGGGGCTGTGCTCAGGGCTGTGCACACCTGGGGGCTCTGGGAAACGGCACGGAAACAAGTCAGTGGGGCTGCAGAAAATGGGGGGCAACAAAAGAATACAAAACAAAACACCTGGGAAGGTTTTGAATGTGTCTTCATGCGGACACGCACAGTGGGAGAGTAACAGCAGATAACAGCGTGGGAGCTGACAATAGCCCAGTGAGGCGGCAGGGAGCCGCCCTGCCCATTGTGTACGGGGCCGCGCTCAGCCGCCTCCCAGAGCCTTCAATTTGCCAGCAACAAAACTGCCCTGGAGAGAGGCAGCGAGAGCGTCCGGGAGGAACAACGAGCCCCAGCTCAGCCAGAAACCACCGCGTTCTGTGCCATCAGCCCCACAGGCAGCCCAACGCTGCCCCACGGAACAGCCGGCGCCGGTTGCCCTCCAGCCAGCGGTGGTTGCCCGGCTTGCCCAGGCCCGTGCCAGTGGGAGCATCCCACGGGAACGATGGGGACGCTGCGGCTGGGAGGCAGGGGTGGCCAGAAGGGACAGTCTGGCCGTGACCGCGGCTGCTGCACGTGTCTGGTGGTTTTTCATTTCCGGAGGGCATTTACAGATGAACAACTTGAGGAGCCAAAAAAAGGCGCAAAAAGTTCTCAGCCTCTGCGTCTCTGTGGGGAATTCATCACTGCGGGTCTATTTAGTTTTAAAAGGATTTTTATATGACTCTGACCTTTTAATTCTGTTTATATTACCTTTCTCAGTACGCCCAGCATACACACGCAGCTGCCAGGCTAATAATGGGACAAAGGAAATCTATTTCATTTAAAAACCTTTCTCAAATATTAGGGCAGTTCAGGACTCAATTCTTTGTATTTGAATTTCAGATTATTACCAAAAGGTTATCTGTCTGGGCACCTGGAAGGACCGAGGGGGGGTACTAGGAGTGAAAAGAGAAATAAGTAGAGAAGAGGGCGAACATAGCTGGCACGAGCACAGACAAACTACATCCCTGGGCTTCACACATCAGCTGGGCTCCCTAGCCAGTAGTGGATGCAGAAGGAGCACAAAGAGGGAGACTTCTTGTCTCCCCCTGGAGCACTTCTTCTCTTTGAAAAAAAAACATGTATTTTCTCCTCAACAGTGACCATACAAAAACTGGTTTTAATGTTACTTCTTTCACAGCTGGAAAAAAGATGGCTTTCCTCCCTGGGGGAGGAGTTTGTCCCCAACCTTCTCACAGGGCCTCTAGGTATTGAAAGGCCACAATAAGGTTGTGAAAAGACCTGGTAAAACAAGGCATTGGAAATGACCCAGATTCATCCGGAAAATGAACTGGACACTACAGTTTTCATCTCTGACCCCCTGGTTTCTACTTTGAAGGAAAAAATGCATTTTGAGAAGTAATGTGACTATAGGCAAAATAATCAGAGCATCGTGTCCTTCCCAGATATGCCTGCTAATGCAATTTGGCAGAAGCCTTTATCCACTTCGTGTATTTTATATTCTCAAATTCTGCAATTTTGCATTCAGTGATGCAGGGATATGTCTGTACTGCATTATAAATATTGCTCTCCCCCAGCCCGGTCACCACTTGGCTAACATGGCCATAGCTCTTGTGCCAAATTAATATTGAAGGTCAAGTACAACAATATTTCCTCATTTAAGTGACTGTCACTTTCTCAGTTAAAATGCAGCGCACTCCCTGACGAATGCAATCAGGCTGTAATTGGAGGAGCTTCTGTCTCAAAATATCACTTGGCCGTTGCATTAGCATACTGTTGCTTTTAGCACAATGAGATGAATTCTTTATGTGCAGAGAACCATCTCCTCACCAAGCAGCACCAGCACAGCTCTGAATGGTTTACCTCATATAGACATTCCCACTCAGGCTGTGCTCCACTCCTGCACTGTCAAGCACTTTCCAAACGCTCATAAAAGTCAAGGCACAAGCATCAAATACCAGACTATGGCCAGAGGCAAACTCATATCCACTGAACTCAGTGATCAGGGGCCAGATTGCCTCATATGGAGCTATGATTGAGGCCTTCAAGAGCCATCATGTATGTCATTTCTTTTTTTTTGTTTTCCTAGGCAGTGCCTCAGCCTCAGTTCTTCAGTGCAGGTTAATTAAATAGCAAAGTAAACGAGTATTACAATCAGACAGCTTGGCTGCTGGTGCAACACTGCTCCTCTTCCCCATAACAGAGTTACAGAAGACAGAAGAGACTGTGGAAAAGTCGTAATTAATTCAGGATACTGAGGTGAAAAGAAATTAGGAGCTGTGTGAAGGTGAATGAGACTGACCTCAGCTCAGCTTTGTGGCTCAGAGTTCAGGTATAATGTTCAGAGATAGATTTTTCTGAGAAACTGAAGAGAAGCAGACACTGGGTCTAGTGTGGAGTCCCCTTCAGCTTTGTTCAACAGCAGGAAGGGGAAGCAGAATAGTTCCAGATGTGTGTGAACAAGAGGGAGCTCACTGGGGAGCCAGTTACTGCATGTCTCCTGTGCTTTACTCTGAGTGGCTGCAGATGGACTTGGATGGCTTTGCCTATTAACCTATATTTTTCAGCTCAGGTGCAAGGTGTTCATTATTTGCCCATCACCAATCGCTTTGCAAACAAAGAGCTGTAATTCAAATATTGTATCTACAGGTAACACAAAGCCTGGATGTTTCCAAAGGTCTGGCAAATCAGCCAGAATGTCAAGAGCTACTTTTTTTCCATGTACTAAAAAATTAGCATAATTTTCTAGCTGCAGAGCTCCAAAAGATCTACTGTACAAATATTGAAGTCAAACATCCAGACTATGGGAAGATCTCAAAATACATGCAACCTTTAATAATCTAAATCATCCAGATGGTAAAATAACAAAGCCACCAACAGAAGTGTGGGTGACTCTTGGCATCTGTGGAAAAGGAAGAAAAGCACGTTCCTAATACGTTTTCCTTGACTCACCATGAACAGTCGGTGAGTAAAAGTGTTTCTGAGCTTCAAAACTCTAACCAATAGCACACTGACAGGCAAAGACACTAGAAGATACTGTGGTCTCAGAATTTGGGTCTGTGCCTTCCACAGAAGAATGTTGCATCTTTGTGAATAAGAAATTAGAATGCCTTCTTCCTTTTCTAAATCCTTTATACCCTACCTCTGCTTTTTCCCTCTACCCGCTGCAAGATGAGATGTTATTATCGTTTAGTTCTCACAGTCAGGAATGACTGCAAGGGACTGGTCTAACACTGTCATTTACTTTCTCTAGGATACTGCCATTTTCCTACTAACAGCTTGCCTTTCAACCTCAGAGCGAAGTATTCTTATTTCATGATAGGCAAGAATCATCATCTGCCTATTCTGAAAATTAAAACACTACCTGCAAAAAATACCCAGAGATCCCTCTCCTCTCACAGCCATTTGCCTCCATGCTGTGCTGCAACATGGTAACTCTGGGATGCAAATTCATTTCACCTTGACATTCACCTTGTGACTCTGTAACCACGGTCAGAGCTGTTTGCAGGGAAATGCAGAAGCACAGGAGCATCCAAAATCTTCCCGTCCTCCTTGTCTCAAAACAGTCTGGGGTGCAGCAGCCCCAGGAGAGTACAGCTATGCATCAGACAGCCCAAAGACTTACCAGCTGTGCCTTCTTGTACCTGTCCCGTCCCTTTTCATACCACAGCAGCACTGTTTGAGGATTGAAGAGCATGATAGTTGTTCAACCAGGAAAAACAGCCTGAAAGAGTTTATTAGAGGAGACATTGTTAATCAACCAGAACTACTTTGAACATCACAACCTTGCAAACAAGGTTATGAACTTGCTTAGAAGAACCAAATAATAAAAAGAAGGGTGTCAAATATTTATCATTAAATGGAAACATAATTAAATACAAAGTAAGGCTTAAGTTTACTCCAATAGGAATTTGGTATCTTGGTATTTTTGGTAACTTAGTATTTTGGAACAAAAGCTGGTTTGTTGTGTTTGATTTTTTCTATGTTCTGGCAAATATGATACTCTGCATTAATATAATGAATTATTTTAATGGATGAAGTGAAACATACATCTGTAACCACATGAAATAACATAAAGATTTCATTCCAGTGGCAAAGCAAATGAAACAAAGATTTAATTGTCAGATTGCTTATAATTGCCTATGAGTTACTAGTCAAAACTCAGCCCTGCTACTGCAGTGTAATTAGTGGTATCTTCCAGGAAGTTTTTATATTTATTCCGTGTACAACTACTTCTTCACCTTTTTTTACTTGAAAGGCACAATCTTCTGGGAGAGAAATTCAATTAGATAATGGGTAGCTTATGTGCTACATATTTGCATTAGTAGTTTTGAGATCATCTCATCATTTCCCAGTTGTATAAATATCAGATATGGGAAATGTACTTATGGGAGCAGGCAGGCACTGAAAAGAAGGATTTAGCCCTGAAAAGGTTTACATGGGTTCTAAATCATCATCACAGTACGCATCTGACAGCAGTGCAGAAGCAACTGACAGTTTATTCATCATGAAGAGACTCATTTGAAACAGAACATGTGAGACATTCTGAGTCGTCTTAGAGAATCAGCAATTAGCTTCTCTCAGAGGAACAAATGAAAAATCAGAGGCCTGAATGACAAACCTCTTGCAGTAGAACTCACATTGGTGTAATTTGTGTCATTGGCAGAAGGTAACAAACTTTCCTAAAGCTTTACTGATCTATTACCTTCATTGTTCCTTTTATCTGTCATATAGGGACAGCTCCGTCAACTCTGCAGAAGGACTCGGTATGTCATAGAAGATGCATGAAAACGAGTACGTAGCTCAAAATTTTCTGGACACACTCACCCACAAGGGACTGTGATTTGTTAATCTCCATTATATTGCTTCCCCTTTCTTATTATTTTGGCCCAACCACCCTTTTTAATCTTTGTAATTTAAAAAACCAAAACAAAAAAAAAGCAAGTGGATTTGTACAGAAAGGGGAAAACCCTATTTAATAAAAAATTAAAAATCTAAGTATTATGGTATGAAAACCTACGAGGAACTGCAGAAAATCTTTTGCTAGGCAAGAATCTATCAATCATTTCAGGACTCAGATCCCACTCTTGAAGAACAGGTACCTTTGTTCCACATCTTTTTAATTAAAATGTTAATTACACACAAAAAAAATCGGAAATCTTCTAGACACCTTTGAGTTTGCTCCTGTGTATTCTCCTTCTCCATGTCTGTCTTAGTAATTACTTCTGAATATTGCATCTGCTCAAGGTGGGATAATGACGTATTTTGTGGAGGCTCCAGGGACATGGGTCAGCCACGTCCTCACCACATTCTTCGAGGCCGTTTTTATAGGCATCAGTTCCTGTGTGATGAAGGCCAAAGGGAAGCCAGCCTTTGATAGCTGTATGTGTAAACTCTTCTTGTCCTACCTCAGAGGACTGGAGCTGCTGCCAGCCATCTTCTGACCAGCTCAAACTCACTCCCGTCGCTAGACAGGTCCACAGAAAGAACTGAGCAGCAGCTGCCACACAGAAGATAAGCTTTCTATAGGCCTTTCTAGTTTGCTTTTTTCAACAGCTGTGTCGCGGACCCTGAACAAACACTGAGGCGGCAGTTCGGTGCTGAGATGACTTCGACACACAGCTGGTGATGCAGCCCGCTGTCCCTTGGCCCCCAGCGCTTTCTGAGGGAGACGCCGTGCCCGCCAACACCGACCCGCCCCAAAATGGCCGCCAGGCACCTGCCCCTCAGAGCAGCGCCCCCTACCGCTCCCGCCCTGCTCTCCCCTCCTGGCCCCGCCACATCCTGCCCGCCAATGAGCAGCTCACACGCAGCGGCTGCCCCAGACAGAGTTGCCCCGCGGCCGCCTGACCAAAAAATGTGGCTCAGGAGGCTCCTGCCGCTGGTCTGCTGCTCCACGGACGAGTTCAGTTGATTCTACCGATTCGTGGGTTCTCAGCGCCCACCGGAACACCCCGCGGAAAGCAAAGTGGTCGGGCATCTGCAACGGCAGAAGGCGAGCGACCTCTCCCTCTGGGCCCTCTGCTTCGGTGCATGCTGGGAGTTGTAGTTCGCCCGGCTGCCGATGCCTCCGGTGTGTGAGGGGGGCGGAGGGAGGAGGAAGACTACAACTCCCGGGGAGCAGAGGGGCTGCCAGCTCCCCCGGGCCGGCGGTACCTGCGGGCAGCGCGGGCCTCGGGGTGTAGCGTCTTCCCGTGCTCCCTCAGAGGAGAGCGCCGGGAGTTGCCGGGAGCCGTGTGCTGCCGGCCCGCGCCGCCATGGATCTCTTCGGGGACCTGCGGCGCATGAACAAGCGGCAGGTAGCGGCCGGGCCGGGCCGGGGCCGGGCACGGGAACCCGGCGGTGTGCAGCGGCATCAGCGCCCAGCTCGGCACCGGGGATGTGCATGGGGAGCGGGGCGGAGCGGGGCAGGGGCTGCTCTCTGTGCCCTGTGAGCGGGCAGACAGCCGGCTGGAAGGGACCGTGGGAGGCTTTGAGCAAATCCGACCTGCGGGCTGTGGAAGTCCCTTAGTTTGGGTTCTATTCTGGGTTTTTTAGTGTCTCTCATTTAAAAAAAACAAAAACAAAAACAAAAACAAAACCCAACAAACGTCAGAGCTGATACCGGAGCGTGACCGGCGCTGAGGGCAGGGGGTCACGCACCTGTCCCACCGCGTGTGCCTTGAAACAGGAACCTGTGGGAGGCTCTGGCTCCGTGTTTGGCAGCAGTGAGCCACAGGCTGCTTGGGGATGGGAGGGACCCGAAAGTTCCTCTGGCTCCAGGTCCCTGCCGCGGGGGGGTGGTAGCCCTCAGAGGAGATGGGCAGGGTCCCCTTCCAGCAGAGGATCTCCCTGTGCTGTTAAGGGAAGGAAAAAACCAACAACAATAAAAAAAAAAAAAAATAAAAAAAAAAAAGGAGTGTTGTGAAGGCAGCGTGTCGTGTAGAATTTTTGGGCTCAAAGTTAGTCCAGTCAATAACAGATATTCCCCGTAGGAAATTTCTGCCTGGCCTCAGGAGAAGATCCTTTGTCGTCTCACTTCTCCCACCCCACAGCTCCTCTTTTTAAACCAAAACAATTGTTAAAACTACAAAGTCTGTTATTACTCCTCATGTAGTATTTCTTACGTACATGTTGAGTACCTAGGAGCTCAGGTGGGAGTCGAGGACACAGGATCAAAGTAGATTAGATAATTTACTCTGTAACTTCCTGTCTTTTAGAGACTTTGCTAGCAAGTTCAGGAGCTCCTAGCACTAACAAGTTGCACCAATGTGATAAGCCAAGATTGAGGCACAAAACTTTACACTGCAAGGCTGTTTGTGTGGTTGGGTGGCCCATATAGCAACCTGTGCTACGAGACTTCTGCTGGAATATGAACGTCCATGTGTCTGGATTGTTATTCCGTGGTGTATTTGGCTTGAAATTTTATGTTGTGCTTCTCAATGCAACGCACTAACTTTTAAAATGGATTTTCTTGTCTCATACAGCTGTATTACCAAGTCTTAAATTTTGCTATGATAGTGTCCTCTGCCCTTATGATATGGAAAGGGCTGATCGTCATCACTGGGAGTGAAAGCCCCATTGTTGTGGTGCTCAGGTAAGTCAATGTAAAGGCTTTTTTGTGCCAAATATTGCTTTTTCTTTGTCTCCTCACCTTCCCTCTCAGAAAGATTTGGAATTTGAAACCTCACCTAATAGAAGTAGTACTTAAACTCTTATTTTCTTCTAACTGTTTTTCGGACACTTAGCAAGGAGTGCTTTTGTGATTGTAGTTTTGTTTTCACAAACGTTTGTAGAAGCAGTAGATATGTGACACACCTCTGAAAACCTACATTTGTTCATTTAGTTAATAGATAAACTACTCAGGATTACATATATATATATTGCAGAAGGGATATTAATCTCTGGATAGTTGTTAGGATTCCAAAGAAATTAGTCCCCTGTAATAGAAGTACATATAATCCTGTGCAGCTCTGGTTATCTCCTGAAGAAAATAAGTAAATGTGTTGCACTTTCAGAAGCCATTGAATACTCTACAGTCTATCTGTTAAGTTCATTTTGTTGTTGTTGTTCCTTACCATATGGGTATTTCTTTTAAAACAGTAGAAGTTCTGTAAGCACATTGTACTGGTATGTTGCTCTGTCTCCATGGTATCTTACTTCAGGTATATAAAGAGCTCCTGAGTGTTCATCAAATAAATGCATGTTCATAGAAGAGGCAGCCTTACAGAAACTGTGTGTAATAAGGAATATGCAGTAAATAACAGTGTTTTAATGGGAATTGTCCCTGTTATTAGTTATGGGATCTGGAACTCTTACTCATGTTAATTGAACTCTTTCTATGTGGAGAAGTACTTCCTGTTGTACTGGGAATATTTTCTTGCTTTTCACTAACAGTTTCCTTAACCAGAATGGCTCGTTTTGCTGCTACACCACAGCTATTGTCACTTTCTGTACAGCTGCTTGCTATCTTTCACAGGGGCAGTGAGGGAGTCTATATAGGCTGTCTCAGACTGAGGTTTGGATTGTAGCGTCATGGAATGGGTGAATGTGCAGATTTCATTTAAATTTGTGAGCTTATTTGTAAGAATTAAGTGTTCATTAATCTTCTAATTAAATGTTTTCATGGTTCTTCCATTCACCATGACACTAGTAAGCTCTCTCTTTTTGTTTCTAGTGGCAGCATGGAACCAGCTTTCCACAGAGGAGACCTCTTGTTCTTAACAAATTTCCATGACGACCCGATCAGAGCTGGTGAAATAGTTGTTTTTAAAGTTGAAGGCAGAGACATTCCAATAGTTCACAGAGTAATCAAAATACATGAAAAGTAATGCAACTTAGCACTTTCCTTATTTCTAAATATAGTTTCTTTCACCATGACTCTCATGTATTAATTTGTTATTATTTCATGAAGAAGATGCTTTTAAAAGCAAATCTCTGAAAGACGGTGAAGGTTGAGTGACCTAAAACTGTATTGCAGCATTAGTGACAAAATACTGAATTTGTTCCCATCAGAAGAAGGACAGAAGTTTTATTTTGACCTAAATACAATTACTAAGAGTTAATACAAGTGCATAGAACTCAAAAATGCATAAAGCATTGTATTATTATACAACTTTCTTTCCTAAAGATTTTTAGGATCTACGTCATCTGTATTATATATATATATTATTCACTATGTGATTTCAGAGTTAAATTTCTGTTCTATTGAAAATGCAGGGGTTTGGAATTTGGCTTTTATTTTTCCAGATAGATACATGCTGCTTTTGTTGAATAAGTCTAGTGCCTGCTCTGCGTGAACAATATCCCTTTAATGTCCACTGTGTAATTGCTTACATCAGATGACAGTCTAGGAGTGATTTAAAAAATATTTAGTGTTAAAATCTGTTGACTGTCAGTAAAGTCTGTCATGTTAATGATTTAATGGTATTTGTTAAATAAGCAGCACAAGCAGGACTGGAAGTAAACATTGTTATCTAATCTTGTAGCACTTTTCATCTTCATTGTGCTTGGTAAATGTTAATTGAGTTTTTTTATTCAAGTTGTATTTAGTTATCACCTGGTTGCCTTCTAGAGAAAATGGGAACATCAAATTTCTGACTAAAGGGGATAATAATGAAGTTGATGATAGAGGCTTGTACATAGAAGGTCAGAACTGGTTAGAGAAGAAAGATGTTGTTGGAAGAGCAAGAGGGTAAGTAATGCAAACTGTGTTCTTTTTAATTAAATAGCTGTTGGTACAATGTAAATCTGGTATGGTATTTTTTAATTTTTTAAATGGTAAGTTAAAAACTACCTGGAAAAATTACTTTTTATGGGTGGAATTATTTTTTTTTCATAAACTCGCACATTTAACAAGTAATTTACCTGTAAATACAAAATTAACCAAGTTATCCTTGTAATAGATAGAAATTACTAGGAAATAATTTCCGCATTCCTCAGGAATCCTACATAAGGTTTGAGCTTTCAAATTTGTCCCCTTCCTTAGCAAAGATGAAATCTCTAGGATTATCAAATAACTTGATTAAATTTTTATCTAAGGAAAACAATTAGTAAATTTTATTTCCCATTCAGGTATTTGTTAGTGACAAGTGTAGATGATTGATTTGCACTAAAATACTTAAACTGAGTAACACTGACACATTCCCAATACAATATTTGAGGTTTAATTTTGTATTAATCTCTTTTGTGAATTACAGATTTTTGCCTTATGTTGGCATGGTAACTATAATAATGAATGACTATCCAAAATTCAAGGTATGTATACAAACATTTTGAATGCAAAACTAAAATAGTACTTAAAGGTAGTAACAGTCTTGCATATAAGAATACATGTTAATAAATTTGTGGTGTGGTACCTCATATTTAGTGAAATCTTTTTTCTTGCTCAGTTTAGCTTGTCTGTTGTTCAGTGGAACTTAGTATGTGCAATAATTTGAAAATATTTAATTTATAGGAATTTCATAAGTGTATACAGTAGTGATGCCTGCTTATGATTAATATGATCACATTAAACTGGTCCTATGATTCTGTAGGAACACAACTGTAATTGTGTACTCATCTAAGAGGTGTAGTGTTGGAGAGGGCACACATTTAAACATTTGTAGATTTAGAGCTTCTACAGAGAGAAATTATAATCAGTCTTTATAATGTTTTTCTTTTGCAGTTAGCTCTTCTGGCAGTAATGGGAGCATATGTGCTGCTGAAACGGGAATCCTAAAACAACCCATATAAACCCAGCCACTTTTCCAAGAACAGACTACAAAGTTACATATACAGGGGGAAAAACAGATATGTTTCAGTTGTTTTTATTTCTGTGTACAGTTACAAAACTGTGCAAGCTTTTCTCTTGTCTAAATAAACTGTACAACAATGAGTAAAGCTTTTGGCTGTTGGTTAGTATCTGAAATAAGACACTGCTTCCTGTCAGGATTTTGCTTGTGTGGCAGACACTGACTGTGAAGTGCTAAAGCAGCATGTGGCACTCCTGGAGGTGCTGTGTTGTTTTACTGCATCTGGACCTGCTTTCTCCCTCCTGATATTTTTTTTATTATTATTATTTTTAATCTGCCAGCACCCTCTCTTTTCATGACCCCATGTGTGAGGACACAATGTGTGAGTTGGAACAGGCAGGGAGCTGCAGGGGTTCAGTCAGACTGAGACCTAAAGAAAGTTGTCTAGATATGGCTGACCAAAACACACACAAAAGGGTCTTCATTCTAATTAAGCTCTGACAAATTGCTCCTTTGTGGTGTAGGGATGGGAAACCCAATGACCCGATTTTTAGGGACCATGTATCTTTCCAGAATCCAGGCTGTTAACCTGCCTGCCTTTACCTTCCAAGCTGTAAAACAAACCTGGCAAAAAGGTTGTGTGGGGCTTTACTAACACTTGTAGATTACTGAATAAACAAAACAACACAGTGGTGTACTTCAGTAGTATTACCTGTAAGGGTAAGACATGACTCCTGTTCTGGTGGTGAGAAGGCATTGTTGTCTCCTAGCCTATGGTACCTGAATAACAATAAACATAAAATCGATTTTTCAGTTTAAAACTTAACTGATAACTGGTTTATATGAAATTCTGGACTTTTCTCTTGGCTTCAAATGTCACTGTTACACCTTCAACAAAGCAGAACTTGTTTTCCTTGCTTGCTTTGCCTTTGTAGTTTTCATAAGGAACAGCGTGATGGGTTTTTTCTACAGTTTTGTTTCTCCTGTAATCCCTCTACAAAAATATACTATTAGAGAATAATGGCACTACTTCTGTTGTAGTGGCTAGTGCCGAAAGGCATACAACTGCTGAATTTTTCCAAGTAATATTACTTCTTTTGTGTCCTACTAAGAAGTTTTCATGTCTTATTTTGTGTCAGATTGTGTAGAAATAAAATTGAGTATAATAAATGGCATATCAGGATAATTTAGGTATACTTAATGCAGTCTTCCTGAAAGTGTACCATCACAGTGCAGAAAAAATAAATTTTTGAAACAGTATATATTTAGTAAGATTTTTTTTTTCCCCAGTAATACTGAGATGAGAATTTATTTGTATCCATCTGCCCCAGTGCAACCACAGCTGGCTCTAACTTTGAGAGTAGGGTTTGGACATAACACAAATGACAAATTCAACACATTATCCTGGGCATTTATTCTTTTGTTGAGGGGACATGGATTAGTAAAAAAATGCAAGGGTAATACCTAAATATCCAGGGTCACGCTCAGAAAAAAATACGGTATTTCCTGGGGATTCTCTTTTAACTTTTCTTGATATATCTTACCCTGCAGAACTGGCTGCACAATGAAGGGAAACCTGCCTGATTTTAGCTGGATGCCCTGGGCTCTGCTGGTTGCATCCACCAAAGCAGCTTTAGTCAGCCACCAACACTAGCTTGTTTAGCCACCTAGGTAATCTTTCTCTTTTGTGCTAAACTCTAGGGTTTTGTGGTTTTGTTTCCTTTTTTTTCCTTTTCAGCTAGTAGGAACAGATGCTGTAATGATAAATCTTGCATAGTTTAAACCAAACATTTCCATTTCTAGATAGATAGCATTGCTTATTAATTTCCTTAGAGTAGAAGTCAGGGAAGGAAGTGCCAGAAGTTTTGTCCAGAATCTAAATTTCTGGCTTAAACCCTTTCCTTCCATTAGGGATCAATACAGAATCTTTTCATTCCTAGGCTGGTAAGCAGTGAAGCATATGAGTGAATGCTTTTCTGCTGCTTTGAGGGTACTTGAATGATCTAATGTCTGCTAAATATTATTAACCTTTGCAGTGAAGAGAAGCAGTTCGGTGTTTGGTATTTTGTAACTGAATGTCACCAGCTTTTCCTGCTAGCCCTGTTGAGAAGAAGTGTGAAGGTGACTTCAGGTGTTGCCACTGGACTTGCCTGTTGTCTCTGGCTGAGGTCTGATGTTCCTCTTGCTGCAGACAACGTGGTCATGTGTCTGCAAAAACAAAACTGTTTTTTGTCCAACACAGCTTAGCTTAAATGAGTATATTGCATCTCTTCTGTCATCCTTTATGTTCCAGTACACTGCTTTGGTATATGCAACCAAGTCTGCTTCTCTGTCACTTCTGTGTGAATATGCTATCAGCCAGCAACTACACATACATGGTCTGTATCCATATGTAGGCTTACGGAATGACATGGATGTAACCGTCACCTAAATTTTGAAGCTGTTTGAACTTTTATGGATTTGAGCTTTACAAAGGAAGCAGCTGTGATCACAGCACAGCCAGGAGTGTGTTGGGGTGCCCAGGAGCTGGCCATGGTGGCTCCTGGAAGCCAAGGGGCAGTGGCCTTCCTTCTGGATGTGGGGCTGTGTCCCTTCCACATTTCTGACAGGAGTCTGGGGCCATCTGAGAGCCACCTGTGCCTTGTCCTGCTCTTTGTCTTGTCACTCTCTGGGCTTGTGTCATGCAGGTTCCACAGCTCTTATTTTCTCCGGTACATACAATGTTTGTAAATCCAGCATCAGCAGTGGTATGTGGAAGGAAATGGGCATTCAGGAAACAGAACTTGTAGTTTTACTTTCCCTTGGTGCTCCTTTTCCACAGATATAGTTGCAAACTAAGGAAGTGGCAGATGATGCTGGTCACTGCTCTGTCCCAGCCCCAGCTCATGTAGAAATCCCACTGAAAGAGCTTGGCCTGTCTAGGCAGCAAGAACTGTCTGTCCTTCACCACAACCTGCATGATAACCCTGCTCCCTCAGCCCTCCCCACACCCAAGCTTTTGGTGGGGACCATGGCTTACCAATAAATGTTTATCATTTCATATTTTTCAGCCTCTGTAAAGTTATGGAGCTCTCTTTCTGAAAAATGTCTTCAGTTCTTCAGGGAACTGTTACCACGGGGAGTCCATTTTCATGTTGTTTGCAGAATGTCTGCCCTGGCTGCAGGTCTGGAGTGCTGGAGATTAGTCTGTGCAGCATCTTCAACATTTACAAAGTATTCCTTAGTGATCGTACCCTGTTATTACATTGCTGATACACTTAAGCCATTGTTTGTTCTGTACATATATTATAGCTGTCACTAACGTCAGGATCCACTACAAAGAAAACGATGAAAGGCACACCATTTTTCTTTTATCCCTTTTTATTTCCATGAAATCTGCCTTGCTGATAAAACAATCACAGTTGTCTAAAATGTGAAGGAAACAAATTAAAGAGTGTTATTGTGGTAATGGCATTTGAAACCCACTGTTGTCTTCCTGCCACTGAGCACAACAATAGTTTGCTTTGCTATGGAATATGTGAAAAGCAGAAAGGTATTTTAAAATGGAGAGAGCTGCTCCTTGATGTTCAAACACAAATTTATGTAAGTAGTTTTCTTCTTTCAGAAAGAAAGGTTATCTTCAGCAAAGAGTTACTCACATTCAATAATGTGTGTTTATTGTACCTTTCCTGTTGAGAGCCATCCAGTATATCATTTCTGTATATTATGAAATTATTACTTACTGATTTATTCTAATTATTATTTTTATTAATATGACCTTTTTTGACCTTATGAACAAGCAAATGAAGAAATGCTAATAATGCACAGCTGTATTCAAAGGTCTGGATCTCAGCTGGGCTGAGGGAGAGATGAAGAGACCAAAGAGCAAGGACAGGTCTTTGGGCCCATGCCTGCTTTTCCTGCCTGCCCAGCACCCAAATAGCCTGATGAGCATGGACGAGGCACCATCAGGCTATGTGTGGTTCAAGCTCCAGGAACCCTGGGAGCCTCACCCAAGCTTGTGAGCAGCACAGGGAAGGATGGGCAGAGGACTCCCAGTGCAGACACTGTACCTTAGGAAAGCCAAATATCATGCTTCTGGTTTGTTTTTCTGGAAATTTACAATTTCCTGAATTGGCAGTTTCCTGCCTTGAATTGCAGTGAACAATTAGAATTTCCCAGGGATGGCAGTACTGTATTTGATCATCTGTCACTCAGCTCAGAGCACGTGCTGGCTGTAGCTGTGCTGCAGGCTGCGCAGTGAAACTCAGGGTTGAGGTGGAAGAATACTATTGTAATTAAACAAGGATGCATAATTAATAACCAAAATAAAAGGATGAATCACATTAATCAGTAAAAGAAGATGTAATAAAGACCAAACAAGGGAACAATCTAGCTCATACAGTAAGCTAGACAACTGAATTCAAAAAGGATTGTAGGAGATAGTTTGCCACATAATTGTGTTAATTCACATCCTTGGTAGTTTCCATGGGGTATAGTTCACTTCCACTCATGCTGAGTTAGCTGAAGGACCTGGCAAGTCCCCTGCAGTCAGATTTGCTAACTGTGCATCCTAAATCCTGATGTTATTCTCTAAATCATCACATAAACTAAGTTCCACATGACTCCATCCCTGCCTCTGTTCTCCTCTGGGACAAACAGCACATCAGGACTTGCTGCCCCCCTGCTTCTTGCCCACCTGCATCTCAGTGAAGCTGCTGACATGCCTGAACCTGAGTGTGACCTTAAGCCTCCCCTTCCCCATGGCCTCCCCAGCCATGCATGGTCTCCTCTGGTGGTTCACCCATCCTGTCTGCACTGCCTCTCCAGGATGGAAAGCTTTCCATCCATTAACTATTGCAAAGTTTGCTAGTTCCAGTTTCCTTAGGGTGCTGGAAAAGTTTACAGATTTTGTGCAAGGAAAGAAGAAAGGGCTGTAAGTCAGAGCCATATTACTGACACCTGGATAGTAAATGTATGTGACAGTGGAAATTAAAAGAACTTCTTTGCAGAACATTTGCTGTTTTTATGAGTTTTAATAAGTGACATTTTCCTTTGAGTTTGGTTGTTTAACAGACATTCCTGCTTAAAAAAATGCTTGAGCTTTTTTCCCCATAAGCTCTAGTCTAGAGCAGTGAACCGTTTGTGTGACTGCTGTCACACTTCCTGTGAAGATAGTCTCGTTTCGACTGAAACTATCCAGAAAACAGTTCCTGTAACAGACACATACCCGAGCCAGCCCGGCTCCTGGCCTGGCAGCAGCCTGAAACCCTTTCCACTAGGTAGAGCCACACACGTGTACGCACCCACAGTGTCACCAGCATCACCTGCTCCGCCGCAGGGCCACCAGGGCCTGGGGGAGAGATGCTGCTGGTGGGGCCACCCCTCTGCCACCCGCCTGCAGGAGGGGCCCAAGGGAGAGGGTTCCGCTCTGGGGTCCCTCACAGCCCCCGGACACCTCGGAGCACCCAACCAGGCCACGCTGGGAGGTGTGGAGAGCAAACTTCCGAGACGTTCCTGTTTCTCGAATGTAATGGACAAAATGACCCCCAAGGCTGGCCGGGCTCTCCGGAAGCACGAAAGCGCGCAAGAACCGACCGGGTCAGGCACCGGCACCCCCTGAGCCCGCCCTGCGCAGACGGGGCTGGGGAGAGGAGCGGGCGGGGGGCAGCCCGGCGGAGCGAAGGGGCGAGCCCTGGGCCGGCACCCTCTCCTCCCCCCGCCAGGAGCCGGCAAGGGCGGGGAGGCGGGCGGGGGTCCGGGGGCGGCCTCAGCCCCAGCCCCGTGAGGAGGCGTCAGGCGGGGGAGCTCCGCTCGCACCCGGTCCCGGCTCCGTATAAATGGGCGGTGGCGGAGGCGGCGGCGGCACCACCAGTACCGGTGTTTCGCCCAGACGGAGCCGGAGCCGGCCCGCAGCAGAGGGCGGATCGGCGGCACCGGCAGCACCGGCAGCGTCCCCGCAGCGGCAGGATGGGGGGCGGCCCGCGGCGTCCCGGGGCGCTGCCGCTTCTGGCGCTGGCGCTGCTGGCGGCTCAGGGCGGAGCGGCCCCGCTGCAGCCCGGCGGCTCCGCCGCGCTCACCAAGATCTATCCCCGCGGCAGCCACTGGGCTGTGGGTAAGTCTGCGGCACGCCCGGCGATTCCCGGCCGCCGACCGCCCAGCCGCCGCACCGGCCCGACGGCGCTCCGTGTCTCTGGGGACGGCGGCTGGGAGGACAGGGCTGCGGCAGCCCCGAATCCAACCGCGACTCCGGGGCCGTCGTCGCGGCGGGCTGCAGCCGGCAGCGGCCCCGGTTCCGGGACGGGGCGGCGGCAAGCACACCGGGGAGGGAGGAGCGAGTGCCGCTGCCGCCCCCGGCCCGCAGCCAGGTCGCCTCCCAGTGCCCGGCTCCCCTCGCTCCCGCCCAGGCCCACGGCGGGTCTCGTTCTGCCGGCGGCAGCGCGGCCCCGACGGGCGCTTCCCGGTTCCGCGGGACCGGCGCTCCCCGAGAGCCGCCGCAGCCAGCCCAGCCCCGAGCCGTCTCGCCTCCCGGCAGCCTCCTCTGTGTGCTGGAGACACGCGGCTTTCCCCGCTACCTTCGACGTGCTTATCTGCTGCTGCTGTTCGTGCCGCCGCCCTTCCTCAGAGGTGCAGGGACCCAGCCCCCAGCCCGCAGGCAGTCCCTGGGGACCCCCGGTCCCCGCCGGTGCGCACACTCCCCTCCACAGTCACCTCCTTTGCAGCCCGAAGCCAGCTGCGATTTCGTTTTGATGGCAGTAAACCATGATGTATGAAGAGTGCATCCTCCAATTTAGCTCCTAGAAAGGCTCTGCAACATGGGCTTGCTCTAGAATCCCCACATCCCATGTCAAGACAGGGAAAGTCTGAAGCCTACAGCTTCCCCGTCCACTTGTTCCTAGAGGTAATCTGAACAGGTGCCTCCCCTTCGATCCAGGCAAAATGCTTGGTTACCACTGCCCCGTTCTTAGCAATATTTTCTCTGACAATGTAGCATAAGAGACAGAGGAGATTAGCTGTGGCACTGACAAAATCTGTAGTCCCAGTTGTGTTTCAGCTTTAACATCATCTAACCCCTTCCCTCTGTGCTATCGGCCAATAGCAACTTCCAGCTGATGTTTGGATGATCACATCTGTACCTGTACTTGTACCTGTTTTGGTTATTTTCGTGCTACTGTCGTTGTTACAGGACATTTAATGGGGAAAAAGAGCACTGGAGATTTTCCCAATGTCTATGAAGAAGAAAGCAAGACACCATTGTCAGAACTACCTGAAAATATCAAGCAGCTGGAAGACTATCTGCAGTGGGAAGAAATCTCAAAATATTTGCTACGGCTGCTGGAAGGGAATGAAAATAAAAGTGTTCACTTTTTAAAGGGAGGGCTTCCCTGGTATACCAGGAACACCTGGGAGACAGATGACAATAGCAGCTGGAAAGATGTAAGTACGATAAAACCTGTAAAACTACTCCACATATTCAAATTTCGTTTTGCAGTGACTGCTGCCTCTAACTCATGGATTGTCCAGAAAAGTAGCAGAAATCAATCTCATGCACTAGCCATTCAGTAAAGTAAGGTTCTACACTTGATAATAGATTGTTACTCACAGACTTTATGAATGAATTTGCTACTGGACATAAACTCAGTGATCATTCAGCAGATTTTAGTATCTGGATTCCTTTCAGGTTGCTGGTTCGTTCCATTCTGTCCATTTCTAGCAGTTCATGCTCAGGTGAACATATCAGTACCAAGTGCTGTATTAACCCTGCAGAACCAAACTGCTGTGAGGAACGGGCGAATCTTGAGGGATGGAAGATGGCAAAGCCAGGACTTTCTCCCTCAGCTGCTGCTCCAGTTGTTGTTATCCTAGCAGTCAGTAGAGCAGCTGAGCTGGGGAGTTTCTCCCCAGCTTCACCCCCTAGCTGATGGTGCTGGCTGCCCCTGTGGTCATTTGTAGTCTTGCAATATGATTCTGTGGCTACTGATGAGCTGCAGTGTGTGATTAGGACCCACCACTTCTTTCCTGCAGTTCATATGCTTACTAGCTCTATTTCACAGGATAACAGGGCTTTGGAACAGTCACCCCTATTATTTTGGAAAACCCTATAAAATACGCTTGGAGGGATATCAGTGATGTTTTATAGGAAGTAATCCAGGTCTAAATAATCTAACATTAACTGCAGATATTACTAGAAAACTACTTTTTTTAGCATGCATCATGTCTGGTAGTGGTGATATATCTGCATTATTCTTTTAGGTAGCAATAAGATAGAATTAAAAAGTTAATACAACCCCTTAAAGACATTAAGGGGAAGATTTTTTTATTCTTCCCCAATTCTACTGCAATATGGTGTGATTAATATTCCTGGGCTAGTCTCCCTGCTGAAATGCTGGTGCGGTGAAGTCAGCAAATACTCTGAGTTTTACTTGAACATGGGTAAAAAATTACTCATTAAATTAAGCCATGATTTAAGTCTCTTGAATCCCTGATATGAACACTGTTTATAGGTTCCTTTCTGTCTATGACTTTACGACAGTGATGCTTACAGTAACTATTTATCTCAGCCTCAGCTCTGCATTGTGCAGCTTTATGATCAAATTAGATGAACAAATTCCATTATGCTATGTAAAGAGGGAAATATTTTGACTTCCAAATGTATCTGGTAATAACTCCCACTCGTGAAGGTGGGAAGTTGCCTCTGGTAAGCTGAATCATAGCTGTATGTGTGTACTTTTACCCTAGATTAATCTCCACATTTTTATGATTATATTGAACATATATATGGAATAATGAGATTGTTGCTCTAAATATCCAGATTTCTTGAATTATATTAATTAAAAAAAATATGTCACATGTCTTTCATCTGACTAAGGTGTAAGACAACCTGCAAAACCTGATTTTGCCATTGAACCATTGATTTCCGGCATTCAGCAGTTACTTTGTCTGCATCTTGAAGTAAAACATAGTAATGAAAGTAGTATGTAAGCTGCGCTTTCCTGCTGCATTTTTTCGCCTTGACTACAGAAAGTAAAAACCCAGCCCTTGAAGGTTAAGCTATGCATCTTCTTTTAGATCTGCCTTTCAGATGAAGAAGACCTGAAGACTTAAAGCAATGTGCTTTACTTTTTTGAGAGCTGTGGTAGTTTCCTAAAAATTTAAATAACAAGAACAATTATCTTTAATAAAGGTACTTTTGTTTACTAGTAAAGATGGAATTCTGACGTACATATGGAATTCAGCATTCATGTTCACAGCGATACAAAAGCATAAATTACTTTTGTGTTTTGATTCTGTGGATTCTTCTGGAGATGAGGGGTTCTATGTTGCACAAGCTTTGCTTAGACAGCACCTTCGTCCGAGGTGCTGCTGTCCTTATAGGGGGCTGCTGTTCCCTGTGGGATTGAAACCACCTGAGGTAGTGAAATGTGTCGGAAAAAGAAAGGTAAATCGTGTACCCTACTGTCAAATGATGGAATAGCGGTCCCCAGGCCACACTGCATCGAGGGGGGCTGCAGTTCTCACAGACTGACTGTGGGCTGAGTTATTTCCTTCTGTTTTCAGTTAACACCAGGCAGATGAAGATCTTGCCTGCACTTTCTTCTGTGAACAAATTACAGTTAAATTAGTTAAAGATTAGAAGGGAAATCTCCCCTACAGGTTGACCTTGGTGTACAAGTAAGTTGAAAAATAACCTTTAAATTGTTTTCGTGACTTGGCTTTTTATCACTAATGAGACAGTATATAAATGAGATGGCAGGCAGAATTATTTGGGAGAATGACTCCCCTTGTACTCTGGCAGTTGGCTATTACACTAACCAAGACAAACGACCTCTGTTTTGGAAAGATTATTAGGAGTGTCTCTGTTATGTGAATTTTTTTCAGGACTGGTCTATAAATAATATTTTTCTCTTTTTATTAGATGATGGACTATCTGCTTCAAGTTATGAATATGAAAGAGAGCACACCAAGCTGAAAGAAGGCTAAATCATGAAGGAATTGAATACTTTCTGTAAGAGACTATATTTCACTGGCACTTGATTGTATCAGATAATCAACAAGGTCTCTTTTCTGTAAACGAGATTTTCTTTGTGTAAAATATCTAAATGCACATATTCTTGTATGGTTCAGCAATGACTAAAGTGTCTACTTCATTTTCAAGGCTGTATTTTCTCACTTGAATGGCTTTGATATATATAATTGTCACGGAAGGGTCTTCCAATTAATTATATGACTTACCTATCTAATCAGTTTCTCTCTTCAAAACTATATGACATTTCAACATTCGCAATAAATAGTACTAATAAAGAGGCTGCGTTTCTAATTTTATTTTAGTTAATAAAATGGAAATGGGCTGCGCCACAGCTAGGAGCAATGAGAAACAACAGAATGATTCATTTTCCAGTGCAGCTCTTCTCCCCCTGGAGTTGCTCCCTGTGCTTTCCTCAGCAGGGGGAAGCCGGTGCTGCCTTCCCGCCGTGTGATGGGCCGGGCACAGAGCAGGCGATGCCCCGGCACAGGCAGGCCGGGCTGCTGAGAGCTTCTCTGCCTCCCTGGGCGCGGGGAGGTGGCAGAAGCTCAGCTTGCTCCCAGCACACACTCCTCACCAGGCGTTAGGTTTGGTGCCATCGGGTGCCCGCATGGGACCGCGGGGAGAACGCTGCGGGCCAGGAGAACAAGCTCCTGACACCTGCTGCGGGACTGCCGCACGGTGTGGCCGAGGGCTGGTCTCTGGGCTCGCCAGCCACACCCGCAGGCCCAGCGGCAGAGCCGGAGATGAGGCTGTGCAGAGGCTGCCCGGGCCGGACCCGGCTCCCCCCGCACGGGCGCTGAGGCCGCGGGGCAGTTCCGCCCTCCCCCGGCAGGCGGCGGCCGCGGCTCACGGACGGCCCCGGGCCGGGAAGGGCCGCACAGCCCGGGTTCCCTGCGGGGCCTCGGCCCCCGCCGCCGCCAGGCCCCGGGACTGCCCCGCCTGTCGCGGTGTCACCCGAGCGGTGCCGGTGGCCGGAGACGCGGGGGCAGCTGGGCTGCTCACCGGGCCCCCCCAGCGCTGCCGGAGCTGGGTCAGTCCTGTCCCTCTGTGCCTCAGTTTCCCTGCATGTAAACCCCAGAGGCAGCGGTGAAACAAACGGGAGGGGCATTGTGCAGGTGTGTGAGTGGTTCATCATACACTCTGGAGCCGAGCTCAGCTGCAGCTTGCCTGCCCATCGAGCTGTCCTGGGGGCGAGGCACCGAGCAGCCCGCTGAGGCATTTGGGAAAGGACGAGCTGCCGGTCAGCCAGCCTTCTGGAGGTGCCTGTGGTACAAAAGCATCGCTTAGAGCTAGCGTTCCCTCCTTGACATTCGGGATTCACCCAGAGTCCCGTTTTTTACTCCCTGTATCTGTCTCTTTGCCAAGCAGTCAAAGAAGGTCTACCTGACCTGCCTGGACAGCACCTGGAACACCATCCTCATTATTTATTTGCCCCCAAAGCCCCTTCTGTATCACTGGCCAAAGCTATACTTCTTATCTCCGTCCTGATTCCTGCTGTCTTATTTAAACTTTCTCCTGAGTGTCTTGCCTAGCTGGCTTTAACTGCATTTCTACACAGAACTAAGCCTTTCAGAGCTGATTTCACAGTTCTTAGTGGGGCAGAAATGTCATATGACAGAGGGATGACTGCCAAATGTCAGCCAGTTTTCACATCATGCATCGGCAGAACACAGAGATGCTCAGAGAGAGGAGACACAATATTCATTCTACCAGAAAAACTGGTAATGTTCTCGGAGTGACCAGTGACTTGGTCTATCCAGCTTTTCATTCTGCTGTCTTTCCTTTGGTTTATTCCACCATTTTCTCCTATAATAGAATTTTGTAAATGGGTAGTCTGTGGTTGACAAAATACTGAAGGAAGCTGATAAAGTCCACAGGTTTATAATCCCTGGCACCAGTGACACAGGAAGATGCTGGCTGCATGGAAAAAAGAGCCTGAGTACCCAGACCCAAAAATACTGTATCTGAAAGCAAGCCCCTTGAATCAATGTGTGATGGAGGACATCCCAACAGACTGAACTGATGAAAGGTGCAGCCGAGGGTTTTGAGCAGATACTTGAGATTTGTCAGTAGTAAGTAACTAAATGCTTTTACCTGAAATCCCTATCATATGTACCTGAGGCAGATAGAAAGATCCTTCATCTCGCCATCTCACTTGCTCTGTAGTTGAGACACTGAGCAAAGAAGACCAAGTTACTCCTGGTTTTGGAGTAACCAGGAGTCACTCCAAGACTAACTTTTTATAGCTGTAAAACCCTAAAAAATGTTTACATCTTCATCTGCCAAAGCCCACACATGCCCAGGAGTAGGTGCCATGGTTGACAAGCTCTGTCCTACAAGTCCACCTCTCCCAAAAGGTCAGTGCCATGGTCAGTGTAACAACATTCACTGTTTGCAGTTGTCTCAGTGCAAAGGAGTAAATATCTTGATATTTTTACTGGCAGTCTTCTATTGGTATTATTCTTCCTTAGGACTTCAGATGTTGCAAAATCAAACACAGATACTAAAAATACTATCTTGTTAATACAGTTTAAGGAAAAGAAGAACTAGATCACTCAGAAAAGGCAAGGCTAATAGCCTTAGCAAAGTTAGAGTAAAGAAGTGGTTAAGGATCTAGATGATTTAATCCAGTTTTAAGAAAAGGTTTTACAGTGAGCAATTAGATGCTGTTTAAGGAATTAATCACTAATGGGTCATTAACTCTGACTGCTATTGTAGCTCTGACGGCTAACAAGCCGAGGCAGGATTATTAGACTCAGCACCCAATTAAGAAGAAGATATTTACAACAAAATGAACAAATGAGCTCTTAAAATGGAATGGGACAATTTGAAAGAAAATGTAGGAACACAGAAAAATGGACAAGGCACAAGAAAGATACGAGTTTGTATATGCCTCTGTCCCTTTATTTGTTTGAAAACTATCTGTCTGCCCATTTATGTTTAGCTGGTTAAAACATCAGTTTTTAGCAATACACTCATAGCTTTCCTTGAAGGACATGACAGCACAAAGTTTATCCATTACAAGGGTTCACATGTACAATGCAGAACAAACGACCTTCTTAATGTCAATGAAAGACCAATCAACATAGCTTGCTGTAATCTTCCATTTTTTCCTTGTGGGTGTTGGATCAGGAGCTTAATAAAACTGAACAGGTGTTGCCAGCTGCTATTTCTGCTGTCCTGTCACCACATCTTTATCTTAATATAGTCTTATTGCATCTTTATGTACTCTTAAATTATCTCAAGCAACCCAGAGTCACTGCTGGTTACAACGTGATCAGAAGGTCCGCGGGGGTCTTTCCAGTGGCTTTACAGGATAGAGGGGAACTGAGAGCAGGAGGGATGGTAGTGGTGCCAAAATTTGGAAAAGCATCACTGAAATCTCAGGGAACTGCTTGTTAATCAACAAGCACAGGTTAGAGCTTCCAGGCAGCAGCTAACTGCCCACATGCGGAAGGGTTTCCGGCATCAGAGCGGCAGCTGGACCACAGCCAAGTGCCGACAAGTGGGACCGTACCCATCCCCGAGAGGGAAGGGTGCCCAGAGCCTGGGCACTTTGTTGGTGTGTACCTGGTCCTGACATAGCCCAGGGTGGCACCCTTCCCTCACAACAGCCACAGGAGATGTGCCTTCTTGCAAGCCCAGCATCACATCCTTGGTGACAAGAACAAACCTCACCTGTGACAGGAGCACTGCACTATGACCAAAAAACTGAAGCAATACATCTCATATTCTCCCCTTTTCCTCATAGAATTTTTCTCGGGTCTCCTTACTAGAAGTTAGCAAAATACTTACCTGGTCCCAACAGTGACAGTACTTTGCTTCCTGGCAGCACAGCACTTTGAGAAGAAAGCAGAGAGCTGTGTGCTGTGCAGGCTGGGCACCACTGCAGCACACGCACGGCAGCACTGGCAGACCCAGAGCCCAACAGGGGGGTCTGGACCCTGCAGGGCTGCACCCTTCTCAATTCAGCAGGGACTTCCCTCCCTGCAACGCCTAGAGCAGCACAGCTCAGGGAAGAGAGGCCTGGGGGCAGGGCACAGCATGTGCCAGAGAGCCAGGTTGGATGTGCAGGGAGGCCAGAGAGTGAGGAAAAGGCGCTTCAAAATAGAGGGATTCCTATTATTATCTGTAAAAGAAGCTCTCCGGACAATAGATGGGAGCTGCTATGAAGGGATGTTTAGAAACTGCTGTCTAAGGTTAAAAAGCTCTCTGAAGTGAAGCTGAACAAAGCTGACATACTTGTTTCTGACAGGACTCTTTAAAAGATACGCACAGATTGTGAAAATATAATTAGACGCCAGCCTTTGTCTGGCCACAACGAGTGGGAAATGGTGAAAGGAGAGGTCTCCCAGTCTGCATTGAATCATCCCCAGGACACAATGAGGGCACTTGTGCATCCTTCTCTCTTCCCTAATGAGAAACGTTAATTGCCACAACCTCCAGAGTGTGTAGAGCACCCCGTGCCCAGTGGAGGAGAAGGGGTGTTTCATTACAGCTTCTCAGCCCCATTACAGGCAGTAACAGAGATAATGGAAAATAAAGACGCCGCAGTTTTAGTTTCGGCAGCTTGGCGATAGGCAGTGGGTGGGTGGGAGAGTGAGAATGGCCCAGCATGGTGCCAACCTCTAGGGGCTGCACCAGGCAGGATGTAGGCAGCAAGTCCCACCGACAGCTCCAGCCACCCAGCCAGGTGCCCAGTGCCCCAACTACAGCCCATCTCTCTTAGCAGACAGTGGGGACATGGGGCAGCAGCACCTGCCAGGACCCTTCTCTGAGGAGACAGCAAGGGCCAGGAGACCAGCACAGCCCCCAGCCCGCTGGGATGGGCAAAGATCATTGAACCTGTGGCTGCCCCACAAGAAACTGGTGTGCCCAGCCCAAGGACCACAGGGGCCCTGAACACCCCTGGCTGAGGGAAAGCCCTGAGCTGGGTGCACTCACTACTGTGGGGCTGCAGCCCCCGCTGCTCACAGCCAGTTTGGGCAGGGTCCTGCTCCCAGAGGGGGAAGGAGGAGGGCCCCCAGCCAGGTCTGTTCTCCCCCTCTGTGTCACTGGCAGCCAAGGGTGCAGCCTAAGCAGCCCGTCTGGGTGCAGAAACACGATGCACAGCTTTCACAAGGGTCGTGCTATTTAATGGTGCAAAGCAGAAAACCTTCCCCAGGCAATACAGGCCTCAGTTCCCAGCCATCTTACTGCAGCTTTTATTGCAACTAAAGTGTCCAGCCAAGGAGGGAGAGCAAAAGAGATTTTTTTTTCCTAAGCTATGATCAGGCCCCTAACTCTGCAGGGCATGTGGAAAAGGGTATTAAAAGGATCACAAAAGACAAAGCGAGTCAAGGCATGAGGGAAAGGCCGGTGCAAAGGACAGCCCTCCCTTGGCAGGCTGTTCAGGGCAGTTGGGGCAGGGCAAGGGCATCCCTTGGTGGTCCCAGGACCAGCCGTCCCCATGGTTTCCTCCCAGGTGCTGAAGAGGGAGTTCAGATTGTCTGCCAGGGTTTGCCGATGGACTGGATGTGCTCCTTGGCCTTCATCCGCAAGGCGGCAATGCTGGTGTTGCGTGGGTCTGCCTCATCCAAGGGGAACTTGTCCACAAAGGTGGCCCCGCACTGGTAAGGCGGTGGTGGCCCCATGGCTCCCAGGGGCTGCAGCGCATGGGTCACTGCTGGAGAGTTCAGGAAAGGTGGTGGCGTGTAGCTGCTCGGCAGGCTCTGCGGAGAGGCCACGAAGCCAGGCAGGGTCTGCAGGGCCGTGCTGCTGGGCACCGGCGGGCTCAGCCACGTCTCCAGGGGCAGGTTGGTGCTGAGAGGACCCATGGGTGTTGCCTGCGGCGAGCGGTTGAAGGAGAGGATGGGAGAGTCCTGCAGTTTCATGGAGGTCACCTCCAGCTTCTCCTGCCGCCTCCACTTGGCCCGTCTGTTCTGAAACCACACCTGCGAACACAGCCAAGTTAGCCGGGCCAGCGGCGGTACCGCACCGAGGGCAGCGGCTCCCCCCCTGGCCGCACGAAATGGAGCGAGTGGAATTGGACGGAGCACTCATACAGGAGTGGGTTCGGCAGAAGCGGGGCCGCGGAGGAGGCAGCAAGCAGAGAGCCGGTGGAGGAGCGAGCGGCCCTGCCTGCCCGCTCGGCCACCGCTCGCCGCCGTCCCGGCGCACTGCGGCTTGGGCTGCCCCGGGCCGGGACACGCCACTCAAAGGGCAGCGGCTGGGCCGGGCCGGGCCGAGCCGAGCCGCGGCTGCAAAGCGAAAAAGCCCCCCGGGGCTCCGCGATGTCCCGCCCGGCTCTCCAGCGGTGCCCTATTCCGCTACGCACCAGCCAGGACTCAGCGGGGCCGGGCTGGGTCACAGGCGGGCGGGGAGTGAGGGTCCGCGCCGGGCCGGGAGCTGCCGGTGTCGGAACACGGGGCTGCGCGGGGTTTCCCGGTGCTGCCGGCGGCGGGGCGGGGCGGGCCGGGCGTTACCTGCACGCGGACCTCAGGGAGGTTGACCTTCATGGCGAGCTCCTCCCGGCTGTACACGTCGGGGTAGTGGGACTTCTCGAAGGCGCGCTCCAGCTCGTGCAGCTGGTACGTGGTGAAGGTGGTTCGGTTCCGCCGGTGCTTCTTCTTGGGCTGCTCCTCGTCCGACGGCTTCCCCTCGCCGCTGCTGCCGGCGGGCAGCTCGGGGCTGGCGCTGCCGGGGCAGTACGGCTCTGCAAGTGGGAGACGGGCGGGTCACCGGGAGGGCGATCCCCCCGCGGGCCCGCCCGAGGCGCGGGGCACGGTCAGCCGCCCCCCCGGGAGCCGCCACCTCCGGCCCGCCGCGCTCACCTTGGAAGCGCTCGGCGCGGCCCTGGGGCTCGGCCGGCGGCGGCTCCGCAGGCCCCTTGGGCAGGCAGTGCCGGGCACCCCGCCGCTCCGCCGCCTTGGCGCTGCCGCCGCTGCCGTCGGGCGGGAAGGGGCCCAGAAGCGCGTCCTCCTTGGTGAACCCCAGGATGGCTTCGATGCTGTGCAGCCTCGACGGGTTCCCCCCGGGGCTTCGCGCCGCGGGTGCGGACAGAGAGAAGGCGCCCTCGGCCATGGCGAGCAGGGCGCCGGGCGGGTGCATTGGGCGGCCGGACCGGGGCCCCGGCGCGGTGCTGCGGTCCCGTCCGGCCCCGGGGCGGCGCGGGCAGCTCTGGCACGGAGCCTCCCGGCGGCCTGACCTCCTTGGGACGAGGGCGGGGGGCCGGGGGGCGGTGGGCGAGAAGGAAGGCGAGGCTCCCGCGCCGCTCGGGCATGGCGGGGGAGGCAGGGCATCCCCAGGCCCCGCCGGCAGCACCCGCTGCCCCCCCGCCCCTTCCCCCGCCCCGCCCCGCCCCGCCGGCCCCGGCCCCGGCCCCGGCCCCAGACAGCGCCGGGAGATGCCATCCGGGCCCCGCCGCCGCTGCCGCTGCCGCTGCCGCTGCCGGGGGGTGGCGAAGGCCCTGCGCCCCGCCGAGCCCGGAAACCTGAGCCTCGGGGCCGGGCGCCGTCGGGAATCGTCGTAAGAGCGGCGGCTGCCGGTGCGCCCGGAACGACCGGGGCTCGCCGGAGCCGGTTGCCGGGAGAAGGGCTCGGTGGAGGGCTGGGGAGGGGTAGGAACCTCCGTGTGGCCGGGCCGGAGGACGAGGGGTTCCCGGCCCTGCCCTGCGCCGCGTTTCTGGCGCTCGGAGCCTCTCCGGGTGTCTCTCCTGCCCGGGGCGGTCTCCGCTTCCGTGGTTTTCCTGGGTCGCCGCTAACAGGTGATGTGCGGGACGATGTCGCGGCACTGTTCGGTGACAAACGCACGGGGTAAAAGGCACTGGGGGTAAAAGCTGATGCTCGGTCCCCTGTCGCGATACTTGCCCTGGGCCTTGCTGCCTGGAGAGCCGGGCTTAGGCAGTAAGGGAAGCGCGTGCAGGTTTTGGGAGAGGAGAATGGGCTCTGGGGCGGGGAAAAAAGGAGGGGGCTCAGCCTTGCAGCCTTCACAAGTATGAGGAAAGCGCTAGGCACTATTTCCGAGGAAGTTTTCCAAGATGTTTGTACAGGACAGACCCTGTGCAAAGAGCTGCTTTTGTGACCCGGCGGTGTGGCAAGCGGGGCTGGAGGGGCGGGCAGGGCTCCAGGGGAGAGCTGCCGAACGCTTCTTGGAGCAGCCCCCTCAGGTGAGTTAGTGGTCCCTTGGTGGAGGACATGTCATCAGAACAGTACTGACGAGCAGCGGCAGCATGTCTCCAGCTTCCTGAATACTGCTTCCTCCTGCATCAATTTTTTTCCTGCTTTTCTTTTTCTGTTACTTAATTACTTTTAGTTTTGGCTTTTGTTTGTTTGTTTGTTTTGGGGATTTTTTTGTGTGGTTTGGGTTTTTTTGGTTAGCACTTGCCAGTTCTTCCGAGGCACGAGCCGTCTTTTCTTTTGTCCCACCTGGTGTAAGTGACACAGTAACACCCAGCGTGGTTTTCAGCCTGCAGCTGGCTTTGAAGATGTTTCCAGTTCAAGCCTGAGGAGTGTATGTGAGTGAAAAACACTGCTCCTGCTTCTTCCAGATATATTATCTAGTCTAATAAAAGGTATGGCTTCTCTCAACAAATCTACATTTTTGCTTTCCCTGCCAGCCCCAACAGGATGTATTTTGTGAAGGTGTTTCCAGGGGAATCGCTTCAAAACAAAGATTGGTTGTGCTTGCTCCTGCTGATGCCCACACCTTTTTAAGGCTTATGATGTCCCAAAGGTGATTCCTTGTATAAGTGTTCAGCTTTTCCTACTAGTTCCAGGTGAGGTTTGCCTTCACTGTCTGCTGCTGGAGCTGAGGGGGGAGGGAGCCAAAAGCACTCATGCATCCGTTGGCAAAGAGGGAAGAGGCCAACAGAAGAGACAAGAAAAGGTTAGTGTGGCTTTTGTGCACCATATGAAAAGCAAGTCAATACCATTATGGGGGCATTGGAGGGTACTCAAAGCAATCAGCCAGGGGCCATTGTGTTCCTTTAATCTACATGTGTGTCTCCCAAGAACTCCATTAGTGAAGATGAATGAACTATGCAATGTCCCTAATTTCTTCTAATTTGGAGCTAGTTTTTTGTGGCACTCACTACCAGTGCCTGTCCCTCCTGAAGCCCTGGGCAAACTGGGGAATCATTTTATTTTCTTGTAGCAAAAAAAGATAGCAAGGTGAAATGAAGGAGCAAAAACCCTTTTAGGTGGATTCTGATCTGGCAGTAAGTACCACAAAGGGCACTGAGTCCTGGCAGAGATGCTGCTTTTAGGGCACCTTTCACAGTTGTCACATAAAGGGAGAAGATTCAAGTTTTTGCTGTTAATCACGATGCAAATACAAAGCTAAATAAAAACTTCCACTGCCAACGCAGGGTTCACGTCCCACACAGTAGTAGGTAAGATACCTTTCCTCCCTGATAGAGAAGGATCCTCTTTCCTCCTAGTTCCCTGACTCACACATGAGGCATAACAGTTCCTATGATGATCAGAGACTAATGAAAAGTTTAAGAGAGCAAAGCAAGGTAACTGAGTATTTCCCTTTGGGTCTACTGTACTGGTCTAGATGTATCTATTATGAGTATAAAGCCTCAGTGATAACTGTGGTACATCACAGGTTTGTAAAGGCCAGTTTCCATTGGAAATTTACAGGGGCAATCAGGATCATATTGGAGAATATTCATTAGGGGATGAAGTAGGTGGGATTTGTTACTTGCTGTTCCAAAAGACAGCTCCCATTCCATCAACTTTTATAGTTTTTTTTTCCTTTGCAATGTATTATTGCAACAGCTGAAATTATGTTTGGAAGCTACCGAAAATTCTCAAGATGGACAACCTCTGAAGCACGTCTATCTGCTGTACCTCCTTCCTGTGCCTGCATAGTGAGGACCAAATGGGAATAGTTTTGATCCTGTTGGTGCTGTTGAGACACATCTACATAGCTTCACACAATGAAATAAGCACCGTAAAATGCCACAGATTCTTGCTTCCTTTCCTCCTGTATTTTCTTCATGTCAAGCTGAAGTAATTGTTGCCTTGTAAAACAATTTGAAGCTGAAGTCACTCTGCAGGTGGGACATCACTCCAGACCAGTGATGTGCAGCAGAGAGCACCTTCTCAAAACATAAACGGGAATTTCAAGGTCAGACAGCAAATGGACAAGGGAATGGGGGAGGGCAAGAAGAAGGGGGAAATATTCACCCTTCAGGAACCTGTACCCTGCTGCAGTTTGCATACTCTGTACCTTCTTTGCTAAAAAAAAAAAAAATATTTGCTTTTTTCCTCCCCAGAAGTTCCTAACTGCAGTTTAAGAACCTCTTGAAAGCACAATGTATGAGGACGCTGCCACCTCCTCCCATCCTTGCATCACTCATACCTTGACTGTCACCTCCTGCTTTTTTTGTGGTGAGATTATTCTTGATCTGCCCCTTAAGAGAGCAGGTTGTGTTTCTTCCACCACAGACAAGGTGCTTTGTGGTGTGCTGGAGCTGCCATAGAGCGTGGCCCCAGTGCTGTCCTGGCTGAGGGCAGGGGCAGCCCCTGGGGTGCAAGCAGCACCCATGGGCTGCCAGGGCTCCCACATTTGGGCTCATTGCCCTTAGCCGCAGGGAGGGAGGGGAGGTTCATGCTATAAAGCTATACTAATGCAATCCTTCTTTACTTGTTTTCCAATTAGCCTAATTGAATTCGGATTGCTTTAAAAGTGGGCACTAGAGACATTTATCTTGATGGGATGACGGCCTTGAGCTCTAGCGATCCTATTAACTATAAGAACCCAATCCCAGGTAGGGTCTGTCCAGCAGTAGCTCCCATGTGACCGAATGCCTTAATCTGCTTCTTTCCTGTTCATCTCACACACACACACACACACACACATGCACAAGCATGCACACCTGTGCACAAGTGCACAGAAAGGTGCACGTGCATTTGTTCACACCCAGGCACACGAGGGCATCCCTGCAGGCATGCATCGACGTGCACACACACACACACACAGACGCAGCACATCTTCAGGTTCCAGCAGCCTTAGGAGAAAGGTTGTTAGAGCAAGATGCTGGAGAAAGACCTGATTCCAGCCCCAGGGTGGGCGCAAACCCTGGCCCTGGCACCCCATGGAAAATCCATCTCTGCAGAAACCTGTGATGTATCCCAGCTCTGCCAGACTAGACCCAGTTTTAAAGTCTCGATCTCTAAAGGTGTTGGCTCAGGCAGCCCTGTCCCTTCCCAGCAGTGTGGCTGTGGCTGGGAGCATCCCACACTGCAGGTGGGAAGGGCCTGTCCCGCACAGCTCACAGCCTCCTCCCCATCCCCCTTACCTCTGCCAGTCCTGACATTTTTTTGGAATCTCATTAATCGCTTGTTTGGTGATTCTGACTGTACTTTCTTCTCTGACCCTTTAAACCGTGAAAATGCTGATCTTATATGTGCTGATGAACTTAATTAGCTCTTTTAAAGCACCAGATGTTTTCAGTAAGATTTTCAGGATGTCCCAGGCGCATTTTAATTCAAAGGTCCAAAACCTTAGGCTTCTTCACCTTAGTGTGTTATAGGTAAGACAACTCAGTCTGTAAAGTGACAGAACAGTTCGGATACACCCACCAGATCTAAACAAAAACAAAGTGGAATGGACTGATCCTCACAAACCAAAAGCCAGCTGAACTGAGTCAGTGACATTTTAACCCTGAAGATCTCCAAGAGGAGCACACTTGTCTTTCCACACCGATAGTTAAATTCTCTGGTGACATGTGAGAGAAGAATCCCAAGAGACAGAAATTGGATCAGAAGTCTTCATTATTTTAGGCTGTTTTTGAGGCTGAGTTAGCACTTTCTAGTCTTGCTGAACATACTGGAGATGGTTCTTCTCCACTAGAGAAATGAACTGTCACAGTACAACACCCTGCACAGTCACAGTGGGGAAATTCACTCCCTGGCAAGCAAAATTCAGGCAGCAGTTGGATTTTATATCTTCCTCCATTTGTAGGAATAAATCTTGACTTCCTTCTCCCCTTAGCAAGCTTTTTTCCTTCAGAGAAAGGAGAAACCCTCTACCTCTGTCTCCTACTGCCAGTCCAGAGCAGGGCTTTGCCCAGAGCTCTCCACCTCAGTGCACCAGGTGATGGCAGTGACCTGCATGTCTGACAGACCTGGGCCACTGTTTTTCCCTGTGCCAATTCCCCAGAAATACTGAGGTGATTCCCTTCAGGTGCCTTCTGGCCAGGGAGGAGCTGGATGTGCATGGTTCTTCCCTCAGTGGCTTCACAGCAGATGGTCCCACACACAGTGACAATAAGCATGAGGTCACATATCCAAGGGTACAAAGATTCCAGTAACAATTTGCTCTGGATCTGCACTCCTGGATGACTCCTGGTGACTCCTGTCACCTGGATGCATTGCAACAAATAAGAACTTTTCAACATATGTATGGGAGGAGTGTTTTTAGAAAGAGAATAGATGGAAGAAAGGGGAGAAAAGAAGAGAAAGAAAGAGACAAAAGAGTGAAAAGACAAGGAGAAAAGGAAGAAAGGTAGGAGAGAAGGAGGAAGGAAGGGGGAGGGAGAAAAAGAAGAGACATACCATACTTGGTGTATTTATTAATTCAAAATGAGTATTTTTACTTGATTGGGTGGAGCCAGAGACAGAGAGACTTACAAAGGTGCTACATATATTAATTTGCAAATTTAATTCACAGGCTAGCTCTTGGAGGACTTAGGTTGTCCTTCATCTCCTACAATACCTGAGCCCCTCGGGGGCAGCACTGTATCCATCACCCATCTGCAAGGGCTGTGTGGCTTTTGCCTGTGTTATCCTGCACCATGATGCCTGTGGCTGTACAAGTGCAGACAGACTGATGGATCCATCTGCCTTGGTCATACAAACTGCTCCACAGGGCTGGTGGAGATGGCCTCTGCTGGCCCTACCAGGCTGCGGGGGCTCTGGTGCTGGTGGCTAAGGCAGCCCTGCAGGCTGCAGAAGCCATCCTTCCACCAGCCAACTCCATATGGGGCAGCTCTCCCCCAGCTGGGAGCTGGCATTGGCTCCACTTGCTGGGGAGTGAGAGGCAATCGAGCCACCACCTGCTCAGGTTTTCCCAAGAACAAAACTCTGAACAGCAGCAAAGAGTCTTGCTTGGTCCTGACCACAAAACCATTGGACTGGATCCTGCCTGTGCCACAGACTCCGATTTAGCACTAGTGCAATCTGTGGTTTTATTCAGGGTTTAGGTAATCACCTTCCAGGGAGGGCAGATTCCTGTCTAGCATGGAGATAACTTCTAGAATAAACATGGTGAGCTCATTTTAGCTTGTATAGGTTATTTGCTGGTACCAAAGCCCCAGAATTTGGCACACATACCAGCCAAGCAGAGGCCACTGCTGTCACTTGATGTCTGAATGGCATTTGGAGACCGAGAGGCTGTGAAATTAAAGCAGCCTGGAGAAGCTGCAGACTGACCAGGGCTGGCTGATAGCTTGGCTTCATGCATGTCCCTGCTTAGATCTATACATTATGCCATTTTAATCCCAAGCTGCAGAGTTACATGCTTTGCTTTTTGCTTTTCGCTGTATTTCGTACGGTGATGGTCAAAAACATCTTTTTAAGTATTTTTGCAGAAAATGTCAACATTTATATAATAGGTTTGTTTCAAAAGGTTTGAAACAGGTGTTTTTTTATTAGAAATACATGCCTTTATTTCTGAAAGCAGTATTAAATGAGTGGTTAGCTATATGTTATGCATAAGAAGCACAACTTTGCTAAAAATACACATTTAATAGCATTTTGATCACTTTGAAAAAGGCACATTTTTTTCGTAATATTGTCTTTTTTTAAAGCCTTTTTTTCCATGGGGAAAAATGTTATGTTAAGAAAATGAAGATCAGTTCTGACTTTGTACTAAGCAGTCACAGAATGGAAATTTTGATCCCCCTTGGGGTTTTAAAGTCTCTCTCTCTCTGTCTTACTTTTCTATATTTACATTTAATGCTATAGAGCTAAGTGCATTGCTCTGCCTGCCCTCACTCTGCAGCCCCTGCATTTGCAACCCGTGGGTAGTGGTGTCTCTTCTACATAACAGAACATTTCTGTTCAGCAGCCTGTTTCATTTCAGTGAAGGTGGCTTGTGCCTTTTCTTTGATTGCATCCATGTCCATATTCTGGATGTTCTGCAGCTGTCCCAGGATAGAGTCCTTGTCCTCTTCCTCCACCTGATCTTCTGCCACCATTTTTGCCAAGTCTTCTGGCAAACCCACATCATCTCCAGCCATCTGTATTTGATTCTCATCCAGTTCACTCTGATACAAAAAGCAGAAAATAACAACAGTACATGAGAGTATTTCTGATATTTCAGCATCTACCAATGAGTCTCTTTTTTGTTCACTTGTTAGTTTGCTTTAGGGACAACCAAAACAAACGTCTTAGATGACACTTGTGAATTCAGGGGCTCAGTCAAACCCCATACAAGTGCTAAGATTTTTCAGACGATGTCAATTACATTTCTTTGAACAGTTTGAGTAGTGTCAAAACTGAACCCACTCGCCATTTTAGACATCTTAGCCCTATGTACAAACTTTGGTAACATGCTGAAACTGCTGGAAATCCACACCAACTTATTTGTGTCTACCAAAGACATGCTGCAGCAAACTGCCCAGGCTGTCAGATATCGTGCAATTTGGTTGATGAAGCAACAGCTTTGGAAAAACTGTGAAGTACCACTGCACTGTTCATTTGTTGGTGGATATTTGTAGGTGTCAGCACTGAATGGAAGCCTTGCTGAAGAAAGAAGCATTAAACTTAGGAAGGAATTACAGGAAAAAGAGGTTCCTATCTTTCCCAGACCATATGTAAACTATAGCTAGGTCTTTGGTGGTCATCTCTGAGTTGTGATGGAGAGCAGGGGCTGCCTGGCACATAATCAGAGCAGCACTGCAGTGCTGGTAAGGGGACTTATAGTAGGAGGACTTAGACAACAAAAGAGGGAATGGAGGTTGGGTGTGAGTCTGAAAAAGCAAAAGGAGACAGAAGAAGGAACTGGTTAAGCAATTAGAAGTTCTGAGATGGGGTAGGCACTCCACACGCTTGCTTCCTGCCTGCCTGCTGAAAGGCTGTGTCAGTGGGGCTACATCCATCCTTCAGACAATGGAGATTTTGTTCACATTTTATGGTGGGTTCTGGTGGATCCAGAGCTCAGAAGAACAGAATATTTTGACACAGTTCATACATCAAAGATAAGCATTATTGCCTCATTACATCTCAAAAATGAAGCATGACAGCAGCAAAGGCCTGATATGAATAAGCAGCAATGCTGTCAGCAGGAGGTGTTTTTGAGAGTGAGAGGGGTCTTGGGCTGGGATGATTGACTGCATAGCCACTGTTTACTCTCACATGTATTTGCATGCTTTGTATTTTTAGCAATAACTGTACTTCCCTTTAACCTGATTTCTCCCTTTGTCTCTTATGAAAACAAGGAGGGGTGTATCCTGATGGTTAGTACTATGTGGCTAAAATGGGTGAGAACGTCTCTTGACCCTGTTGGGTAAAGGCTGCTGCCATCAGATCTGTGGGATCTATAAAAATTAGACCAATTGGCAGAAGAATTCTTTATTGATTGTGTAGCAGGAAAAGATGTGTTAAGCTTTTAATCAGCAAGTGCTGGCTATTGGAGGAGTGAGCCCTTTTGAAATCCTCCCAAGCAGCAGTAGAGGATGATACAAAAAAATACTGGATTAATTACCAGAAAAGTCCCCCTAAGCAGACAATCACAGATATTCTTTTCTTTAGAACTGTTTATAATTTAAGACATACTCACTGGACAGTCCTGTCTATTATGCAGAGAAATGCCCAGACAGCAGACACAAATGCCACTTTGGCAATTATATCGTTATGCATGTTCTTTCACCAAATCCTCCTGTCCTGCTGAAATCTGAGATGTGGTGTAAACACAGTTTGGGAGTTCAGAGTGTTCTCTGACCAAAAAAGAATGTATTCATATATAATCTAAAGCAGTATAGTTTTGCCCACGTCACCTGCTTCTACCCACCTGGCTTTTAGCCTGTCCTTGAACATACCTACTCTGAGCTTCAGTCGGGTAGGGTCACTCAGCAGCAAGCTAAGAAGAACATGAGATGTGTATGGCCTCTTTCTTCTGCCTGGTTCTGTGGTTTGAAATGGGAATGCAGGATTAAGTTTCTAATTTTACTTGTCGATTTGGGTTTTTTTTCAATTTGTTTTTGTTTTTTCTTTTTAAGTCTGGAGGAAATGAGTAAAGCTTGTTTTCTCATGACGAGAGACCAGGGGATTTTCCCACAGGATATTCTTAAAGTCAGGCTAGCACTGCGAGTGTCCAGATAGACAGTGAGCCTCGTGAAAGTCAGGATCAGAAATACAGTGCTGTAAATGCATCATGTCTGTTAGCGTCAGCAGCTTGCAGTCAGAGTGTGAGCAGGGTGTGTGGATCCCTGCTGTCCCAGCATGCACATACATGGGGAGTGTTACTTTCTCAAGGCCAGACGTGGCTCTGACAGTGACAGAGGCACTGCACTGCACCAGAATACACTCGGCTTGGGCTACAGAGAGTACCCAAAATAGGCAGACTTAATGGACAGGACAGCTGGGCCACAGGCTCTAACAAGCCCATACAGAGAGCCCCTCTGAACCCTAGCAAACCCGCACCAGACTGGATGGTCTCTCTCCTGATGACCTTAACCTCCACAGACTCCAGGTCTCTGCAAGTGCTCAGCTACCCTTTTAAGATCTCAGAAAACACAGGAGCAGCATCTATTCTAGAAAATTCAATATGCCTGGCACTGGTTTCTTGCCCCCAGGCCAGCTGGCCTGGGGCAGCCCACTTGGATGCTATTGAACTCTCTCACCCTACCAAACAGGGTGGTCCCATCAAACTGGGAATGCCTGCACCAACTCCCAAACTATCCCTGGGAACTGCTTGGGAGAGTGCCCAGGCCAAAACTGGGTCAGACACTATTCTGACAATTCAACAGTGTGGGTGATAAGAGTCCTAGTGCCTGGCAATATTCTTTGTCCCAGATTATGCAGCTGATGTAGGGAGATTCAGATCCATTTTGGTACAGGTGTAGTGTAATAGTTCTTTATAGATAGAGGATACACAAGTGGAAATGGGGATCAGTCTGAACATCTCATTCTGGACTAAAGTGACCAAAGCTCACAGACTAATCCACAGGGGAGCCAAAATGTTTTCTATCATGTCTGTGTGATGTACTGCTTTCCTTCTGTCTTAGCTGCTCTGACATAAAATATGCCAAAAGGGGAAAAATTCTTAGCCAGGTGAATCCAGACCCCATCCTGTGATTCATCACCCATATCGAACCAGTTAGGCACAAGAGCAGGGTCCATTCAGCCTTGGCTGGCGAGTAGGGCGTTTGCTCAGCCACCAAGCAGCCCCACGCTGAGCTGTGCCGCCCGAGGGCTGTGGGCACCTCACCAGAAAGCTCCAGGAGCCACGGGTTGGGACCAGCACTCACACCCCCCCCGGCGCCATCCCCAGGCAGGGACGGGGGGCCGGAGCTCGGAAGGGCGAGGGGACGCTGCCCCACACCGCGCCCCGGGCCTGCCAGGCACCCTGACGCCATCGCCCACTGCGGGCACATGAACAGCCCCCGGGCACAGGTCCTGCCACCCGCCCGGCCTCGCAGGGCGTCTTCCGCAATGTGCCCGCACCCGCACCGGGCGGCGGCAGAACCGGCACCGGGCGCGGCAGAACCGGCACCGGGCGCGGCAGAACCGGCACCGGGCGCGGCAGGACACCGCGGCGCTGAGGCGGGAAAGCACCTGCGCAGGCCCCTCGGCCCGGCCTGGGCGCCCCCGTAGCAGCCCGCCCGCCGCCATTGCTGCACCGCGGGGCCACGGCTGATGCGCTCGGGCCTGCTCGGAAAACACGCAGATCAGCAAAAAAATCCTTCAGGCTTAGCAGACGATTGATTTTAGGCATTTCTGTGAAGCCTGCCTGCACTGAAGAGCTGCTCCTGAGGTAAGTTTCTACTTCTGCCCAGTCAGTATGCGTCCCCCACAGCACAACTAAGTAGAGCTGAGGTAGAGCTAAGCTGAGGTAGAGCTGAGGTGGAGCACAACTAAGTAGAGCTGAGGTACCAGCTGCGCGGAAGTTGAAAATTATTTTAATTCTGGAATGGCACTGTTCATTAAATCAAGTCTTACCAAGGTTCCCGTCATAGCAGAATAGAGCAAGAGCTGTTTGAGATTATGTGACTGCAAGCCCCTTTCATAGCGAGGAGCTTTCATTTTTAATATCTTTAGCTTCACTTCTTAACTGAAAAGACACCTGATTGCATCTGAATACTCTTTCCCCCTAAACATCAGCAAATGAAAAACATCCCGCTGTTCCGTGACTGAGAGTGTTGTGGAGCTGCGCCCACACAAGTGCTTTGATAGGGGCAGGGCCCGCCTGCTTGGAGCAGGTGGCACAGACCCTTCCTGAGGTTCTGGAAACTCTCCACACGGCCCCCAGCACTTGGACAGAAAAACTGCAATGGTGTGACTATTTTTACAGAGAGCAGTGGCGTTTGAGGAGACATGGTGGATCCGTGTGCAGATCAGTGGTGTGGAAGTGGCGGTGGTGCCCATGGGGAGAGGGTGCTGTGCTGCAGACCAGGTGTTGGGTGTATTGGAGGAGCCTGTGGTCAGATGTTTGTTCCCTGCATCAGGCATCATCACCTCAGGCCCCTGCATTTAGATTTTGCAGAAGCTAATTACTGAATCCCAGTTTAGGAAAATGGCAATATGTGAATAAAAGAGCTTGGCTTGGTTCTTTTTAAATTAAAATGTTTATTTCTGTATTTATATAATTTTAAAAAATGTTTTCTTTGGAGGTGATGAATTAAATACTCTGAAGATGAAAAAATTGTCCATAGATCAAATGTCCCATGGCTAAAAATCATCTTTCTGATGACAAACCTAAGTTGACAATTCTGTTAATAGGATTAGGTTCATTAAGGGACTGCTTTCTCTTATAAATCTGGCCTAGATAGCATGGAGCTTTAGATTTTGCACTGAAAAGGGGGCCCTGCTTAGTCCTGAATTTCATGCTTTCATTTACAACGTGTGCTAGTGACTTACACTGGTAATATTCAAGGTTTCTATCCCATCCAACCTGATACGACTTTCGTTTTTCAAAATAATTAGTGCATTATCATAGGTCTGAAAGCATTTTGCTGCCACAATGATGTATCCTGGAGCTGATTTTTTTTTTCAGGGACATAGAGCATGCAAGTTATAATTTAATTTTCTTCCTGGTAGAAAATATATTTTCATAAGGGCTGATGAAAAGAAAGCAGACCTTCAGCCAAAAAATTCTGTATAGGTAGACACATACAGAAAAGCAGATCAAGCAAAATTTACTTGCAACCTCCGCAAATCAGCAAAGCTGAGTATATGCTTAGTATCTTCTCTCCTGGCTTAGAGCTACTGTCCTCCTTTGGAGGCAAGCCTTTTGCTGTTACGTTTGAAACAGCAGAGTCAAGATCCTGCAGGAGATGGGGCAGGTCCCCACAGTGTGCTTGTGGGTGCTGTGAGGGGGCAGAGCTCTTGTCAGAGGTCAAGACCTGACACCATCTCTGAGCTGGAAAAGGCACTGTGGATGGGAAACTTCCAAAATCACAAAAAGGCACCCAGTTCCCCAGACTTTAATTGAGAGCTGGGCTTACAAGTGTCCTGAAGCCTTTGGAACAAGATCTTCTTGGGGTTTAAAGCTGGGTCCACACAGAGCATGGTGAGGCCGTGGGGAAAATTCAGTGGCTGTCTCAGTATGTGCCTCCAAAAGGCCAGCAAAGCCTAATGATATTTTACTACTCAGCTGCTAATTAAAATGCTAGTATTTAGAGATTTTGGCCTACACTCCAATCAACCACTTAAAATCTTGTACTTATTTTTTTTGCATAATTAATCTTTATGTAATTAAAGTTGCCCTCAGTATACAATTTCCTCCTTCTTGTCACTGTTTCTGAGCACCTTTGTCCCAGAACAAATGGTATGTTGCAGGTGATGAACAAAGACGAGCAGGATGGATAATCTGCCCGGGCTCTCTCCATCCCTGAATCTGACACTGGTCATGAACTAACTGACATATGTGTTTCTCCCCTTTGTTTTTCAGGTGAATCTGAACACACGGTGCACTTCTCAAGTCTTTTTGATGCCAGGCTATAGCTGTGAGTGAGTGCCAACAGTTCCCTGACACATCTACCGTGGCACCAAGTCTCAGCCTCACACCACTGGAGCAAATCCTGACCCCAGGGCTCTGTCACCTGCCTCACCAGGGACTGCACTGCTGAGCTGAAAGAGCTCCCCACCCTCACTTCATCCCAGGCAAGCACGGTGCACTGCAGGTGCTCTGTGCAGTTTGCAGGAGATATTCAGGTCTGATAATGCCTGGAAACATTAGGCTACAGGGTGTAGACACACGTGTTTCAACAGTGAGACCCGCAGCTGTAATAGCAACGCCGCAAGGGAGTGAAAAAGAGACTGGAGTTCAAGTTCAGGTAAATGTGTGGGGTTGATAACCATCTGTGGAAGCCTTAGGGCTAATAATACTTTTCATTCTAGGGGCTGTTTGAATGAGAACGTGTAAGTATAGCAATATGCCTTAATTTTGGAAGATGACAAACTGCCTTGAGGTAGCTTTCAAGTCAAAAATGTCCTTACAAACAGCTTGTTGATCTGAAATGAGTTGTTAAATAGAACTGTACTAACTTCAAATTTGCTTGTGAAATCTTTGCTCAACACTGACACATTGGGAGGGCAAGTAGAGGTAGCTCTCTCAGAACAGTCTGCCATACTTTTTTAGACAGCACTTCTCTTTCTTGGGAAGTCAGGAAGTTTGTGGTTGCAAAACCCATGCTTTTAAAGTGAGAGAAAAATACAGTTTTCATCCCTGATGATGAATGAAGCCTGCCCAACTGGTTAGATACAGATGGTATAGTTTTACTTAAGTCACAAGGTTGATTCACTTTTTATCCAAGTTGTAATTTGCCTTGAGGGTTCAAGCAAGAGATTGTTTTAAGCGCAAGTGCAATTTGGTGAACATGGCACTAGAGGGCCTTTGGCGGCTCAGGGTTAGAAACGGCAGCAAAATAACAGCAGAAAAACCAGGATTTACAATTTGTGTTTACATGATGTAATCACCTCCTAAACCTAGGTGACTGTTTATTTTAAACTGCTTGACGGCTCTGTCCTTTCCTTCTGATGTCTCAGTGGGAAATCCTTCACACAGTACAGCAGAGATGGTTGGAAATGTTTTAGTATTTAGTTATGCTTGCCACAGAGCATACACAAATATTTAATTCCATTGCTTGCAGGTCCCAAGATAAGTTTTAAAACTCCTCAATCATATTTGCATGAACAAATCCTCTATTTTTTAATTAATTTACTTTGAGAAAAAGGAGAAAGGTTAACTGGAGGAGCTGGCTGAAAAGGTTCAGCACAGTGGGAGGAGGTAGCAGAGATGATGTGTGTGTAAAGGTGTCTGTAAAGTCAAATATGAGTCCTTGAACATAGTGGGAACATGTAATGGGTTTAAATAATCTGCTTGAAAAAGCAGCATGTCTTCCCTCTAAGCCAGGAAAAGATTTCAGATACACTAGAGAGTTACCTTTGTATCCATGGGCTTTTATGTCAGGAAAATACTATCGACCTAAATGCCAACCATGCTTTCTGTTGTCATCCAGAAGCTGTTGGAGCTGTTGCCCGCTTTTATCAAACCTCCCTACTTCTGTTTATATTTTGGTTTTCCTGGGAATATCTGACAGTGTTAATACCATGGAAGAGGAGTAACGGTCTGTTTGTTTCATGTTTCTTTGCCTCTTATTTGTTTGTTGTGGGTTTTTTTAACTGCTGCGTGTTTCTACTTTAAGAACATACACTTATCTGTGAGACAGGAGCAGGCCAGATACTCAGTTTGCCTAGCCACCTGTTTCAGATCTGACAGTATAGAGAGGGGTTACAGGACTATTTCCATTAGATTGGGATACTGAGGGGAGAAGAAAGGGTCTAAAAGGAGCAGTCACTAGGCAAAACCATGGCTCTCGCCTCCTCCATTCCTGTACTGAGCTGCAGTGGGGATCCTGATGGTGAAAGCAATTAGCTACTGTGGTAGTCAGTGTGTTTTAAAGTTGGCCACTGAACTAGATGAGATCCTTAAGGCTTACCTTAGGGAGTCTGTACTTTTCTCTCAGGTGAACCCTCAGACAGGCTCGCTCTGCTTTTTTCTGTGCAAATGCTGCATCTCTTTCCATCCTGGAAATGAGAAAAAAACCAGAAGTTTCTTCACAATACTAGTAAAATACAGTCTTTTACACAACCAGTTGCTTGGCTGCAAAAAGCTATGCACAGGAGCTGTTCTGAAGTTGTGTCACTGGCCCAAAGCCACATAAGGAGTGATAACCAAGAAAGTGATGCCAAGAGGCCAGACCTCTTGTTCCCTGAGTGTGTTCTCAAAACAGTTCCCTTGAGTCTTGTGAAGAAGTTGGGATGAGTCAGTACCACTTGTCTGGAGGTTGCACCTGCACAGCTGTCACTGCTCAGGTAACAATGAACAGTTGCAATAAGCGGAACAGAATAGTTGTTAATCCTTATTCCACTGGGGTACTTGCAGAGGCACATCTGCATCTGGTCTTTCTAGTATCCATTTATTGTTTCAGAACTTCTTACAGCAATGAATTGCACAACTTCCCTGTGGAAAAGTACTTCTTTGATCTGTGATTTTATAAAATGCTTTCATTAGATTTTAAGAACCATTTAGCATAATTTTTTGTTAGATTACTTACACATTTATTTGCACAATGTGCCTCCTCAGATATTTTTGCTAACGTTAGATAACATTCACCTTCCCCCCTGTCTCTTTATGTTTTCCCTAGAAGCACTGTCATAGACATTCTACAGCAAAATTAATTTTGTTCCAGTGTAGGTATTTTGTCACGTGAAGGCTACCGATGAGGTTGAGATACTACCTTTTCGCTGCTTCTACAAATGAATTTTTTGAGTTTTCTCTCTCTTAAAAAAAAAGGTTCACATTAACTGGAAGGCTACTTAAACTTCTTTCAGCCAGTCATTGATAAGAAGATTGGGAAGAGATTTTTTGAGCTCTCTCGTATATTTTCCCTTTTTTCTCAGCTTCCCTGTTCTGTTGCCCACCCCTCTCCAGGGGAACTGTTAGTAGCTACAGCCACTGCTGGGACATATCCCACCATGTCCCTGCTGGTGTTGAGTGAGGCTGAGGGGCAGGAGGGGATTTTCTGCACAGGTCAGTTTGAGCTTCCCACTTGTGCTGGCATCGCAGAAAGGCCTGGCAGAACTAAGCCAATCTCTTACCACTGCCTTGGCCCTAGTGTCTGGCCTAATCTTACACTGCTTTGTCCTGGAGTTTCTCATTATGCCATGGACCATGGAACTTTGTGGAAATAGGCAACAGGTACAGGAGTGAAGCCTGTGATGTACAGCCCTGACTGGTGGTTCCCTCTTGCTTCAACTCTTGTGGTGCTAGAAGCAAGTTTTACATGACTGTGCTGGAGACTGCCAGCACAAGCCACCTGTTTGTTCCTGCATATTCCATGTTTTCCTGACAAACTCCAACCTGTGAATTTTTGTGTGTTTAATCACTGAAAGAACCCCTCGGACCCTGAGAAGAGCCCAGAGCCAGGATGGCCACGCATCAAAAGCCAAGCTCTGATTGCATATCACTCCTGCAGGGCACTTCTACTTCTCTGGTGGCCACTGTCGTACAGCTGGAAACTGGGTAAAATCCAGCAGGCCCTGAAAGAGGTGCTCTGCTCACAGCAAAGATTTCTGAAACATTTACACAGCCACCCCAGTGCACCATCCTGAGCTAACTTGTTCTCTTTGAAAGTACTTCAGATGTTCCTATTACTGTTCCAAACTGTACACTCAGAAGTACTCCTGCCCTGATTCCTCAGCACAGTTCAGCACGTAACAGACACACTCCACGTGTGAAAACATCATAGAAATAATGATTTTTCCAGGCAGTTTTCCTATCTCAGTAATCCCATTTTGCTTCTCAATAAAGCATCTTCCAGCCATCAGGGGGTTATTTTGCTTTTAAATATCCCTTCACAAAATGCATAGCAAAGCGTTATGTATTTTATTCTAAACCAAATTATACCAGTTCAGGGTTTTATAATAGAAATGGCTGCTGCTAAATACGTATGCGGATACCTCAAATTCCATCAGTCATTAACCTTTCACCTATAATCATCTTACACGAAGGATTTACACAACCATTATGTAATTGACCATTAGAGGAACAGATGCATTTGAAATGTAAAAGTCAATTGTTTTATTTATAATTATGCATGATTTGAACTCCTACACATTAAGTACTCTATCTTACTTCTTTCATATTTAAACTCAGCAAGTGGTAAAGATTATAACTACAGACAAAGCTGAGATTTAATCAGTTGAAAAGTTCTGCTTTATTTAGTAGGTTTTAGAAAAAAATAATTAAAAATGCAGCTACAAAAAATTACCCTCTTAAAACTTTGCTCTAGATAATTGTTTTCCATTCAATGTAGCACTTGTTATTTTTTCATGTCTGCCATAATGTGGACAAAGAAAAGATGATGTGCTCAAAGCCTACACCATGTGCAGTTGTAAGAGAACAAATCACACACATTTTAGAATTAACTCTTGCACTACAAACAGCTTTGTACCTATGGAAAATTTGGATAAAATAACATCAGCTAGGAATGAATCCAGCATATCAAGGTGTGGAGATGACAGGAAAGTGTAGGAAAGAGTTACAGGATAGGGGGGGAGATGGGGCAAGCATATAATTTCCAGCTGGTGAACTTTTATTTGGGAAAGTGTCTTTAGCAAAGATTTGTCTGCTTTAGAAAAAGGAAGCGAGATGAATTTGTGGGGTTTTACTGGGTTATTTTTATCTGCACAACGTTATCAAGAAACAGCCCCATACTGGTAATAACAGAACAGGTACTCACTTCTCCTCAACCATTTGCTTTTGATATTCCTCATACTCCTCTCTGGTCATTCCTGCAGCTGCTGCTGGGTCAGAAGGAGTGCTTTCTTCTTTGTTTTCTTCCCCTCCACCTCCAAGTCCCAAATTCTTTACCTGGTTGCTCAACATACTTTTCATTAGAAAGGCCATCCTCTCAAGAAAAAAGGAGTCACAAGCAAACAACTACAAGAAAGCCAAACCAAAGCAAAAATGTTTTCAAAACCAGTAATTGTAAGCAAGAGAGTTTCTACAGCCACATCAGCTCTTCAAGGGCACAGTGCTACTCAAACGTGAATGCCAAAACCAGTTTGTCAGCCATAATCTGGATTAAAGAGTGAACTCTTTAATATCTAGAGGCAGATGGTTCAGATTACTCCAAAAAAAATCATTAGATGCAGCTACCTACTTTTTATATTAATAACTTAAGCTAATTTTACATACACATGAAAATCGATTATAGTGTGCAACAGCATTTTGACTTCTTAAGTCTTGAGACTCTCACTTCCAGAGATTAAAACATTCCCTGGACCACATTAGATCCGAGTTAAAAATCCAGTTGACTAAATGAACACGGTAAAATCATAAAACTGGTGCTACTGTGCAGAAAACTCTTGAATTTACACAATCAAATGAGATTTGAAAACTGGAATTCTTCATTGAGCAAAAGCCCCAGTCCCAATATCACTGAACAGAAAGTGTGTTGAATTATTTTTCTGCACTTTTCTTGTGATCGCTTATCTCACAGATTATTATCAATACTTCTTTTTCAAGAAGGCAATCACAAAAAAAATCAAATCTTTCCATTTTCTGTCCCGTACTGTTTATTTCAACTCTGCCCCAAGCTGTCTCCATCTATGGCTATCACCACCTTGGCTTGTGCTGCACAGATACCTACTGATTTTAATCTTAACTGTCAGTAAAGGGAAAATTAATCTCACTGATTCCTTAATACAGCCTTGGTATCTTTTGTTTGTGGATTGGAGGACCTTATCTTTCCAACTGCTTTTCACATCATCAGCCTTCATCTTCAGGTGAGGACTTACAGGATCTGCTACCTAACATCATTGACTATTTTGGGGAGAAACATATCTGATAGGTCTCAAAAATTCATGATTTTGGGTTCTGAGCATTTATCCTACTATGCCTGACTGCGCATACCTTACTGAAATATTCTGTAATTTTGATTATCTAAATGGCTCTCCCAGCACTTTCATCATTTCACTGAGATGGGAGGATTCCAGTTTGCCTAATGCTTTAATCTGTATTTGAGCCTTTCTAATTATAGCAGACCTGTTACTATTAAAAAAACCAAAAAAACAAAAAAAACACAAAAAGCAGGACATTCCATAATCCTGGATTATTAGTGATTAAACAAGAATCTTAATTTTTTTTTTAAATAGAGTATCACTCAGAAGCAAAAATTACAAATCACAACAAAACTACTTTGATAGACTACAGATACCTGGAAAGCATTTCTCCTAATTTGAAATTGATTTTTATAATCGGCATGTGCTTGCAGAACTACCTGCATGTTACATCTGACCAGCTCTGACTTTGATTACTAAAACTGTACTGTACATGCCCAAGCAGCTAAGAGAGCTGAGATCACAGTTACGCTAAACTTGAGCATGCAGCAGCCTGAAGCTGAATGCATAATCCTAAATAAAATGTGTTTTCTGGAAAAATTTAGGAGCTACAAATGGAGCATTAAGTTGACACAAGTATTTTGAGTTACTTCACAGTTTAACAGAACAGTAAAAACCCACCAAACCCCCACTGTGACTGCTTTGAGTAGGCATGTATTACAGCAAAGAGGAACAGAGCGCCCAGGTGACAGCAGTGTGGGGAATCTGAGGAAAGAACTTCAGAGAGTGAGGCAATCTTCAGCTCAGAAAAATTAGGTACTTTGTGTACTCAAAGCAGCCAGCAAGCACCTCACCTCAACTTGCCATTCAAAAGTTAGGATGATGACACACACTACTTCACCAGGCGTGTCTGATACTCCAGGCAAGTCTGACTTCTAGCACAAGCTTTCGAGGGAGTATGACTCTTGGTTAGAGTCACCCTCGCTTTAGGCTGTGACAGAGAGGACATAATCCCTGGGCACGGGCTGAGCAGAGGCTGGGCCCAGCCATGCGTCAGTTGTCTGCAGCATAGGCAGAGCCTCAGCCTCTGAGCACTGTTACCTGTGCAGTACCAGGCAGGACCAAACCCAGATCTTGAAACATTCAAACCCTCTGAACAAGAGGGCAAAGGCTGCTTCAAACACACCTGCTGGGATTTCATGGATGTGTACCAAGTTAAAAGAAAAAAGCTTACTAAAAATATGCATCTTTATTCAAATAAGGTTATCTCTGAACTCTCAAGTGTCAATTTACATTAGTCAGAAACAAACATGAAAATGTCAGCTGTTTGAATTTAAAAAGAAACAGTAGGCAGTCTTCAGTGTTACAATAATTGATGCATTGATAAATGCCAAATTTTCTTTAAACAGGAAGCACAGTGATTTACAAACCGTAATTTCACTTTTGAAAGATTCAGGTATGACCATGTATCTATACACTGACCCATACAGTGAGATTCTGTCACTGCCAAATATTTGGTTAACATCCACACTTCGAATACAATTGTTAGACTTGTTCTCCAGCATACTGTCAAACTGATTTCCAAGGTGTCTTTCTCTTCCTATCTCTGAAATCTTACTAATAAGAATCAAACACGCTGTCAGTGCTGAAACTTCTAGTAGCCAGCCATATCAGGTGGCTATATCATCAAATGTTTCTTGAAGTCCAAACTTGATGCTATCACTTGAGGAACAAACCAGACAAAATCTGAGATGGGCAACTGAGAGCTTTCCTCTGATCCCGTGGGTGACGAAGTAATTCTGGAAGTTCCAAAGAGACAACTGTGAAACGAAGCCAGGTTACCTTTTTTTTTGAGCTTACACTTTTGAGCTGCTCCCCTGGACAAAGGTTTCCTAGTTGCACATAGGAGGGATGGCAGGTCTGTTAACAGCATGAACACACATGCTGAGCCTCATAGTGAAGATTGTATTGTAGGTTCAAGTTTTCGCCTAGACACCATCCCCAGTGTTCTTTCTAACAAAAGACACACACATATGGGCTGCTCCAGCTTGAAAAGAAAGTTATGGTTGGGTAAATTCACAGTAACAAACAGTCTTCCTCCAACTGATATATCAGATCTGTTCCTCATTATGCCAGATACATGCTCCTACCTATCAAAATACAATTGCTATCATTTCAGCATAAAGTGTCTTCTTGCAAAGCTGTCTGAGAGTGGGGGGAGCTCTGTTTAGGTGTCACACTGATGCAGAAAGGCTTGCAATTGAAAGGTTGGAATATCTTAGACTCAAGGCACCTGTAAATATTTGCTGGTGTTAAAAGAACTGAATGGATATATTCCTATGTGTTATTCTGGATTATCTGAAGTTGTTTTTCATTGGTTTACCCAGCAAGATTAGCTTGAGGCAGTAGTTTCTCCAATTAGTATAGCAAAATCTTCTAAAATTTAGAAATTAATCTATAAAGCTGTACCGCTTATGGTACACTACATACTGTAGCTATGTAAATATGTCTGTAGGTACTATCATTTTATTGATATAGTACAGACATTCACTTTTTGGACACTATTTTAAGTAACAAAATGTATTGCATAGATGTATCATTTCTCCAGACTGACAGGCACAATACTGAAGTGTTCTTCATTACAGAAAATTTGGCAGCATGTGTTGCACTCCAAGGGAGTTAACTGTAGGAATGCAGTAGTAGTATGCTAGATTCCAGGTAATTTTTGCAGATTCAGACAAAAAGATTAATAATTAAAAGTGAAACAGTCTGATGCATTTGTGCATACTATGGAATTTTAAACAACCAAAAACCCCTATTCTAACTCTACACACGGACAACTCAAAGACAAAATTACCACAGATATGTAAACAAGGCAAAACTAATTCAATTCACATTGCTAGTTTGGGCTGTCTACTTTGTTTCTTTTCCAAAGCTAATGTTCACCTGATAAGCAGTATCAAAAACACGTGTTCAGTCTTATGCTTTTGATATTAAAGCAGCAATCATCACATATTACTCCTACAACAGCTGCTGGATTAACAAATGCATCTGAGGCAACAGCTTGTGAAGAAATGAGCCAACACTCAATACCTGTAGTTTAGAATACTTGTCAAGATTTCAATCAAAGCATCTGTATTAGACAATGAAAGACATGACAGCTTTATAATATAAAGATATATTCATACACTAAACACACCCTTAATAAAATCGTACTTGAAGAGGTATAAAAGCAATGGTATATTTCCTGGGAAAGTTCCACAAATTTCCAAACAAAATCACAGACTTGAAACTACAAAAAATTAGATCAGTCCAACAATATATTTGAGGAAATTACTTCATCATGTTTTCTCTCACTGCCTAAACCAGAACCCAAAATAAGGAAATAAGCTTTTATTTGCTTGTTCTGTATAGTTTGATATCTGTATCAGGTATCAACAGTCAGGCTGATGACAGGTCTGTCTTTGTTTGTCTTTGTGCCCATATACAATAACGTGTTTATATTTCATGAAGTGTTATAATTAATTAAAAAATTCTTAAACTGCTAAATCCAAATGGTAAAGAGAAATGACATGTTCCTTTTTTTTTTTTTTTTTTTTTTTTTTAAACACACACAGTCTGGTCTTGTCCCCCCAAAAAACAAACAAAAAAACACAAAACACAGGGGTTTGTTGGTGGGTGTGTGCTTGGACTTTTTTTGTTTGTTATTGTTTAGGGGTTTTTAAGCGGTATGTCAGGACACTTTGTGGCAAGCTTTCTGCACAAATCATCCATCTACAATTCTCATGATCAACAGCAACCAAATCAGGGTGTTTCAGTTCCCTACTCTGGAACGGTGACAAAAGAAGAGGCATTTTGGATGTTTGCCTGCTAGTATTTATAAGAAAGTTAAATGAAAACTAAGTCCTAGACAGGCTCTGCAGTCTTCCCCTATCCAGCAATTGCTCTGTTTCTCCACAGTCTGTTTTTAACTTTAGCATTAACAATTTAAATGAGAAGTCCTTTTGTTTAACAAAGTTCAATAATTTACAATATTGAAGTATATCAAACACTAAAGTTTCCCTCATTTACAGAAGTGTATAATTTTCTGTGTGTACACACTGCTGCCATGTACACACAAAGGAACGGGTCATCAAAAGAACTTTTTGGCTGCTGCTTCTTGTTGAGTCCTGAAAGGAAAAAGCAGAAGAGAGTTCATTTTACAGTATAAAACTATCCAATGGGTATAAATAAAAATTTTGGTTTTGGGGAGATTAAAATATTCCATTCCTTCCCAACAGATCCTGAGGGAAATCAAACATAAGTCCTATCACAAAAATAGGATATACTTTTTTCTACTTGCAAAGACATTGGAAGCATTGCTATAGTTCCAATTTTGTATCAGACAACAGAAGCCAGAAACTCTGAAGGAACATTTGAACTGTTTTTTGCAACACTTTAATTAAAATTTTCCAAATCTTCTCAGTATCTGATTGGCCTCAAGATCATCGCAGAAAAGGAAATACATGCAACTAAACAGTAGAAGAATTTAGTTGAGGTGGGATTTCCTTTACTTGAAATGGTATTTTTGAATGGGTATTAATGGACCATTAATATCCAGCAGAAGAGCCCAAGGATGGTGCCAGGAGCACATTCCTCAACAGAAGAGGGAAGGAACTGGACTTGCTCATCCTGGACAAAAGAAGGCTTCAAGGGGTCTAACAGCAGCTTTCTAATATCCACAAGATGTTACTGAGGAGACAGGGACAGGTTCTTCACAGAGATACACATTGTAAGACTGAGACACAACACTGAAACTGAGAGAGGACACGTTCCCTCTAGATATACCCTGGGGATGAGGGGCTAATAAACCAAACTTCATTATGATAATGAAACATTTCCAATGGAGTCCATAACAGCAGTAAGGTTTCCTTTCCTGAAGGTTTTTAAGACCTGACCAGGTTCAACACTTAAGCAACCCGGTCAGTACTCAGTCAGTCCTGCTTTGAGAAGCTGGTCACCTCCAATTGGTGACCAGCTTGTTTTAAAGAAGATGAACATCATCATATCATTGCAATTGCATTTCCAGTCACAGGTTCTACAATCATTTGCCCTGTTGTCTTTAAACAAAAACATACTTACCTATACATGATATAACCAATGAACAATACTGTTTGCACCACTACAAATATGAAGAAGTGCACTGTAGATAAGCATGATGGAAATGGTGGCAAGTCTGGACACTTTGGTTTCTCACTAGATGCCTAAAAACCAAGAAAAAATGTATTTTAATATAAAAAGCAAAAAAGACATGCCAGTGAAGAACTGCTACATTCAAGAAACAAAACCAGGTCTTTGCAAAATGATCTAATAATCAGAACACAGGCAGCAGAGAGACACAAAACCACTCTGAAAAATCATAATCGTACTCCCCTTCACACTTTCCCCGTTCACCTTTGTTTCTCAGATCATGTTAATTTGAGAGCTACAGGGGAAAGAATAAACCTTTGGTAAATTAACCCAGAGGTCAAAAACTTTCAATGGGATCTTAAACTAATTCAGCTTAATTGATACCTAGGCTAGATGAAGGTGGCTCCTGATTCTGAACACAGTCATCTTTCACACTTCCAAACCTTAAATGGAGCCTGCCAGAGTCTCCCCTGATTAAAGCTCTCCCTTCTGTGCAGAAGCAATAAGAATCTCCTCTGTACAGAGCTGTTAACCAGGGTGACAAACACAAAAAACCCCACAAAACAAACACCCAGAAAACCTAATTGCTTGACCTTGTTTCCACAGGAAATTAGACTAAAAAATCATGGTCTTTGTGCAAAACTTCTCATCAAGACACAGATCATGCAGTTAGGTCAAGGCAGTGCAGTTTTCATGAAGCAGCTTAATGAAGGATTAATTGCTCCATAAATGGAATGCTGGCTCACCCTAGCTTTTCACTAACAGCCAAATAAAGAATTATTACAGTCATGCTTTACACTAGCAGCACATAAATTACCGTATTTCGTTGTACTAAGTGCTCTATGTCCCTCTTCACTACATGAAGGTGTTCTTTGATGTCATTGAAGTGCTGAGTTGTTTCGTAGACTCCTGCAGCAGAGCCAGGATGTTGAATTCCAGTGATCAGCCTCAGAGTATCAGCCATAGAATTTCTGAAACAAGACAAACAACAGAACATTTTTCAACACAGAGCAGCTTTTCTAGGAACAGCAATTATTCTGGACCCCTTTTAGTCCATTTAAATTAGTCTGAAATACACAGTTATCCCAAAAGGGTGAAAACATTTTTTTCTAACATTTTTCAAAAAATGCCTTGAAAGAAATAATTTCTTCATCAAACTATGATTGTTTAAAATACTTAATTCCACAAACAGTTTCAATTTGTACAGTGCACCACATCTCAAAGTATGCTGAAAACAAGATCTGGCAAATATTCCATTGCTAGACATCTGCTTTGCCTGACTGATGAAGTCTAAACCAAGTGTTTTATCTGAGGTTCTTGCCAAGGCTTTAGGATAAGCAGAGTTTAATGCAATCTTTGAAGAAAACCGAAAGCTGTTTGAAAAATAAATAAATAAAAGCAGTCATGTAAGAAATAAAAATAAGGAAGAAGCTTTCAGGATAAGAAAAGATTTAGGTACATTCTTGTTTCGTGATTATCATTTATATGAGAAACTCATTTCCCATATGCATTGTCATAATACTTAATAATACTGTCTTAATCTGAATTCATTTTGCTTCTACAACAAATCAAATCTGTAGAAACTTGAGGTTCCATAACTAATTTTATTTGAGGTAAACTAGTCAATGAGAGAAAAATACTTTATCTCTAATCAATATGTTTATATAATTTTCCCCTGCTGTGATGTCTCTTTTCAGTTGCAAAGAGGATTATTCCACAGCTAAAATATTTATCATGTGAATGTTAATCTTTTCATTATTTAAGCAATCAAAATGTATGTCTTTGGATTTCTTTTTAATTTACTTAAAACTTGACATTTTTTCAGATGAGAGCTTAGTTTGATGCCTTCAGGGTGCAGTCATAACTCTTTGTACAGTGGTCAGCAATTTATCAGAGAATGATTAAATGGTTTGGGTTGGAAGGGACCTTTAAAGATCACCCGGTCCAACCCCCTTGCCGTGGGTAGGGACACCTTCCACTAGACCCAAAGATGCATCCAACTTGGCCTTCAACACTTTCAATTTTAACTCTCATATAAGAAAAATAAAGCAAAACTAAAACTGATTTGAATACTATTACTTCAGTAAGCTGGCAGGAAGAATGTATAATTATAATTTGTGTTATACATAATTATATTGCTGATTTTTTTAATGGCTAATAGTGACTGTGAAAACAGCAAGTAAGCACTGAAGCTAAAATGTTTACCAGTGATCTTCATAAAGCTGCTGCCCATCTCTGAGCTTTGCCTTAGTTCCTCTTCATGCCATTGAAATTCAGAAAACACACATACAAAAAAAATCTCAATCCCACTTCCAGCACATGTTAGAAGACCAATCATGTTCCACAGTAACATTTCCAGTTACTACAGATAATGTACTGCACTTCAGGACAGGTGGAGTTAGCCATGGATTTCTGCAAAATTCTCACTGAGCCTCAACAGGCTCATTTTTAATACTGCAAAGTTGTCAAGGCAGTTACCAAAAACTGTTTGCTTCTGTGAGCCACTGTAAACAGAACTAATCAAAGCAACTCTCACCTTCTCTCATTCTAACTTTTCTGGTTTGGAACCTAAACAAACAAAATGAATGCAAAACCCACCTCATCTGTCCTAAATTAAATTATCGTATGTTACCGAGAATTTTTTTTTTTTGTATTGTCATTGTATAGGTTATTTAAAATAAATTGATTAATATTTACCCCTACTTTGCGATAGGGTTTTAATAACCTATTTTAGAAGTAAGTTTTTGGCTGGAAGACTTTTCTTAAATAACCCATGCAAACCCATACTACCATCATCACAACCACTGTGTAATAAATTCTGACAGTAATTCTGTCTATCCACATCCACCACCTTGCTTATCTTGCCCCACAGTTCTCAGTGCTAGAACACAAATGTGACACATTTTGGCCCTCTTTCCCTTCTGCCACCATCCCCACGTATTTAGGAGAAATCTGCACAGCCAGCTTCCCCCAGACTGATCTACTGTTAAAAGGAAAATAACTTTCCTAAACAGACATGGTCTGTATCAAATTTAATTTACATTTCCTTCCGCATGAACAATACCATGCTGATAGTTTGTATTGTATGAACATGGAAGATTCCCTTGTAATCAGATGATTAAGAAATCCACAAATCTTGATAAGAAAATTGCTTAGACAGTAAGTCCTTTTCCTCCGGGATGACCAGCAATACAACAACAGGCTGTTTATTTCTGTCTATAAATAAAACATTTCTTTAATCTAAGAAAAATATTATGTTACGCAAACTCATACCTAACAAGTAGTCAATAAAATGGCAGACTGACAATGTTAACAAGAAAATCTAATTTGCCTGTAATGTATAAAGATTTGTCAAGAATATTAACATAAAAGCTTTTGTGGAAGAACAAGTGCAAAAATGGAAGCACTTTAATCTTCATTCTACAAAAAACTGACCTACTTGGATAAATCTATCACAAGAGCTGCCCTTGAACTAATACACACAAAAAATGCACAACTGTAGGAATTTTTCTCCTTTTCTTAAGACCAAGGTAAGGATGTTTTAATGTTTTAACTACTCTAAATGAAGGGTTAAAGCATCTTAAAGCCATTCCTGCTAAAGACAGCAATCATAAAATCATCTTTCATTTGACATTAAAGTCAAAATCACTTTATGACAGCAATCATAAAACCACACTGCTTACTACTTAAGAAGTAGTGCACATACATCCCTATCAAACACTGTAATTCTCTCTAACCCATTTTAGCAGTATAGCACCTTGAAGTTAAGATTTTTACTTCCTGTCTTTTAAAGTACAGCAATGCTTCTTAATTGATTTTCAAAACTGCATCTTAAAAAGCAAAATTATTAAACACTCATGAACTTGTAAGCGTCCTTGCAGATACAGAAGTCTCCTGGGGAAGTTCACTGCCAGATAGTCCTCTAACAAAAGAAAAAACCTAGCTACCCTAGGCACATGAACTTCCTTTATTAGAGAAATTAAATGTATGCAGAGAATACTTACTAAGGAACTGACACAGAGAAATGTCAAGTTTGTCAATACTCTGCTACTGAAATAATAAATAGGATTTAAGAGGTGGAAAACACTACAAGTCAGAACATAGCCTTAGTATTTTGAAAGCATTTACCTCATTTCATTTATTTGTCTAATGACCTCTTCTTGAGTCTTCACAAGTGTCTCAGTCCCTTGCTGGGTAACCTGGCAGGGGAAGTGGGAGAAAAAAAGATCAACATTATCTTGGAAAAAACTAAATTGACTGTGCAGATGAAATAAAGCCAAGGTATCAGTCATGGTGGTTCTTTTTTACCTGTCCTTGTTGACCTGGAAAACCAGCTCCTCTTTTAGCAATCTCATCTGTGACTGCAGAGACGTATTTCCTCTGCTCATCCAGAATCATGTCCAACTGCCTGTTCAGCTGTTTGATTTCAAGATGAATTCGATTCTGCCCCTCAAAGATTTGCCTCAGTTCACGATCACTTACAGTTTCAAAAAGATCATCTGCTGCTAAACAAAAAAAAAGCACGGGTAGTTCTTACATATTTAATTCCCTAGAAGCATTAAAGTAAGAAACAAACTGGCTTCTATTATATTTTCAAATACACACATTCAGGTTTGCCCAGCTCTAAAAAAAAAAAACCCCAAAAACAACCCAAGCAAATTCACAAAATACCCATGTTCCACAGCAAAACAATCCAAGTCAAAGCACTCAAAAAGTGGCCAAGAGTCATTATTAATTTCCTTAAATTAAATATAATTTCCAAACAGTAGCAAAATGCTGTTTAGCCTGAAGTACCTTTAAGTCAATACTTTCTAAGAGCTGTGGATGTGTGGTATCAGTAGTGGAAAGGGCAACTTTACTTTACCCAGCCAAACTTATTATTTTAAGCTGGAAATGTGGTTATTAGCCAACCCAACTTTAACAGTGAATGGCAGCTAATGCTGAGGTGCTGCAAGTAAGAGAACTCGGTACATGCCCAACATCAGGAAAGCATAAAAAAGCTTTTTTCAAGTACACACATGTTCCAGCATATCCACTAGCCCATCTTGAATGATCATCCATAAAACAAGATGGAAAAGAACCATTTGTTAGGATTGTGTAGAAGCAACCATAAAGACAACTGTTCAAGTACATTTTCAAATAACCGAACAGGCCCTGCTTCCTTCATCATCACTTCACAGACGGATGCGCAGGCTTCTCCCCTTTCTACTGTTCTAAACAGATTCTCATCATTTCCATTGTGTTTCTGTTCCTTCATTTTGTTCTCAATCCTGGCATGATAAAAGGGACCTTATATTCCAGAAAACACTTTACAAACACAAGACTAAATATTCTTAAAGTAGACATCAAAGGCATCTGAGCAAGACCAGTAGAGATCAGGCCCTATTTCTCAACATCCCAGACAGCAAGCGTTTTCCTTGACACTGAATAATTGCTCAAATAACTTGCCTGGTTGTCCTTGCACATCAGGATGTTCCTTTTGAAATTCTTCTTTCTTTTTATCCAATTCTTGTTGAAAGTGTTCAAACTCTTCTTGATACTTTTCTTTATCTTTCTGAGGAATTTCTGCATCTGGTGGTGGCTGTAAAACGTTATCAAAGGAGGGGCAGTGGGGGAGATTTTTTTCATGTTATCCACCACTCCTGTGTAACTTAGCCCTCCAGCAAGGCTGTTCAGATTTCAGATATGAAGACATAACACAGTTAGTGCTCCACATTAATATATTAAGCTTAAGTAAGAAACCAGACGTTCCTATGGAGACCCATAGCTTTTTTCCCCACTACATGTGTACTTCCTGTGATTAAAAAGAAATCGGGTTTCACAAGGGCAAATGCTGCTTAGCGGTAGAGAAGTTTTCTGGAGGTATGGGAAGATGAAAGCAAGAACAGATTTTTTTGTCCACTTTTCAAACAAAGTGTACTTATTTATTTGTTTTCTCTGCATGTCTTGCTTTGACATCAGGATTTTTGATGATTCAGTGTTGTGTCTTGAATAGGTTGAAGTGCTACTGAAACATTACAGGATTAGTCATTTTTCTAAACCAGATGACCGCACAGCTGCATGCCAAAGTCCTGAAAGAGGGATGCCAAGTATGACATCAGAGGAGATGCCATAATCTGGTGCTACATATAGAACATAAAATATTTTACTAATCAGGTGTAAAGATACTTACTACTTCCTTCCCAGGCTCAGTCAACTGGAAGGTCAGGAAAGACAGGACATCGTGATCATCTGTACTCAACAAACAAAAAAACCACTGTTATAGCCCTGCTGCCCCATGTTAAAAATCCCAGTAGTTCCCAGGTCAGCCTTGCACTTGCAAAACATCTCCATGCAGCAGAATCTGCCCAGTCCTCGCAAGAGTTTATGCAGTCAGAAATGAGACTCAGTTTGTCCTGACAAAGACAGTGTGCAAAGTCCTTCTGCTCTAGACAGGAAAAGGCCTAAATGTGTCAGTAATTTGGGAAGGGGAGAGGATTAATTACTTCATCATGATTAAAAAAGAATCAGTGCTATCAGTAAAAAAGCAAGAACAACAAACCCCAATACCTCTTCTGCAAGCCCTGCAAGTCCCACAGCTTTTAACATTTGCTACCTGCAAGTCCCCCTGTTGCTGCAGATATTCCAAAATATCCGTGTGGTGGCAACACCATCTCTTCGACTTTCGCACAAAATTCATAGTCTTCTTTATCTGGAGTAAAGCCATTATTAATTAATACCTAAAAGGACAAACACAATTTTTACCACATAGATATATTTTTTCTTACAGTAATGGTCACAAATACAGTTTATCAGATAAGTCAGTGGCTGATACTAAAAAACAAAACCTTTCTCTTCTGAAAGACACTTTTCACAAATAAAATGCTGGAGTTTTCTATTTAAAAAAAAAAGGTCTGATTCAAAGCACAGCATAGAGAGAATTCAGCATTTTCTGTATGTCACATCTATACTGCATAGAATGCAGACACATACAGAAGTTACTCATTTCAGTTATAAGTATGCTGCACAAGAGCAGGCAGCGCCACTGTGTCTGAAGTCATGCAAGAGTGGTGGACAACCAGCTTGGCAGAACAAGGGATTGAGACTGAATCTGAAGCAGTATTTCTTTACCAAGAAGGTGGTCAAACCCTGGCACAAGCTTCCTGGAGAGGGGGTCGGTGCCCCAGGCCTGGCAGTGTTTAAGGTGTCTGGACTGGGCCCTTAATAACATGCTTTAACTTCTGAGCAGCAGGGTTAGGCAGCTGGACTAGATAATTGTTGTAGGTCCCTTCCAAATTGGAATTACTGTATTTTAGAACTGATGATGGCATAATAATGCCAACTGGTTCAGGAAATCTCTGACTCAGTAATTATATTAAAAGCCAGTCTATCAAAAGGATAAATCGCAGTAAGGTTGTGGGCAACACAGATTTTTGGTCTGATCCAGAAGAGTCAATCCTTCCCATCCTTAAGTTGATTCTAAGCTTAGAGTGAGTCACTCTTCCTCCACTGATGCACCTGCAGAATGGCTAGGGTTAGCAGCAACATTTGGGCCAGAGGAGTTCCTAGGTAAGGAACTATCAGGGACCAGGTACATTCAAAACAGACCAGCCTTGAAGTCTGAAATTTAATTTTCATTCAAGAGTAATGCTGTTACCATTACAAAACGGTACAAGGTCCACCCTCTCTTAGATGTATTCATGTTTACTTTTAGAGCAACTTTTACTACAAAATGACAGCTGTGTCTTTCATGGCTAATACCTGTGAACAGCACCTTTTCAAGACAAACCAGAAGCCAAGAAATAGACACTTCACAGCTGTCGGAAGACAGCACCACACCAGTATTTTTCTCACCTTATCTAGGAGGAATTCACAGTCACCTGAATAGTATTTAAGAAGTCTTGAAGACTTCTCTATAACAGTATTTTCCATCTTAATCTTCAAAGCACTACTGTTTCTTGGAGGTGGGAAGCCTCAAGTAGCAAATCTAAATCTAATGTCAAAGAGCAAACTTTGGCTTTTTAGTCACATTTCAAGGATCTCTCACAATCAGCTGCAAAACCCTTTGGAGCTCTGAGAGCAGCTTGAGAAATAGCATTCAAGTTAAGGAGCTGCTCAGCCACTCAGCAGCTGAGGAACAGACACTGGCTGGGACACCTCTACAAGCAAGTCAACAGCAACAGAAGGGGCAAAGCCCATATGAATACCATTAGCATTACCAACTCCTGTGTACCAGAAAAATCAGCAATACCTGCTTGAGTCATGCCAGGAAGGTACAAAAGCACTAATATAGCTAAAAACTCATCTAACGTTTGAACATACTGTACCTCCTTCCAACTTCTCTTACTGAGCTCAACATTTCCAAGAATACTGGAATTTACATATGGGGCCTTTAAGTTTTCAAATAGTTGCATCATTCTCCCACTTAAGAAGCTGATAAACACAAGTAATGATGCCATTTCAGAGTACTTACAGTCAATGTTTTTTGGTAGTATGTTATCTTTACTCGAACAGGATAGGGCTTGTTACGGAAGTCCCTCTGACAGGATGCCAATGCTTGAGTGGAACCGTCACTATGCAAGAAGACAACTTGCATAAAACTATATCTTATGCTTTATCAGCTGAGACAAAAAAGTGTCAATGTATCACTCAGCAACATCATTAAGAGTTTTTCAAAATTCAGTTTTTTCAAAACCTCTCTCACAAGAACATCGAGATTCCTGAAGCCTGGGATTAGCATTAATAGATGCTTTCTGCAGGACACAAAAGAGACAGAATGCAGTAACGGGCAAATCTGTTTGTTCTTAAAATGTATTCCCCCACCTGTGAACTGAGATGGAAATAGACTAAAGTCCAGGCTGCATCAACTAAGCTGGACACCTTTCTCCTCAGAGAATAAATCCAAAAATGTCAGTTTTGCTGCTGACAATAAACAATTGGAAATAAAAATTAAACAGATTCATCTTAGTAACAGGCAACAAGCTTTCCATCAGCCACTTCTGTCAGTTATTTACTGTGAACAGTATCCAGAAGCAACAGAGACAAAAATTCTGTACCTCCATTTTTCTGAGGTCACCCATCCCAAAGGACATATGGCATTTAAATATCCATCAGTTTTCACTTTCTGTGCTGTTACTTCAAAATGGTGTTTTAGCCAACAGAAAAATGCAAATGTGAAGGAAACAACCAAGTTTCATATGAAAGAAACCTTTGTGGGTGTAATGCAGGACTTCATCAGACAAAACCAAACATCCATCATTAAGACAAATTAAACTTACTTCTGATGGTCATAGAGAAGTTTTCCATTGTTGCCTACAACAATCACTCCAGGATTGTTTTTCTGGAAAAAAAAAAAAGCAAATAAATGGAATAGTTTAATTTAAAGTGAAACAGTAATTATCATCACCAGTAGCCTTCCTACAATAAAGCATCTGAAGTCATTACATGACAGATACACTACAGATTATTTTTTTTTTAATTCCTTTCTGTACTTGAGGTTTAGAGAGGCAAAATGACTGAGCAGTACTCTGTCGTGCTTTGCTTAGTTAGGGGTGAAAAAAACCCAGACATTTAAGTTCATGGATATACTGCCAATGACCATCACTTGTCAAATCCAGAAATATGGAAGCCACAGATAGGACAAATTGGTACAGAGTGAAAATACAGACCTTAAAATTAACAGATGACTTAATACATCCAACTTTGGCTATATAACACTGGAAAAAACTTCCAAAGAGACACTGTGTTTGTCATTCTGTCACCACTTTTACAGACAAATAAAAATTCAACTTCAGTATAACCTACAGCCTTAAAAGAATCAGAAAAAAAGCACTTAAGAGTTTTAAAATTAGCATCATAATCAGAGTGCTTTCAGTTTGCAGTACTAGATGAAGTCTGGTTCTGAATGCTTGTATATTCATCTGAAGACCAGCTACAGCACCAAACTTATTCCTGTGAACCCAATGGAACAGCAACAGGAAGAATTCCTCCACACTGGGAATGAAGAAGGCAGCAGGCTGTCATTAAAGGGAGTCTTACAAACTCCAGTGTTTGAGACGTGTCAGACCAACACAGGCATGACACAAGACTTTCATTTTGATGAGAAGTGACACATCATTGCTTTCTAAAAAAAGGTTTCATACGCAACTGACTAAACTTGTCAAGATCAGAACCCCAGTGCTATCAAAGTTCAGGCAAACGGTATTTTCCAAATGCACTTTTTGGTAAATGGTATCTCCAGCCAGCTAAACTATGTCATTGTCCATATTGATGCAAGAAGTTAGGAAAAAAAAAAAAAAAGTACCTATGAAGTTTTAACACCCCCATAATTCTATGACTTGTCTTTGAAGGTCACAAAAATAAATGCCACCTTCTGTCTTTCAACTTCTATGTATTATGAAGTTGGTAAAAGGACATCTATAGGAAAAAAATTGTACACCTACAAAAATATATCTAAAACATCTAAAAGCAAGCCAAATTGATGCAAGAAAGGAAAAAAAAAAACCAAAACACAAATGCCAAAACAGACCTACTATGAATTGTTAAAAGTTTCCCAGGATCATTCTGGACTGGAAAACTGGAAATTCATTCTGGACTGGAAAATTGGAGCAGCAACTGTCACCCCTATCTGCTGCAGAACTACAGCATATTTTTTCCAAGAAAAAGAGCAAGACAGACATGGAAATTTGTTTTTCCACAGAGTTGTGTTTTGGTAGAATATACCTCTTCCAAAGCACACATCTTCAGATTATATCAACATTTCAAATTGTGTACAGACGTTCCAAGTGTCAGCTTGTACATTTATGTATGGTTATTTTCCCTCCAAACCTAACAAATGAATTGACGTTCAGTGGAGACTGATTATGTTACGCATCAACTTTCAAACTTAAAAAAAGTGTGAAAAAGTCTAGTAAAAATTCTGTATGGGAAACTTAGCCATTTTTATTTTTCATTTCAAAGTGAAGGGAGAACAGGATAGTAACATCTGACTTTCTTCTGCACAGCCGTATATACAAAATGGGCAGGAAAGTTATTTATCATCTTTGCTAGAAGAGTTTGTTTCCAACCAACCTTTCCATCATTGTCAAATGAATCAAAGAAAATTCCAACACCATTCCAGTTATCAGATGCCCCAAACACAGGACCTTCTAAGCCTTGCTCTTCTGTAAACCAGATTGCCTGTTATAGAAAGCAAGAAAAAGTCATAAGTTGAGATTCATTTTTTAAAAGCATATCTATTTTTAATTTCTTTTTCTTTTTCAGGTAGATCAAATTCTTCATACCAATCCATCGGCTCCAATGCGGCCTCTCCCTGTAACTCGGAAGGTAACTTCAATTTCCCAGTATTCAAATATTGATTTGTTTTTTGTCCACACTGATCCCCTTTGGCTCTTCAAAGATGTTGTTATACGAATCTGATCTGCACTTGGTATGGCATCTAGTAAGGAAAGGAACCAACATTGAATATACTTAAGTATTGCAAGTGATTAACTAACAACTGAACAAGCCTTCTAAACTCACAAAATTTTCTAGGCTTCTCAACTAGAGAACAGCTTTTAAAAATACCCTTTTAATACTCAGACACCTGAGAAAAGGAAAAACCCCAAACCCTCACACCTTTACTCTGAACAACTCGATTACTACTGCATTACAAAAGACTTGATCACCTAACATTCCAGACTACCACACAAACTTAAATAGAACATTGGCCTTGCTGCAAAGATAGCTACTAAAGCAATTAATAAAAACCAAACCAGGTTCAGCTTTCTGCTCTATTCCACATGACTTCTCACAAATCACAGATTTCCATTCTGCTTTTTAAAAATAGGTGTTTGAGTTTTCTCTGTAACAGTTTAAAAGAATAGGCATAGATTTAGACATTCATTCATTTGTATTAAATAACATTTATTTTTGTGATTATCTGTTTTAAAAATGCACGAAAATATCTCATCTATGGCCAGATTCCTTCATACTACTTGTAGTATGTCAAGTAAGATTTGAAAATTAACACTAATGAATTAAGCAATATAAACTTGTCTATTAAAAAAAAACAAACCCAAACCAAACCAACCAAACCAAACCACACACAACAAATCAAACCAACACAGCAGGAGTTTCTGCAGACAAACTATACAAAGGTAGAAAGAGCACTGCATACAGTAAATACAAATTTATATATGGAGGGGTTTACGGAAGGCCAGAGTTTAAGTACAAATGAATCCTCAACCCCCGCTACAGAGGGCACATCAGCTGCGGAAACTACGTCCAATAAATTCCCACTTGCCCAGGTTCAATCGCCATTTATGTTCCGGGTTCCAGCAGGGCTCCTGTCCCCCCGGGGTGCCGGGCAAGTGACACATCACCACCGCCGCAGCACCGGAACGGCCACGGCGGTTCCCGGTCCCTGGGGAGCTAGGTGGTACCCGGCGGGACCGGGACCGGGACCGACGGGCAGGGCACCGGGGGGGGGGCTCGGTGCCACCTGCCCGCGGGGAGCGGTGCCGTGGGGGGGCGGAGGAACGATGGGGCGAGCCCGGCGCTGCTCCCTCCGGCAGCTGCGGAGCACTGAAGCCCCCCCCCCACCGCCATCACCCTGGCGACCCCCGGAGCCCAAGCACAGGGGGCCGCGCCCCGACCCGTGGGGGCTCCTTCCCGCGCCTTCCCCGTGGGTTACGAGACTCCCGCGGCGCCGCCACAGCTGCCCGCGCGGCAGTAACGTGGCGTGGCGCGGTCCGGTCCGGCCCGGCTCGGCTCGGCTCGCGCCCCGCCGCCGCCGCCCCCCGCCCGGCACTTACTGCCCGTGTGCATCCAGAACGGCACCGTCCCGTCCGCCTGCACCAGGTGCGGCCCCTTGAAGCTGTACTTGTACTCAAACCGGCGGTGCGGCTGAGCTGCCGCCGAGCCGTCCGCCGCCCCCGCCGCCTGCCCGAGGGCGCTCGGCAGGCGGCCCCAGGCCAACAGGGCACCGCCGAGGAGCGCCAACGCCAGGCCGCCCCGCTGCCAGCGCGCCGCCATCTTGGGCCGAGCTGCGGGTGCCCGGCAGAGCCAACAGGGCGCTGCGCGATTGGCCGGGAGAGCGGCCGGGGAGGGCCGGGCGAGGGGCCGGGCGAGGCCTTCTGCGGGGCGGTGGGAGGGCACCGCTCCGGGGCGGGGCGGGGCGGGGCGGGGCGGGACCGGACCGGACCGGACCCGGACCCGGACCCGGACCCGGACCCGGACCCGGACCCGGACCCGGACCCGGACCCGGACCCGGACCCGGACCCGGACCCGGACCCGGACCCGGTGGGGTCGTCTCAGCTCCCCGGTGCAGCGGATCCAGGGAAGCGGCCGCTCGGTGTGAGACAAAGGGTCTGGAGAGCCCGAGACTCGGCGCCCGGCAGGCAGACGGGTTCTCAGCGGCTCCGAGCAGCCGAGGGTGCGTGTGATCCGCCGGGGTCGCGGCGCCGCCGCCCCGGCCCTTCTCCGTGCCCTCAGGTGCCCGGCGGGCCGACCCCTTCTGCCCCTCTGGCAGCCGGGGCCTGGCGGAGCCTCCGGCGGGCATACGTTCATTTGTGCAGCCAGGATCTCACTTACACAGACTCTATCCGTTAATTTTTAGAATAGTCGGAAATACTTAAGGAAAAGGCGGTACTGCGGCTCACAACGTGTGAAATCGACCTGCCCGGGAAGCGAGCCCAGCAAACGAGCCCAGCAAAACTTAGGCGGCTCTCGTGCCCTCGGTTACGGCAGCTGACAGTGGTGGCAATCCTTACAGGTCGGCACACACCTTCAGAGAGTGTCAGACTTAAGGTGAGAAGTAGGGATGTTTGTTTGTCACTGCAGCACCCCAGAGCAGGGTAGGCCTCAGCTTTGCCTCACTGGAGCTGCAGTCTGCCTGACTGCTGTGGTCCTGCTAAATTGATCTCAGAACCAACAGAACTTCCACTTTGATTCTTACATGCCAGCTACTGAAGTGGGTTTTTTCACTGTCTTTCCGCCCTTGTGTTTTGTTCTGCCTTTTTCATATCATTGTTTCTGACATACCTTCTTTTTCTCTTGCCTAATCTGTGAGAATGAGCAATTCAGGAGGCAGTGAGTAGGTTCAGAGCCTGCTAAAAAGGAGGATGGTCTTGCAGTCATTCCGAGAGATTAAGTTGTTTTTTTAAATGGTGCACATCTACTACAGCATGGATGAAAGTAAAATGTTACATATTCACAGTAAAAGGTACATTCTCAGTTACACAAAGGAGTAAGAAATATTTTGAATGAATGAAACACTTAGGCAAAATATTTATGAGAAAAATTTAAGAAGATATGTAAATATCATGAGTATTTGTGATACGCTAATATTTGTTAATATAGACAAAGAAGTACTTGGTGTTTTGTTTTGTTCTGTTCTGTATACTGTCTCCATCCAAGTGTATTCTAAAATATCTCTAAATTGGAAAACAGATTTTGTTTTTTTGGAGTACACCTGTGGGAAGTGTTAAAGGAATTGGGAGTCTCCGGCTTACTAGACACAGAAAACTCTTCTGGTTTTCTGTTCTTTAAAGATCTGGAAAGTAATTTTCCAGGTTAAATTCTAGAACACTGGAACATAACAGTATGCTGCAATTACTTCAGGAGGATAAAGCAGTATATGCGTCAGAGATCCAAACAGAACAGCATGAGGCCTTGTCCTGTCTACTTCATACATTTGGCAGTATCTTGGAACTTACCTTGCCAAGAAAAAAACTGAACCACACTGAAAGCAACTAGAAAACCACTAGCCTTGAAACAAATCTCTCTCTTACCCACTCACCCACCCAGTTAAGCAGGTCTGAAATTCTGCCAGTTTTCTTCATCCCTTCCCCTTATGGCCCGCACTCTTACACTGTTAAACTCTCATCCCTCTTGCTGCCAAGAAGGTTTGGTTAATGCCAAGGAAGTTTGACCCACACATGGGAACATATCTGGAATCACGTAGCTACTCTGAGAAGTCACCCAGTAGTGCAAACTGCGTGAAAATTCTTCATCAAAGCCCACGTGGGTTGCAGTTCCTACTGCCAGGATCACTGTGGTCTCAAGGAGATAACTTCTATCTCAGAAAATACAGTATTTGCCAGAGATGTCTCTCAGCAGCCCAGTTCTGCAAGTACTCATTGCAGTTGGTGTCATGTTCTGTTAACGTGGACCCGTGGCTGTACCAAGCCTACAGACGTGGCATACTTGGGGCTTGCCTGTAGAATGTGCAGCACTATGCACCACTTAGAGCAGCACAAAAGACTCTCAGCAGTGTGTGTAAGCCACCTTCTTCAACAGCATAAACTTAGCAAAAGCAGCTTCTGCACGTAAAAATTCCACTTAGATGGGAATGTGTCCAGTATAACTGTTAGCTGAGGACGTGACCCCATCATTGTGTGTCACAGATTCGGAGTGTGGTCATAACCTGAGGAAGGCAGTAAGTGGCTTGTCTGGTTACAGAGGAGATTAATCTCACCTCAATTTTTAGACAGCTATATCTGCACGTACCTCTGTTGTGACTATCGTAAGACATCAACCAAACTACCACAGAGGTGCCAGTTTCCTCATATCAGTGGTAGAGCAAGCAAGGCCCTGAAGCAGACATCTCTATCACCCCTACCTTCATATTCACTTGGCTGCATCAGTTATTGTGCAGGGAGGATTTTTAAAACCTCATTTAAAAGTGGAACCTCATCCTTTTAAACTCACCCACCTTATTTCCAGGCACAGAAAACTGCTCTACCATCCACTGTGACATATACATCTAGAGTCTCACAAATTACAGAATTTAGCTGTTGAGACAGGGAACTGCCCCTTCAAGTTGCTTTGAATACTTGAGCTCCCTATAGAAAACAAAAACTTTTTCCTATTTGTTACAAGTTTCTTGAAGTCTGTCCTGAAAATTACATTTTAATTCATATACAGTAACTGGTTCAGCAGAGAGGATGGAAAATGGCATACTAGCCTGAAACTTACTTGGATTAGTGGGGACTGATGCCTTTCTCTATTTGAGAAAACATTTGCCACCACCAGTCATGGAGAGAAGCTCACTCAGAAATGCACATTCATACATGCTGGAGGTTTCAGCAGAAACACCAAAGAGCATGTGAGAATGTTTTTGCTTAACACTTGCTACTCCCTCACACACCTAGAATGTATTTTTGTAAGATACTTCCTTGGGCAGGGATCCATTGTCAGGGTAATAAATTCTGTATTATCATAATATTATCATAATAAATACCTTAACTCTCTCAGATCCTGCCAAGCAGGTAACATTTCACTGCCATTATTCTTAGAAAAAGAGGTTTCAGCATGGAAGTTGTAGACCGTGTGGGTATAGAGTACCTGTGAATCTATCCTTCAGCCTCCCGTGTTGTGAGCATTCTGACACACTAAAAGGGCCACAATGGAAGGGGGCAGAGGAAAGATAAGGGAGAAAGCAAATGAGGCCACGGTGAAATCTGTTTAATAACTGTTGGGAGAACCATCACCTATCATGCTTACAAACTTACAGCATGTTTTGTGTTGAACCAAAGATTTCTGAGCAGAATTGCAGGTGACTGTACCTGTAACTAAAGTGTAAAATACAAACACTTATTACACCAAGAGAAACATGCAGTACAACTGGTAGACTGCACTTACCTGTCTAGTTTCCTCCCATCTTAATGATTAGTCCATGAGTATTCTGCATATCCATGAAAGCAGGCACATGAAAGCAGTACATAGACCCAAATTATTTTACATTTCACGATAGACAGGGGCATGCTGAAACAGACTGTAGTTTTTGCATTGGCTGTGCTTACATTTATTTGTAGTGCATGAAATGCTGTGGAGAAAGAAACTCTGACAAGCTAGGAAAACCCCATAACTGCTAAACCAGGCATTAGACTCCTGGTGAAAATGCTGCATCAGTTATATAGATGTAGACATCTGCAGAACACAGAATCCACGGGTTTCTTGTCACTAAAGGAAATGTTCAGAAGCATGAACTTTTGGAATGCCTAAAGACAGCTACATGTTCCCCAGCTGGTGCTTTTGCCAACCTCAAGCTGCCTTTCTCTTCCTTTTCTCTGTCATCTGTATGGGAAAGTGGATTTGCAGGGCTCCAGGTGTGCTGCTGCTCAGGAGAGAGGCTGTGTGTATTTCGGGTGAAAAAGAGCCATTAAATCATGTTGTTCCAGTGAGCTGTTCTAGTGAATCTGAGGCACAGTGCTGTTCCCAGGAGACCTGCACAAGAAGGGCTATTTCCATAAGGCCGTTGTGGTGAACAACTGACCTGGCACAGCCCTCTGAACACACAGCACAAAAGGAGGCACAAGGTAGGCATAGCAACAGGCTGTGTTTGTCCAAAGGGCACATCTCTGTTACCATCAGATGGTGATTGGGGTCCTCCCCTAAGGGGCTTTGCCCAAAGAGATTTCCAAAACATCTTGCAATATTAACAATGCTGTCTTAAAAGCAGCGAAATAAATGGTCATGTGTCTTAAGAGCAGGCAGAGGTCCAGACCACATTTAAAGGTGAGAGATAAAGTACAGACACATCCAAAGGCTATCTATGTCCAAAGATGTGACAGTGCCGCACATGTAAGGCAATAAATGCAAAAATTGTGGATTTAGATTGCAGCATAAAAGCAATGCAAGATTCACCTCGTGAACCACGTGTATAAAAGATGGAAGACATGCACACAGTTCATAAGTGCTGCTTTTGCCCGAGTCAGTGTTGGTCTGTCAAGACAGATGTTTGCCCTGTCAGCCATGTACGTGACACCAGTGCGAGTGCCTGCCCGGGGTGGTCACCCTGGGAGTAACTCAGCAAGCACAGCCCACAGTTGAGTCCAGTTCAGACCATGCAATTTCATTATAGCCTTAGCACAGCTTTATATAGGCACTCACATAAGCAAAAGACTTACCCTCCTTTAAATGCTGTGCCACAGGAAACAATGGAGAGGAAAACCACTGGACATCTTGGAGAACATCACCTTTTCTTAAGGTTTCCATCTATGAAATCGGTGAAGGTGCATTGTCAGAAATTGTTAGCAGTATTTAGACAGAGCAACCCTATTTCACCTCAACTGTAAGACATCTGGATGTAATAAAGTTGTCGTCTTCTTTTTAACTGAAGACTTTCTTAAAGTATTCTGCAGTTTTACAGAGAAAATTAATTTTAACCCATTATGATTCTCTTAATTTCCTTGTTTCAGCCTTGAGGATGCTTCCTTGTTCCTTCTCCTAGCCCAGAAATCTGTGCATGAAGTGTATTACTTAATTTCAATCACGATGCTAATTGCAGAAGACAAGTGGTTACTGAATCTTGCACCATAATTAATCAATCTGTTATTTACTTGATACATTGATCATACTGGATTAAGCTGTAGCTGGACAAGCAGGGCAAGAAAAGTGAGTGACAGGAGCATTATCATGGCACACTGCCTCCCATTGGGAAAGTTCATCTTCCTTCTGAAAGAGACATCTTCAGGGATCATGTAATTTGAATTCCCTGTGAATTTAGTGTCATCTTAGCTTGACCAGCTCTGGAAGAACATATTAACCTCCTCTTGTGATTTTCAGAAAACCATTCTAATTTAGCAAGTAATTAAGGGTCACATGTAGGATAAAGAGCTAGATAAGCTTGGATTACGCACAGGAAGCTTTGTTTCCAAGGCAACCCTAGCAGAGGGGGTGTTAATGCTGAGGTCAGTCAGTTAATGAACTGGGAATGGTTATTGGCTGTAAAATGTATTAGAACTGGGGACATTAAACTAACCATTTAATGATTTGATGATAGAAAACAAATGCCTACAAAGCTGGTTATCACTGAAAATACCAGAGGCAAAGGTTACAGGCAGTGGGACCATTCTGCTAACTGAGGTCAGGAGAAGGCCAAAACAGTGATGCTTGACAAACCTCTCCTTTTTTTTTTTCTTCTTCACTAAAATTACTTCAGTCATCACTCATGGATTTCATGGCTTCTCAGTGTGGAGCTGTCAATGTTTGCGTAAGCTGCCCTTGCTACCACATCCAAGCCATGCTGGACGTTCATTTCTTCCTGAGGTTTGTCCTGACAGAGGTTACTAACTGTGTAACACTGACAGAATAAAATCAGCCTGATGGATTTAGCACTCTGAAAAGCAAGACACCAGGCTGCCAAGAGCTCAGGACATAACACACCCTCCCTGAGAGCTGTAGGCTCTGGGAGCTAATCTCGGGGAGGGTTTGACAGGGCAAACACACACAGACACGGCTAAAACGTCCACACAGCTCATGCATAGCAACCATAAGCTGATTTGTTAAAACATGTTAATATTTTTAAAATGGAATCTGACATCGTTTTAGTTTGTTTTGGGTTTTGTTTGTTTGTTTGTTGTCTTTTTTTTTTCCACAAATCTCCTAACCTTAATTTTGATTCTTTACAGTGTGTAGGCTGTCTCCATCCACTCTCCCTACAGCTCAGCAGGCCTTCAAATAGGGAGTCCACAATAACAAGTTTCAGGGCTGATCAAAGGAGGTGCAACTCTCACTGACTTACCCAGAAGTCATACCTGATTCTTCAGGGATTTGAATTTATCTCTAAGACATCTGACTACCTATAAGGCTGTGCATCTTGCCAAGTGGGATGTAAATTTTTTTGTTTTCAATACTTATGACTAGTCTGTTTCTGAAGATACCTAAGCCAAGGCAGCAGTGAATCTATATACAAACACAGCATTAAACATAGGAAAAGAAAAATATGTTAGGTAATCAAAGCATTTCAAAACAAGATTTCTGTGGAAAAAAAGAGGTACTGTCAAAATGGAGTATTTTTTAAGGTATCTATTTCAGACAATTTAGATGCTGGGAAGAATATTCTGACTTATTTCACTAGGTGGCAAAACATCTTTTATCTTAACACTGTAATATTTCAAAATAGGGTATTCTGACTTTTGTATGCTTTGTTTTGATACAGTATAATCTATACATATAGGATTTTAATATTATTTATTAACCAAGAGAAACATTATAGAAATTTAATATATTTAACCTGCGGAAAACAAAGCGGTGCTTTTATTTTAAAGTCCAGAGAAATTTTCAAATTTATGTTTAATTTAAAATTACTGCCCCCCCAATTCAGAGATTCCTTTTCTCATCTGCTTTTATTTCTATAAAATATGCAATAGTTCCAGTGAAGTGGCTTAAACATTTTTTGTTACTATGCAGGCATTGCATAATGCAAGAAACATTTGGGAATCAGATTACTGTGCTATAAAGCAGCATAATGGAACTATAGAGTATAAAGAGTAGGAACAACCCACGAGGTATTAAATGCTTTCTCAGTTTACTTGTACCCTGGCTATCCCTTGTGATCTGTGAGAGAGGGAACTGCACAGGCATTTTGCAAAGCTACATTTGCTACAAGCAGATGACATTAATATCACGCAATATACTGTAGCAGTCTGGCCATTCTTGCATCTGAAATACAGGTGCCTCTAACTTTGTGACAGGCTTTTTGGAAATGTGTGTCCACTATGGAAATATAAACTAGAACACCTTATCTCTTTCTCTTTCATGTGCAGCCTTGGCATAAAAACAAGCCATTTTGCATTAGACCACCTCTGCTTGCCCTGGGGGAATTTAGACACAGCCATTCCAACCTAAAGACCCACCAAAAACCCCACAGCAATAATGACAAAAAAACAGAAGAGAAATTGCCTTCTGTTTCCACAGGAGCTGGAAAAAAATGTAGTGGCCTTAAATAAGGAATGGGTTGAAACAGTGGCAAGGAGAATTTATGCAAAATATTAGTGGATATTTTGCCTTTTTTCCAGCTGAGTACCTGGAGAGACTGCCGATGAGGCCATGGAATCTCCATGAAAGCTTTTTTAGCCTGGTGCTAGGCAGGACAGATCATCTCTCAGAATTTCATCTTTCCTTGCCACTTGCTTCTAGGAGATACTTTGCTAATTTCATCATTGATTCTTAGATCAAGCTGAAATCTTAGAAATACTGTGTAGTCATCAATAAAAGGCATCTGTCCTTCTACAGCCTGCATAGTGTAAGAGGCCAGATTTCAAAAGGGTGCTTGGATTGGGTGGCTAAATCCACAAATAGATGAATAAATTAACTTCTGAGAGCTTAACATATTTGGAAAATGAAATTACTTATCTGGGCTACAGAAGCCCCACAGTAGCAATTACTATTTTGGTAGTGTTTTGTAAATGTCTGCTAGAAATCAGTGGAAGTGTCTCATTATGCAAGAATTTCTTTAGATCCCCAAGGGGCAAGCCGAGTGGCACAACAGCTCGTGGATTCATCCTAGGGTACTGAAAGAGCTGGCTGATGTCATTGCAAGAATTCTCTCTATTATTTTTTAACAGCCTTGGGAGTGTGGAGACATCCCAGTCAACTGTGTCCCAGTTTTCAAGAAGGGAAAGAAGGAAGACCCTGGTAACTACAGGTTTGTCAGTCTCACTTCAATATCTGATGAAACAATGGAGAGGGTTATTTTAGGAGTTATTAAAAAAAGCTTGAGACAAGGAAGTCATTAGTTCTATCCAGCATGGGTTCAAGAAGGGAGAGTCCTCTTTAACCAACTTAATTTCCTTTTTATGAGAGGTCACCCATCTAGGTGACCAAAGGAAGCCAGTAAATGTGATGGTTTGGGATTATAGCAAAGCTCTTGACGTATTCTCTCACAGCATCCTTCTGGATAAAATGCCCAGAACACAGCTAGACAAGCCTGTCCATCATACCTGGGGTGAGCAACTGCCTGACAGGTTGGGCTCAAAGAGTTATAGTAAAGTGGGTCAGATCAGGCTGGTGGCCAGTCACCAGTGGGGTTCCCCAGGGCTCAATTTTAGGGCCATCTCTATTAGATGTTTTTATAAATTATCTGGATGAGGGAATCAAACTTACATTAAGTAACTTTACCGACAGTACAGAGCTAGGAGGAGCTATGGACATCCTCGAGGGTTTGAGAGACCTTACAGAGACACCTGGATAGGCTGGAAAGCTGGGCAGTCACCAATGGTGTGAGTTTTAACAGGAGCATGTACCAGGTTCTGCATCTGGGAGAGGGACATCCTGGTTATATGTACAGACTGGGGAAGGAGAGGTTGGAGAGCAGCCCTGCAGAAAAAGATCTGGGGGGTTGAGTTGATGGCAAGTCAAATATGAGTCAAAAGTGAGCCCTGGCACCAAAAGAGCCAACTCTGTCATTGAGTGCATCAAGCACAGCATTGATATATGGAGTGCATCAAGCACATCCAGTCAGAGGAGAGTACTGTCCCACTCTGCACTGCCCTGATGTGGCCCCACCTCAAGAACTGGGTGCAGTTTTGGGTACCCCAGTATAAGGACATGAAACTATTTGGTGGTGAAGGGTCCACAGAGAAAGATTTATGAGGAGCGGCTGAAGTTGGCTGGTTCAGGTTGGAGAAGAGAAAGCTAAAGGACGACCCCATCACTGAGGGATAACCTCATTGCAGCCTACAGCTTCCTCAAGTGGGGCAGCAGAGGGGGAGGTGCTGATCTTCTCCTCTGGTGGCCAGCAGTAGGAGACGAGCAAATGAAATTAAGCTGCACTGGGGGAAATTCAGGCTGGGGAAAGGTTCTTCACTGAGCAGATGGTCAGTCCTTGGAACAGGCTCTCTGGGGAAGTGGTCATGGCATCAACCCTGTCAGAGTTCAAGGAGGGTCTGGCAACACTCTTAGTCATATGGTTTAGCTTTAGGTAATCCTGCAAGGACTGGGAAGTTGAACTCAATGATGCTTATGAATCCCTTCCAATTTGGGAATGTATATGATGAATTCTGTGATTCATCCTCTGTTTCACACTTACCCCCTTTTATGCTTTACTCAGCTCTCTGGGACTGCAGAGTGACAACATTCAGCCAGCTCTTTCCTGATCTTATTAAGCATTTTTGAAACTGGGCATCCTCATTTTCCTCTTTGTTAAGAAACCCACTCCTGACACACCCTTCTGGGTCTCTGAATGGCTATTTTTGAGTCAAATTTTAATAAAATGAACAATTGACTCATTCATGTTTCTCTCAAGCTGGGATGAGCTGGGCAGATTTAAAAACATCTGAGCTTCTTTGAACACTAGAAGCTGTCAAATTTAGAATCTTTTCAATCAAATGACCTGGAAGTGAACCATGAAAAAGATGGAAGCATCCCTGGCTTTGAACTTCAGCTTCTTGAGTGCAGCCTGTAGGAGAACTGCCACTGGCCTGGTCTGTGTCTCCCTCCTCTTTCTTCAGGCACACTGAACCCTACAAAGCCTGTTTCAGCCCACATAGCAAAGATTTCAGCATGGGTGCACAGAGTTCATATTTTTAGCATCCAGCATTACCTAAGGATGGAGAGATTTCTTGGTTCTTTCCAAAAAAAAAAAAAAAAAAAAAAAAGAAGTCCTGTGCATTTCCCCAAATTGCACTTTTTTGTTCTCTATTGGCTAGAATAATCTTACTGAAGATCATCTTGTATCACAGGAGCCACTTCTAGTCTCTCTCTGAGGTGCAACTTTTTCTAGAGTGCCTAGCTTGTGACTCGTGGTGCATGTAGAATCCCTGAGCGTCCCATCCCTGAGCTGTTTCTCATTATTAGCACACCCATTAGTTCCCAGTCATGACAAACCAAAGGAGCAGGCTCCAGCAGCAGCACCCTGCCTGATGCTGTACTTCACCTCTGGAAAACGCAACAGTGCATCCATGAGCGCACCCTGAAGATGGAGCCTGAAAAATCAGGTGTCTTTTGCTTTTGAATTTTACAGACAGTATGCTATTTCTTTGGCTCTCATCAATTTAAGGCAATGCAATTCATGTGCCTTCCTCTAGACACAGTGGGTCCAGCTCCCTGTGGTACCGTGCTGTCTGTCCTGTGGCCTTTCGAGTTGCTCGCAGTGGCTGCAGTGCCTCAGAGCACACTGTGCACAGCCTGGGGGACCAGCTCACCAATAGCCTACACAGAGGAGGCATTTGCAGGGGCGGGGGTAAAAACCTGCCCACCCTTCCCTAGGGAGGATTCTTTCCAGCCTTTGTGTATTTCCAGAGCCTTCTGTGATACTCCTAAGGTATTTCCTTTGGAAACAGCAATTTTTTTACTTTCAGAGATTGTGTTAGAGGCCTTTGCTGTTACCCCTTGTGCCTTTTCCCTTCTTGTGAAGTTCATAAACAGGCTTTACTTCCTTTTGAGAGGACTTATCTATTAAACATTAGCCCAAGTGAATTTGTGCTGAACTAACATTTCAGTGATTGATATTGAGGAAGAGCCATTTTCAGACTCTATGAGACAAATCATCAGGAAGGAGGACAGGGAAAGGCAGGGAGGTTTTGCTTACCTGCCTCTCCTCTGCTGCTTGCTTTCTCTGGGGACATTATTGATGGCAGCAGCAGTGGGCAAGTGTCTTTGAGGCTTCCCACTTTTCACACAAGGTGCTGTGATACTGTATTGAGCATACGCTGCCATCTACTACCTCTCATGCAGGGGTAGCTGCCAAGTTCCCTCCAAGGTCAAAGATGAGAGATTTATTGTCTGTCCACTGATGGTGGAAGCTTCTGCATCAGGCTCACAGATGAAAATGCATTCAGGAACTACTCCAAGCAGGAATCAAAAGATGCTTCTGTTCTAACATGTGCAACACTAATTACAAATGTAATTTTGCCTTTGCCACATGACATCTACTCCATGCACTTTGCAACCACTGAACTATTGGCCACATCAAGGTTTCCAGATCCCAACCTATCAGAGCAAGAGGATTAGTAGCAGCTGATGAAATATGCCATCCCACAGGCTCAGGCAAGTGGTTCTTTTCCAACTCCTCTGTGTGGTAGGGCTGCATTCATCCTCTATGTGTGCCACCAGGTTGCAGCTGTTGAAGCAACAGAGCCATGGAACCATCACTCAGCACGACTGGAGCTTGGCAAGGACTCGGGCTCTCTCACTTCTTTGTTCTGTAAGAATAGGATCACCTTCACCTTCAGAAAATGAAGGTCATTCCTATTTAAATTGTTGCACAATTAGCCATGCTCATTAGGAAGGGAGGGGGCCAGGTTAGTATCTTTCTATCTTTCCCAACAGCAGCAACGCAAAAAGTGAACTGGAGGAGGAAGTGGAAAGAGGATAGAACACGTTCAAGGATTACATCTTGGCATGCACAGCGTGTAATTTCACAATTCATGTCACACTGGCTTGTGGTAAACCAGAAGCTATTAATCCCATGGGAAACAAAGGAAACCTGAGGGACTACCTCCTGCAGGCATTCTAAGAGAACACAATAGGCAGCAGTGATGAAGGCACAGACCTCTGTGGGCACAACCATACCTGCCTTGCAAAACACACCAAGATTTTCAAGTGCATGAATTGCAAAAAGAAAAAAAAAAACCAAAAGATACTTGTTCAGTTAGCCTTAGGGGATCCAAGATTTTTTTCAGCTCTGCATCTTTTCAGTCTTAAAGCAAGGAGCTCTGCTTTGTTGCCTATTTTATAGATGGGTGGCTCTAAGAACACATCTCTAGAGAAATTCATTGTAATTTTGTTCACTAGGAAGTTTCTACCATCCAGAAAGAAATCCCTCCTTTTCATGACAACAGAAAGAAAAGTAAGTGACCATGCATTAGAGTGAAAAGAATCCGGTTTAGAATGTGAATAGGGGTACAAATTAACAAGCATAAAAACATACTCAAGTAACTGGCTGTGTGCAAACTAATTGGTTTTTTCTAACTACTGCTGTAGACAGGCAAAAAAGAAAAAGTGAGGAAAGGGGGGACCCTGACTGTTTCTTTTCAGTATCAATAGATCATCTGAGTTGTCTTAATAGAAAGTGCATTGTCTTCTTGAGCTGACCCTAGGTTTTGTAGTTTCAACTCCACTTTCCTCTTTTTGTCCAATATGAAAACATTCAGCAGGTTTGAAGAATTTAGAGAATTGTCTGGTGGTACCAAGGCTGTGACAGAGAGAACAAACCTGTCACGACAGGGCAACCTGTCCCTACAGCCTCAAAGGTATCCCTTGTAAAAATGCAGCCTTGCAGCTACTGAAAAACAAATATAGAAACAAATTCAGAAAGGGCAGAAGACTGTGTTTACATAGCCATTTGCAATGTCAGTTTCAGAAAGCTTGCGTAATTATTTTAGTGTATTGGCAGGCATCAGCAATAGACCAGGTACTTCTTGTGTACTTCTTTAAGACCCAAAATATTTTGAGTACCTGGGAGGTTCAGAGTTGGTCTAGAAATGTAGGAGGCAATGTAACTCCCCTATAGAATATGTGATAGCCAGTGTTACTTAAACCTTTCTTTTAGGAAATGTATGTGGGTGTGGCAAAACTAGGACCTTTGGATCCAATTGTAGTAACAGGTTTAACACTAAATAACAATACTTGACATAAGGCTGGCTAAAAAAAACCACACCAAACCAAACCAAAACCAAAACAACAACAACAAAAACTGTTTAAGCCATGAAAAATATTTTTTAAAACCCCAACAAACTATTTTAATTTTCTTCATGGGGTTCAACATATTCAGGGTATTTCCGTGTCTGAGTTGTTATTGAAAACATTCTCAAAGTTATTATTTACATGTCCAAACTTAGTTACTATATTAAGAATATTTTCAAAACAAAAAATAACCAAAGAGTAAGCATTTTAGCATTTGTAAATGTAACACTTTACAGGTTCCTTCATTTAGTCCAAGTCGGTCTGTTGAAAGCCCGCTGGTTCAGAAGTGTCACCCCAAGCCCGCCGCTCCGGTGTCCCTCGGGGCTGTGTCCCTCCGGGCTGTGTCCCCGGGGCAGGTGCCCTCCCTCCTTCCTGCTCCGGATGCCCTCCGGCCCGCTTCCACCTCTGTCAGAGGGGGGGGGTGAGGCAGCCCGCTGGCTCCCGGGTGCCCTGGCACAGCTCCCCGGTACCGGGCTGCCCGCCAAAGCCGTGTTCGGGTGCCCTGGCCCGGTGGCTGATACCCCGGAACCCACAGCCGGTACCGGAGCGTGGTCCTTGCCGCGGGGAAGTGGTGCCGATAAATCCCTTCGGATGCTGCACACCCGTGTGGGGGCTTGTTCCAGGTTTGGGTTTTGAGGTTGGTTGGGTGCTGGGTTTTGGGTTGTTTTGGATTGCTTTGGGTTGTTGTGTGGGTTTTTGTGTGTGTGTGTGTGGTGGTTTTTGGGTTTTTTTGTTTTTTGGGGGGTTTTGTTTGGTGTGGTGGTTGTTGGGTTTTTTTGTTTTTTTTTTTTTTTTTTTCCCTAAGCCCTCATTAACTCCACTCACGCTGTCTTACTCTGTTTGCCGGAGCTTAAGTAGTGCTTTTTTAAAAAAGCAACCAATTAGCACCTCATCAGCTCCAATTAGAGGAGACAAAAGCAGTGTAAAGATAACTCAATGAGAGGGGGTGGCACAACATCATGTAATCACTTAAGACAGTGGTGAGCATTCGCTGTGCTGGGCCTATTCACCTTTTTTTTCCTTCTCTCTGGATGCTTTTAAGATTTTTTTTTTTTTTTCTGGGAAGCCGGGCCTCCCAGGGGTCTCAGAGTCTCTCATTCAGGGCTACCTGTTTACAGCTCACCGAACAGAAGGACCTAAACAATCCTATATTGTACGCTTGGTGCTTCCTTAAACTTAGGCCTCCACAATGGCATGTTTTCAGAAGCTGGGCAGAATGAAGTTAAAGGCTGCCTTTATACTCATTAAGTGTTCTGCTTGTACTGTCTTCTAATTACATGGCAGAGCAACAATGTATTTTTTTTTCAATGGAGTTCTTTGGAGCAGTTAATTTGGTGCCTGTACTAAATGCCCCAAAACATTAATTAGTGTGGAAGGAACCCTAATTTCCTCGGCGGCTTTCCTCTCCATTTACTTCCCTTGTTTTCACATAGGCTTGGATGAGCCTCTATAATGAAATTACCTCATTAGTGCCTTTATTCTTGCAGAGTAACTCATTCAAGATCTACCATTTAGTTTTAATTTAATGCTGTCAAAAGCAAAAGGTGCATTCATGTCTTTGATTACTGCATTTTTTTCTCTCTAAAGAGTGGACAGATTTAAATTATTAAGATGGCAAGTAGTGAGTTATAATTGGATACAAGCAGCACTTCAGTGAATATTAAATGCTTTCAAAGCCTCGCCTATGTGGTCTGCTGGCTATTAACTGTGTCCAGTGAGTTTTTCTGTGGGGTTTAAATTAACGGCACCTTAGCTGCTGTGAGGCAAATTAAGTTTAATTTTGTTTCAAAAAATGGGTGAAGTTGCATTTATCAACATGACATTTCGTTGTAGCAGAGTTCAGTTTTCACCATTATCCTATACTGACCTCATTGCTGGGTTGGTACTGGTAGCATCAGGTTTCATCCTTCACTCTGCAGCCATGCAGAGTCTAGCTGGAGGCTTGCCTATGTATTCCCAGCAGGACTAGGCCTTTTATCTGCAAGAACCACCAAGAACTATGTATTATCAAACAGAAATCACCTTGGCCCCATTTGACCACACTGATTGTTTGTTTGCAGGGCACAGTGGTACAAAAAGTAGGTCTGCTTTTAGTGGTGGATGCACAGTTACAAACTGGTTTGATACCAGCAACAGAGCAGGCAGCATTTAACATCTAATTCCTGATCTTTAATTCCCTCTCTTCTCCCTCCTTCCATTTACAACTCATGTCACAAAATACCTGAGATGCATGGGAGAAGCAGTTATGTCAATCACAGAATGCTGGGGGTTGGAAGGGACCTCGAAAGGAAGTCAGGTCCAACCCACCAGAAAACTTCAGCAACCTGCAGTCTGCTTAGCATCTGCATGTTGTAATTTATCATGTGGTGGCAGTGCTAACAGAGGTCAAAAACCAGTCACAACTGGGGCATAGGACCTCTGGATTTGGCAGATTTTGCAGGGAGAACATTCCACGAAGTCCTGTTTCTGTTCTAGGTCAGTGTGGGTGGCATGTGAAGAGCTATCATAGGTCCAGACATTATCCAGGTACTAAGTGTTTCTCTGTGCCACATGAAGGTCCTGGTCCAGGGAGTTTTCTCAGTGTAACTCATGCTGTCAAACCTGGACTTCTGCAACTTCCAGCATCATTCCTCTTGCAGGTCCCTTTTAGTCCAGAGACTGAAGCACGTGCTCAAGAAGTGAGAAAGCGAGTCCAATTCTTTGCTCATGTCCAGGAAGTATGCACATTTCAAATGGTTCTTTCTATCCACTTCTTTCCTTCTGAAACATGGTATTATGCAGAAAAAGAGTCGGGGAAAAAAGGCAAGACCTTTGGGCTGGGAGCTAGAGCTGCATTTGGTCTCTGCTCCAGGAACTGTCCCTGTGTTTTACTCTTTTATGATTATTTAATAAAACAATGTAGTACTAGGAACAGAGATGAGGAACCTGGAGTCCTCTCATTGAGGTGACTGTCCTAGTGGCAAGATAGGAGGATCACAGGAGTCACTTAAAGAACTCAGCTTAGTCTCCTACTCAGAATCACAGAATCAGATTCAGCTTTATCTAAACTGGTACTCTGGGAATATCGGATATGGAGACCAACTGAAGTGACACTTCAAACCCATTTTCATTCCTCTGCATGTATGGAACAAAATGTAACAGCAGAATCTGGGCATATTGGACACATAAGGAGAGAAATGGGGGAAATGTGTACCTAGGGTGAAAAGCCAGAGGAACTCTCAGGCATAGGTGGCCATAGGGACGTCAGGGAAAGCTTGTGCTGCCCAAAAGGGATGAAAGCAGAGCAGGGCTGGCCTGTCTCTGTCCTGGGTGGCCACAGCACACATGCTTTGAGGGTAGAGTGCAGGCAGTGATTCCTGCACCATGTTTGGCAGCAGTGGCAGTACCTGGCACCCGGCATTTGCTCTCGCCTTTGTAGCATTACACTGACTGTGGGGCTAGACAGTGAGTTAGGTCACCCACTGCCCCCTTCGCTGCCAGGTTAACTCTAAGATCCCCGATGAAGTTCATTGCACTGTCCTCCGTCCATCTAATGGCACTGCTGGGCAGAGGGAAGCAGGAAGAGCAGCACTGAATGACGAGGCTGAACGTGTCTTAGCTGTTGATGGGGATGTTTGCCTCTCCTTGAGTATGAAGCAATTTAAAGCAACTTTAAGGAAGGACACACACCCGAGGAGCCTGTCTTTGCCATCCATTTATCAAGAAGTATTCTGAAGATGGGCAGCCAGCTGCAAAGCAGGGAATAAACCATCCGGGGATGAGCCGTGGCCGCTCCGAGCTCTTGCACTCCCGAGCGCTATGTGAGGAGAGCAGAGGGGAGCGTGGCGCCAGGCCGCCATCTTCTGTTGGAGTGCGGCTTTCCCAGCTGCCAGGGGATGCAGAGCAGGCAGGCAGCCCTGGGAGGGGACTCTCACAGTGACAAAAGTCTCATGTGATGAAATTCCTTTAAACGACCCCCTCCACCCTTCTGTCCCTCCCTCCCAAACCCCCAAAGTTTTCCTTTTGTTCCCCTGGAGATTCGGCAGGTCTAGCTGCCGCTGAAGGAGGGTGCGGGTTAATTTCACTATGAGTGCCTGCCCTTTGCAATGTAAAAGGCGCTGGTCAAAGCCTGCTCTGCTACCTGACCTCGAAAATGTTGCATCGGAATCGATTCTATTGTGGATGAATCACCATGCTTTGTGATCTTCAGGGAGTCAAGTGGGAGTGGATTGAAAACGTGGAAGGATTGCTGGTGGGGGCCGGGGGGGGTGAGGGGAGGAATGTTTATAGCAGAACAGTACTGAGACTTTTCCAGTTTTTTCTCTCGTTCTCCTTGAGTTCTTTACATCAACAAACGTTTTGAGCTGCCATCTGCAACTTAGCCAGATGAAAAGCTGGCTGCAATGGTGAACACTCCATCTACCTGGACACAGCCAGCAATTATGACATTTGTTTTTCTGCCTTCTTTTTTTAGGCTATGAAACTGTCATCTGTCTCAATTATATGTGTGTATATTTGGAAGCTTCATTTCTGTGTTGCAGTGAAAGTTTCATCGCTGAACATGGAGCAGTTTGTTACAGTAATAAAGAGGAACCATAATGGAAATAACTTGTATTTTTACTCCTCTGGTAGTTGCTATAAGCTGTTTAGCTAGAAAACCATCTTAGACAGCAGGTAGGCTTGATGTTTCCCATATGAGTGTGTTCATCAAACATGGATTCACTTGAGTCACTAGAGAAATACTGAAGGCAAAAATCTGCTAGTATTAAATGAAGATTAGACAACCTGTTTGTTGTTGTTTTGTTTTTTCCCCACAGAAAAATGAAGTTGCTTTTTTTTTTTTTTTTTTCTAGGAAGCAGAGCCTCAAAGAACACTGCAGAAATGAGCCCTTGAGATACTAAAACTCATAATGAAAAATGTCGTACCAAGCTGCCAAGGGGTGGAATATTTGATGCTTTTGGTACTAAAGCAAAGATGTATCCCGATTGTTGGTGGTGCTGTGGGTAGGGTGGCATGTGAGGGTTAGGGCCAGCAAAAGTTTTCAGTGGTCACTCTTTGCATTTTTTTGCCAGGCTCTTTCTCTCTTTCTTGTGCTGCTTTTTCTCTTTTGCAGTGGACATTGCTGATTATAACTCAGGGAACTGGGAGGCGTTTAATTCTTTTTTTTTTTTTTTTGGCTTTGGGGTTTGTTTTTGATGTTTGCTTTTTGCGGGTTTGTGTTTTATGTTTTTGTTTGTGTGTTTGTTTGGGTTTTTTCCTGTGTATCTTTTTCCCGGTACTCCGTCACGTGCTCCCCATGTAGCCTTTCTGTCCTCCGGCGGCTCTCTCTATGGTGGCTTGGTCCCAGTGCCGGCCGCAGCCGGACATCCGGGAACTCAAAGCTGGAATCATGGCGGCGCCCTCACGCCCTGTACGGAACGGCCGCTTCTCTTTCTCCCGCATCCGCCGCTGTTGGGGCGGGAGCGTCGGGGACGGCGGGGGTTAATCGGAGACTGGGGGTCACGGCGTCAGTGGGGAAGTGAAGGCGTTTGTGCCCGCCGGGGCGGCAGGCCCGGCTCCGTCAGCCAGGAGCAGCCCGTTAGTCCTGCAGCGGCCATCTTGAGTGTGGCTTGGTCCTCCGGGAGCCCCTCAGTCCTGCAGGCTTCGTCTTCTTGGTGTCTCGGTCCTCCGGTACGTGCGCAGAAGCAACTCCTGGCATTCGGTGAGAGTCGCCAGCACCGGGTGTCCTTCGGCTTCCTCCGGCGCTACTGCGCGTGAGAAGCATTCCCGGAGGGAAACGGAGACATTTTGAATTAAGAGCGGCGCGGGTGCGGAGAAGTGAAGGGGAGCGGTGAGTCTGTGTGTGTCTCGGTAGCACCGGAGCCATTTCGCCCCCCGGCGCCGCCTCGAGTCCCCACGCCCCCTCCGTTCGTGTCCCCCTCCACCGTGCGGGTCTCCCCTCCCGCCTCCGCCTACCTCTCTGTGTGAAAGATGGTGTAGATCTGTTGACACCAGAGTGTTTTGTGGACTGCAAAACAGTTTGTTTGTTTATTTTTTTATTTGTTTTGATGCACTGCAGCATCTGAAATTAGCTGAAATATCTGAGCTTCCAAATCAAAATAGACCCAGAAAGGACTTGTTTTACCTGAGGGATGGATGATCTCGGAGGGCTGGGAAGTTGTCTCTAAGCCTTGGGGTTCTCTGTTGTTTTGAGAGCTGCTTTCTTCAGGATAAAACGTTGTTGATATGGAACAATCTGGTAAGATACTGTAGGTGTGGCAAGCAGGCTGTCCAGGAGAGTTTGCTGAGCCCCTGCTGCCTTTGGCAGGGGATGTGACTGTCCCCAGCCTGGGCAGGGTCTGCATCTGCACTGGCACAGGTGGGGCTGGCAGAGGCAAAACGTTTCTTCTGATCCTTCTAAGAAATTGCAAATTAAGACGTGATTATAGAACTGTTAAAAAGGAATTACCACAGGGGAATTTCCAAGTGGTCATATCGAAGAGTGAACAGCAAGGTTGAGCTGTTTATTCAAGTCTGGTTCTCCCCTCTCTTTGCTTCCAGTTGACAAGTACTGTCTTCCACTCCACACAGTAATACTTTCTTTTCAGTCCGGTTAACTTCTGCCTGATAGTTAATTTCCCTGTCCAGGGCTGGTAAAATTCTTCTAGACCTAATTTCTCAGGAGAGAACAAAAAGTATGGGCTCAGTTTGTGTCCTGCTATGGAAAATAGCTTGGGGATTTTCTGGCTGGTGCTAAGCCTGTTTCATAGTGGTTAACAGACGCTGTGGAGCTGTGGTATGGAGCAGCAGGCAACTCTGCACCATAGGGTATCAGAAGGAATCGCTACTAATAACCTCCCAGGTTAATTACTGTGCTGTGACTGGCCCTCTGCTTTGAATCAACACATTGTGTTTAATTTGAGAACACCCTATGGCTGCTGCTTTACATTGCCTGCACGGGGCTGCCAGTTGTTATTTACCTGTGATGGGGACACTCGCTTCAGAGCCACCTAGGTGATTTAGATACAAAGTGTCACCATTTTGCAGGATCTCATGTCTGTAGTTGATTTTCTGGCATAATCCACCTTGCAAATGTTTCTATGCATTCCAGCCAGTGCATAGGTAATTCTCTACTCCCTTTTCCCATCCAAGCTTGTAAATCCTTATTAGAGCACTGCTCATACGTTGTAGAAGTCACCATGAGATCCTGTTGGAATTTGCCATCTAAGCAAGAGGTTCTGTACTCAATAGAGCAGCCAAATGCTGTGTTTATTCTAGGTGATGCTTGGGGATGGAGGAAGATACTGCCCTGACAGAGGGTCCATTGCTGGGGTGCAAAATCCAACCCACACAAGGAGTTGAGCTCTTTGCTTTAATGGCCATTTCTGTGCAGAAAGGGGAGCAGAGCTCCCTCAGTTTCCCAAAATGCCAGTGCCACTTTTATACCCAAAATCGTGCAAAAGAACTTCAACATTATTCTATCATTTGCACCCAGGACTGGTTAACCAATTCCTGTCTTCCCTTGAAAGTGGCAATGGTCAAAAATTGGGGCTCTGTGCTAGCAGGGGACCCTCTAGCTCATAGGAATGTATTTTATTATGCTAATAGCTCATTAATATATTCATGGCATGTTCATACAGTAAATGCAATTACTCAATGCTTTCTGCCCAGTGCTTCAGGCTGTAACAAAGGTTATGTTGTGGGGAGTTGTGGGCAGTGTTCCTTCCCATCCTTTTCATCTGCCTTGAAAGAGTCCTGCAGACCTGCCTCGAGGCCAGGCTGTTGGTTACTTGGGATGTGTTTCTCTCAAACTGGTAACTAGTTTAGTCTAATTTTTACTGTTTCATTGCTATATGAGCCCTATTTTTATACTGCATGTCTCTTTTGTTTTATGTGACTTTTTCCCAAATGTGGTGATTTTTTTTTCCCATGAAGATTTACTTATTTCAGTTAATAACTGACATCAGTCAAATCAGTGGGATGATGATTCTTATCAGTGCTTTGGCTTGGGTCTTTTGAAACTGTTCAGAATTCAAAAACCTTGAAGAGCATGGGATTTGTTGGTGCTGCAGGGTGAACTATATGGAAATGGATTTGAGTTTTACTAAGAGAAATTTCTCAAGGTGTTTTATAGGAACTAAATCCACATTTCTGTTGACTTTAGCTCTAAACTAGATTTTGCTATTCCAAAAAAACCTGTCTTTATGATCTAACTGGATCAAGGCTGTACTAGTCCTGACAGTCATGCTGCTAACACAGCATCAAGTTTCTATAGGTTAAAATAACACAGCGACCTTAAAGCTCATCCAGTTCCAACCTCTCAGCCTGTCCTCATGTCTCTGAGAAGGACTCCTCAGGCACAGCTCCTGGCAGAGGGTACAGGGCTCAGAAAGCAAGAGCTGGGCAAGGATGGTGGGAATGTCATGAGTGTGTTTAAAGTGCAGGTGCCCTGCTCTGTCACTTGGTGTTGAGCTTTACTTGCATCAAGGCTTACAGAATGAAGGTCAGGTTTGCAGACTCAGGTATTTGTATGGCAGGTAAGTAGGTTATCTTCTTAGATTACTATAGCTGACTACATCAGAACTGGCCCACATCAAAGCTGAAGTGACACAGGGAATTAATTAAGACAGAAAGGCGGATGGCTGCAGGTGGAGTAGACTGTGTGCTGCATGCTGCATAAACATAGAATCGTAATCTGGAGAAGACCTTCAAGGTCATAGAGCACCGTAGATCACCAAGCGCCAAGGTCCCCAAGCACCATAGCCAGATGATAATGGGATAGCATGCTGGGGACAAAGCCCTGCTGGCTTCTGGGAGTCCTGCTCTCACCAATGGATGTTAACAGAGTCATTGAGAGGGATGTTTTGGTGTTCTTCAATCTCAACTCAGGAGTCAAGTGAAACGTGGGTGGTTTAAAATGTTTTTGTTGAACGTAAAGCTTGAAATTGTAACTCTTAATTCTAAACATGGGATTTTCAGGGTAGTAAGAATGGGGTCTGGACTCAGCCCTTCAAGGCTGGCAATGTCAGAAGCCCAGGCTCAAGTCTTCTTGCCAGTACTGCCCCTCACCTGGGGACATGGTGCTGCACAGATGTCTGGCAGTTAGCTGGCTGCACAAGATTCAGATCTTCTCAGTCTTCTGCATGCTCTGTTTTTATTTCCTTCTCATCTCTGCTTCAGAACAACTAATGGGATGACCTGTGAGCATGCAACTGGGGTTGTGTATTCAATTGCTTTTATCGGGTCATTCTTGTAGTCTCTTGCTGAGTGGCAGAGGAGGAGGAATTTGGTGATTTTTAACATTTCTGGATCCCAAATGCAGTTTCAAGACTCAACATTTAATGTTAAATCCAGCAAATCAGAGTTGGCTATGGCAGACAGACATGCATTACTGATTTTTTTCACAGTTCAGAGGAAAGAGGCTCTTTCTTATTGAGCAGAGGAAACCAGAGGCTTAAGTGCAGTCTGAGTTTCCACGCCAATTGCCAATGGCTAAAGCATCTCAGCCTGTTTTTTACTGTCCAGTTTAAGAAAACAGCTACAGTCTGACACTGCAGTGCCTACACAATCTGGGCAGCCCCAGTAGTCACTCACAATGTCTTTCCAGACAGGGATTTTTACCCTGTCTTGCTGGTGATGTTTTCTCCTCAATCTTTTCCGTGGCCTTCCACACTCTGATCTGGTTTTGAGCCTTCACTCTGTAGCTCTGTGCTCACTTCTACAAATCTTGACTAAGCATTAGCACTGGATGGACCTCTCGAGAAGGTAAATCTGAGAACATCTGGCACCCTTGTTGGTCCTATTACTTGGGTATGTTGTGCCATATTTCACTTTTTACCATTCTCTGTTCCAGTGAGCTCATGTTTGGCTTTTTTCTGGTGTAGCAAAGACAGCTTGAATCCCACTTACAGCAAGATTAAGAGCTGAGAATATAGGCAGAAAGTGAGCTGGTCACAGAGCATGGTAAGGCTTCTAGTTTCCATACAGCCTGTTAGTTATTCTGGATGAGGAGAACCCATCTGTGTGGAGCCTGGCACTGCAGGGCCCTGACCTGCTCTGAATGTTGAAGGATCTGCAGCATCACCACCTCTGTGACAGCACTGCTGGTTCTGGTGTCTGGTCCAAATATGCTGTGCAGCCAGCAGGAGGCTTTCCACTGCCTGTGCCAGGCTTTGGAGTGGGCCCTGGCTGAGCTGGCACTAACATTAGCTGTTTAGATAAATCCCAGAAGGAAGGGGCCACTTGGGGGAAAAACAGAAGAAAAAAAAGGAAATGCATTTTCCTCTCCTAAAGGAAACAACTTCTTCTAGTCAGTAAGAGCTGCTTAGGCAGGAGGATGCTCTGAAGCTTTCGTCTTGTTTTTTTATTGTTTTAGGTGCTCACCACTTTTTAATCAAGAGTGCTTGGGCTGAAGTTAACCCTGTGCAACAGGGTTGCATCATTAATGTGCTCTCAGGAGAAAAATGCCTTCCCCTGCAGGAGCAAATAATGTTAGAAATGCCTCCCACTGCTTCCTCATCTCTTAGGCCTTACGAGTTGAGCTTCCTGACTTGTCCTCATCCTTATTTGTTTCTTTCTCTCCACCAAAGGAAAATGTATTGTGTCGGGCTGTACCCTCCCAGCTGTTGAAATGTATCACTTGGTCATATTTTTCCTAGGTCTGACTTGCAAGTCAAGTTTTGGTGCTGAGTGAAGCAGAGGTGCTCTGAGATGCTGCACAGTCCAGTCCCATGCTGCTTGAGCTCTCCCCTGGGGCAGGAAAGCTGAAAGGCAGTGGGAACACTTCCAGCAGTAGTCCTCTCCTGCTGATGTGCTTTCCCCTGGGCTTATTTACATACCTTCAACTCCATGACTGGCCTGGAGTCTGCAACTTGTATTTTTTATTTTTAAAAATAATGTCTTCTAAGCAGCTTTTCACTTTTTCTGTTTCTCTTTCTTTTTTTTTTTTTTTTTTTTTTTTTTTTTTTTTTTTTTTTCTTCCCATCTCTGTGAGCAGACATTCCAAAGCTTTCTCTGTTTTGACTGCTCCTTTCTGGACAAGTTTTCCATTCCCTCTTGTCAGCTCCTGTGTATGCTTGTCTGCACAGTGGGCAGCTGTGAATAGATTGTCTTGCTTGGGGATTAGTGCCCATTTCACCAAAACGGATGGCAGCCAGACCTCCTGAGGGATTTGGAACGAGACAGTGTGTCTTCTCTGCTCCTGTGTTCTGGCAGGATGCAATTCCAGCTTATGCTGAGGAATGCTTGGAGCTTGTGTCACCCTAACACTGGTCTGGACATCACAGGGGCAGAGGCTCTGCCAGCTCAGCTGATTTTGTCTCTTTGTTCCTGCCAAGGGAATCATAGTGAGAGAGAAGTTAATGGAGTTGGTGTCCTGGAAATGTGCATTTGGGGACTGCTGTGGCCTTGCCCTGCCTGGGGGCTGAGTGGCTGCAGGAACCCTCCTGGGGCAGGGAAGGCAGACACAGGGATGGCCCAGCTTTGGTCTAGAGCAGCTGTTAGAGGTGTCTGCTCTTCCCTTGCTTCAGGGCTCTCTTGTGTGAGCAAGAGCCCAAGCTGCTCCCTCCTGTCTGGGGTGACTAGCCCAGTCTCCATCTCTGCCTCTAGCCAGTGGCAGGGGAGTCTCCATGCAGAGAAATCAGGAGGGGATTTCCTCTTCTCCCAGCCCAGTGGCCCAGCTCTGCCAGGAAGACGAAAGGCAGACTGAAAGATTGGTTTGACCCTTCTAGACATCCTCTGTAAAGAGGAGGATAATAGGAAGTGACTGCTGAGCCCTTCACATCCATCACCATGATAAGCATGGGCCAGCAGCCTGCCCTGTTTCTGCTGGCCTTGGGAAGGGGAGAGGGGCTCTGTATGCTGGGAACATTCCTCTGCTGCAGCATTACATAGGCAGGGAGCCAGAACTGATGGGCTTTGTCCTTATCCTCCCTGGGGAGGAGACCACTGGACAAACATTTGTTGAGAAAACTGCTTTCCTGTGTATTAGGAAAATTGTGGATCTTTTTTCTTTTTTCTTCCATTGGAAAGAGAAGCTTGGGTTAAACAAAGTTAACCAAGACTGCATCTGTCTATCTCTACCAGGATGGCCCTGGCACCCTGTCAGCCTTACTTTTTACCAAGTAAATATCTCAAAGCTAATGGACTCGCTTCAGATACTTAAGAAAGAGCTGTCAGTAAAAGCATGGGAATAAGCCAGTGAACTCTTCCCTGGAATTTTAGGTAACTTTGTTTCATGTAAATCAAGATGCAAGAAGACATATTTCTGCAGGGATGGAGAACTGTAAAAGCTGACACATGCTGGAGCTGAGCAGAAGCTAAGGCTCTGGTCCAGGAGATTGTAGCCAGCAAGAGGTAACCCCTTAAAGCCTCTTCCATTGGGTGCAGAGGTGCTGACCTGCAGGAGCACTGCCTCTTTCTCGCCAGAAGTCCTGTCTAGTATTTTCTCATGTTGTTTCATAGCCTGTTCCTGGCTCGTTCTGCTGGTTGTCATGGTGACATGCACCATGAGAAAGAGATAAATAGTGTGAATACCACACAGGCAATGAACTTTGTGAGTGACAGCTCTGCAGAGCCTACTCAGAAAATAAAATCAGAATAAGAATAGTGGCCAATTTTTAGCTATAATGTTAACTTCCTCTGATCTTGGAAGTAGTGCTGGTGAAGGACAGAGAATCACAGGAGACCCAGAGCTGCTGCTGCTAATGTTGCTCTAGAGCCTCAGAAAAGGTTCATCTCTAGATTTTGATCTTACATCAGTCATGAATGGGAAAAGGTGGGTTGTTTGTTTGTTTTTTTAATACTGAGTTTCTTCAGTCTAACAAGCCATTCCTGTGGCAGATTTTTTTAGCAGTTTCTCTAAAGTTTACTGCTTTTTTATTTAAAACAAAACATAAAACCAAACAAACCTATTTTTAAAAGTAGTAGTGTGAGTGTCTTTTCTGAGGCACTAAGTGGAAGGATAGTAGAAATTCTCTGAAACCTGCACATACTGTAAAGGAATGTGGGGAGCTCTGCTGCCAGGCATGAACAGGGAGAAGTCTCAAGCCTGGAGAAGGAGGTTCTGGGGAGGCCTTATAGCAGCCTTACAGTACATAAGGGAGGTCTACAAGAAAGACAAGGACAGACTTCATAGTAGGACCTGTAGTGATAGGACAAGAGGCAATGGTTTTAAAGTGGAAAAGGATAGACTTAGGTTAGATGTAAGGAAGACATTCTTTCCTGTGAGGGTGGCAAGGCTCTGGCACAGGTTGGCCAGGGAGGTTGTGGCTGCCCCATCCCTGGGAGTGTTCAGGGAGAGCTTGGATGGAGCTTGGAGCAGCCTGGTCTAGTGGGAGGTGTTCCTGCCCATGCTGGGGGGTTGGAACTCCATGACCTTTATTAAGGTCCCTTCCAACCCCAACCATTCTATGATTCTATAATAAAGTAAGGGAGAGAATTCAGCTCCATAGCAGGTCCAAAGGAAGTGTGTGGAAAACATTGTGCTGTGGTAGTTCTGCATGGGTGCAGAAAGGTTGCATTTCCAGGGCACTCATCCTGGTGAGAGCCCGATGAGGGACTGCTGCCTGCAGTGTGTGGGCATGGAGGATTTGTGCCCAGTGGTGTTTGCAAAGTGTTTGGAAGACCCAGAAAGGTTGGCTGGTTTCCAGAGCTGGTCTCAGAGGCTCATAGCTAGCACTGACAGGAAGGTGACTGCTTCTGGGGAAACTTCTGTGGAGCATTCCCTGCTTGCAGGTCAGCCTGGCAGGAAGGCTGTTTTTTGGGAGATTAGATTAATGACTGACACTCCATTCCTGCACTGCCTTCAGTGGGATAGGATGTGAAATGTTACGTACTGAAGGCAGAGTGGCAGAACTCCTGAAGCTGCGTGGTTTCCAGTTTTCTGAGACTGAGGTAAACCTCTTACATCAAGGAGGACTGCCAGCCCTCTGGGCCCTGTAGCTTTGCCTCCCTATTTTTACTCCTGTGTCATGGTAGAACTGACTGAAGATGCTTACCTCATGTACTTTGTGTGCCACATTGTAACAGTCCGATCTAGAAAAAAATAGCGGTGCTTCCTCTTAGGGGTTGCCCCAGGTTGCCCAAACTCTTTAAATTCAGTTTTCTCCTGTGCAGCATGTGCATGGCTGAGACTTAATGGCCATGTAAACCATCCTGGTGCACATCACCCCTATTTTGGTGAAGTCTCTGGGCTGCTTTCCTCGGAGCTGTCTACTCAGTGATGATACCCCCTTAATTACTCAAGGCTGAGCTATGTGTGTGTAAATCAGCATGACTTTTCTTCTCCTAGGCATAACGTGGGGCAAGGTGGTGTCTCTCTATGCTGTGGCAGCAGGCCTGGCAGTGGACTGCGTGCGGCAGGCGCAGCCGGCGATGGTTCACACCATTGTGGACTGCTTGGGAGAGTTTGTCCGCAGGACCCTGGTGACGTGGCTGAAAAGGAGAGGAGGCTGGGTAAGAGATGCTATCTGAACTGTACAGACCAGAAAATATCCAGTTTAATGAAAGTCGGTGCCCCCACTGCAGCTTTATCTAGAAAAACATTTAATGAGATTCACTTCCGTCGCCCTGTGGCGAGAAAAGAGATGAAGTTTCTTCTGAGCTAAATACAATTGTAAGGAATCTGGAAATTCCCTTCCCAAGACTTTTTTTTTTTTTCTCTGAGAGAATTTTTTTTTCATTTGACCTTGCCTGAACATGGACTGCATGTCATGCAATCAACCCAGAAATACTCTTATTGAATACTTGATAATTGAATACTTGCGATCAGTTTAAAGGCTAAAGAACTCTAAATGCAGATTGCCCTTTCCTTTTTTTTTCCCCATCAAAGTAAGGCAATATTCCTAATGTCTTCTTTTTTGCTGGAAAAACAACAAAAAAATATAATTAAGCCACAATATACCTTTCATTAGTGATTTGCAAATTGGAAGCTGCATATCTTTAGTGGCTCACTGCTAAGTCTAAGTCCCTTGAGTCTGGAGTGGTAGGGGAACTCTTGTGGGTCAGAATAAGCTTCAGAAAGCCATTTTATTTCACTGTTTGGATGTGACCTCGTTCAGGCCCACCCATCTCTTGCTTGACTCCCTGTGTGAAGGATTCTAGGTCTTGTGTTTAGGATTGCAGCAACACCAACACATGCTGGTTTGTTGTGATAGGGCCACCTCAGGTACAGGGGTGAACAGAGTGGATTTTGTGTCCTGTTTGACATTTTTGTGCAGAGGGAGGAATCACTTCTCTTGTTTCATTGAGACACCGGAGTAGAATGAGTCTTACTGGAGCCAGAGCGTTTGCTGTGTTAAGATCCTAATGTCCCTTTCAGAACTCTTCACTGAGCCATCTCTAGGCTGCTCTCTGATCAGCTAGCTGGTGGGGAAGCTGACATTTCCACCCTGCAGGAGTGAGCAGGAAGAATAACTCTGCTGCCTGATTTGAACTTCAGCCCACTCAACTAAATAGCACCGGAGTTATCAATAATCTCATGAGGATCTGGAGTTTTTCCTATTAACTCTGTCACTTGGTGGGAAAAGCCAAGATGCACACTGTCTTTGCCACTTCAGCTCCTCTGTTGTGCCTTGCCTGACACTGAATCCCACTGGTGCTGCTGAAAGGGAGTGTGATGGCACCAACCAGGGAATGTGCAGCAGGGTTGGAACTGTATGATCTGAAAAGTCCCTTCCAACACACACCATTCCACGGTTCTACAATCTATCCTGCACATGTGCTCTGCATTGCTACCATCAAGAGATGAAAGTCAATCAGTAGCTGTGTGGGGACAGGCAGAGTCAGCAGTCCAACTCCCTCTGCTCCTGGTTCCTTCCCCTCACTCACCAAAGAAGCAGCAGAATGGTTTGTGCTTCCCTGGCAGAGCCACTGAACATGGAATCAGCTCCTAGGGCCATGCAGAAGTCACTGCCAGCCCAACTGCTGGCAGGGGATAACGAGCTTTTTGTAGTCAGCAATGGCTCCGGTGCTGTGTTTGCTGACTAAATAAAGCCTGAAAAGTTTATAGCCCTATCCATGGACTGCAAACAGAGGAATGAACCTCTGACCCATCCCTCCCCCTCTTTGCTACAGAAAAGCCCCCATTGTGATGCAAATCTGCCTCCTCTGCTTCCTGGTGTTAGCAGCCATGATGTCATGGATTCAGCCACCTCATTTTTGCTCAGCTGTGTACAGCACTCACGGATGAAGGACCTGCAGTGGTCTGAAAAGAAAGTCTCAGCAGCTGCTCAGACTCACAGCCCAGCATCACTAAATACTGAGTGCCTTCCTCACAGTGCCCTTGGCAGCAACGGTGAAAGCATCTCTGTGTTACTGTTAGACTGGGTGAAGGTAGAAAAAAGGTCACCCCAAAGTCTTGGAAGCTCTAAAAAAGAAGAAAAAAAAAAGGGGGGGGTTGTTTCTATTTATTTTTGAAAAACAAATTTATTTTTCATCTTTGTGAGATTCAATATCCACTAAATTTTCTCACCCAAGATATAATGTACTGCTTGTCACTATAATTTAAAATCATGTGGCTACACAGAAGAGCCACATTGGAAGTGTTTTCTTTTGGCACCTAGCTGTACTTTTTGATTTATTGTAGCAGGACTGCTTGCCAGTTACCACAATAAGCAAGACCATATATATAAAAAAATTACTAGAACCTGGAAAGCGAAACCTGTGGTGTTTAATTAAATAATCCTCTATTTTTTCAAGGAATAGTTCATCCAGGAAATACAAAAGTAGATATATTTTTGGAAGTGATTTATTTTTAAATTGAAGCTGAATGGTTAATTAATCACTGATTAAAAATCTGCTATGGTAGGTTAACTTTGCTGTGTTGTGCTTCGAGAAGGAATAATAATCTGAAGGTCAGATGAGAGGAAGGAGAAAAAGGCAGAGGAAGGAAAAAATGGTAGCATTTCTATGGTACAACATGGGACTTTACAAAGCATTTGCTTTTTCTATATGCCAGGATCCAGCCAGAATTAGCATGTTCTAAAAATACTAATAATCTCTATTAATTATTTATATCTGCTTACTTCATTATTCATTAGGAGGGTTTTGTTGTCACTTAAAGACAAAACTGAAATTTACTGCTACCAAACCTACTCCAGCATTTCAGTTTGCTTCAGCAAAACCAGACCAAAGTATGCACAAGCTGTAGGGAAACTTTTCCTGCAAACAGAAGGCAAAGATGTAATAAATAGCATTTATGACCCACTACATTTACATCCGTTGGATGTGTTAAGGAACTGAGTCTTCTAGGATTCATACCAAGGGGCTCACTGGAGAGCCTGAAGTCTTTCTTTTGGTCTCAGCACCTATGTTATCGGTAGGTTTTGGATTTAAACATTTAGGTGTCAGTTGCAGAAATGAAAGAACAGATCAGCATGCAGACAGGTGACAAACAATTTTAGTATTGTTTTCTGAGGAGTGCCTGCTGTCTTTGGACTAAAACCTTGGTATCCGTATGGGCCCTAGATAGTTTTTTTACATTCTGCCTGAACAGCAGTGATCTTCCCTCCTTCAGAGGTGTGGGTGAGATGGCTGCTTCTGACCAGCCAAAGGCCCAGTGCAGTCAGGGCACTCCTCTAGGAACTGGACCACATGGTCTGAGAGGGCCCGACGGGCCAGAGCCTCAAGCTTCAGGAGAGAGCAGGGAACAGTCATGGGCTTCCTGGGTGAGGAGTGATGACTTGGCTTATCCTAATATTGAATAAAGAAATCTGTGGCTGAGAGTTTTCCCAAAGAAGGAAAATCAGTTCACAGTTCTGTTGACAGCATCTGGGCTCATTGCTGCTCAGTCTAGTGGCAAAGTTTGTGCTGATGTTTTTTACACCGGGCCAGTGTTGTGTTGGTATCTGCTTCAGTCTTCAGCTGAACTTCTGCTTGCCCTCAGCAGACATCTGCCTGGTAATTACAAGTGGGGTGGTTTTGCTAGGCTGCACTGGGCAGTGCTGGAGCTCTGTTTCCTGCATCCATTTCCATTTGAATTAGCAGTCCTCACAATGGGGTTACCCGCAGCACCCAAGAGGACAGAGCAGGGTGAAACACAAAGCCTCATTGAGAAGGAGCTATCAATTAGCAGCTGCACATTTATTATTCAAGTTGCATTGGAAAGTAATTAAATTTAAGCCATTCTTCATTCAAAGCTGCAGGGGCAAGTAAATAAACTTGGCAGAAGCCACAGCTATTGAATGAAGACACATGACACAGGCACTCAACAGCACTTAAAAAAAAAAAAAAACTTGTAGAAAAGGAACTCTTTTAGATTAGGCTTGGGGAGGGGGCAGAGCAGTGGATTCTGACCACGGAAATTCGGAGGGCTTTGGAGGCATTTGCTCATGGCATTGTAAAGTTGGCTTTCATTCTTAACAAAGGACTGGGGTTATAAAACCAGTGTCATCTCTGCAAACTGATGGCGCTTTGTTTCCGGGCACAGGATTTTTCAAAGCATTACAAATAAACCATTAGTTTACATTTTCCAATGAATTAAACTGAACTACTTAAAACACAGGTGAACTTTCATGGTGTGGGCATGCATGATTAGAGCAGCCATGCAAGATAATTTCTCTTTGCTGGTGCCAGTGGAAGACAGGGAAATAAATCATGATGTCTTTAACAAAATGTTTTCATTTCACCAAAGGTATCTGAGTGCTTGCTGAAATCACATTTGCATTGGAAGATACTCCAAAGGGACAAGTTAAAACGTCATTAGTGCCAAGAGAATCCACTTCCAAGACTTAATGTGTTTGAGCTTTTTCATGTTTATGAATTTGCTAGGTTTGAAGACATTTGTTCGTAATAACTAAGCAGCATCATGTGTTAAGCAGCATCGTGTGTTGCTTCACTTTTTGTAAGATGAACTGGAGCTCTAGCAGCTACTGGCTCAAATCAAAATCTCTCATAGCCTTAATGGGGCAATTCTTTAACACTTGCCAAGAAAAGCTACTCCAAGCAACAGTCCATGTCTCGAGAACTCTGGGGTACACATCTATAGGTCAGCATCATGGAGATACCTGAGGCACCTTGTCAGGCTCTGTCCTGTACTGCTCTGCTCAGCATCCTCTGCCAGTGCTGTTTAATACTTTGGCTTCTTGCACGAGATAAGAAAATTCATAGCTCTTCAATGGGATCCATCCCAGCTAATTTTGCCCATCTTCATATCAGATGTATCATCTGGGCTGTTCTTAAAGCTGCCTTTTTGTCAAGGTCATTTGGTGGGTGCCTCTCTTCAGAGATTAATGTCAATATTTGCCTAGAACTAAATGTAGATTAATCCTTTCAGTATCAGGCTAGACAGCATGTTTTTGATATGGAAAAGACTGAGCCAGAGGAAACACACCCTTGCTGTCCTTTGCATACTGTGATTTTACCCATCTTACACTTGATATAGTGCATTTAAAATAATGTTCCTCACAAAAGGTTCAGAACTCAATTCAGATGCTTAGATTCAGAACAGTCAAGACAGTAACCCTTTAGGTGACATTATCATAATTGATATGCACTATCTGGAAAATACCCAGTTTGTGGATCAGAAGCTTGACATAATTGTTTCAGGATAGCTAGGATAACATTGCAGGAGCTTTAAACAACACAGACAAATCTCTGACAACACTGGGTCATGGGTCTTATGTTCTCTTAAGCACAGTTACGTGTACAAAGTCATATTATGTCCTTCATTCTACCTTTTCTCCTGTAATCACCCTTTTGGTTATACTAACAATATTTAATGTAGGACTTTCCCCTGGGGAATTTGCATATACATTGAAGAATTGCCTTTTATTATTTTCAGATTTACATTTATTTCAGCTTTCCGCTGTCTAATTTTTTTAATGTCAAGTCCTGTCCCTCTGCAGAACACATAATCTCTGTGAAACCTGTTTTCAGGCACATTTTCAGCCTCCATCTACTTCCAACAAAAAAATAACCTTTGCCTTTTTCAACATATTTTTGCTCTGTGGCAAGATTGGATGTTACTTGTGCTAGTGCTCAAAATGGGAAACAAGAAATCTCTCGTGCTCCTTTTTCCAGTCCTGTCTTGACTAAATTTTTAAGGCTCCTTATGCACTCTCAGTTTTGCTTTGAACCTGTGTGATCTGTGATTTGGTAATCCAGCCCACTGAGCACTGAGCTTTCCCTCCAACCTGTTGAGACTGCTCTGCTTCTTTACTGCAGACTAACACTATTGTATGTTTTCTTCCTAAGCATCAGGCAAAAACTTTACTAGTCTTTTCTATACAACTCCTCAGAAATCCTCCAGAAACTAACATGAAATTGAGTGCTGCAAATTCCCCCTCCCTGTAAAAACATTGCTTGTATGTCCCAAAAGTCCCCAAACTTTTACAAAGTCTCGAAGCATTGCTTTTGTTTGGTTTCATCTCTAAAATTTATTTCTCAAAGCTGGTATTCTTTCTTGTTATGCAGGAAACCTTGGAATTCATAACTGATAAAAAGAATCCTAAGCTAGGCTGCGAAACACATCTAGTGGTACTGCTTTGTTCATGCTAAATTTATCAATCCTTCTTTTTTCATCCTTTTATCTCAAACATCAATTAATTTTAACACTTTCACTGGATATCTGTGGCTACCTCTGCATGAGCTTCTGCATGGCCCTGCTCTGGCAGGGGGGGTTGGACTAGATGATCTTTCGAGGTCCCTTCCAACCCCTAGGATTCTATGATTCTATGATTCTATGATTCTGCTCACTCCCTTCTTCACAGTGCTTCTCTTTCTTACAATTAGGTCTTTTGTGGGGAACTGCATGTTTCAGCATACAATTAAAATGAGCCTTCATCAAAGCAAAGGACTAAATAATATAAAAATCAGAAAAAAAATATTGTAAAGGCATAAGAATGTGTCTTCTAATGTCTTCTAATTAACATCAGTCCTGTTGTTAGTGCATTCAGAGAATAAATTTTCAGGCAAAAAGAAAGAGCAAGATATTGTGGGAGATTTCTGGCCTTTCCTTATAAATCAATAGCACATCACATGGGCTTTGGCCTTCATCCCTCTCGTGGGTTCAGTGGAGCTTCCCAGAGCCCCTCTCTGGAGCAGCCCTCAGCACCATGTCCTGCTGCCACACAGCATCCCAAAACCAGGAAGCCAGTGAAGCTACAGGAACATGGAAAACCAAAGAAAATGCTGCTTCACTCTCAGCTGGCAGAGATTCAGTCACCAGAAGATACTGATATCTTTTGAATCAACCCTGCTCCCATCAGTGTCCATAGGAGAAAAAAAGGGGAAAAAACAAAAAAACAAAAAAAAAGCATGAAAAAAATCCCTAAAGCATCCCTAAAGCACCCAAGATGAAGTCTGACCATTCAAAACTAAACTTTAAAACTGGTGGCAGTTACAGCATAGACACCACAGCCATAACCACTTCTCCAACTTGTGTAAGTGTCACAGAGGAAGAGATATTAAGAAGAAACATGGGAAAGGAATTATGGATTTGAATTTCATTGAAAAATAACCAGGATGTGAAGCAAGAACAGATGCACTGTGTGTGTGTGATAGTCTGCAAAGTAAGATCCTTGCACTAGAAAGGAGAAGTGGCAGTTTGAGGTGGTGGGGTGGTTTCTACAGTATGAGACAGCTGAATTTTAACTACATAGGACCATCATGTCTAACATTATCATCCTCTACAGTAAGGACCCATGCAGACTAGTGGAATTCTAGCCAAATACTCCCTGAAACTGCAAACATGTCTATCTTTTTAAATCAAAAGCATTCATGCATCCAAAGGCAAGGCAAGTGGCCCAGGAAATGAGGATGCCTTGTAACAAAGTATAACTTTGCACCTGAACAGGCTGTGATACATCTTCCATGAATCACTGGCAACAAAGTGGCAGATAAGGCCTGTGGAACAGGAAATCAGCAGCAGGTTTTGTCCGGTGATTTGCTCCAGCAATATCCAGGCAATAGCAGTTGCATTCCCACAAGGCACAGAAAACATCATTTCACAAAAACCTGGTGGTACACAGGGAATTTCCCAGGGGTAGGTTGTGAGGTTCCATTCAGCAGAGATGTCTTTGCCTCAAATGACAAGCGCCAAGTGGGATGCTGGGCACTGCTCTCCTGATAAACACAAAGACTGGAGTGTCAGATAAGGGGTCTGGCCCAGATAAGACAAAGCTTTCAGTGTGCTTACAATAGGGGGGGGGGGGGAAATGCTGAAGAAGCAACATTCCTGAACTCTGCATCTCCAAGAGGTGCAGCTGGAAATGGTAGAAACTCTGGGAGCATATAAGGAACACCAATACCTACACTCTTCCCAGCCTAGGACCAGAAGGATGCTGCAGAATCCTTGGGTTGTGATCCTCTTACTTCCCTCTCTCTCAACAGACTTGCCACATCTTTACCAGGTCACTTCACATTGCTTGTACTATTAATCGTCCACCAAATAAAACTTTATGTTTGCATCCAGCCCTTCATGGTTGGACCTTGTTCTCACCAGATCCAAGTGATATAACACTGACTATGGCACCTGGTGACTGCAGCCCATGACTTGACCTCCTGAGTGGCGGTGCAGGAACCTCTTGTCTCCATGCTGTAACAGCATCTCTCATTTCTGTACGTGCATCATGGACGGGATTTGAAACAGTGTGGGGAAAACCCAAGCTTGTTAAATCAAACCAGATATCGTAAGAAATATCAGTTCCCATATTTAACTATGCTGCTTTAATGTATGTGGTTTGGAAGGGATTAACTGTGATACTTTATGACCCATGGGCCATCCTTGTAAACACAGAACTCAAAACTAGACATAATTCTTGTGGGGGGAGGAACCCAGGAGCGGCGGCAGCAGAGCCTCAGCCGGAGCAGCCCCAGAGGGATCTCCCGGCGGCCATTTTGTACTGAGCGCCATGGGCAGGAGCGCTCTGATTGGTCCCTGGGGGTCACCTGACCCATCCTCCGCTCTCTCACCCCGCTGCAGCCCCGCGCTCGCGCCCTTCCCGCCTTTCTCCTCAGAGCGGCGGCGGCCACGGCTCCGGGACGGGCTGGGAAAGGGCAGAGAAAGGACGGAAAAAGGACGGGAAAGGACCTCCAGGATCACTCAGTCCCAACCCCTGCAGGGGCAGGGACACCTCCCGCAGCCCAAGGTGCTCAAGGCCCCATCCGACCTGACCCCGGACACGGCCACAGCTTCCCTGGGAAACCCGGGCCAGGGGCTCAGCGGCCTCAAATCAAAGAATTTCTTCCTCGTGTCCAAGCTAAATCTCTCCTCTTTCAGCTGAAAACTCTTCCCCCCCCTGTCCTATCACCGCACCCCCGTGCCAAGGTCCCTCTCCAGCTCTCCTGTAGCCCCTCCAGGCCCTGGAAGCCTTTCCCAGCTCCGGGACGAGCAGCCCCACCTCTTACAGCCTCTTCATGGGACAATTTGTCTTTTGTGAACTCGGACTGACCAAAAAAAGCTGCTTGGTAAGTAAATCAACTTGCCTGGGCAACCTGTGCGTGGGGCTCGCCTCCTCACACTCAACTTCCTCCTATCCAGCTCTGCTCTCTTCCAGCTCAGAACTCTCAGCCCGTGTCCTGGCACTCCCCACACGCCCTGGCACAAAGTGTCTGCTGATGTCTGTGCCTGCCTCGCCGACACAACATCTTTTATTGATATAAACACATCACAGACAAACACACCCCCTTTGCTAGGAGGTCAGATTCATCCCCTCTCTCCAAAGCAGCCATTAGTGAAGGGACACAACATCAGCTTTGCCATCAGCCATCTCAGAAAGGAAAGGTACAGCCTCAGTCATGATCCATTTGCACAAAGATCACACTGTAATCAGGAAAACCTGAATAGATTTCTAAAGAAACTTTGTCCAAACTGCCAATTAAATGCAGTCTAAGTTTATTATGATTTTTCACAAAACTAGGAGAAGTTTTTTTCATTGCCTTTGTTCACTCTCACACAGTCCTTCTTCTGGTTTGAGTTCTGGCCAGACATAAGCAGCAAAAATGCCAGAAAGAGACAAAATTCTGTCCTTGCTGAATGTATAATGCACAAGAGCACATCACCTCAGACACTCTTAATTCCTGAATGAGTAGTCTCTATCAGGCCATAACAGCCTCCTCTATAATTCTAATTTCTTTTAATTTAGGGAGAGCTCTGGGATACAACACCAAACTCTGGCTTCAAGGCTTCTCTCAAAGACGTTTTAAATCAGGGACATGGAAGAAAATTTTTCTTGTACTTCTTCAATGCTTTTTAAAGCAATTTAAAAGTCTTGAAAGATATCTGCTGTTGGTTCCCAAAGAGGAGAGGAAAGCACTGGTGCTACAGCCCTGCTCCCTCTTTTTGGGCAAGAGCCATGAGGCTTCCCACACTCTAAGGGGTTATGCTGCGCCCATAATTATTAATGAACATTAATGAACCAAGAAATACATTACTGGAAGAAAAAAAAAACAACAAACCATCAAACAAACAAACAAACACCACTACCTGACCTTGATTTGAGATGTTTTTCTACTGAAACATCTGTTCCTGTCCTTCCATAAATCCTTATGTTGCTGAACACTCTTTCTCCTCAAACTCACTCCCTTCATCTGGATTTCTCCAACACAAACTCTCAGTCTCTCCCTGGCAGACTGCTTGGTGCCTTGACTGAGTTTTCACATTTCATCTCCACAATACAGTTCCAGGGCCTGTGACACCAGGACAGCCCTTGGGACACCCTGGGTCCCTCACATTTTGGGGCAACTGTGTGAATAGCACATACTGGATAGGTGCAACATTGTCACTGTTACTTACAGGTATAGCAAACAAGCATCAAGCCTCCTACCACTAAGGATTTATGAAATTTAATGACTGGTAGCTCAGCTCTAAGTGAAATTGTTACATTATAAATGAAATGTTATCGATTTCATTCTTAAACTGGGATAGAAAAAGTCCTTCTGGTTTGAAATTAAGTGTGAAAAACTCTCGGGCAAAATAAAAAAACAATTAAAAGGTAAATGAAATGGGCTATTTCTGAATGATACAGCTAAAGTCAGAATAATTGTGCCAGTTCCAGGCATCACTGTGAAAGCCAGAAAACATAATTTGGAAAGGCAGTAGCTCATCATGCTGGTTTATTAGGCTTCTCACTCAGCTCCCCATTTTTAATATTCAGAAAGTTACTTCTGAGAGAACACAGTAATGCCATGCAGATCACTTCGTGGGTCACCAGAAAGTACAGCCAAAGAGAGCTGCTTCACACTGCAGGTGCAAACACTGTTTGCAGTGCTGCCTCCCATCTGTTCAATGAAAATACCTCTAAATGAAATGGATTAGCATCTAAATTGTTTTAAATGCCCATAGAAATAACTTCATACTCTTGTAACTGTGCTGACTGCCTAGAGGAAACCTCCTCATCTTGTAAAGCATTTTGGAGTTTTTTTAATCAATTTATTATCTCGTGGGTCACAGGTGGGATGTTCTGAATGGATCCAAATGGATACACTGAATGACAGAACAGAAATATGTGCAGAAGCCAGACTCTAGATTACAAATGCAGAGCAAGAATAGGTTGTGCTTTAAATGAACTTAGATTCCTAAATCCAAACAGTTTTGTGTGTGCATGTATGACTGCTTCTTTGTTTTTGTAAACTGTAGAGAAGAAGCTCCATATTGAATTGACAGATTGTATCATGCAGTTTATCCAGAGGGAAGTATTCCAACTGATTTTTTTTCCCCTTCACATTAGATAATTATGTGCTTACTACAAAATCTTGAACTGTCTGTGTGTGAGGCAAGGTAAAATAGAAAATTCACACAGCTTAACACATCCTAATTAAATCTTGGTGCCTAATTTTGTGCAGATGATTGTGTAAACACAGGTAAGAATAATAAGACACAGCATTGCTGAAGGATTCTAACATTTTTGCACACATGAGAAAATTAACTGGCAGTGCAATAACTGTCTTGGGGAACTATGCCCAGGTAATTCCCTATGTATATAATTTTGAAATGAAATTGACTTTATTCTGGAATGATTATTCCCCCTCCGAAGCAGAGTAATTATTCTGGAATAAAATAACTTTTATTCTGGAACTTAATGTTTGCACTGAGGAGTTATTACAGAATAGTTAAATTATATTCAAAATAGCAATAGTGAAAGTTATTACAGAATAGCTCTGCTGGTTAATTTCCCCTGTGTAGCACAGACCAAAGGTTGAGTTACACCAGAATGTATTATATGTAAGTGTGTGATTGACTGCTCTACAGTGAGAAGAGTTTTAAAAGGGAAACACTCCCACTTAATACAAGTCCTCATACTCCCTGTCCAAAAAATAAAATCCCATTTAATTAGAAGTGTGGAAGTGTTCAGCTGACAGTTGGTTGCTTTCAGCTGATGGTGTCCAGTTAGTGGCAGTCAATTGTCCCTTTTCCCTGGGGAAAAAAATGGGGAAAAACAGTCTGCTCCTGGGTCTGGTAGGTAGCCTAATCCTTGCAAACTACCCGGCCTTAATCCTTTATTTTATTTGCTTGCAACACACTGTTAACTTTTTGTTGACACCCATTTTGTTGACAAACATTTTGTTTGTCTTTGCTAGCTCATTTTTAGCAGGAATTAGTACTGTGAAGGAGTGAAATCTCACTTGCAAGATATATACAGTACATACCCACAAATGTGATGCATATTTTACTCTGGAAGTCACATTCTCTTTTGCTCTCAGGTTTTTTTGTTTTATGTTTCAAGTAACTGGATTCATCCTGCAAGACCCAAGAGCCCAGGACATTTGTGATGGCTGTGACAAGATGTGCATTTAACACATGAACCCTGGAAAGGTGCTTTGTGGTTTGAAGGCCCCTGATTTTCAGTGGTGAATTGAGTACTCCTGTGTGCTGCATTGCAAAATCTCAGGGTAGCTAAGGAAATAGAACAGAAGAATCTAATCATATCTGTCATCTGCAGTTCTCAAGGCATGTCCTTGCCCAGTTAAGAAGGACATGTAACTTTCTAGTTTTCTGATGTCTGACTTCAACTCTGTAGCCTGTCAGCCCATGGAAACAAGACTTGGATGATCATGCTGTCAGCCCGTGTGTATTTGTCTATCATCCTGTGATAACTTTTGTACACTTCAGCTGATGCCAATGAAATGTGACTGAGGAAGTCAAAGTCTCCAGTAGAGCAGTGTTCCTGTGACTGCTCTGGAAGTAGGTGCTCATTGAAGGAGACAAGAAGACAGATCCTGTGTGACTGAACCCCAAGAGAAACAGAGGACAGAGGTACTGCAGGACTCACTGAGAGGTTGTGCTTATTCCACCTGAGTAAATCAGTTGTGACACACAGATAGACAGAAAAACATGTTTCACCTGAACTAGTTATTTTCTTTTTAATTTCTCAGCATCTTTGGTCCTTTTTGTTTTCAATAAAGGGAAGAGAAATGAATGTGGCTATCAACAAGAGGATGCATCATCTTGCTGCTGGGATGGCTGCTCCTTTTGCCAAAGCAAGTGTCTAGGGAGGCCTTCAAGGCCATAGAAACACAACTGCAGTGCAGTGGCTCCCAGGACGTGCTGGTCAGTCAGCCTGTGGTCCTCTTTGTATTTGTCTCACCAGAGTGTGTGCCTACAAAATGTTGGGTGTGCACATTCCTTTCTCCATTCCTCTGCCTAAAAAAGCATGCAGGTTGTTCATGGGTGTTCCCAGTAACATTGTAGCATAACATTTATCAGAAATGGATCAACTGTCTTATGACTGTCCATTATTTCTCATGTAGTTCAGAAGGATGATGGTAACAGGGGTACTACTGTGGAAAATACCCACCCTTTGGCTTTTCCAGTGTTGAGATATACTAGTTATTTAGCTTAAATAAATAAGTTTGAACTAGAGAAAGTCCCTTAGAGTTACAATATCGTGTGATTTATGCTGTTTGCCCAGCTTTACTTACTTAGGAAGAATAGCTAGATTTGCTGAAGCCTTAGGCTGCAATCATGGTCTTAGTACTTTTCCTAATAGCTGGTACAGTGCTGTGTTTTGTGTTTTTAGTATGAGAAAAATGATGATAAAACACTGGTGCTTTGGTCCTTGTTAAGAAATGTTTTCTCTAAGTCTGGGACTTTTCAATTGCCCATGTTCTGCTAACAGCACAGGTGCAAAAGAAGCCTAAGCCAGAAGATAGGGAGTCTACAACCATCAGCAGAGACTCCAAATGAACAAGGTGACAGCAGTCAGCAGCCTGCTTGAACACAGGAGAAGAATCCAATAAGGTATTAGAAGACTCCAAACCAAAACTCACCATTAGATTAATAGACACAAGAACATCGTGTGAACAGCAGCTGAGGGGTGGCTGTACAGTTCAGCAGTGTAACCCTGCCCAGGGATTTTTCCCTCCCTCTGTAGGGACCCAGCTTCAGCTGACCTTGCTGCTGTTCCTTATGATTATATGACTTATATTGTATAAGATCTGGCACCTGAGACTCTGCTTCAGGAAATATAGGGTTGAGTCTGAAGGCTCCTGAGAGTAAGTGTGTGATTGAGAGTCTGTCTCCCTGTGTTGAGCTGAAAGGGGAACCCATCAGCTCCTTGGTGTCCCTCACTGAGCTGGGACTATGGTCTTGGCAGTTAAAGACTTGGATGGTGTGTGTGTGAATCCTTGTACTGTGTTTGGATGCTCAGGCTCTGGCTTGTTTAACAGTTTGGCATCCCAGCTGGGACCCTAGACCATCACCCCGGAATCCTCTCTTCTCTCCAAACATCCATCTAGTGGCAGCAGTTGAGTTCAGACAGGACCTTTGGAGCATGAGGTATCAAAGGGTGAGTGTTAAAATGCTCTAAGTAGATGCAGATAAAACAGAGTAGGGGGTGTGGGTCTCTCTTCACTGAATCCCTCCCTTGCTGCAGCTTAATCATCTCAGTGAGCAAATCTGCAGTGGACTCTTCTACAAAATAATAAACAATAAACTTTAATCAGCCCAATAGTACATATACTGCCTATACTTTAACATCCTTGGCAGGAAAGAATTCAAGAGAGTTTTTTCTTGTTTCACTGTTAGCATCTCTCCTGAGAAACTCCAAGTCTGCAGTACCTTGTCCCTTCTTTGCCCTGGTGTCATTTTTGCCTTTGTTTCCCATACTCTTACATCTCTGGTTTTACTGTGTCCCATTGATAATAATTGAAGGTCTGAACCATCACCTTTTATACTGACACAGAAAGGGTAAAACAGCAAATGCTGCATGTCTGCTGGTTTAAGCAAAATGGGATCCTTATACACAGTCTGGTGTTAGTGATGCTATAATTGGGCTGAAAAAAATCAGTTTCCCCACCCTGGCTGACTACTTGTCCCCTGGTGTTTGGTTCTGTTTAACTCTGGGGTAACACTGAAGTTACTTTACCCTTTTATACCAACCTAACATTCTGTTGTTAAATCTGCTACAATAATTTGGGTTACCATCTTTCTCCAAAACCTACCACTGACAAGGAGTCCAGCAGTTTCCTTAAATCCAAAGAATTTTAGATTATGGGGCCTGCTGTGGCCTTTTAATGTGACCTCCAGCATGAAGCAGGCTGTAGTGTTCATAGTTTTGCTCCTTGAACTAAGTCTTTGGAAGCACCAAGCAACAGCCAGGAAAACAAGACACTACATGCTAAGTATTCTCCAATGGACTTGGTTATCTCTCTATCCATAAGCCACATACCTGAGGACATTTGGTTTCTGCCCTATAATGGCCTCTCAGTCAACTAAAAACAGATTAAAAAGGACAGCACTCTTCTCAAGACAGATTTTGATGGACACAAGCACATTAATTGTCAAACTCCAGAAAAATTTTCACATTAGGACCATTTGCTGTTGCACTGTACTGCACGATGTCACTGCTTGTCTTGGGTTGCACAGGTTATTTGCTGCAGGGAAGGCTGAGAAAGTCATTAATGCAGTGTGCCCTGAGATAACCTCTGGCATACCATTAAACCAGCTAATGACTGGATGGCCCATGGGCCTCCATCCCTCATTTGCTAACAATATTTGTTATTTACAGGCACTAGGGAGATTACCGCTGAGTTATTACACACCCTTCTCTTGCTGCTGCCATCACAGCACTTGGTGATATTCAACAGGAAAATTCAGAAAGCCAGTAAGTTGACTTTAATAGTGTGATCTGGTCTGCATAGGAATTAAGGCTGTGGGTGTATGTACAGATTCCACTCTGCCATCACACTGCCCCCCCCATTGTTCTGGAATATCACTCTCACCACAGAAATAATCATTTCACTTAGCCAACTCTTGCCATCCAGCCTTTGGGTCCAGTAGCTGCATTTTTCTTTTAAAACCATCTTACATGACAATCTGGAATGGAGATGAATCCAGTCATGGAAGAAGCTGCATACATAAATAATTGGCATCTGTACTGGAAGTATCACTTTACTCCAGGACTGCTAAAACAGAGCAACTGGAATTCTTAAATTGCTATATTTTTCTGCTAACATGAAGTATATCCTACCCCTCCTAACAGAAAACTGCTTCCATTAAACCAACTATTTCAAAAGGCACCTAGGGCTATTAAGGAGTTAAACCTTACTGGAACTGAAAGATATTTGCTTTAATTTTTGTTTGTGGGGTTTCAAAGCTGGGGTAGGTGTCAAGAAATTGAAGATAAGGTACTGGTTTATATAAACTATTTTGCAGTTAAAATGACATAAACAAAATCATGTTTTCAGTAAATATTAAGCTTTCCTTGTAGTTAAAGGTCTATTCAGCAAGCTAAATTAACCTGCTCCTTACCCCTACTATGAACAATTGATCTTTACTCTGAAGTAATCAGAGCTAAAGGAGACTGTGAGATGCATATGCAGTAATATTCCAAGCATGTGTTTGCTTGAAACCTCACAGAGAGGGTTACAGCTTTTAGAGCCTTCAGTGAATTATGGCAGTGCAGAAAAAGACATTGTGTACTGCTAGAATTAATTAGCATTGCTGGCTCCATTCGAGGCTGACCAGACAGCCACAGCCAAAGCAGGACACCTATCTCTGCCTGACAGGATTGCACAAGTGATAAGACAACAATGTGTGCAAATAAAGACATAAATTTCTGTTGGTACTGCAAAAAATTGTTCAGTTTGGGGGATTTTCCTGTGCAAAAGGGAGTGGTAACATAAGCAAGGGTGCTTGGATGTCTTCAGTGATGTTGGTGCTTGAAGGAGTTTGCTTCTGTCACCAGACATAATGCAGTTTTCCTTGTTGAAGCAGGAGTAAGTATGCTGGGATGGAGGAATAAAATGGGGAAATAATGGGGTGGAGGGATCATAAAGGACATGGAAGGGAAAGGCGGCATTGCAGTGTTCTCAGATCAAAGGAAGGCACAGGACTGCTTTACTGGAATTTGAACACATCAGTCTGGCAAGCTTTTAGGCAGAAAAGGCTCACCCAAAACTATGTGATAGAAATCTCTTATTTTATAATTACTTGCAGGCTGTGACAAGACTGCTTCTTGGCTTTAACCAAGGAAGCAAAAAAGTGTGAGGCTGATAAGCCAGGAACCCAGTAAGGGATCAAAGTCCAAGCTGAAAAAAATGTGAGAACAAAAGATCATCTTTGAGCTCAGATTTTCTGTCTTTCAGATGCTAGCTTCTCTGGATCCCACCAGGAAGGCACAATGACTTGCTTTTCAATGATGCTTATATACTAATTAGTGTAGTGCTCATAATAATTACATTGGATTCTGCACCTCTCCATTTGGTATCCTTCAGTATTTCACTGCTTCCTTGGCAATCTACAGAGGTGATAATTGGGTGTAGATCGGGTTTTCTGAGGGTTTCATTTTTTAAAAAGCCTAGTAGTTATTGTGCATTTCTGTCACAGCTCTCATTATGTTCCAGTGATGGTTTGACAATTTTTTATTTTCAAATTGACAGTTCCGATAATGTTCCTACTCAGGAAATCTGTAAATCTTCTGCTGGATAAATCCCCCATATATTTTTGTTTAATGTATTTGGCAGCATTATAATGGATTTAAAATTGCATTTATTGTGCATGCTACTGTGTGACAAGGGATGGATTTCAACCACTCATTTCTCAGGAAACACAGCATTATTGCTTGATGAAGAAATACTACTTTTACATATAGGCTACTTATCACAATTTAGACTTGCCCTCTGACAGTAATTCACAAAAAAAAATGATGTTCTCCAAACTGGAGAGCTCAGCAACCCCTGAGTATTATCAGACTGTTATGTTTCAAGGGAAAATGTAGGTATTATGATTACATTCAAGTTCCTGTTCCTGTTTTCTGCTGTCCCACCTGAATTTAGCCCAGTCCAAGAGCATCTCCCGCTGTGCATCCCATGGAGCTTCCCTGTCTGACTGTGCTCTTCACGTCCTTCTGACTGCAGCAGGGGAGGAGAGAAATAGAAGAAGGGTGGGACACCCAGCAACTCTCTGCTCTTGAGCATGTCAAAGATTTTTTTTTTTTAGGAGTCCTAATCAATCTGATTTGGTGTCCATATCTGGTTTTGTTTCTGCAAGTTTACCACATCCTAACCTCCTCAGGCAGCCTCAGCAAACCAGCCAATCCCACAGGAACATGTCACTGGAAATGATACTGCCACAGAATCATGCAGCGTCCTTTTCCATTAAATTCCTGTTCAGGTCCCTCAGAAACCATTCTCCACCCTTAGGTAAAGTCCTGTCATACTGACAGACTCCTGTGATATACCTTCTGTGAGAGGATTTGAATAATCTATGGATACAGGGATAGCTCACAGGACATTTGATGAACTTTTATATGCTAATATTGAATCATCATTGCTTCAGCCCACACTTACCTATTCCTGGCAGAGCAATTCTTAACAGCTCTTAAGAGCAGCTTGGTGCTTTTCTAGCCTCCCACCAAAACATCAGGGAGTAGTTAGGGCTAGAGAATGGTCTGCAGAACCAAGAGCACTTCTGGGTTCTGAGGAACACCTTATGCTCTGGAAAGAAAAAGGGAGTAAAGGGGTCACACCTCTGACCCTCCTTTAGGAAGGAGCAGACAAGACAGGTGACCAGAACTGACCCGAGAGAGTATTCCATCCCATTCCAGTCATACTTGGTATGAACTTGAGGGATCATGAGGGTCAAGTCCCATTCTTCCTTTGCCTCTTTTTGCTCCCTTTGGCATCCTGGGAGGATTCTGACTGATTCCTGCCCTCCTGAATCTGTGTGTTCCTGCCTCCATCTCCCAACTGCTGCTGATCCCAGGATTCCAGCCTGGACTTTCCCAGGGCTGCCCTGCAGCCTCGGTGGTGACGTGAGAGTTATTGGGGGAAAGGGGGGAGGAACATGCTATCATTTTCCCTGTATATTTGTATGTATTTAAAAACATTTTTATCATCACTGTGTCATTAAGCTGTGTCATTAAGCATTTAGTTTCCAACCCATAAGTCTCTTGCCCTTATTCTCTCTCCTTTCCTTATCGGTGGGGGGGGGGGGGGGGGGGGGGGGGGGGGGGGGGGGGGGGGGGGGGGGGGGGGGGGGGGGGGGGGGGGGGGGGGGGGGATTAATAGAGAGCAGCTGCCATAGTGGGAATTGCCTGCTCAGCATTAAACCCTCCCGTGTTGGGTACTGCATTTTGGCCAGGGTAACACCCAGCAGTGGTACAGCTTTGGGGAGGAGTTGCTGGAGAGCTGCCCAGCAGAGAGGAACCTCTGTGTTTGGACTGACAGCCATGCAAACACGAGCCAACAGTGTGCCCAGCTGGCCATGTAGGCCAATGGCATCCTGGTCTCTGTAAGTGTGGTCAGCAGAACCAGGGAGGGGATCTTACCTTTGGACTTGGCACTGGTGAGGCCACACCTGGAGTACTGTGTTCAGTTTTGGGTTCCTCACTACAGAAAGGACACAGAGCTAAGCTTTGCTGTCCAAAGAAGGGCAACAAAGCTGTTGAAGTGCTTGGAGCACAAGTCTTACAAGAGCAGCTGAAGGAGCTGGGGTTGTTTAGACTAACAACAACAACAAAAAAAAAAACCACCCAACAAACAAAAAGGAACTCTCCACCCTCCAGAAACTTCCTCCTTTTATAAATGAATGTGACAGAAATGGTGTGGAATACACCTCTTTTGGTATTTTGGGTCAGCTGCCCTGACTTAAGCTCCCAGTTGACTCAGGGCTAATACTGGCCTGCCTTCCATGGCTAGCCTGTGACCCGGTTCTGTCAAACTGGAACACCCTGTCACTGCACAGCTCTAAGACAGCACTGCAGCTGTAGTTGTCTGGCACCTTATAGCAGACTTTTCTCATCTGTATGGAGAACTCTCTTCTCTTTGCTTACCTGGATTAGTCTAAAATGCAAGGCATCTTGTTCAAAATATCCCCCTCTGTAGTTACCTTAACAGTCTATGTGTAAACATTCCATCACACCTCAGAAGGCTGAACAGGCTCTATGATTTCAGAATTCCTTCAACAAGTGTCTAGTTGAGACAAAACGTCAGTTTTCAGGTGATGAAACTTAGATGAGATGGGCCGTACCCTAAAGGAACAAAAATTGCATTAAGAAGTAGATAATTTTGCACTAGATATTTTTCAGAGTAGGTTCCTTATATCTTAAAATTTTTGTAGCTGTGCTTCCCCTGAGAAGGTTGAATAATCTAAAAAAAAACTTAGTAGAACTATAAATTATTCCTGCTGCATACATTGCTTTGTCAACCTTAAATTTCACTAGTCATTGCTTTTCCTGTTCTTACGATTTGCTTCTGTCCCTTTATGAGTGTTGGTAAGGTCTGATTTAGACAGCAGAAGGTGAACCTTTTTTTTTCATGTGAATCTTCATTCTCTTTGTAAAATTTTACAAATTTTACATACAAATGAGTTTGTATGTTAGGCACTGATTTGGTGTCTTCACTACAGAGGAAGACTGTCACTTCTTTGTAATCATAGCATTGACTGGGTAAAGAATGAATTTGAAGTGAAATTCTAAGTGAATACATTAAGGTATTCATAGAGGAAACTAATTTAAAGCTGCATTCCCCTATAGCTATAGCATTAACCTTCAGTGCTTTTTTAGGGAGGAAAACACATTGTTACGCAGCTTCTTCAAATGTCCTATGTAATCTACTCAACTGAACACTCTAGAGTCAAAATGTGGCAAAATGATATTTTTTAAAAAATCAAACATTTCATTTAAAGTAATCATATTCTGCTCTCATCACTCGATCTGTTATGCATTAATCATCCCTGCACTATCACTGCAGAGCTTCAGTAAAAGCAGTCAGTTTCTATGTTGTTGGTGTAGGGCATTTTCACATCTCAGCTTACCTATTTTAAATTCAACTTTACTTTTTAATTTCCTGGATTTGCAGTGTTTAAGTTGGAGGTAATTACCATGACTCTTCAATGTTTGTTTGGTCTCTTCATTACATTGCTTTAGCATGCTCTTAACCTTTCTGTCCCTTTACCACAGTTTCTCTTAGGAAATGAAGAAAGGCACTAAGTCCCACTGATCTTGGCACAGCACCTGAGCATACCCCTCTGTTAGCTCTCTTCCCCAAAGAAGCCATTTACTCATTTGATTCCTGTCTTGTGACCAGTTCCTTTTGCCTGTGTCATCCAGCCCAAAGCACCAAAACAGGATGACCATGAGCATAGCACAAAGCTGGCAGAGCTGCCCTAATATGAAGCTCTGCTTTGCTGGATAAAAAAACCCCAGAAGCCTACCTTGCTGTAAAGACCAGTCTACATTCTGGTCTCTGACCTGGAATGATATGGATTTGATGGATGGACCACTGATTGGGTAATTAACTGGCTGGATGGTGGCACCCAAAGAGTTGGGATCGATGGCTCAGTGTCCAAATGGAGATGTGTGACAAGTGGTGTTCCTCACAGGTCAGGAAGCTCATGCACTGCTTCTGCTCTTTAATCCACTCCCATTCACAGCACTGCACAGTCCTGTGTTGCCTGAATATGGTTTTTGTAAATTATTTCTGCTCACTACTTACTTATAATTTCTTCTTCTCCCAAATTTTGCTTGTATTGTGTTTAGCAGCATAGGGACTTGTTTGCCATTGGGATCTGATGAATGTATAGTTTCCTTTTGGAAGGGCTTTGTATTCTATTTCTTCAGCTAGGAATGCTGCTGCTCCCTCTGTTGCTAGTCCAGCTGGGATCCAGAAATACACATCGGATTCTTTTCAGCACCGAGAGACACATTGATTTTCTGCAACGGGAATTCAAATTATTGGTGCAGAAAAGTAATTTCAATACTGTCCCCATCTCCACTGTGGATGAGGAGTGGCTAGTGCAAACTCTGATCTCTCAGTTGTGCTCTTCTCATTAAAAATCCTATTCTTTGGAATACATAGGATCATAGACTGCTGAGTTGGAAGAGACCCATCAGGATCATCAGATCCGACTCCTGTCCCTGTGTAGGGCAGCTCCAGGATCACACCACGTGCCTGAGAGCTGATGATCACCTCCCTTGACCAGCTGGCAATGCTGTCTTGGTGCACCCCAGGACTTGGTTGGCCTTCCTGGCTGCCAGGGCACACTGCTGGCTCTTGTTATTGATGGTTAATTCCTTATCCACCCAGCAGTCCAAGCACTGAATCACTGTCTTTCCAACTGAAGCCACCAGCAGGTCACATGGGACAGTGTTGAACACTTTGCACATGGCCAGGCAGATGGCATCAGTTCCTCTCCCCTTGTCCACCTGCACTCTGACCTCATCATTTTGGACTCGATGATCTCTGAGGTCCCTTCCAACCCAGCCGATTCTATAAAAGGCCACCAAGTCTGTCAGGCAAAACTGCCCTTGGTGAAGCTGTGCTGGCTGCCCCCAACCACCTCCACATTTTCGGTGTGCCTTTGCAAAGCTCCATAATCTTTCCAGGCACAGGAGCGGGACTGACTGTCCTGTAGTTCCCGTGTGCAGATCCCATGTGTAGAAAGTAAGAGCTTGGAAGGGAGATGGTATCAAGTAGGCTGTCAACTAAGCTGTAAGTGTATCACTTTCAGCTCTGTAATATCACTGCTCTTTGCTAGTGACAAAAAAAGGTCAAACACAATGGCGAAGGGACTAAAAGTCACTTTGTTTCAAACGCTGGGTAAAAGTTGTCACACTATACAGAAATAAGCACAAAGGAAAGCCTCTTCCCCTTACAGCATCAACTCCTGGGATTACCCTCTGCCAATAGTTCTACTTCCACTGATGCTGTTTTGCAGAACGATAGCATTCTATATTCTAGTTTACATCCAACTTAGTCTTCATAATTTCCAGCAAAAGATTCTTAACACAACAACCTTTTAGCTACCAAGAGATGAAAACTAAGTTACATGCCATTACAAACACCCTCACCTCGAGGACTTAAGCAGCACTGAACCTAAGTTCTGCTGCACT